>OZ007597.1:89736617-90373617 GCA_963931845.1 Maratus michaelseni | reverse complement strand
GCGAAATAACGTTAAAAATTGCATAAAAAATTAAACATAAAAAATCTGATCGAAAAATCTAAAAACTGACTTCTATAGGCAGAGCCGTCCTTAGCGAAACCGAGGTCGAGTTCAAGAACTTTTGCGAGGTCCTTCACTGCCAAATTTAATACCCTCTCATTCGCACCAATGTTGCCAGTTTAGCTGATTTTTATTCATCTACCAGAAATTTCCAATAGTAATTTTTGCTTTATTTAATGACAGACTTTCCGTGATTAAATAAAGTGATGTCATTTATTCATCTACTAGAAATTTCGAAAAGGAATTTTTGCTTTATTTAATGACAGACATTAAATGATTAAATAAAGCGAAGGTAACTATTAGGAAATTCTGGTAGATATTTTGAATTAAAAAAAAAATCCGCTACATTGGCAACACTACTTTCCACAACGCAATCGCCTATTGAAAAATCTTACAGGATATACAAAGTGGTGTTTTATAATTGTTTGGTACTGCTATTTACAAAAAAATTTCTTTGTGATAGATTCTTTTTAAAATTGTCATAGAACGGAAAAGATTATTATTATTATTATTTTTAAAGCACTACGAATGAAATAAAAAAAATCCCTGACGGCTCGGCCTACAGACACAGGTATATTTCGAAGACGCAGACCGTGGGACGCCTGTTTGTCAGAAATTGCGGAAGAAATGACCTTTTTGCGATGATGCGGCAGTTGGAACCACCTACTTCGAAACCTAACTTGTTTGCAGGCGGAGCCAGCAGGGATTTTTTTTTTTTTTGCTGTAAGAGTTGGTCCTATAAAAACTTGTCAATATAAAATTTTTAGATAATATTAAGAGGATTTATAATAAATTTAAGCGGATTTGAAATCTTGGGAATTGACGAAGTTATGAATTTTTTTCTTCTAACCCCCCCCCCCCCTTTAGGCAATTTTTGATTATATCAAAAATTTGTCATACATAAATTTTCGGCCCTTCTCCTAGAAGTGATAATAACTTCAAACGGATTCGATACGTATCATAATTAAGAAATTATGGGTTTTTTTCTGTTTTCACAAAAAGCCCTCTTAACTATTAACATTCAGTTTATGAGCCTGGCCAGATTTTTTTATGCGCTTGGTGCAGCCACAAGAAATCTATTCTCTTCTCGAGCGTCCACAACTTGCACCGAACATTTTATTGATAAAAAATTTTACATTTTATAAATAAGCAAGTTTACAAATATATATATATATATTTATTTATTTTATTTTTATTATTATTATTTTTTTTTATGGAAAAAAATAATAACTTACATCAAAATAAATAATAAATATTTAGCTATTTTGTTTTGTTTTTTCTCTCTCGAGCACGAGGCGATCCTAGGTGCGAGGCCCTGTGAGGTCGCACCTGTCGCATACCCCTAAGGACGGCTTTGCTTCGAGGTGCATAATTTTAGACATAACAGCTACCTTCCTGCCAAATCTGGTAGCTCTGCATGCAGCGGTCTCTTCAGAACACAGTAGACAACCACACAGACACACTAACTTCCATCTTTATTATGCCCCACCAGTGGCTGAGAGGTTCTGCTCTCAAAGCTGGTAAACGGGAGGTGCTGGGTTCAAACCCCTGTCGCGCTCGTCGACCTAACCGTTCGGAGTTTTAGTGGTTTTCTTCGAACCTTGCCGTAAATACGGGTTAGGATCCCTTAGAAAGACCCCACGGGGGGCACCCCACCCTAGAGCCTATATCCCTCGTGTTGATAATTGGCCGTCATAAATCAACCCAACCCATCCATCTTTATTATTGTAGAAATAGATGACTAACGTATGTACTGATCTGATTGACACGAAAAAATATTCTGCACTATCTTTCGGAAAATAGGGCATACAAGAACGCGACCCGCAAGAACCAAAAACTAACTCGAAACCCATGACATTAGAATCAAATCAACCCGAATTTAAACAAGAAAGAAAAATCATGCGTCAAGCATAGATTATGAAACACTTTCCAACATATCCAGAATAGTGTAAAAAATCTTCAACATTTAATAACGTGATAGATGATATCTAAGTAAACAATTTGAAAAATACATAACATATTGGAAAAAAATATTTATCGTAATAGCCTATTGATCATATTCAGATTTCATGGTTATATGTATCCTGAAGTAGTGGTGATTTTCTCTTGCATTAAAGTCAGGCCGCACATCCAGGCGACACAAGCAACATGACGCGCATCTTAAGAACAAAACGGGTTTGAAATAAAGAAGACACCCGTTTCAAATCAGTTTCTTCTTCTAAGACGCGCGTCATGTTGCTTGTGTAGCTTCGGTGTGCAGCCTACCTCAGACAAACTTTCTCCTCTAAAAAAAATTAAATACACAATGTAAAAGAAAAATATAGACATTAGAAGCTTCATTTTACAGTTTATTTTGGCGCCCCACTTAAATTTTAGAGGAGAATGCTATGTACTCATTTTTGATCCCATGGATGTATTCAAATTAAAAAAAAATTATGTCGTTAAAATAAAATTTATAGGATTAAAAAAAAAATAGGTTACTTCGCGAGGACAACCTTATAAGGGATACATACATTTCTGCTGATTTTTTTCATTCCTGCGTGAGTTTATAGTAATTAACCAACCCTTGCCCATGATAGGAATCGAACCCGTGTTGTCCTGTGCACTAACCTGACGACTCAGACCAACGCGCCATGAGCGGTCACGCCTCCTTCTCAAATGTTGTTAGTTATTTTGCAAAACTTGCAAAAACTTGAGGTTTTATCTGTAGATGGATTTTTTCAGTTCCAATATTTTTAATATTTTCTTTTCATAATTTTCAATATTTTGCTGTATGATTTGGTGCCTTATAACAGATAAATTTCAATTTATTATGTATTAACACATGGGCTGATAAGTTCCCGGTCTGGCACACAGATAGCGTTGCAATCGCCGAATGTTTTTTTTTAGTAAATACTAACCTTTAAAAGGTAGTAGAAAAAATGCCATGACGATTCGCCGTGTGGATAAAACGTTAGAGTGGTTTTAGTTGAACGACTTTGTTGATAAACAAAAAAATGGATAACAAGAATTTCAAGAATTGTTATTTGATGAGGAAAAAATACCGTTCAAACAAAAGCGTGGCTAGATAAGCGTTATCCGGACACTGCACCAGGTAAATCAACCATTATTGACTGGTTTGCTGAATTTAAACGTGGTCGTACGGACACCAGTGATGCACCACGCAAAAGAGGTGGTTACTCCGGAAAACATAAAAAAAGTCCACAAAATCGTTTTGGGGAACCGTAAAGTGAAGTTGCAGGGGATAGCTCAGACTCTGAAGATATCCAAGGAACGTGTAGGTTTTATTTTGAATGAACATTTGTCTATGAAAAAGCTGTTGTCAAAGTGGCTGCCGCGCGTGTTGACTTTTGACCAAAAACAACAACGAGTTCTGAGCACTGTTTGGAGCTTTTTCGTTATAAAATTATGTTATTTATTATTAAATATTATTATTAATCATTTATTAAATTATTATTATAAAATTATTATTATTAAATTATTTTTTAAATTATTATTATTAAATTATTATTATAAAATTATTATTTTTAAATTATTATTATTATTATTAAATTATTATTATTTATTATTAAAGTTATGTTATTTATTAAAGTTATAAAGTTATAAAGTCATAAAGTTATAAAGCTTTGTTAAAAAGTTGTGTTTTCTTTATTAGACCGGGAACTTATCAGCCCATGTGTTATATGCGTAAAACATTGCATTAAGAATATTGATTGTTTCTTTTTGCAACAGTACCAACAATTCGAACATATTCATTTTTTAAATTATTTGCCTGATTATCTATTTATCAATCCTAATAAAAACAACAATTATCTTAATCAGACGTGTTTATTACATGCTATTAAAATATTTTTTTAATGTCTTATTTTTAAAAAATTATGTAAATAAATTTTTTTATAATAAATTAAATTATTATATTTCAGCTATGCTGAGAGCTTTTTCGTACGGTTCGGTTAAACTAAATAGTTTAAAAAAAATGATTTTTAGAGACAAATTTGAAATTAATGAGCTTGGGATAGGTAGGTTTAAATCTGAACTTATTGATTTTATTTAAATTAAATTAGTTTAATTTATAAAAATATAAGCTAAAGAAATAAATTAAAAACGTTATAAAGTTAAAAACTTTATTTTTATAAAAGTAAAGAAAAAATATTAACTAATTTTATAAATTTAAGGAAAAAATTATAAACTTTGTAAAATTATAATTTATAAAATAATAAATTTTAGCGTAATTCATAAATTTGTAAGCCAAATCAGCTTAGTTTAATACCAATTTGCATAGCTATAATTTGCAAAGATATTATGTTATGAAACTTTTAAATAATACAATATTGCCTCACGTTAAAAAAGTTAAAATAAATTTTAAAAAAATTAGTGGGAAAAAAAAATCTTAATTTTGAAGTACTATCAAGAAAAAAAAAAGTAGATGTGTAAAATATGAGGAGAAAAAAAAAGTAAATGTGTTGTAGTGGATCACTTTGATGAAAATCCCGAACAACCAGATCCACTTTTCATTTCTCTTATTCTTCGTTTTTCCTTCAAATAATAGCTTTTTAGGCTCCGAAATTTCGTCATTACACATTCTGAAATATACAAGTATGTTAAGTTTGATCACATATGTTCATTTTTGATCCAAAAATACTCATTTTGATATGAGTACATGAACTTACTCATTTTTGAGAATGCACATGTTCATTTTTGATCCAAAAATACTCATTTCGATGTGAGTACATGGACTTACTCATTTTTGAGAATGCAGATGTTCATTTTTGATCCAAAAATACTCATTTCGAAATGAGTACATGGACTTACTCATTTTTGAGTACTTCATTTTTTTTCAGTGTTCTAATCAACATACAAATACAACGCAAAAAAAAAAAAAAAAAAAAAAAAAAAAAAAAACAATAAATTGAAAGTCGATTAAATAAAACCAGTCCTCAGTATAGTCCAGGGGAAATGTACCAAAAAAAGGCGTTACTAAAGGTCGGGTAGAAGATTTTTTTTTTCTGACTTGTATATACTGAGGCCAGCATGTAAAAACCAAATTATCCTACAAAATTTCTCAAGGAAGAATTTTCTGTGGCCAAAAAACAACAAAATTTTGAGACTTTTTTTGTTGTTTTTTAAATATCTCGTGACCCGTTGTCGTAACGTATTATTTGTTTATTACAATCTTAAAGAAGACATAATTCTTTACAACTTTCATATTTAAAACTTTTTTATGCACTCAATAGGAAACGCAGTACGACATTTCAAAATTAAGACAATTTTTTCAATTTCCTTAAAAACCGTGAAAAACGTAGTTTTGTCCCGATGTTTCTAATGTTCCCCACGGATTCAATCATGAATGTCAACTTCTACATATTGATAGCTGTAAATTATCTGTTATTTGCACACCCTCTTTCTTAAGTGCTGTATGGCCTTTCAAAAATGAGGCTATTTTTCCAACTTACGTACCCGCTGGTTACAGAGAGAGTGGGTATGGGAGGAGCGGTCGGGCGACAAACAGCTGCCTGGGAAAAAGAAAAAATACCTCTAGAGCAGGGGTTGGTACAAAATATGGTACGCGTACTAGTGCATACCAGTACTGGTACGCGAAGCTCAGGCTACTGGTACGCAGAAGTCCGATACTGGTGCATGGAATAAAATACAGAATGCATCATATTACAGTAACAGTATATGAATCAGTGTGTGCCAATATGTCATTAAGTATTGTGGTTTCTTTCCTATACCAAAACACTGTATTTTGATATTATATGCATTGTTAAAATTTAATGGTGATAATACTTTTTACTTGAATGTTATTATGAAGCAGTCAATCTTAGTACCAATTAAGTAATGTAATCATTCATTTTTAAATACAATAAAACCTGCTATGACGTAAACAAAAGACCAAAGATATATTTTGTTTTAGTCAGGTTCTTTTTTTAGAGGTTTTTCTATATTAGCTTTACGTTTGTTACCTAGGGGTACGCGGAAGTATGAACTTATTATTTAGTGGTACGTCGGTCTAAAAGTTTGGGAACCCCTGCTGTAGAGGAACACGATCCTGATATATCTTCTATTCAGGATAACTGAATGCTAATACAGTAGAATCTCGTTACAACGAATGTCACTTTAAGGAATTTTTCAGTTTTACGAATAATATTTAGATTAGAAAAAAATCCCCTATACTTACTTTGCCATTATAAATATATTCACTTTAACGAATTTCATATTAACGAAGTTTTCAATTTAACGAATTTATTGAAGTCTTAGAAAGAGTGCTAATTTCAGTTTAACGAACGCCAAGTTCACAAGAAAAACAATCATTATCGAAAAACTACAATTCCGAAAGAAATATCCTTTTTTTTTTTTCAATATTTCACGAGTATGACTGAACACATGAGCAAAATCAAAGGAAAAATAACTTTGCTCAGATAATGGTATTGTACGCTTGGTTACAGCAAATGTTTCTAACATAAAAGTAGAACTTTGACCTCCTAACTGTACTTCAATTTTGCACCTCACACATCAAAGCACTATTAAAAAAAGCCCTACCCATTCCCCCCCCCCCCCATTTGGTTCGATTTTGCCCATTAACGAACTTGACCGAGATTTTATGCCCCTTGATTTTATGTATCAGTTTGGAAGAGATTTGTGCAGAATTATTGGAGTTATTGTGCCCATAAAAAAGTGACATAGATAGATAGATAGATATAAAGTTTTGAACTGGGGGGTGGTTTTGGGTTCTGAGAGTCATGATCGGCGTAGATCTGCAAAAAAATTTCAAAAATTCCAACTTAGGGGAGAATGCAATAGGTAGTATTTCTTACGAAAGCTACCTAAAATGGCAAAGTGGATTTCACGCGCCGTCTATAGAAAAGGCTTTTTCTGGCATTAAAAAAACGGTGAATGTAACGCAGGCAATTGATGAGACCTGGCTGCCTGGCAAAATGTATCTTCTACCACAATAAAAAAACTGTTGGAGAAATTCCGGC
The DNA here is from genome assembly GCA_963931845.1 of Maratus michaelseni. Taxonomy (NCBI): domain Eukaryota; kingdom Metazoa; phylum Arthropoda; class Arachnida; order Araneae; family Salticidae; genus Maratus; species Maratus michaelseni. The sequence goes on along the minus strand of OZ007597.1, from coordinate 90,366,577 downwards.
TTTATACATTTGATAAATGAAACACGAATGTCTGCATAAGATATTGCAGAAGTTACTGCATCAAATTTCCAGCTAATCCTTGAACCACATCTACGGGATATTTTTAACTTGCAACAACTGTTAATTATTACGCTGAATGGGTGAAGGAGTCGCCTCATGCCCTAACCTAACTACAAATGACACTGTTGAAATAATAATAAAAGAATGGAAAGCAAATGACAGTGAAAGTGAAGATGGTAATTGTTAAACTAGTACTGAAAATTGTTTTCTACGACCAAAAGATGCTCTGTTTAACATTGAAACATTTAGAAAGCATTTATCCCAGCAAAGCAATGTGCCTAAAACATTTTATACAACGCTGAACAATATTGAAGATTTTGTTTAGAAAATTTTGTTACCAATTTGAGAAAAAAGGAACATGTTTGTCTTTTTTGTAAAAAAATAAAAAATAAAATAAAATAAATAAATAAATAAATAAATATATATATATATATATATATATATATATATATATATATATATATATATAAAGTTACATAAATGGTATATATTAGTGTGAATTTTTTAGCTGTCAGATATATAAGATATATTATTATTTCCTTATAGTTACGATTAAAATCTTCAAATTTAATGAATTTAATATTTATCGTATAACAAAAGTGTTCACAATAATATACTGTAAATTAATTCTTTATTGACATGCATGGAAGAATTTAATATAACTATAGTCATAATATATAACTTAGTAATAATATACAATTTTATTTAATCTGTATCCAAATTTAATTTTTTAAATCCGCCATATTGGAATTTCACATTAACGAATTTTTCAGAATAACGAACTTAAACTGTGGTACCTACAAATTCGTTGTAACGAGATTTTACTGTAATCCTACAACAATCCCATCAAAGAGACAAAAATATTGTTAAATATCCCGTAGAAATTATTATTATTAAAATACATTTTTTCATTTAGCTTATGCAGTCATAAAGCGTACCTTACTTTATTGTGTAGGGAAAGTGGACTTGAATGAGGTAGGGGATGAATGTAACAACAAAAATGTTTATATGATCTACAGTCATAAATAACTTGGTATTTCATTTGATAAATGGTAGCACTGAGATCATTCAACAGATATAGTTTCAAAACAGTACATATTACAGAAGATTAGAATATTCCACAAAGTGTATTCTTCAACAACCAAAGTAAGTTTCTCTGTTTGAGCTTTAAGGCATTTAATAGATAAAATCTTAAAATTTTATATATTTTTGCACGCTAAAATGTTATAATCTCGTTATATTTATATAATAAAAGTGGGAAAATATTAACAATATTTACTAAAACTAATATTTTGAACAATTTTATGAAAATTGTGATTTGAAATATTTTATTAGTAGAATTTTTTTTATTTTACAATAGATATAAATACATAATATTAGTTAATGAAACAATCTGCTGTCATTTTTATTGTGGGTATTTTATAAGGTAAAAGTATTTGTTACATAAGATATATTTATTTTTTGAGTTCCTTCTTTTATATGGAATGTAAAGGAGTTGGTTGTTCAGGTAACGGTTTGTTGTTGTTGTTCGTGATCGAATAAGAATCCAGGTGAGTCAGGTCCGTTGTACAGTAACAAAAAAAAAAAAAAACTCCAGAATAGTCGTCAAGTCATTTTATTAAAAGATCATCATGACGATGCCAAGATGTTCGAGGGCAGAAGAGGGGAGAAACATGAGAGCCGTTCTTAAACGGTCTAGATAAGCATAAGACAGGAGGCGAAGTGAAGTGTTTTCACGACTCAAGTTGGAGTTGCAATGATAAGAATCTCGCCAAAATAGGGTTGCTACAGAGTGTCTAGGCGAGCATACTTTCAGACAGAGGTACGCATAAATAATTGTATTTGCCAAGCCAGGTTGCCAGATTATTGGCATAAGGACGAATTTCGTTTCAAAAATTAATATCGCCAAGGAGACTATAACCGACAAATATTTTCTCATGTGAATGGAATTTCGAGAGACAAAACAATTTATGCTTTTAGCAAACAGAATATATTTTTAGAAATGGGTGTGAGTGATTGAGTTATTACCACTACCAAATAAGGGCATGCATCTGAGCAGTATGAACAGATACACATAATTTTAACTGACACTGTGGTCACAAAAATGCATTATGAACACATTGTGTTATAAGCTTGGTTTCGGAAAGTAAAATTACGAAAAGGCATCTGTGCTGATTTAATTCTTTTTTTTATTTTAATCGAAAAGCCGTGAGATATTAGTGATCGAGCATAACTGAAAATGAAAAGGGAAAGAGTATAAATTACAGCGGAATTATTGTTTGAAGTTATAGATAACTCAATTAAATTTTGAAAAAGGCAAGGTAAAAATATAATTTAAATAAAGGATAGGGGAGATTAAAACTTAATATATGATTCTCATATCATATATTTCGCGATATTAATTTTTGAAAAAGGCAAGGTAAAAATATAATTTAAATAAAGGATAGGGGAGATTAAAACTTAATATATGATTCTCATATCATATGGAACTACAATTCAATGTTTGCTATACTTAAAACAATAAAACATTAAAACATTTGACATCAATAATTGGTAAATAAAATATACCATTGTACTATAGAATAAAATGTTTATGGAATAAAATGAACAATATGTATGCATTGTAAAAATAATTATTAAAATTAAACAAGATTTTTTTTCATTGAAACTGACGTGCCAATAAGTTACTAAATGCTGAAATATTCTTTTAAACAATACTTTAAAAATAACAATTGTATATACTTAAAGTTACTGTCTAAATATGAAAATTGTCTCAGTCATCCACACTCTCCCCTACTTGCTAAATTATATAGATTTATTGAATATAAAATATGTTTGTTGTGATTAAAATGAAGAAGAAGAGGGTGTGCAAATAATAGATACTTTTCTGCTGTCAATATGTAGAAGTTGACGTACATCATTATATCCGTGGGGGGAACATTGAATCATCAAGACAAAACTACGTTTTCCACGGTTTTTAAGGAAATCGAAAAAAAGTCTTATTTTTGAAATGTTGTACTGCGCTTGCTATTGAGTGTATTAAAAAGTTGTAAATATGAAAGTTGTAGAGAATTTTGTCTTCTTTAGCATTGTTATTAACAAATAATACGCTACGACAACGAGTCTCGAGATATTTAAAAAACAACAAAAAAAGTCGCAAAAATTTGTTGTTTTTTGGCCACAGAAAATTCTCCCTTAAGAAATTTTGTTGGATAATTCGGTTTTTCCATGTTGGCCTCATCATATATAAGTCGGAAAAATAAAATCTTCTACCCGACCTTTTGTAAGGTAACATGTACATTTCCCCTGGACTAGTACTACACATTATTTATTTTGGGAATATTTCAGAAAGAACAGAAACTTGCAGAAGCAGATAAATATTCAGTAAAGTACCTGTTATCCGGAAACCTCGGGATTGAAGGCTTTCTGGATTTCAGGTCCTTCCGAAATTCCCCCTCCCTTCCCCCCGAATTTCAGGATTTTTTTACTCTTGACGACTACTCTTTTTTTGCTCTTGACTTTTTCCGAGACCGTTCAATAAAATTTGCGATTTTCTATCCGTGACCTTTGGATGAAAATCAAGAATGTTTCCTCGGCCAATTGACGAAAATTGCAATTTTATTCTGCGAGGCTTCAAGAAATTCACAATTATTTTCTGCAATTGTCCGACGAAATTCCTTTTTTACACGACCGAATGATGGAATTAAAGATTTCATCCGCGACTGATTGATGAAATTCACTGTCGTCTATTACGAGTGACTGATGAAATTCGCAACTTTTTTTCAACACTTGTTTGAAAAAAAATTCATTTTTTCTTCTTCTTTTTATCTGGGCTAATTGACAAAAATTACAATTTTTTCCTGGAAGCAATTGATGAAATTCGAGAATTTTTCCTGCAATCGTTGGACGAAATTCGCTATTTTTTTCTACAATAGTTTGACGAAATTGCCTTTTTTTTTTTTTTTTTTGTGGTGGTGATGGTGGGGGAGAGGTGGGTTCCCACGCCTACGTTACTGAAGTAACATATTATTTTAGTGGTTAACACATTGAAACAATGGACTAAAAAAGCTAGGAATCCATAAAATTTCCGGTATCTGCAAAATTTTACAAATTCAGAAAATTGTTAATTCCAGATAATGGGTCAATACTGTATTTTTCGAACAATCGCAGAGTATAACAACAGAAATTTCGAGAACAAATAATTCGAGACATAAAATCTGTAACTCAAAATTGAAAGTGAGTTCAAATTCTCTAACTCTAAATGTACTAAACTTTTCGTGGTGTGGGTGGTAATGGTACTTATATACTCTCGATGGAGCTATAGTAAACCGTTCAGAGGTTTCGAGAAACTTCCTTCCAGAACTTTGCACAGAAATTCCATCCACAAAACCCCTGCCCACTTGGACGTAGTCGCACCAACTCATGCATCATTCTACAGGGCGATTACAAATAAATATCCCAACTTTGAAGAGCTATAGCAGCCATACTCAACCTTTTTTTTTTTTTTTTGCGAGAGGTGGGGTAACGATAGGCGGGTTGAAAGTGAACTACCCCATTTCAAAACCTATAGTTCTCATAGAGAGTGCACCACTCCATTGGCACCTTTCTGTACGAGAGTTTTTGAACGAGCAACTGACGGAACGGTTGATTGGTCGCAGAACAGATTTCGACGCTGCTCTTGATCAGTGGCCCCCACGAAGGCCGGACTTAACTCCGTGCGATTTTTTTCTTTGGGGATACATAAAAGATACAGTGTTTGTTCCGCCTCTACCAGCTGACACTACTGAACTGAAAACGAGAACTGCAGCTATTGCAACTGTAACACCCGTCATGCTAAAACCGTGTGGGATGAATTCTCCTACAGAATGGATGTCGTTCGTGTTTCTGCTGGTGGTCACATTGAACATTTATAAATTTTTGCTATTAGTAATTTCACAATCTTCTTATTTATGTCTTTTTCACAAATGCGTGTATCTTCTATACTTTTTTTAATAAAGCCCTTCAAAGTTGGGATATTCATTTGTAATCACACTGTACATAAACTGAGTCTTGGATTGTACAAATGTACTTCGCTTCGCCTGCCAACGAGAGAGGAAAAAACTTTCGAATTGTAAGTTATACATTAGAAACATACTTACCTAAATTTGTTTGTCGTGACAGCCAACGTTTAACAATTTTTCTGTTGGGGTCCAGCATGTAGATATCAACAGCGTCAGAAAAAGCTTTTAGGCCAGTTGTAATGGGTAGAGCACGGAAACGAACTGAAACATTAAAAACAACATTTATAGCCATTTCGAAAGAAATGTTACAAGATAAAAGCAATTATGAACTTATGACTTATCTTACAGCAGAACATAGGAAGAGATTTATAATTTTTAAAATACAAATTAAATTGTAAGGAGCGACCTATAATTTTTGGGGGGCCTGCGCACAGACTTGACACGCATGTATGTGGTAAGATGAAATAATTTCCATACCTTTTATATAACTTTTAAATTTGGCCCGGTTCTTCTAATTTGAATATTTCCATGTGACTTTGTTTTGTTCGATTTAAAATTGTATTATTAAAAAAAAAAAAAAAAAAAAAACTTTTTTTTTTTTTTTTAGAGAAAAAAATTTCATATGCCCTGCGTAAAAAATACCATAGAATTATGCCTCTTAAGACGTAAATTCGCCTAAAACGGAATTTTTTCAGTCCCTTGTGATTCCAACTTAGGAGGTTTTACTGTATTTCAATCTGCACAGAACGATTATAAGAAAATACTTCAAAGCTTATCTACCCTATATATATAAAATCCTAATGAAACGAATTTGTGAAACGATTTTATGAAACGAATTTATGAAACGATTTTATGAAACGGCTGATTAAACGACTGATTATGTTTCAGGGCTATTTTTAATAAAATATTAAACGCTTGATGGTGAAATTAATACCAATTGTCCATAAAAATCTGCGGATGTCAAAACTGGTAATAGAATTTTGAAATTGGAATTAGTTTTCGAGATATTAATTTTTTTCTAATTTTAATGACATTTCTGTAATGATGGCAACTAATTACTCAGTTTTTTTGTGACAAAAAAGGGAAAAAATTGAAAATGATCCCGATAGGGATTATTGATTTCTTTTTATTCGTTATTTTCAAATTGAAATTAAATTTTTCTTTTATTTCAATCGATAATGAAGACAAGATTGTGATTAAATTATGTTTTTCAGGAAAATTTGAAAAAAAAATCACATTTCTATCGTCAGGATAAAATCGTCTGTCAGCATTTAATTTAATTTATAAACTGAAAATATTTTGAATAAATTCGTCCAAATGACGTCATTTATGTAAACGCAAAAGAAAGGGGGGGGGGGGAATTAATAGTAATTATTATTTATTGATATAATTTTGTTATTTTTTTGTAAAATTTAGTTAAACGAATTTATAAAATCACTAATTAGGATATTTGAAACGAATATATAAAATAATAATTGCCCAACTGAACGGAAGGAGAATAAAATATCCTGCTTGGTTTTCTTTCCAATTTTAATGAGAATATGACATCAATTATGGTAAAATGACATTTACTCATTTCTCTCTATTGTTGGCAGCAAGGAAAAAAAATGCTCCCTATACATTAGAGAAATGCTATCAAAGTTTAAAACAAATGAATATTTCAGTAGCATTACTTTTTTAATAATGCATTATATGTTTACAAAAATGTAAATAACAAAGCCTTGACGAAACAGAGAAAATAGCCTTGGCGAAAAAGGAAATTTGGCAACATACTTTCTGTCAACCTATTCACTTTGTCATTTCGTATACAGAATCATTTTTTCAATATTTATACAATTTGCTTAGCGTAAAATGTCATTTATCCTATTTTATATATAATCAGAAGTAATTTGTATAGATAAAACAATAATAATATGCGTATCATTAAAATACGCATATAAACAAAAAAATCGCCGAATTTGTTTCCATGGCTGTTTATGTCATTTGGCACCAAATCTCACTTTCTGATGCCCGAATTGCGCCAAGCTTTTTTTAAAAAGCGTTAAAACCCCTATAATAGAAAAGCACCAAAAGTTCATTGGGTTTGTTTTGATAGCTTATTTTGGCAACAAATCTATGTATATTAACGAATCTATCCCTGTTTGAAGCTCGAATTACGCCAAACCTAAAAGCAAAGGATCCTATACTGGAAGAGTACCCGATTTTCTTATGGACAATATTCAAGTGACATAACAAGGTGTAAAATTATCGCGGATAGCAAATTTGTTTAAATATCTCATCAATTGATGCCGAATAAATGTAGGCATGCATGTACAAAATATTTAATTAATTTTGTATGATAAATAATTATTAGAAAATTAGTATATACATATTAATTAAAATAAATAATTTACATATTTAAAATAACATGAAAATATGCATGATGGTGCACTAAAATATAGAGAAAATTAAAACCTGTTACTGAAAATGTCTATAACATAGTACTTTTCAATACTGTGGTTCTTAATGTTATTCACAAGCAGATGGAATTTTTCGCATCCTTAAACGCAAAGGAAGAATAGAATACAGATCGTTGTTATAAAAGTCCGAGTGGTAGCCACAATTTAAACCTAACCATTTTATACAAGCTGTTTTTTTTAAGTTGTAATTGATTTTACTTATCAATCCCGAAAACAGTCGTCAGTTGTCGCAACAGCTGTGTATGAGGCCATGATAATCAAAAAATGCCCCATTAAAACGTTAAAAGCATGGCAACCCAATTACAGATTTACCAATTTTTTTAAACATAGCACGCTGTCATGTTAGGCCTCGAAGACTGAGCGGGGGTTGGCGAGCGTAGCTCTCAGGGGGTAGGCCCCCTAGTATAAAATAAAGGAATTAATAGCATAGTTATGCGAAACACGAAAAAAAACTCAAACTGGTCTTTTTTTTTTTTCTTTTCTTTCTTTTCATATTATATACCGCACCAGAATCAAAATATAATGCAATCTTAGCAATATATATATCAGTGCGTTATACGATAGGCAACAATATGAAATAAAGTCATCATGGTATAAACGTCAAGGTCAGCCAATTAATTGATTATTCACACCATTCATTATCTGGAGGACTAATCACTATCACATTCCAAATCTAAGGTAATGAAGAAATTCGATAGTTCTATCTCTTTCTTTTTTTTGTCAGTATTAATATTTGTCCATGAATATCGCGGGCATTTCTTCGTAGAGGTATCCGTTTCTAATGAAATATATATGCATAAATAACTAATTAAGGCATTAAACGAAGAATTAATTATGAAGTAATTCCTTAAATATTTGAATATTTGTTATATTGCATAAAAGGGCAATATACAGGGTGTCCGAAAAGTCTTTTCCCTGTTTACAAAATTTATTCATATCCGCTATATATAAGATAAACATGTGAAACTGGTGCCAAAATGCTGGAAAACTATAACGAAGTTTTTTTGTTGCCGGTTTCCGTAACGTGGCTGTAGTATAGCAATGTGGGTGTCCAGAAAACCGGACAACGTACAGAGCATAGTATACATTACAAACTGGTAATTAAATACATTTATTAACTGGCCGACCATCAACTTCTGCTAAAAGCATGGAAGTGAGACAGTCTTTTGTACGAAGTCCCAAGAAATCAGTGTGCACGGCCTCAGGCGAATTACAGATGCCAAAAGAGTCTCGTGTTACCAGAGGACACACTGAGGTTTTTCCTGATTTGTGAACATTTCCAGTTTCCCAGATACTGACACTGTTATATTACAGCCATATTACGGCAACCTGCAATAAAAACAATTGGTTAGTTTTCAAACATTTTGACACCAGTTTCACATGTCCATGTTATATATAGCGGATATGAATAAATTTTGTACTCATGGAAAGACATTTCGGACACCTCCGTATTTCAGTGTTTGATAGATCTAAGTAATGTTTTCATAAAGATTTTTTTTTTTTCATGATTTGTAAGTCAACGCTATAAAGCAACTACTCTTAAAAAGAACAGTCGAATATCGCAAAAATTCAAATATATATAGGCGATATAGTGAGCTGAATTTCAGTTGCATTCTAAACGTAGCTGGATGATAAGGGGTTTTCACAAATTATCATTTTTCATATTTCTTTCATTGCCACTTTTTATTTATGTTTTAATAAAGGACAAAATTAGCACTAGCCACAGGGCCACTAAATGAGAAAAAGAGGCTATTAAAAAATTGTATGTCAGCGGCCACCTTATGGCCACTTTCCTTCAAGGAAAGAATAAATTTTTCATAAATGATTTTCCTTTTGCTGGTTGAAATGTCTATATTAACATATTTATTTGGGCTATTTATTTTTATATTAATACTAATTGAAATTTTAACAAATGTTTACTGTTTAGAACTTTTAAATAAAAAAAGTAGCCACTTATAAAACTGCTAGTACCACTGGCGAAATTTCCCAGTTATGCTCTTTATGTTTTAATTCTCCTTGGAAACTATCAAGACGAACCCATTCCAACACCAAAAAATCCCTGACGGCTCGGCCTACAGGCACAGGTAGATTTCGAAGATGCAGACCGTGGGGCGCCTGTTTGTTGGGAATTGCGGAAGAAATGACATTTTTGCTATGATACGGCAGATGGGAACCGCCCACTTCGAAACCTAACTTGATTGCAGGTGGAGCTAGCAGGGATTTTTTTGTTTTTATTTATTTATTTATTTATTTTTTGGCTATAAGGCTTGGTCCTATAAAAAACTTGTCAATATAAAAGTTTTAGATAATATTAAGAGGATTAATAATAAATTTAAGTGGATTTTATATCTTGTGAATTGACAAAGTTATGATTTTTTTCTTCTAAGTTTTGGAGTGTTGCAGTTTTTTCCCCCCTTTGGGGCCATTTTTAATTATATCAAAAATCTGTCATACATAAATTTTCGGCCCTTTTACTAGAAGTAATAATAACTTTAAACGAATTCGATACGTATCATAATTAAGAAATTATGGAGTTTTTTCTGTTTTCACAAAAAGCCCCCCATCCCCCCCCCCGGTGCGATTTTCCCCATTAACGAACTTGACCGAGATTTTATGCCCCTTGATTTTATGTATCAGTTTGGAAGAGATTTATGCAGAATTTTTCCAGTTATCGTGTCCATCAAAAAGTGACATAGATAGATAGATAGATAGATAGATAAGGTTTTGAACTGGAGGTGGTTTTGGGTTCTGGGAGTCATAATCGGCGTAGATCTGCAAAAATTTTTCAAAAATTCCAACTTAGGTGAGAATGTAATAGGTAGTATTTCTTACGAAATCTACCTTAAAAAAAAGAATTATTAAAATCGAAGCATCCGTTCAAAAGCGACGCATGGATTTACGTTAAATAAATACTCCTTTGTTGGAAGGCGGTTAAAAAAAGTACTAACTGCACTTTTCCCTTATCATCTTCTGTAATCCCTTGTCATCCAGCTACTTTTAGAAAACAAATGAAATTCAGCTCACTATATTGCCGATATCTAAAAACACCGAAATTTTAAAACTTTCATTTTTATTTTCCGAAATTCGATAAAATTGGAGTTTATTTTTGTTGCAAACCTTTCAATCTTACAAACGGAAGATCTTTTGTTCTATGCATCGAAGATTCAATACGCCCAAAGGTGGTCCTTAGACCGGATGAACAGGGCGACCGTCCGGGATGACGAAAATAGGAGGGCGCTAAATCAGATATGTGATTAATATGTTTTAGATTTAAAATTTTTCTGGATAAAAGGCAAGGAAAGTAGTTTTTTATGAGACAGAAATCGATTGTAAATGATTTATCGAAAAAACAGAAATGTTTATTCGATTCCAAATTACTTCAATATTCATGCCTTCTAATTTTACGATTTTATGGGTAAAAATTTGCGCTTGAATGAGTAAAATAATTTCACGTTGTTCAACTGACAAGAATATTTTTTGAGAACAAACTAAAAGACTTGTAATCATAAAATAAGGTCTAATATCATAAGTTAAACTAGTAAATCTACAGATCAGGAGCCTCAACGTCAGCTATATGAAAGTCAATGTTTTTTAATCTCATTTCTCATAATATTTAACATCTTATAATACGCAAATTAAATTTTTAAAATTATTACATGTATATTTATACGCATATAAAATAATTCGAAGGTTTCAGAAATTAGGAACATTAAATTAAACACGGTTTATGCAATAATATTCTGACATTCTTATGAACTTCTTATTTTATTTTTTAGGTAAAAAAATACATTTCTTCAGGGGGGCTCTGCCCCCCTGAACTCCCCGTAATCTTATTAAATTTATATTCGTGGTTTTCTATTGTTTGTGTGAATGATTCTAGTACATATTGGATTTCGTTCTACACATTGGTTTTATTATGAAAAGCAAAAATTTCGAAAATAATTTCATGTAATACCTAAATAGCAATATTTACTTACCTTCCAACCACGAAGCACTCGCATCTGATAGATAAGTTGAATAATATCTCGTGTACAAAATCAACTTATGGAAATGTAAACTGAATCTACTATATATTCACTTATCTATTTCAGAAATCTAGTATTATTACAATTTTTGTTTCGGAAAAACAGTTTTGATGGTCATTGTACAATATTTATTTGACCTTAGTACATCCTGATTTAATTCGATGGCAATAGCATACTAAAATCTCCCCAAAATAGGCTTATTTGGAAACTTTTAAACCTGAAAACTTTTATTGTGTAATCCTTCATAATCGTGCCCACTGCCAATTCACTAAATAGCAATCTTGATTTGGCGCTATAAAGTATTTTTTGTGATAACTTTTTATGATCTCAGTTACCAATAATTGTGCTATTTCAGGCTGTATGGATTCGTTTTACTACGCTAATTTCTTTAGATTAACTACCTCGTTGTATGAGATATTACATTTTTAAAATAATACTAATTTTCAACCACGAAAAATCCGCATCTCTTCCAGAAAATTAATAATATCTCATATAAAAATGTTTCGGCTATCATTCTATAGTAGTTAAAAGGTAACTTGTACCAAAATAAATTCTCATTTATTTCAATAAAATATAAAATCACCCAATAATATTTTATTTTGCGAATAAAATATTGTAGCAAAATCGTCTGAGTTACTTGAATTTTATCATTTTGATATTCTTTAAACATGGTTGCTAGGTTACGGTTAAATTGAAAAGGAAAATAAAAATGAATGCATTTTAAAATTTGCAGAAAATGATAAAATAAAAGTATTATATTATTAGAACAGATGTATAAAATTGCACCAAAAATTATACACCTAATTTAAAAAATCTGACGAATGTATAAACAAAATTTCAAATTAATTTGAATAATTTAACACCTGACTTGATAAATTTTAGCCTTCATAACTTACCGTTTAAATACATTAATCAAATGCGACATTTTATTTTCAACGACTGAAAAATTTCAAAATCGTCTGAAATCCCATAGGAAAGCATTATGATCAAAAAAGAAATGTTCTATATTTTCCGAACGAATGAACCAAATGTAACTAAAAACTATACAGCTAATTCCGGGTATCTCACCAATATACCTACCAAAAATCAAACTAATCGGATCATTTTTACGGCAGTTATCGCGGAACAAACAGACAGACAGACAGACAGACAGACAGAAACCAAAAACTTTTCGGGTCTCCACAGTGAGCCTCAACTGACGTTTCGGCAATCACATTCAAAGGCAAAAAGTCATAATCCAATTACTTAAATGCTTAAAATATTTGAATTAAGTTATATTCTAATGAGAGTTAAGTGCCTAAAAAATGAGTGTCTGAAGAAAGAACTTGAATGATGTTGAATGGATAGCGCTAGTTATATTAGGGGAGGGAGGTATTGAAATGAGATTTTGCCCCCGTGAAAAATCTGCCTCGGACCACTCCTGAACACACACATCAAGACTACAAACAGGATAAAAGTGGCACCAGTAAATTTATTTACTTACCAGTTTGTCCTTGTTTATAAATGGGTCTGTCAGTCTGAATAAAAATCGTCATGGAACGCTGTGAAAAAGTAAGTCTTGTTTCATTCATGAAAACAGTTCCACCGAGAACGCCGTTTACGTTGCCTTCGACTCGGAAATTGTAAGTACCTGGCACACTAGTAGTAGGAACCTAAAAAGAAAGAAAAAAAAAAAAACTAAATCATTTGTGTAAAAAGTTTTAGATATTATGTTGAGATAAATAAGATTGATTTTAAATACATTTTTTTAAACCATGCATCCTACATGACAACTATCCAGAAGATATGGGAGGACGAATTATCTAAATGCATTACTTTATCTAGTTATAGTATCTAGTCTTAGACGTATTACAAAACCATCCCGTATTCTTTTACCAAGTGATTTAGTTTGAAGTCTTGACTTTGAAACAAAAAACAAACGTCAATATTCTAAATATTAAATAAAAAGATGCAATTTCTTTCAATACGAAATCATATAAATATCCGATTACCCTTTTTATTTATTAAAAGAAAAAAGAGAAAAAAAAAACAGACGTATTTTAAAATAAATTAATCTCTATACGTGAATAGATTTTTTTAATTTTTTTATTTACTAGTAAACATAAACTAGTTGTATACCGGAATTCGGTTTTTAATTGAACAAATTCTTTCATATAACGGAGGCTATACTATACAGAAACAACGGCCCTCCGTACGTCCTACAGTCAAGGCTGTAGTGGAAGGTATACGGTGTGGTGTACGGCCATATACCTTCTGGATTTTTTTAATAAACTCCCTATACCCTTATTTCTCGAGGCTAACGAAAAAGCTTTTTCGTTAGCCTCGTTATTTTTCAAGTAAAGCAATATAGACGGGAGGCGGCAGCACAGACAATCACCTTATCGAGTTCACGGCTGAAATTCCAGAATTAGTTAAAACTCGACTCGCATATTAAAACGCAATTGGTCTGCCAAGTCATATCTTGGTGGAAAACACGTGAAAACCCGATTTTAGCGGTTGACTCGTAGGTTTACCATTGTGTTTTCCTACACCCAGTTCTCCATGTTTTCATACTTTTGGGTGCAGGAAAACACAATGGTAAACCTACGAGTCAACCGCTAAAATCGGGTTTTCACGTGTTTTCCACCAAGATATGACTTGGCAGACCGATTGCGTTTTAATATGCGAATCGAGTTTTAACTAATTCTGGAATTTCAGCCATGAACTCGATGAGGTGATTTTCTGTGCTGTCGCTTCCCGGTCTAATAGCGTACACCCCTGTCTTCAGCGTATACCCTATGGGTTCTTTTTACCACTACAGCACGTGATCCTAGAAATCATGTAGTGTATACCATAATACTATCCAAATGATATAAGCAATTATCCTATAAATATCCAAAAAAGTCGTACGTTGGACATATATAAGTAACATCATATTAACATTCAGAGGATATCCCGTGGGTGTCTGCAAGAGAATTTTAACCATCCACGGGACATCAGGTTATTCTGTATACGATATCCTCTGGATATTTTTAGGAGGCAAGGGGATAGCAAATGGTATAATTAATATTTTTATCTGAAATTTTTTTACGAATTTAGCTTTACGGCGCTTAGGTTTGGATTCCCCCCGCCCCCACCCAGTGCCGCAGCAACTTTCGGGGAAAAGGTACGACTGCCCAAGGTCCCTCGGCAGCTAGGGTCTTATTAGGTGGGGGGGGGGGAGCTTTTCTCATTCAATGGACTTTACTCACGAGTGGCAACAGCCACGCCTCTGCGGGTATATGACCTCCGATAAAGACTGTTTACTGGATGAAGGGGAAGCTGTGTTAAAATGTTCTTCATGCCTATTGGTGTTTTTCTTCTATATACCCACAGATGACGTGACATGGGTAAAGTCAATTCGAAATAACGATGCCGCTGTGTAAAATAATATTTTTGCTCTAGATTTGTTTTTAAATGTTTCTTCAAGTGAAAAAAGTGAGTATTAACTTTATTTCTCACGGCAAAAGCTGATATAATAGTCAGGGAATGTATATATTTGATGATCCTAAAAGTAAACGTGAACGCAAAAAATAAATATTGAAAAGAATAGAAGATTTTGAGAAATTAAAAATAATTTTGTGCACTAAATATAAAAGAAGTTTCCTGGTATTTTTTCATACGTTTTACTATATATTATCTATTATTCTATGATACATACAATCAAAAAATAAATTTTATTAGACCAGTATTGCAGTCAGAGACGTTGGTCGCGCTTAAGTCTCCTATAAGGAGCTCTAGTCTCGCTAAGTGCTTTGCCAGGGCCCCGCGAGATTTTGCGTTGACCCTGTCCCCACCCCCTCTGTTTTTCAAAGGATTTACGTTTCCAATTCTCAAATATTTATTTTTTTAAATGATGGTACACTAACAGAAAACGTTGATTAAAATGGTAGCAGATTACCTTGATTAAAAGTGTTTCTGGAATGTTTTGTTTAAGCTCTTGAGAAGTCGAAGCAAGTTCAATACCATCTCGTTGTATAGATGCTCTGACGGTGATAGGAAATGGAGTCTGAAATACAGTGACGCTCACCCTGTACACTTGACCTGGTCGGACCATTTTAGAAGCCATGACAAAGTAGGTACTATAAAAAGAAACAAACAAACAAGAAAATAAAATTAAAATCTATAAAACAGAAAGAAATTTTTTATTAGTAATGTACATTCGCTGAGATCTCGTCAAAGTCGGTTTATAATTAGTCACAAATGCCCGTGAAACTGTATTTATAACAAAAATAGTGTGAGTCTGGGGAATGTATATATACCTAGCATTTTTCATCAGTAATACAAATTTTAACTCAATTTAAAAACATGCGATATCCTTTAAAAACATTACATGAAATAACTGACCACTGTGTGATATAGCTGTTGCCGATTAGAATGTATTTGCAATAGCTGAGCAGCAGATGTTAAAAAATTTCTAATTACAGTGCAGTACTCTTATACAACACTGAACAATATTTTTAGATACCTGCTGTTCATATGATACTGATACAAGGGCCGCACAGACGGTTCGAACCAACGTCAACGTATTCGAATTATTTTAGGTGTCCTTATATACCTTATATATCTCCAAAATCTTTTTTTTTAATTCCTACTATTAGCTCACACTCTCTCTATATATATCTAGTTGGAATTTTCAATCGTTAATAAAATATTTTCTATTCATCCATTCAAGTTCAAATAAATTTTTTTAAATTTGTACTGGATGACAATTGATGTTAATACAGTTTTTTCAAATATTAATTCATTCATTAAATTTAATTAATTAATTCTAATTTTTATATGGGAGAAAAAATTTCTCCCATTGTTTTCATAAATGAAATGAAAGATTTATCTCAAATGAGTGATGCCAACAAAAAATAAAATACCGCAACGATGATTATAAAATAATGTTCAATAAAGATAACGTGGGACATTAATGCTGCACGGGTTTATTTTATATATTTATGATTCAAAAGTAGGAATTGACTTAATTTTTTTTTTTTTTTTTTTTTTTTTTTATTACTTGTTATTTATTATGTTGAAAAGTTTAAAAAAAATATATACCGAAAATAGTTTTTTATTCGATACAGTTATAAAACAATGAAACATGTACAGAAAAGTGTATTATGTTACCGGAGCGAATTTTTCTATGTTAATAATATATATATATATATATATCAAATAATTCGTGTTATTTGAGATATTTCCATATAGCTTCTTGATTGGCGTCCTCTTTTAATTTTCTCTTCTTTTACCAGACCTTTGTAAATCATAGAAACCATTTTTGAAACATATTATTTTCCTTTTGATTTGTGGTTAGTAGGTTTTTGTAACTGGTTGATAGAAAATCAGGCCACTTTCACCAGCCATTTATTTTATGTATTAGTTTGGAAGAGATTTGGGTAGAGTTATGGGAGTTATCGTGTCCATAAAAAAGTGATATATAGATAAATAAGATAGACAGATAAAGATTTGAACTGGGAGTGGTTTTGGGTTCTAGGGGTCATGACTGGCGTGCCAGACCTGCCAACCTTTGAAAATGAGAAACGGTAGCACACCAAATTCAAATTTATCTGAAGGTTGGTTGGTTGGTGACTGTTTTTTACGCTGTAAATTTTAAGCGAGCAAATACTAATCAATTATACGCATGTGTATATCCATAAGCACACAAAGTAGGAGACTCTTTTGTTTTTGCTAATTTTTTTGTTGCGGGTGGGATTGATTAAACATAATTATTCCTATTCAATTAATGCTCTGTCCACTCCTAAGCCAAATTTCTGAACTTCACAGTGAATTTTCTGAAAGATTCCAAGGCGGTTGGGGGGAGGGGGTGATGGAACTACGGTATATCTTCCAGAGAAAAATGTCTGGAGTCCTTCATCAGGTCGAGTAAGCTGATACAACCGGGAGTGGGGGTGTCCACTCCCGCCACTTTTTTTTTTTTTTTTTTTTGCGTCCCTTTGACGAAATTTGAGTTTTTTCGCAATCTTTTGACGAAATTTGCAGGGTTTTTTTGACGAAATTTGCCGTTTTTCGCAATCATTTTGACGGAATTTGCCGTTTTTACGCGATTCTCTGACAAAAGTCACGTTTCTCCCGCGATCAGTTGACAAAAATTTGTCGTTTTTCGCGATTTTTTGACGAAATTTGCCATTTTTCGCAATGTTTTTCACGAAATTTGTCGTTTTTTCGTGATCTTTTGACGAAATTTGCCGTTTTTCGCAATGTTTTTGACGAAATTTGCCGTTTTTTCGCGATTTTCTGACGAAAGTCACGTTTTTCCCGCGATCTGTTGACAAAAATTTGTCGTTTTTTCGAGATCTTTTGACGAAATTTGCCGTTTTTTGCAATGTTTATGACGAAATTTGCCGTTTTTCCGTGATTTTCTGACGAAAGTCACGTTTTTCCCGCGATCTGTTGACAAAATTTGCTGTTTTTTCGCAATCTTTTAACAAAATTTGCCGCTTTTCGCAATGTTTTTGACGAAATTTGCCATTTTTTCGCGATTCTCTGACGAAAGTCACGTTTTTCCCGCGATCATTTGACAAAATTGGCGACTTTTCTTCGAACGAAAGACGAGATTGATTTTTTTCGGCAATCATTTTCCGAAATACCGATACATTTAATGTCCGAATTTTCAGATTTATGACCGATATTTTCTTTTTCGGAAATCATTGCCTTAATTTTTCGGAAAATTCGGACCAGAATCACCCCTGAACGATCTTTTGACGAAATTCGCACTTTTTCAGCAATCAGTTGAATGAAATTCACCTTTTTTCGGCGATACTTTGGCGAAATTTGCTTTTTCCCGCCAATTTTTTGACGAAATTCGCGTTTTTTCAGCGATCCTGTAACGAAATTCGCATTTCTTAGCTCGATCCTGTGACGAAATTCGTGATTTTTCGCGCGATCCTGTGACGAAATTCGTGATTTTTCGAGTGATCCTGTGACAAAATTCGCGTTTTTTATTTTTCCCCCCCCCCTCAGAAAATCGTAGTTTTAGACAGATTTTCGTAGCATCGTAGTTTGTGGCTCAAAATCGTAGCAACTACGATTTTTTCGTAGCAGTTGGCAGCTATGTAGATCTGTAAAAAAATTTTCAGAAATTCCAACATAGGGGAGAATGCAATAGGTAGTATATTTATTAAGAAATCCACCTAAAAAAGAGTAAGATTGTTAACAAATGATAAAGTCATTTTTCCTTACTTTTAAAATTTTATCTGCAATTAATTCCCCACCTAATTTTTTTAGACAATTTTATTTAACTGTTGGTTTATTTTTCTAATAAAGAAGCCGCGTTGATATTAGGTTATGTGCAAGAACTGATTACATTTTATCTGAAAAATACATCCCAATAAGGCAGTAATACGATTTGAGACATTTTAAATAATTTTAAGCTTACTTTGAGTAAAATGGGACTAAATTCTTAGAGGAAAGTTGCAACTTGAACAGTTGAGCAAAACAAATTTTATTTGAGCTTTTCATGCCCACAACTTTATACTGCTTTTCCTTCGAATTATACTTTATTTTTCTTAATTAGATACATTTCCTAGTTTTTTTTAGTGTATTAAATTAAGCTGACCAAATGACTGTAAATGTAACTTTAAATAGACTATTTTTAAACATCACGAGTAACATAATATTTATGTGTTTTAATCTAATTAACATTTTTAATACAGTGAAGTGCCCTTATTGCCGACTTCCAAGGAAGGCCATTTTTTGTCCGCACTAACCGTAATCTGTATTCCATTACAATAGGTTAGCTTGGCGGGGGCACCGAACCCGACTATGGAAAGTTCACCGGTCTTTTTTTCAACGCTTGGTAAAAAGCACGGACTAGTGAATTTATTTTAATTAATTAATTAATTTTTTTTTTCTCTGTTGCTTCTTTTTTTAAGATATGACAAGAGGTAAGCTATTAAATTAAGCTGACCAAAAAAGCATTACAACTATTAATTCAAGATTTCTAAATTGTCTTCTCAACGTATAATCATAATTTAATTCATATTAAACTATTAATTGATAAAATTACGAAAAATGAATTGATGAAATTAAAAAATATATATAAATTCTTTATTTTTTGTTTTTATTTCATTTTCTACTGTATAAAAAATTTCATTGTTACGTTTTCACGCCAGTTGGCTTTTTCTGGCGCATCATTAAATCCATTGTTGTTGTAACTCTCATACAGTTGTAACCGCAAAGAATAATTGGCGATTTATTACCCGTGATGGCTTACTGGAAAAATGCCTTAAACTGAATTTATTAATTTATAATTAAGTTCCAAAAATATTAAAATGTTGTATTGCCATCAGAAACACACTTGTGTACATATTTCTTATAATTCTTAGCCTATCAGAAAATGAGTTAAAAACTGATTACAAAATTACATATAAAAAACGAAGTTGAGTTAAATAAGAACGAAAAACCATGCGTCAAGCACAGATTATGTAACACTTTCCAACAATTCAAAAACAATTTTACAAATCTTTACCGTCTAATAAGGTGAAAGATGATATCTAAGTAAACAATTTGGAAAACGCACAACATATTTGAAACGCAATTTCAGAAATTACCAGAAATATTCTGAAATATATTCTAATTCTTTTGTTCAGCCCTGTACATGATCTATTGATTTGTATATATGCTACATAGAATACTAAATTTTAGTTCAGTTAGGAAACGCCTAGCACAGTTTAAAATTCTCCTTTGAAATTTCCCTCAATAAACGGAAATGTGCTCGAGAACTTTTGTGCTGCCCTGTATATGATATATACAATTTATACACACCAAGCAGTAGATGAAAAATGAGTTAAATTTAAAAACGCGTTCAGCAATTGAAAATGCACTTCCAGCAATAATTAATAGACAGAACCGAATAATTTTGTGTGTAACCTGTAAATGAACTATGAATGTTATACACACAATATTCTATAGTAAGTCTCTTGTAATGGACCTTAGTGATATATATATAAAAAATTTCAATATGTTTGATACAGGGAAACATTATTAAAATGAACCGTAAACGATTTTTCCCCATAGACCTTACGGAATTCTTTTGAGTGTCCCTGTAAAGGAACCATAAGTGCTATGCACATCATATTTTATTGTAAGTCTCTTGTAGTGCACCTGAGTGATATATATCAATTTCAATATGTTTGAAATTGGGTAACATCCTCAGAGAAATAATCTACTAGAGACCACATCTCTTTGTTATATTGTTGAAAATCCGGTTTCAGGATCAGCTCGGATTGGCGCTTTAAAAACTGTCTGTTTTGGCGGTGATTGATTGTAAAGTCTATGGTAACATCATTAAAGTAAACTGCAAACGATTTTTCCCCATTGACTGTAATGTAAGGGAATTCTTTTGAGTGTCTCTGTAAAAAAAACTATAAGTACTACACACTTCATTTTCAATACCGGACATGCCATAGTAAACCTCAATAACCTATATCAATTGCATGACAATCGTAATATATTTACGCGAGTTATAGCACGGACAGACGACAGAGAGACAGACAGACAAACCGAATTCATAAACACTTTCAACTATAAAATAATACAAAAAAGACGAAAAATATCTTGAAAAGTTCATGTAAAATTGGTCTTACCCCGATATTGTATTTAAATTAATTTTACTACGCTCAATTAAAAATAAAACTACAACTGAAACAGTAAAACAACTTACGGTTCATGTTTGAGATGATCTTTCCGGAATTCATCCGGATATTGAGGAGGTAAATCTGGAGCAGACTGACAATGCACAGAAGTGATAAATAAGGCTGCAGAACAAAAGACATGCCAAAGCATAGTGACCTAGAAAAGAAAGTCACGAATTACAAAATATACAAACGATACAAAAATTATCAATTTTGATACATTTGAAATGCAATTATTAAACTAAAAAAGTCCTTCCGGCCTGTACCGGGAGGAAAAGGTAGCTTTCCTATATCTTCGTTTTAAAATTTTAGCTAATGTTACACGAAAACAGCAAGTTAAAATGCAAAGAAACGTTTACAAAAGATTCGTTAACACTGAATTTGAATAAGAAATTCGCCAAATTATTGAGCGATAGCCAAATTGGCTTCATCTATTTTGGTCGCCAAATTTGGCGATATTTCGCCAAATGTCGCCAAGTTTGGCGAGAATTTGGCGCTAACGGATATGAATATATAGTTTTATACGTATGATTGGGAAAATTATTACAACAATGAAAATTTTTGTAATGTGCTGTCTTGTTTCAAAATGTCAGCCACCCTAGAATTTCAAACTGCTTTATCTCAGCCATTTTTTAAGATAGAGGTAAACCAAAAAATGCTCTGGAATCCTCGTATCAAGGCCTAACACTTAATTAAAAAATAAATTTGAATTTTTAACTTTTTTGTATATTTATTTTAGTTTTACATTTTTAAGTGGCCGCCATCTTGAAAAGAAATGGTGGACCAAGCTGGCCAACGAACTCGGTCGAGGCATTGGTGAGCTTAATACACACAATTAGTTTCATCAAAATTGATTTATAAATACGAGCGTTATCGTATGACATAGGTCAGATATATATGTGGATATATATCTATATATATAAATCAACATTTGAACGAAGGGTGGTTTTGGGGTCTGGGGGTCATGATCGGTGAAAATATATCGAAATTTTCTGGAACTGCTTTCCTCCGAACGGCTGCAATAGGTAGCTTTATACTTTTTTGTATTGAAAGCTACCTATAATATTAATAGAACTGGCAACAAATTGGAATCTTCACGTCCAGACAAAAATAATAACACTTCATTTAGCAGAAAATGACAAAAATATCAGTTTTCGAATTTTTTGTTTAAAATGTAATTTAGTCATCCCTGGCATATTCTGGAGAAAGACAAAAGTAATAACCCTTCATTTAGCGGAAAATGACGAAAATATCAATTTTCCCATTTTTCGTTTAAAATGTACTTAGTCATCCCTGGCATATTGAAGTTACGTAAAGATACAATAACTATGTGAAAAAGAATTGTTGCACCGTCCATTTCCATTTAAGGCGGTTTCAATATATATATATATATATATATATTCTTCCAGCTAAACAACACGAAACTTTCTGACGCATTGCCTGACTCATTTTTTAATATAAAAGCATAGTTTTTTTTTTTTCATTTTTTGATAAATGAACTACAGTTTGAGTTATACGCAATTGTTGTGCTAGGACGGCAGTTTTTATCTCTTTCCTGCTCTGTCGCGTCAAGAAATTCACTTCAAAATGCCAACTTTGGCAATTTTTCACTGAAAAAAAAAAAGGAAAAAACGGTTCGATTACAAAGTTTTCGAATAAAGGAACCTGCCAATTTCATGCGTTTGCGAACAAAGATCAATTAAAAAATGTATGAGAAAGTAGCCAGTTTGAATTTGGCAACAGCCTTATATGGTTCGGAGTTAAATCTTTAAATTAATTTTTTTTTTCAGTTTGTATTTTTCAATATATCAGTATGCACAAAATGTTAAAACTTCAAGATATATTTTTCAATTAACGTAAGGGTTTTATTATTATTATCATTTATTATTATTATTATTAAATTTAGAATCAGATTTGCAATAATTTAAATAGTTTATTAAAAGAAAAAGAGTTAAATAAAATAGTCTTTCTGGCTCTATTTAAGACAAACAAACAAACACAAAACATGCATTTTAATTCTTAGAAAAAAAATAATGACATGCGTCAAATTGACGTCATTTTCAGATTTAGTTTTATTATAACACTTTCAAAATTCGGGGTCAAATCTTCAAAATACGAAATGATTTCACAGGTAAAAATAACACGAACACGTCAATGAAAACGGTTTTTTTTTTTTTTTTTTTTTTTTTTTTTTTTTTTTTTTTTTTTTTTTTGAGGAAACTGCAACATTTTATTATAATTGCATCAAGATCACCTAATTTTCGAAATTTAATTTTCATAATATTCAAATTTTAATTGCTTAATAGGCGTATAGCCAACATAGTGAAAAGTACCCAAGCCGGGACTCGAACCCGGGTCATCATTATAGCGCACTGACGTTCTACCAACTGAACCACTTGGGAAAGATACTCAGCCTGGAACTTTTTCACCATAACATGTTGGCAAGGCTACAAACGCAGCACAAGATGGAATATTTTCCCGTGAGCCACCGACCCTGGGGCACACACGAAATCAAAGAAAATCCAGCATCGACAATTGAATAAATTCATATTTAATACTTGGAAAATTTTCCAGAGAAAATTTCTCACGCCTTGCATTCATAATATTGAAATTTTAATTGCTCTTTCACTATGTTGGCTATACGCCTATTAAGCAATTAAAATTTAAAATTTTAATATTATGAATGCAAGGCGTGAGAAATTTTCTCTGGAAAAATTTCCAAGTATTAAATATGAATTTAATTTTCATGATTGTTACTTAATCAATACTGAAAATGTGATTACCTACTTCTTATAAAAATTGCAATAAAATAAATAAATCTACCCTATATATATAAAATCCTAATGAAACAAAATTGTGAAACGATTTTATGAAACGAATTTATGAAACGATTTTATGAAACGACTGATTAAACGACTGATTATGTTTCAGGGCTATCTACCCTATATATATAAAATCCTAATGAAACAAACTTGTGAAACGCTTTTATGAAACGAATTTATGAAACGATTTTAAACGACTGATTAAACGACTGATTATGTTTCAGGGCTATTTTTAATAAAATATTAAACGCTTGATGGTGAAATTAATACCAATTGTCCATAAAAATCCGCGGATGTCAAATTTGGTAATTGAATTTTGAAATTGGAATTAGTTTTCGAGATATTAATTTTTTTCTAATTTTAATGACATTTCTGTAATGATGGCAACTAATTACTCAGTTTTTTTGTGACAAAAAAGGGAAAAAAATTGAAAAGGATCCCGATAGGGATTATTGATTTCTTTTTATTCGTCATTTTCAAATTGAAATTGAATTTATCTTCTATTTCAATCGATAATGAAGACAAGATTGTGATTAAATTATGTTTTTCAGGAAAATTTGAAAAAAAAAAAATCACATTTCTATCGTCGTCAGGATTCAATCGTCTGTCAGCATTTAATTTAATTTATAAACTGAAAATGTTTTGAATAAATTCGCCCAAATGACGTCATTTATGTAAACGTAAAAGAAAGGAGCAAAAAAATATTTATACAATTTGTTTAGCGTAAAATGTCATTTATCCTATTTTATATATAATCAGAAGTAATTTGTATAGAAAAAACAATAATAATATACGTATAATTAAAATACGCATATAAACAAAAAAAATCGTCGAATTTGTTTCCATGGCTGTTTATGTCATTTGGCACCAAATCTCACTTTCTGATGCCCGAATTGCGCCAAGCTTTTTTAAAAAAGCGCCAAGACCCCTATAATAGAAAAGCACCAAAAGCTCATTGGGTTTGTTTTCATAACTTTTGGCAACAAATCTATGTATATTAACGAATCTATCCCTTTTCGAAGCTCGAATTACGCCAAACCTAAAAGCAAAGGATCCTATACTGGAAAAGTACCCGATTTTCTTATGGACAATATTCAAGTGACATAACAAGGTGTAAAATTATAATTGTTTAAATATGTCATCAATAGATGCCGAATAAATGCAGGCATGCATGCACAAAATATTTAATTAATTTTGTATGATAAATAATTATTTGAAATTCGTATATACATATTAATTAAAATAAATAATTTACATATTTAAAATAACATGAAAATATGCATGATGGCGCACTAAAATAGAGAGAAAATTAAAACCTGTTACTGAAAAAGTCTATAACTTTTGGCTATAACAGTACTTTTCAATACCGTGGTTCTTAATGTTATTCACAAGCAGATGGAATTTTTCTCATCCTTAAACGCAAAGGAAGAATAGAATACAGATCGTTGTTATAAAAGTCCGAGAGGTAGCCACAATTTAAACCTAACCATTTTATACAAGCTGGTTTTCAAGTTGTAATTGATTTTACTTATCAATCCCGAAAACAGTCGTCAGTTGTCGCAACAGCTGTGTATGAGGCCATGGTAATCAAAAAATGCCCCATTAAAACGTTAAAAGCATGGCAACCCAATTACAGATTTACCAATATTTTTAAAACAAAGCACGCTGTCATGTTTTTAGAGGCTTCGAAGTCTGAGCGGGGGTTGGCGAGCGCAGCTCGCAGGGGGTAGGCCCCCTAGTATATATATATTTTTTTTTTCTAATTGTAGAATAACATATAATTTATTTATTTTTTCCTTTCAAAATTGAAGCTCCTGGAGTGCCAGTCTGATAACTGTTATGATATGATTATTGTAGTAGTAGTTGCTATTGTTTAATATTTTAAAGAAAACGAAATAAGATTTTCAATTTTATATTTGAGGGGGAAAAAAGTGTTGTATATTATAAAGAACATATCTGTAAAGAAATACTATGTTGTTTTAATTTTCCAAAAAACAATTCCAAGAAAAATGTTTCTGCAAATACTTTGAAATATTTTGTTGAAATGAAAAAGTGCGATTCAATTATTGTTATTCAGGGAAAAACAACCAGCTATATAAAGAAAGGGGCGGGGGATGAATAGTGGATAAATGAAACTATATAAAAAAAATACACTTAGGTAAATGATTTATTGACCTTCAATATTTGCTATTGCGGTTAGCATTAGTTCAATGCAAAAACAGAGACGATACATATTTTATTTATTTATCAAAAACGAAAAATCATGCGTCAAGCATATATTATAAAACACTTTCCAACACTTCCGGCATACTTTAACATAACTTCACCGTTTAATAAAGTGGAAGATGATGCCTAAGTCAATAATTTGGAAAACGCATAACACATTTGAAAACACATTTTCAGGCACTACCATCAATAGACCAAAAAATATCCGAATTCTTTTGTGCAGCACTGTATCTGTAGTTTTTTAGATATATTACATAGAATGCTAAAATTTAGTTCAGTTAGGAAACACATAACACAGTTGAAAATTCCCCTTCAGCAATTTCCGTCAAAAAACGGAAATGTACTCGAGATCGTTTGTGCTGCCCTGTATATGATCTATAAAATTTATACACAAGAAGGAATCAGAAAAAAAAAATGTTAAATTTAAAAACGCGAACCACAACTGAAAAAGCCCTTTCGGAAATTATTGTTAATATACAGAAGTAACCGAATTATTTTGTGTGTCCCTGTAAATGAACGATTAATGCTATGCACATCATATTCTATAATGAGCCTCTTGTAGTGCAGCGCAGTGATATATATCCATTTCAATATATTTGAAATAGTGTAACATCATTAAAATACGTTGCAAACGATTTTTCCCACCGTAAAGTGACGGAATTCTTTTGAGTGTCCTTGTAATAGAATATAAATGTTCCACACTTCATTTTCAATACCTAACATGCCATAGTTCTCAGTAACACATATCAATTACATGACAATTCGAGGATGTTTACGTGAGTTAGAGTGAGGGCAGACAGGCGGACAGACAAACCTATTTCAAAAACACTTTCCAACTATGTTGGAAAGGTGTTACAAAATTTAGAAAAATTAATGTTTTTTAAATTCCAAAATACAATTACAATGTTGCAAGAATAAAGTTTTTGAAAATATTTTGTGGAAATGAAAAAAATACGATTATTGTTATTCATGGAGAAACACCATTCACTAAAAATAAAAAAATAATAAATATTGGAAGAACGCACGAAATCAAAATAATACACTTAGGTAAATGACTCGTTGGCCTTCAATATTTGCTATTGCAATAGAATAGTTCAATGCATTAATGGAGGCAATACATATTTTATCTATTTTAAAAAAGAGAGCATATATTTCTTGTCGAAAGGAAGCAATTAACCAATGAACGACATAATGTTCACGAACACACACGTGGTTTCGTGTAGAAATGAAGTTCAATGAATGAATTCAATCAATGTTCGTTGCTGATAATGCGTTATTACACAAAACTCTTTGCTTATAATTCCACACAAACACAAACTTACTGAACCGTGAATGTCAGGAACAACGGTACGTTACACACGGTGCAACATAGATGCAGTAGATTTTGATTTCCTTTGTGTTTAATATTATAGAGAGCTTGGTTGTAATGATAGAAAAATGAATGGTACAGTTATTTACATTAAAGGCGGTCCGGGACAAAAAAAAATTTACTTTTTTGTGTGGGTTTGTGTAATATATATATATATTTATTTTTAAATGTAAATTCTTTTAAAATATTTAGATATTATTATTTTCAATTAAAAGCTTCAAATGTTAGCAGTGTTTTTAAAATTCTGAAATAACTCTTTTTGTATACATTTTCATTTTTCAGTACAGAAAAGAATAAATATTACCGTAATTTCCTGTCTATAATCCGCGGATCAAACAATTATGTTTCGACCCAGAAATTTTATTTTATATAATGTAAAATGGAGTGGTTGTTTGTAGATTTTTCGGATGGCGGCACCTGATACCAAATAGCTGTAAATATTTGACTTCAATTATTAAATAAAAATTTTTGAGTCGAAACATAATTATTTGATCCGCGGGCTATAGGCCGAAAATTACGACCGGTAGTATGTCTTTGGGATTTACAAAAATATTTATTTCACATTATTATTTTTCCAAGAATTGATGCATTGTGTGCAGGATATCACTCGCAAATAAGTAGCTCTACTCGCAAGCTCAACACGTAAACGTAAGAGAAAAAAAAAAAAAAGGGAAAAATGTAATACCTGCTAAGAAAAAATCGTAAGGGACCAGAGAAAACATCGGGCAGACAGGAAATTAATGAGTAAATCTACAGATCATCAGCTCTACAAGTCGCTTTTTTTTAAAAAATCTTATTTTATTTAATAGCTTCAGAAGATTTAACTTTCATAAATTGTATCGGTAAATACGATTACATTCACTGGCATTAATAATTTGTTTGAAGGATTAATTATTTTATTAATTATCGATAATCCTATTTGTTCGATTTTTTTTTTATGAATACTTGAGCTTTTCCCATAGTTCTTAAATTGCTACACGTATAGCACTGTTCGACTACTGTTATTCTGTTATTTACAAGCGTTTTCTTTTTTAGTTGTCATATAGTAAATGTATTCATTATAATTAAATTCTTAATGACAGAAACCATTTGTGACAGCTACTTTTTGTCCATAAACTAGATTTATTTATTTCTTATTATTTTGTCGTACTGTACACCCAATAAATACATCTTCTAATATCCCCAGGGTTGAAGAGGAAAAAAAAAAAAAAGATAAAAAAAAAAAAAAAAAAAAAAAAAAAATACGCCTTTAGCTTTCATTCGTTTTAACAGGCTTTTTTGGTCAAAATAGCCAAAATGAAGGATTTTAATTACTGCACATTTGTAAGTGTTTAATTTAAACCGCACATTTTAAGGTTTTTTTTTAAAACTATTTTTAAAATTTTATTGAGTTCGAATTTAATAAATACTATAATTTCTCAATAATGAAGACACTAATATCGGAATAACACATACATGGAGCTGCTAGTGATTTGTAGTTAGAATTGCAAATTTGTCTGTTTTTTTCTCCTCATAAATATTTAAAATCCTACATAATACATAAAGCCATTTAATAAAAACAAAACATTATTTCTCACTTATTGAAAACAGCTATTAGGAATAAGGCATACATGAATAAATCTTTTGAATTAGAAAAAGTATTTTCATAATTTATTTTAACAAATTTTAGTTTGAAAACAGTTTTTAGCTCACAGGCTATCAAAGCCTGAGAGCTAAATGTGCCCGCCGGGTCTGTATGTATATAACGCGATATCTCTTGCTAGAAATATCCGTTTTGCTTCAAATTTTGTTTATAGGCTCATTGTGATAAGGCGCTTCCCTAATTAGGTTTTGGGCTTCATTGGTTAAGTATCAAGGGGGGGGGGGTACGGGGGCTACCCTCCCCCCTTAATTTAGATAAATGGGTTTTCATGCAGAATTATCGGATTTGCTTCAAATTTTGTGTATAGGTTCATTGTGATAAGGCGCTTCCCTGATTAGTTTTGGGGATTCATTGGCTAAGTATAAAGGGGAGACGGGAGGCTAATCCCACCTTAATTTATTGTCAATTTCTTTATTTTTCGAGAGGAATTCTTTGAAATAAGAGTATAATATACAGTTAGTGTGAATAGTCTGTGAGCCCAATGCCATCAGTTTAACTGGGCACTTTTCTTTTTATTTATTATTGTTATTGTTCTCTCTTTTTTTTTACATTTACATGTACAAAATCTGCTTAAATATTATCTTCTCCTTCTTAATTCCTCTTTCAATATTGATCACTCTCTGATTTAATCTCTACATATGCACTTATCTGTAATAACTTACGATATCGCTTTGTAGCAGAAAAGGCAGATAATCTTACTAAATTTATATTATTTTTAAAGGTCACTAAAACCCACTGATTACAAACTAAATATGAATATTCTCAAGCATTATATCACATAATTTCATTTATTAAACACATATAAATTATTTATTTTGAATCAGCTTTAAAAGTAAATAGCTGTATGTAAGAATGTTTCTTTTTTGGTGTGTTGTCATTTGTCATTGTTCAGGGTTCGTATGGGTACCGTTACTTTTCCAGGTGACATACCAGTATATTTTTCTAAAAAAAAATACATCAAATTCAAACGTGCGAAATTTCACCTTATTTAAGAAGAGGTTATCTATAAGAAAATATTGGTACCGAATAATTTCTTGGTCTTAAAATTCCAGGACCCGTACGAACCCTGTTGTTTAATTAAATATAATCTTTAAAATGTATATAGATGGAGCTATGTAATATAGACTATAGAATTTCAAAACACCATATTGGACTCTAATTTAATGCATTCTCCTCAATAGTTGCATTCTAGCAATTATAAAGACTTGTTTATTTAATAACATTTAATAAAAGTTTAGATTTTTTTAGTAGAAAACATTTGTGAGCGCATTAAAATAAATTAATGCATATTTAATGTGAACTGATTGTAAACTACCCTTTTAACACTTTTGCAATATAGTTGAAACGTGTTTATGAATTCGGTTTGTCTGTCTGCCGTATGTCCATTCTTTAACTCGAGTAAATATACTGGGATTGCGATGCAATTGATATATGTTATTAAGGCTTACCATGACATGTTCGGTATTGAAAATGAAGTGTATAGCATTTTTAGTTCGCTTGCAGAGACATTCAGAAGAAATAATAAATTCTATATATCATATACGAGAACTATGCACAAAAGATCTCGAGTACATATCTGTTTATTGACGGAAATTGCTGAGGGGGAATTGTCAACTGTGCTTTGAGTTTTCTAACTCACTTTTAGCATACTATGCAGTATATATACAAATCTATAAGATCATTTATAGTGTAGTACAAAATAATTCTTATATTTTTTCCGGCTATTGGTGGTATTTCCTAAAAATGTATTTTCAATTGTGTTATACGTTTTCCAAATTGTTTTCTTGGACATCATTTTTCCCATTATTAATCTGTGAAGTTTTGTTACAATATTCTCAATATATTGGAAAGTGTGTCATAATCTATGCTTTACGTATGATTTGTCGTTCTTGTTTAAAAATAAAAGCCGGCTTTTTAAAAAGTGGTTTTAAAGAAAAAGCCTATCGGCTTATTTTGGCCTGGCTAAAATCCGGCAACCCTGCGTAATATAAACATGTAAAACAAACAAATCATTAATCAAAATGCATTTTAAAAATGATGGCAAATAATAAATTCAGACTTCAAATAGACAAGCTATAATTAGTATTATGATAAAATTATTCCTTTAGAAGTCATTTTAAGTACTTTAGAGTAGATCTTACTTTCAATTATATAGTGATCAGTTCTGTAGTCTTAGACTAAATATGCTGTATGCAAATTGAAATAATCATACTTTCGCATACAATACACCATAAAACAGGAAAGGTTGTGATTAATATATTAATTCCAAAGTATTGTGGTCAAAAATAAATTACAACACATCTAATTAAAAACAAGAACGAAAAATCATGCGTCAAGCATAGATTATGTAACACTTTCCAATACTTCCAAAATAATTTTACAAATCATTACCGTTTAATAAGGTAAAAGATGATATCTAAGTAAACAATTTGGAAATCACATAACATATTTAAAAACTCAATTTCAGGAATTACCAACAATATTCGAAAAAATACCCGAATTCTTTTGTGTAGCCCTATATATAATTTATAGATTTGTATATATCTATACTATTATATAAAGAGGAAACGGTGACTGACTGACTGACTGACTGGGTAACTCATCAACGCCCAGCCGAAACTACTAAAGTCAGGGTCACGCAATTTGGACTGTAGATTGCTGTTATGGTCTAGGCAAGCAATAAGAAGGGATTTTTGAAAATTGCCCCCCCCCGAAGGGGGTTAAAGAGGGGTTCGAATCTTTTAGGTCATTTTGCCATATCTCAGCAGCAGTTATAGGTAGGAGCATGAAATTCCAGAAAACAAATCTACTAAAAAAATTATTAAACACCTATTTCAGCGATTTTCGAAATTCCCCCCAGAAGGGGGTTAAAGGGGAGTGGTGGAATGTTTTAGCTCATTTTGACATATCTCAGCAGCAGTTATAGGTAGGAGCTTGAAATTACAGAAAACATATCTACTAAAAAAAATGATTAAACACCTATTTCAGCGATTTTCGAAATTCCACCCAGAAGGGGGTTAAAGGGGGGGGGGTCGAATGTTTTAGGTCATTTCGTCATATCTCCGCAGCAGTTATAGGTAGGAGCTTGAAATTACAGAAAACACATCTACTAAAAAATGATTAAACACCTATTTCAGCGATTTTGGAAATTCCCCCCAGAAGGGGGTTAAAGGGGGGTGGTCGAATGTTTTAGGTCATTTCGCCATATCTCAGCAGCAGTTATAGGTAGGAGCTTGAAATTACAGAAAACACATCTACTAAAAAATGATTAAACACCTATTTCAGCGATTTTGGAAATTCCCCCCAGAAGGGGGTTAAAGGGGGTGGTCGAATGTTTTAGGTCATTTCGCCATATCTCCGCAGCAGTTATAGGTAGGAGCTTGAAATTACAGAAAACACATCTACTAAAAAATGATTGAACACCTATTTCAGCGATTTTGGAAATTGCCCCCAGAAGGGGGTTAAAGGGGGGTGGTCGAATGTTTTAGGTCATTTCGCCATATCTCAGCAGCAGTTATAGGTAGGAGCGCGAAATTCAGGAAAACAAATCTACTAAACAAAAATGATTAAACATATTTTTCAGAGATTTTGGAAATTCCCCTCCCGGAGGGGGTTAAAGGGGGTCGAATGTTTTAGGTCATTTTGCCATATCTCAGCAGCAGTTTTTGGTAGGAGCGCGAAATTCAGGAAAACAAATGTACTAAAAAAATTACATTGTCTACCCGTGCAAAGCCGGGACGGGCCGCTAGTACTACATAAAATGCTAAATTTTAGTTCAGTTAGGAAACGCGTAACACATTTTTAAATCCTCTTTCTGGAATTTTCGTCAATAAACAGAAATGTACTCGAGAACTTTTGTGCTATATGATCTATAAAATTTATACACACCAAGTAATAGACAAAAAATGAGTTAAATTATAAACGCGCTCAGAAACTGAAAAAGCACTTCCAGCAATTATCGTAAACAGATAGTGCCGAATTCTTTTGTGTGTCCCTGTAAATGAACGACGAATGCTATACACACAATATTCTATAGTAAACCTCTTGTAATGCACCTTAGTGAATTACATCAATTCCAATATGTTTGAAATAGTGAAACATTATTCAAATAAACCACAAACGATTTTTTCTCCATAGACCGTAATGTAAGAGAATTCTTTTGAGTGTCTCTGTACAGGAACTATTAGTGCTATGCACACAATCTTCCACAGTAAGCTTCTTGTAGTGAACCTAAATAATATATATCAAATTCAATGTGTTCGAAATTGTGTAACATCATTAAAATAAATCGCAAACAATATTTCCCCATAGACGTATAATGTAACGGATTTCTCTTGAGTGTCCCTATAAAAAAACTATACGTGCTACACGTTTCATTTTCAATACCGAACATGCCATAGTAAACCTGAATAACATATATCAATTGCATGCCAATTCGAATATATTTACGCGAGTTAGAGCACAGACAGACAGACAAACCCAATTCATAAACACTTTTCAACTTTGTTCGAAAGTGTTAAAAAATAATAATCTTTCAAACAGGTTTCCATCTTCTGTTTCCCAAACCGCACTCGATCATCGGATTTAAAAACAAATAAATAAAATAAAAATATGTAAAAAGGATTACAATTTGGTTTGAATGTAAAAATAAAACAGGATTACATAAAAAGAAAAAATAATAACATAGAGAAAACATCCTAATTACCTCTAAAATTCTTGCATGATCTATGTTCAAGGCAATGGACATTTAAGTCATCTTGCTCATGTGTATCACCGACATCTAAAATAGCATAGCTACAACCATTCGTGATTAATGAGCAGCCCATTCATTCCACTTGATTAATATAATCATTTCACTTATCTCACCTCTAAATACCATTTAACAGCAATCAAATATCACAGATTTTACGAGAAGAAGTGCACCAAGCTAATTTAGAACGTTCAAATTCAGCTGTGTTTCAAGATGCATACAGAAAGTGGAATAAAAAAAAGTAGGTGGGCAACAGGCATTTAAGATCAGAGGTAGAGATAGAATAAGCTAAAAGGGCTGTATATGCTGATCAATCAGTAATAATTGAGCGCCGAGAGCGCTACGTCAGATCAATCAACCAACTTTAGTTGAAATCGGAGAAAAGAAAAGAACATAGCTCATTAAGAAATTAAAGATGCTCAAAATTCAGTTTGAGAAGTTGTTACTTGCAATCTCCTCTGGTAAAAGTACAAGAAAGACCTAATGATTGTTACTTACCCAAAATACGTAGTATAGGGTATGTCTTGTAATCGTTTTGCAAATCGTTTTTTTTTTTTTTTTTTTTTTTTTTTTTTTTTGTGGTGGATTTACACGTTTTAGACACTGAAGATACCAAAACAACATATTTTTATAAAAAAAAATTTGCCATCCGTCTGTCTGTAAACGCTCTATATCCCGAACAAATTGAGATAAAGACTTGGAATTTGGTATGTACTTAGTATGTAATAATGGGAAGAAACTTATTGAATTTCAGTAACCTCGATTATCCGGAACTATTTTTTTTTTCGGATTCTCGAAATATTCGTTCTGATAAAAGGTACATCAAAATTTTCGAAATTGCTTATTTTAAGGAGTGAATATAAAAGATAATAAAAAAACATACATTTTGCATAAAGAATGAAGTCGATCGGATAATGAGTTGCCTAAATATTTGTAATTATATTTTCCACACTCTTCGATTTTTCATGACCCTGTATTTCATTCAAATTTCAATTCAAAGATATATTTTAATTGGAAATGAGACGCTTAATCCGACGCAGTAAACCGTTAGTTAATATAATTATAAATTTTGGAGTTATAAAGATGTTTCTTTTACACAATTCAGTAATAGAGCCTTTAAAGTTTATGACGTCATCAAGCCTATATTTTATTCCAATTGCAATGCATTTTATAAATAGTTTACACATGTTTTATTTTCATATTTTATACTATGCATATCCATGATAGGTAAGTATTACGGTGGCCCCCAACGACTAGTTTTCATAATTTAGTGTTAGAGAATAACATTTATGTTCAACTGAATTGTTCAATTCTTTAAAATTTTAATACTTGAATGCATTTTAGATAAATAACCACAGCTCTTGTCTTTTGAATAATCATTTATCTATAATAATTTATTGTGAATTTCATGGGATAGATCTTTCATTTTTGTTAGAAATCTTTTTGTGGCGATGTAAAGATTTATACTTTTGGCTTTGATTTACGAATTTATTCCGAATTATACACAGAACGATCGATCAGACATATGAAATTACTGTCTGATTGCTAATTTGTTCTCATTACTAATTGTACTGTCTGATTTCTAATTCGGTCTCATTACTAATTGATCTGTCTGCTATTTAAAATAATGAGAGGAGTTTATGTACCTCAGGTATTGAAATAAAGTATGCCACATTACCCACTGCTATTTATTTATTACCGTGGGAAAATGATTTAGATCGAACATCTTCGACTCGCGTAAGTCAAAAGATGATTTGTAACGACTCCACCTTTTTTTACATGGATTTATAAGAATCGAAAGGGCCATTTAGAACTGCGATTTGTGAACGTGGAACCAGCAATTTTAGATGCACAAACTCATAATTTTCTGGGAGGAACAAGAATCATCACGCTCTTGCGTATGTATTTGGCCGTTGAAGAAAAAAAATCAAACCAGTATCTGCATTTTCTTTGATGTTTCGTTTGACTGCTGTTATCTGTAGAGTTTGTCGCATCTAATTATACCGTTGCTTCTCTAGACTTGGGTTAATTTTAATGTAAGCCCTTTGATTATGTCAAGATATGATAAATGTGCGATAGAAAATTCGGCATTATGGCTATGACGTGAGTTTGCTTTTTACCTAGGTATCTGTTTCTTTTCTTACTGCGCTGCTTTTTTAGGTTTTCATTCATCTCACAGCGACTTTTTTTTTTTTAGGTAGATTTCGTAAGAAATACTACATATTACATTCTCCCCTATGTTGGAATTTCTGGAAACTTTTTGCAGATCTACGCCGATCATGAATCCCAGAACCCAAAACCACCCTCAGTTCAAAACTTTATATATTTATCTATCTATCTGTCACTTTTTTATGGACCACGATAACTTCAATAATTCTGCACCAATCTCTTCCAAACTGATACATAAAATCAAGGGGCATAAAATCTCGGTTAAGTTCGTTAATGGGCAAAATCAAACCGGGGGGGGGGGGGCTTTTTGTGAAAACAGAAAAAAACCATACCTTCTTAATTATGATACGTATCGAATCCGTTTAAAGTTATTATTACTTCTAGGAAAAGGGCCAAACATTTATGTATGACAGATTTTTAATATAATTAAAAATGATCTCCAGGGGGGGGGGAGGAAATAGGTGTTTAACCCTTTAGCGGGCGGTGGTCACAAAAAAGGACACCTAATTTTAATTCCAAAACTAACAAACGTCACCAATAAAATTTAATTAAGTTTTTACTTTTATAAACTACGGGAAAATAAGCACGTTTTTATTTTCTATTAAATTCT
The DNA here is from genome assembly GCA_963931845.1 of Maratus michaelseni. Lineage (NCBI taxonomy): Eukaryota > Metazoa > Arthropoda > Arachnida > Araneae > Salticidae > Maratus > Maratus michaelseni. Next base: position 90,329,786 of record OZ007597.1, on the reverse strand, counting down.
TTTGTAAATTCTGGTGTCAGTCGATAATTTCATCATTTTAAAAACAAACTTACTCCGCGCCGGAAAGGGTTAAGAAGAAAAAAAATCATAACTTTGTCAATTCACAAGATATCAAATCCGCTTAAATTGATTATAAATTCTCTTAATATTATCTACAACATTTATATTGAAAATATTTTATAGGGCCAACCCTTACAGAAAAAAAAAATAAATAAATAAATTAAAAATATTAAAAATCAAAAAATCCCCGCCGACTCCGCCTACAGACACGTTTAGTTTCGAAGTGGGCTGTCCCAACTGCCGCATCATGGCAAAAAAGTCATTTCTTCTGCTATTCCCAATGAATCAGCGCCCCACGGTCTGCATCTTCGAAATCTACCTGTGCCTGTAGGCCGAGCCGTCAGGGATTTATATATATATATATGTATATATATATATATATATATATATATATATATATATCGCATTTAGTGAACCGGGCCCCCTAGCGGTTGGTTTATCGTTATTTGACACCATTTTTTAATATATACATATCTAATGCCATGCCCCGATTTCCACAGAACTAATTCCATTTAGGCTAAGGTTTTTTTTATATGAATATTAAACGAAGCCCTTTGTGCGATCTTCTATCACACTTACTCACTTGTTTCTTATGTTATTAGACCAAAGAAGACCGAACTGTCAGATGTTCTTGTTGCTGGTAGCTTTTGAAAAGTTTTGAAGCATCCATTTAGGTATTACACTGATTCAGAGTCCTGAATAGGGATATATAAATCGAATTTGCGCTGAGACAGAGTCCTCCACCTAACCTGAACCCAACGAAATTATTTTTTTCGTTCCCGAACCCGACAAAATAGCTTTTGTCAACCCGAAACCCGTAGTGAAAAAATATATATATATATATACGAATTTTAATGCAATTTTGGAATATAATAATCTATAATCGTATTTCTGGTATCAAGTTTATCTGTTATGAAGAAAAATGAATACATATACAGGGTGTTCGTAAACTGTTTTCACAAAATAATAGGGGTGATACCCATAAAGATAAACAATTTATGTATAGAAAACTAGGGTCACAAGAAGCGTTGCCAGACCAAAGTGCGTAGCAAAAAGCGGGATATGAATGTGATAAAGATGGAACGAGGCCTTCTCAATTGGGACATAAATGCTTAACAACGTTTTCTTTTGCTATAATAAATTTATATGAATTAACAACCCCTGAATGACTCAAAAGGAAGTTACTTAAAATAATCTTTGAAGTAATTAACAATGTTAAAAAATAATATTTAAGCAATATATACTTTTAAGAACCGACAACTCAGTTATCAAAAGCATATAATCGTTTGCAGTTACAAAAAATAAATTTAAACTTCTACAAAATTTTCGTAGCTAATCAACTAATTTTTGCGAAAGTTTGAGCACAGAGGGGTGTACAAGCAGATACACAAAAATACCATTTTTGAATCATATTAAAATTTACGTATTAACACCTTAAGGGGAGAAAAAACTTTTACGTAAAGTTAAAAACCTTTTAAATCGGTGCATTAAATGTTTTATTCAAGTAAGTAGGCTATAAGAAATAAGTCTGTTGTATTTTAGATACATTTTTTATGGTCCATTCTAAAACACACATAAAACATTACATTTTCGTTTCGAGAACCACTTTTTACTTATTTTCATGTTTGACATAAAATCATGAAATTTAATAGTAAGATTTTTTTTTTTTTTTTTTTTTTTTTTTAATGTTTTAGTAGTATTCACATAAGTACATAAGAATAAAATGTCAGTGGATTTTGGCGTCTACGTGGGCATGTTTTGTAGGAAACATACATATTACTTCATATTACTTTAACGAATATAAACATTAATCATTCAAACCATTATTATAAACGACATCATTAGTACAAAAGTAAAGTACGTACGTAAGTACGCAGCATACTTTATATTGTGCTATCCTCTAAAAAAAAAAACACACACACAGTGAAATGTTTCCTGAAAAAAAAACAACCCTAGTACTCAGGGTTCGTAAATATCATGATATTTTCGAAAATATCAAAAATATCCGATATTTTGGATACAATGTCCGACATTTTCAAACTTGTCAACTTACTGATGATTATAAATAATTTCAGATTTAGGATAATTTAGACTTAATAACACTAATCTAAATGCATTTTTTTTTCTTTTTTCATTTACATAACGAAATTAAAGATCAACTAATTGAAAATAGAAACAATTTGCTTTTTACATTCATCAAAAAACAAACCACAGAATTCAGTATCAAGTATTTAAAAAAAAAAAAAAATCATACAACAAAATTTTAAATACAAAATATTTTTTAATTGAAAATTTTGAACATAAATGTAAACTTATCTGCTTGTTCATTCCCTAACTTGTTGTGCAGTTTAAACTGAGCAACAGCCAGGCTAGAAAAGATTATTTTTAATGAAGATGTAAATAACTGATTATCTAAATTAGACAGTTTATCTTTCAATTTCTGTGCTATGTTAATATTGCCCTGCGATTATTGTTTCTGCAACTTAAAATTCAGCCTCAAACGTACTTTTGCCTATAGCAATTGACTTTTTTAGCCAAAAATCTTTTTTTCAGAATATATCCTGATTTTTTTTCTTTTCTTTTTTTTTTTTTTTTTACGGCACAATTAATAACAGTTGAACAATTCGTTTAAATATGTTTAGACTGAAAACATCAAAAATATCAAACAATGATATTTTGAAAATAAATATCAAATTTATGAAAATATTAAAAATATAAAAAATGTGATGTTTTTAAAATAAATTTTAAAAAAAAATGATATTTTGAAAATAAATATAGGATATATATCATGATATATATCGCGATATATATCCATTGATATATATCAACGAACCCTGTTAGTACTACATCAAATATTTCACGAAAGTATTTTTTTTCTTTTGTTCTGTTTTTATGCACCATTTAGAATAATAAAAATAGTTAAAAAATGCCTGAGGAGTGCTTATTTAGTTTTAAAATAATTTAAACTAACAATTGCAGAATTTTGGTAAAACATGAGCTTCATTTTTACAGATTTTCTTGTTATAATAGAATTTTAGAATGATCTACATATATTACTTACCCATCATACGTAGTATAGGGTAAGTCTTGTAATCGTTTTGAAAATCGAAAATTTTTTTTTGACGGATTTACACGTTTCAGACACTGGAGATTCCGAAAAACATATTTTTAGAAAAAAAATTTTGCCGTCCGTCTGTGTGTCTGTGTGTGTGTCTGTGTGTCTGTAAACGCTCTATCTCCCGAAAAAATTGAGATAGAGACTTGCAATTTGGTATGTACTTAGTATGTAATAATGGGAAGAAGCCTATTTCATTTCAATAACCTCGATTAACCGGAACAATTTTTTTCGGACTCTCGAAATATTCGTTCTGATGAAAGGTATATAAAAATTTTCGAAATTGTTTATTTTAAGAAATGAATATAAAAGACAATAAAAAAACATAAATTTTGAATAAAGCATGAAGTCGATCGGATAATGAGTTGCCGAGATATTTGGAATCCCATTTTCCACACTCTTAGATTTTTCATGACCCTGTATTTCATCCAAATTTCACTTCAAAGATATATTTTAATTGGAAATTTGACGCTTAATCAGATGCAATAAACCGCTAGTTAACAGGATTATTACTTTTGGAGTTATAAGGAAAAACCTCTTTCAAGCAATTCAGTAATCGAGCCTTAAAGTTTGTGACGTCATCAAGCCAAGATTTTATTTTTTGAATTGCAATGCATTTTATAAGTAGTTTACACATTTTTATTTTAATATTTTACATTATGCATATCCATGATGGGTAAGTATTACGGTGGCCCCCAACGACTAGTTTTTATTTATTTTTTATGTCAAACCATTAATATGTAATAAAATGCTTCATTTTCAGCTGATTATGTCAGGTGTGGGTTTTTTTCATTTAGCGTGTTTTTCTTTTCTCCAATTCTCTTCAAATTATAATAAAGTGATAAAATGAAAAACGCTCAACATTAAAATCTTAGTCCGAACAAGCTGTAAAAATTTAACAATGCTTAATTTTTTTAAATCCTTTATTAGACTTTATATAGAGAAAATTTTAAAAAATGGGGATTTTTTTTAGAGGACAGCACAATATGTTTTTGTAAACTTAATATTTCAATATACTTTTTCAATAACTAAAAACCAAGATTTTATTTCAATGCATGATAGTTAAAAAAGTAATTATTATAGTAAGGTATAAGTAAGTTTATGGATTGATAAAACTTTGAACACAGAGACTAGAAACTGACATCAAAAATCAATATACAACTTATGACTTAGATTTTGTGTCAACCCTGGATATCCACAATCAAACACTATTATATTATATACATAAAAACACTTAAATAAGCCCCAATGAATTTGAGAAAAAAAAAACTAATGTCATTAAAATCCAGTATTTACAAAATAGTTCTCGGAATATGTAAATCAAAATTTTCTGAGTGATTTTAAAATACATATATTTGTAATTATGCTAATTATTTTTAAAAGAAACCGACCTCACAAACTTTGGAAATCCATAGATTGTTGCAATTTTATAAAAACTGGTTGACAAAGATTGGATATCAAGACAAATCAAGATCATTCATATTTTTCAAATAACTTAAAAAGTAGAAGAAAAAACTAATTATTATTATTATTATTATTATTATTATTATTATTATGTAAATCTTAAAACTTTCTCTTAAACTTGTTATTATCTGCACTTTTAAAGCTCTTAGTGCATCATGCATGAAAACTTACACTATTTAGTAGTAAATAAACATAAATTTTCTTTAGTTCAGAGCATTTTAAATCAATTGAGGTAATCCAACAACAGATTCAATGAGCTCAGTGATGAAATTTACTATTTATTAACATGACAAAAAAGATGTCTATAAAAATAAAAATAAAAATATATATGCCGAAAATCTGGAGAGGCCTTCTTTTCATTTAGTTTTCAGATTTTATAAAATAAATTTAATATAAATTCTGACATACATATTGCAGATGAAGAAATATCAAACACTGCAAGCCTTGTTAGACTTTTGTTGGCAGAAAATCATTAGATTTTTTTTCTTTTTTCAATCAATATAGAGAAAAAAAAAATTTGCAAATTGCAAATTTCGTGACCGATTCAGGAAATTCACGATCGCTTGTCAAACTTTACGGGTTTTTTGTTTTTTGTTTTTGTTCCCCGAATTTCTTGGAGAAATTTGCGATTTTTTTCTGCGATCGTTCGACGAAATTAATTAGTTATTTTTAAGTCAATTGCATCACACCGCCGCTAACTTCACTCACGGCGCGCACATCAACCCGATGCTTTTTTTTAATGCCTTGCAATTTTGCTAAAATTGCAGAATAATTTATATACAAAAAAGGGAAATAAAAGCTATAAAAGGTTGTATACAAAATATTCTAATAATTTTAAAATAACAAGCTTTAAAACTTTCGTTAGTTTTTGACATCTAAAAGGTACCTGACCTCTTAAAAATTCTGTTGTATAGAATTTTTTTTTACTTTTTTTTAATTGAGATGCCTAAAAATAATTTTGTAATCAAATGAGCATATTAAACATTTATCATGCTTTTTCATCATCCATATTCATTCATAAACATAATACAGCTTATGTTTAATGTATGTTTCTAAACGATCATTTTCATTTGCATGCTACAAAGATAAAAGTTAAGAAAAGATCGATTTCATCGGAAAGACTAACTTATCCTGCTACTAATTATAGTGCCTAAAAGGCATGATCAGTTACGAATTGCTTCTAAAGAGATATTGTAACATTTGAGAAGAGTATTGTGATTTCGCCTTGCAATACAAAATTTCCTAATAGTTCCATCATATCATCTGTCAAAAGAACTATTCCTTTTTTCTTGGTCTTTATAAAATAGGAATACGATCATTTTTACGAATATGAAAACTAATATTTCTTGTGAATTTCAATGAGCTACTGTAACGAATATTATATATTGATATTTAAGATGAGTGTTATAATTTCGTTTTGTAGCACCAAATCTCTCCAATATTTCTATCATATCATCTGTCAGGTGGCTAATTTTTTTTTCTTTTTTATTGGTTGTTTATAATTCAGAATGTGGTCAATTTTATGAATATGAAAACTAATATTTCTTCTGAATTTCTATGAATAGGATCTACTGTAACGAATATTGTAGATTAACATTTGAGAAGAGTATTATAATTTCGTTTTGTAGTACTAGATCTCTTCAATAGTTCTATCATATCATCTGTCAGTTGGCTAATTTCTTTTATATTAATATTTGTTCTTTATAAATCACAATGCGATCAATTTCAAGAGACTAATATTTCTCCTGAATCACAATGATTATTAGTTGTAAGTAATCATTTTTACATTTGTATTTTCCTCCTTATTAATGATTGTTTTTTATTTTTTCCTTTTAAATATTATATACCATATACATGAATTCCGACTATCCACATCCCTTCTTCGCTATCAGATGGTTACCTTTACACTTTGTTATATGAATAGTAATAACCCTGTCGTTATTGTGCAACATACGCCAAATAAAACACATTTTTGAGATGAACTAGCTTGTAAATTTACATATCTCTTTTTAGCTAAAAGAAATGATCATGTGCAGTTGACTTCCATGTGTATATTATCTGAGTTTAAAATTTAAAATGTATATGTCATAGTGTGTGTGTACGTATTTACTATGTAGGAGGCCTGCACTAGAGCTATAGATATATTCACTATTTTCCCATTTTCTTTTCTAATGCCGATTTCGTATTTATCAATTTTATAAGGTTGGTAGTGATTAGTTTAGATATTTCAAATATTCTTTAGGTTAAATATGGTCAAGACTGTCGATTTAAATATACCGTTAAGTAGTTACAGGTGTGAAATTTCTTCATGTGACATAGCAGAACGAGTAGAAATACAAGGATCATTCAATTAATAATAGCAGCAGTTGCGGAAAACTGTAAAATACATTATTAACCATAAAAGTTATACACATTTTTAAACATGAAAAAAAAAGGTGTCAAAATATTTTAAAAGATTGTTTATATAATTATTCTGGATTTAATTCTATTTTAAACTTTTAAATAAAAACTTTTTTTTTTTTGTTTAATTCAGCGAAAAACTTATTTTTTTAAATTTTGCATGCACTACTTTTATTTTTAATTTGCAGCATTACTTTTCAAAAAAAAAAAAAAAAAAAAAAAAAAACTAACAGGGAATGGCTTGGTAACAAATTTGGAATTGCCCCCTAAAAAACAAATCGCCCCCCTGGTAGACATACGCCCCACGATGGGAACCACTGCTCTAATTCCTTGAACACCAAGCAAAAACATTCTTAAATCAACAGAAAGTTTCAACAATAATTGATGACAATCCAATCTAACTTAATAGTAATGCAGATTAAAACGTTTGCGTGCATGAATACAGTATAAGTCTAAAATTCAAATTGAGAGAACTTGGTTGCCAGTCAATCATCGAAGGAAAGTTTTAGAATACGTGCTAGAAAAATAAAAATCCACGCTTATGAAAGAAAAAATATATTCGAAATTGAATAATTTAATACGAAAAAGCTAAAAGCTAAAACTCATGACGTAGAATAAAGAAATTTTGAACTGATATAAAAAAGTATTTAAAAAAAAAGTAGATAGTAAAACGGGAAATAGAAGAAAAAAATATTTTAAGAAATAAGTATATGAAATAGGTAAAAAACATAGAAATAAAAAATATTACCTGCACTTTAAAGGTACGTAAAGGAAATATCTATTCCAGTTCGAAAAAGAGAACTATAGAGAAATACCATTCGATGACGTCTGTTAGGTAATATAAATAACGCAATTCCGAACAAAGGTTTTATTCTTAATCAGAAAATTAAATTCAAATACATTCATTTCTCGGAACAAACTTTTTAGAGATCAAAGACCTCGAAATCCCCTTCACCTCCCTCCAAAATAGATTCCACAAAATCGAAGTCTGAAAGACAAATAATTAGTTTCGTTTCTTAGAATAAACATACTATTAGAAAGTTCTATGCTTGGATCGTTTAAACAAAACGTCCGCTATTATTACTACACTTCAATTTTTTCAATATGTAGATATACGATATACTACTTCAATTCTTTCTATATGTAGATATACTTAATGAATGAAATAGATCAGTTACGTACAAGATGCTATATTTGCTATTAATGCCTCATTAAGTAACCGGAAAGAGTTATGAAGCCTAAAGCATTTTGAATGATTATTCGATGCATTAAAAAATCATTAGGTTTTTAATCGATAATGATATCAAAATCCAAAGCAAACAGCAAATATGAAAATAAAACAAGAAAAAAAACTTGCTTTATTGACAGATTTTATTTACGCTTCATTGTGGTTCAGATAAATAAATAATAATTTTTAAAATGAGTTTATTTTAAACTAGCCAGGCGGGTTGTAGCCATATCGATTTCTATATTAATATAGCAGAAGAAGCTTATTTTTACTTTTAAAAAAATGCACTATATCTGGTTATAAAGATTGAATTCAGATGGCATTTCTTACGGTCGCTACATCTGGAAAACAGAAAACGTAACAACCGAAAATATAAAAAAAAAAATCTAATTAAAATTTTGAATATCGGACTAAATTCATTTTACAACTTCGTTACAAACTTTATAGAAAAGAGGAGAAAATGCACTATATCGTTAATAATGGTTATAAAGATTGAATTCAGATGACATTTTTTAAGGTCGCTACATCTGGAAAACGAAAAAGTAACAACCATAGATATAAAAAAAAAATTCTAATTAAAATTTTGAATATCATACTAAATTCATTTTACAACTTCGTAACAAACTGTATAGAAAAGAGGAGAAAATGCACTATATCTGGTTATAAAGACTGAATTCAGATGGCATTTCTTACGATCGATACATCTGGAAAACGAAAAACGTAACAACCGTAGATATAAAAAAAAAAAATCTAATTAAAATTTTGAATATCATACTAAATTCATTTTACAACTTCGTTACAAACTTTATAGAAAAGAGGAGAAAATGCACTATATCGTTAATAATGGTTATAAAGATTGAATTCAGATGACATTTTTTAAGGTCGCTACATCTGGAAAACGAAAAAGTAACAACCATAGATATAAAAAAAAATTCTAATTAAAATTTTGAATATCATACTAAATTCATTTTACAACTTCGTAACAAACTGTATAGAAAAGAGGAGAAAATGCACTATATCTGGTTATAAAGACTGAATTCAGATGGCATTTCTTACGATCGATACATCTGGAAAACGAAAAACGTAACAACCGTAGATATAAAAAAAATTCTAATTAAAATTTTGAATATCATACTAAATTCATTTTACAACTTCGTAACAAACTGTATAGAAAAGAGGAGAAAATGCACTATATCTGGTTATAAAGACTGAATTCAGATGGCATTTCTTACGATCGATACATCTGGAAAACGAAAAACGTAACAACCGTAGATATAAAAAAAAAATTCTAATTAAAATTTTGAATATCATACTAAATTCATTTTACAACTTCGTTACAAACTTTATAGAAAAGAGGAGAAAATGCACTATATCGTTAATAATGGTTATAAAGATTGAATTCAGATGACATTTTTTAAGGTCGCTACATCTGGAAAACGAAAAGGTAACAACCATAGATATAAAAAAAAATTCTAATTAAAATTTTGAATATCATACTAAATTCATTTTACAACTTCGTAACAAACTGTATAGAAAAGAGGAGAAAATGCACTATATCTGGTTATAAAGACTGAATTCAGATGGCATTTCTTACGATCGATACATCTGGAAAACGAAAAACGTAACAACCGTAGATATAAAAAAAAAATTCTAATTAAAATTTTGAATATCATACTAAATTCATTTTACAACTTCGTTACAAACTTTATAGAAAAGAGGAGAAAATGCACTATATCTGGTTATAAAGATTGAATTCAGATGGCATTTCTTAGGGCCGCTACACCCGGAAAACAAAAAACGTAAAAACCGTAAGTATAAAAAAAATCCAATTAAAATTTTGAATATCGGACCACCAGGTTTTCGATTAGATTTCCCCGCAGTTCTTTGCCCCGCGATCTTCGCATAATCTCGCCCACAGACAGACAAACAAATATATACTTCAAATTATTATATAGATATTTTTCAAAATCCATCTTTTGTGTGTATCTATATACGTTAAACTAGTCGGATGTGCCAATCCCAAAACTTTATTCTATTTCATACAGGTTTCACATCCACCGAAAACGAATCAGCACCAACTTATATCAAGGTCTATTCAGTTTGCTGAAATTCCGTGCATCAGTTCTTGATATATGACTATCGCAAAAATCGTGTAAATCCTGAAAAATGCAGCATAGCAGCGCCACCTGTTGAACGATTTACACCAAAACTTAATCAGCAACAACTTATGTCACCGTCTAACTGAATCTCAAGTTTGATAAAAATTCGTGTATTAGTTCTTGAGATAGAGCTATTGCGGAAATCATGAAAAAAGTAGCATAGCAGCGCCACCTGTGGGACTATTTACATCGAAACGTAATCAACAACAACTTGTGTCAAGGCCTAACAGAATCTGAAGTTTGTGCATTAGTTCTTGAGATACAGCTATCGTGAAATTTTTGAAAAAAATAGCATAGCAGCGGTACTTGTTAGGCTATTTACACCAAAACGTAATCAGCATCTATTTATGTCAAGGTCTAACAGAATCTGAAGTTTGACGAAATTCTGTGCCTTAGTTCTTGAGGTATAACTATCGTGAAAATCGTGAAAAATGTAGCATAACAGCACCACCTGTTGGGCGATTTACACCAAAAACTAATCAGCCCCAATCTATATCAAAGTCTAACTGAATCTAAAGTTTTATTAAATTCCGTTCATTAGTTCCTGAGATAGAGTGCCCACAAAATTTTTGTCACATACAGACAGAGAGACAGACTCACTGACAGACATTTTCTAAAAACAGTCAAATCGTGTTCAGGACCTTCTAAAACGTATAAATCCGTCGAAAACCGGAAGTCGGAAATTTTCATGAATCCAGTACTCATGGTTCATTACTCTATTTCAATAACAAAATTCCCTGACTTTTCCAGGTTTTTTCCAGACCATTTTTCCTACAATTCCATGCCCACAATTCACGACATTTTTAGAGATACGGACAGCAATTCTAGATCTTAATGATTAAATATACCTCTGAAAATAAAAATAATCTATAAAATTGAAACTAAAAATCTACTATATGATATTTAAAATATAAAAAATGAACAACAATAAAAGATATACAATTTGGATGGATTCCAAGTAACATTTTATTGATATAATTAGATTTCACATATCAACCATTCAAATATTTTTTGACATTTCTACTACCATGTCATTTGTGTTGTTTCAGAAACAGTTTGTTATGTAACTCAATTTTTTGTCTTTTAACAATTTAATTTTAGCCACAGCTTTTCTTTTTTGCTTGCTTTATAATTGTTTTTTTTTTTTTTTTTTTTAATATTCATGATATCTTCTCATCCTAGCCACCTTAACATGGCTCTATATATCTTTCGTAGAAGTGTATCACCTATTTAGCAACAAATTTGTATGGCTAAAACATCATGTTAAAAATATGAATGTAGCAAAAATACTACCTGCTAGTAAAAAATCTGAATGTTTTTGCAGACTGAATTTGGAACTCGGAAGAATCTTGACACATGATAGCACATATATTTTTTAAAAAATCCCTGACTTTTCCAGGTTTTAGTGAAAAAATACGATTTTACCTGACTTTTCCATGACTTTTTGAGCACTTGTCATTTTCCCTGACAATCCCCTGTTTTCCATATTTTCCAGGCGTGTAGGAACCCTGAATACTTTTTTTTTGTAAAGATAGAAGAAAGTAAAAATATATAAATCCTCAAAATCCCATGATTTTAGGACCAGTTGTTGTGGCTGAGCGTCCCAGTGACAGAACTATCTTCAAGTGTCTGCAACGCTAATAATTTTTTCAAAAATAGTCTGCAATACGCAATATATCATATAAATCTATTCTTGCTGCTGTTGTAGCTATAGTGCTAATTAATTAAGGCATCGCCATTTATCAGGCTTTCTGAGTAAAAAAAAATTCTGAAATTCACAGCAAACATTCTGAAAGGTTACAGCAGAGGGGGGAGGGGAGAAAATCCTATCCCCTCTCGGCAATAATTATTCTTGTTGGAAGTCGGATTAACTCTGCTTTTGATTCGAATCGATTTCAGGCTGAGTGTAGATTTTTGCAAGTTGGGTTCGGGTTAACCCGATTTTCCAAAAGTTAGTTCAGTATAATGTTTCAGATTAAAAACTATGCCTATATTAATAAGCATAGAACTTTGTGTGTCTGCTGTTTTCTAAAGGAATGCTGCATCTTTTCCGGGACTATTTCACAAAATTCACGTTTTTTTTTCGTGAACCTTTGGCGAAATTAGCGTTTCTTTTTTCCCCCCGCGATCCTTTGACGAAATTCACTTTTTATTTCGTGGCCCTTCGACGAAATTCGCACTTTTTCCGTGATCCTTTGACGAAATTAGCAGTTTTTTCCACGATTCTTTGACGAAATTAGCAGTTTTTTCCACGATTCTTTGACGAAATTGGCATTTTTTCTACGGCCATTTGACGAAATTTGCGTTTTCTCTGAGGCCCTTTGATGAAATTCGCATTTTTTCCACGATCCTTCAACGAAACTTTTTTTTTTTTTTTTTTTACAGTCTTTTGACGAAAATCAAGTTTTTCTGTGGTCCTTTGAGGAAATTTGCGTTTTTATTGCAATCTGTCAACAAAATTAGCCATTTTCCCAGATCCTTTGAAGAATTTCGCGCTTTTCCTTTGGCCTTTGGACAAAATTCGCGTTTTTTCCGCGATCCTTCGACGAAATTTGCCGTTTTTTCGAAATAATTCGACGAAATTTACCATTTTTCGAGATCCTTCGACAAATTTATACCGTTTTTTCGAGATCCTTCGACGAAATTTTCCGTTTTTTTTTTTTCGAGATCCTTCGACGAAATTTACAGTTTTTTGGCGATCCTTCGACGAAATATTCCGTTTATTCGAGATCCTTCGACGAAATTTACCGTTTTTAGGTAATCCTTCAACGAAATATTCCGTTTATTCAAGATCCTTCGACGAAATTCGCCGTTTTTTTAACGATCCTTCGACGAAGTTTGCCGTTTTTTCGCGTAATTTACGCACTATAGCGCGTCCACGGCATCGCTGTATGTTTTTAGTCAGCAGGTGCCCTAAAAAGTCTGCGACGCCCGTCGCAGCGTCTCGTACATTCTGCCACGGGGCTGAGCGTTAAGACGTATGTCAGTGTTAGATACTGATATATCAATTGCATGACTTGCCGATGACTTGTTTCACAAATATCGCCCTAACCAAACACACCCAACCCAAGATGTTCAGAATGTTTAAATGTTCCTTACAAAATTATATAACTAACAATGCAAGAACTTCTGAAATCGCTTAGTGCAAGTTAATTATAACCGAAGTCCCATTTCCATGAGCGGAATTAAATAAGCGTAAAACTCTTTTTTCAACAAATGAAAGTCATAGTGACAAATGAAGAATCTTCCATAATCATAATTCACAATACAACAGTCTCTACAACGTACGTTTTTTCCCCATCGTCGGAACACAACTTTTTTTGACGATTGGAAGCTATAATCAATTCTGACATCAAAAGAAGAAAAAAAAGAACAAGAACAAGATAAAGAGCAAAAAGAAATATGAAATGAAAGAGCTAAGGTGTGCTTTGGCCATTTTTTATTCAAAATGTATAATGTATTTTTTTCACTAAGAACACATTTTGTTTTTGCAGAAACGAAAAAACAGTGTAGCATAATTTATAATATTCATACAATATTTTATGTCATCAAACGTCACAGCTACATAATGCATCTAAACGTAAAAGAAAAAAAAATCAAAAGAAAAATTTAACAAAAGACTTCAGCAAAGGCAAGAATTTGAGCTATCAACAGGTTGTCAATGTATGCAGTAAATTATTCAATCTGCATAATAAGCTAGAACACTGTATCTCGTTTTATTTACATTTCTAGGCACAATAACTTATGAACGTATAAGAGAAGTTATACAGTAATAGACTATATGTATTTTTTTTTTCTTTTTTTTTTTTTTAAAGAAGAAAAGAGCACATGTGTCTTTCAATATTGCGAAATTATTCGGAGTTATGAGCCGAGAAAGTACTCAAAAATAAATACATTTTGCTTATTGTCAGTAACCCATTTAATTTTCTTCTACCTTTACAAGAAGAAAGTAGTGGATTCATGAAATTTTTCGACTTATGGTTTTCGACGGATTTATACGTTTTTAGGAGGTCTGAACACGATTTGAATGTTTTTAGAAAATGTCTGTCTGTGAATCTGTGAGTCTATCTGTGTGTGACAAAAATTTTATGGGCGCCCTATTTCCAAGAACTAATGCGCGGAATTTAATAAAACTTTAGATTCAGTTAGACCTTGATATAAATTGATTTTGATTAGTTTTTAGTGTAAATCGCCCAGCAGGTGGCGCTGCTAGGCGACATTTTCTCCGATTTTCACGATAGCAAGAACTAATGCACAGAATTTCAACAAACTTCAGATTCTTTTAGACCTTGAAGTAAATTGGTTCTGATTACGTTTTGGTGTATATATCCCAACAGGCAACGCTGCTAATTTGCATTTTTCAGGATTTCCGCAATAGGTCTATCTCAATAACTAATGTGCGGATTTTCATCAAACTTCAGATTCGGTTAAACGTTGACATACACTCTTTTTGATTAGGTTTAGGTGTAAATATCCCAACAGGTAGCGCTGATATGCTGCATTTTTCAGGATTTACACGATTTTAGCAGTAGTCATATCTCAAGCACTAATGCACGGAATTTAATAAAACTTTAGATTCAGTTAGACCTTGATATAAATTGGTACTAATTCGTTTTTGGTGTATGTGGAACCTGTATGAGATAGATGAAAGTTTTGGGATTGGCACACCGACTATTTAAAAGTGCAATTAAGGGAACTTGGTACCCTTCAAATCATCGAAAATGACGAAAATATAGAATTTTTGTTCTTTTGACTAAAAATAAACTTTGGAACCTCTAGTATATTTGAGGGAAGTTTTGAAACAATCTGGCAATTATAAATGGGGTAAAAACACTTTTTTTTTTCTTTTATCTTGAGAACCCTTTAAATGCCACGCTATATATACTATAATTACAATAAACTGTTCGCCAACACAACTGTAATATCTGTAACTTAAATGTATAAAGGAGAAAAGATATTCAGTTAGTATTAAGAAAAATGGAACAGTGTTTAATGATTTTTTCTAAGCATAAAATTTTTAATCTGATTTTTCGTAGTTTGCTCTTTTTGGAAAACTTACTGTATGTAAAATGCTCAACAATTATTATTTTTCAAATATCCTGATTATTATTTTTAGATATTTAGTATAATCTACTTAATAAAATTAGGGATGATGGATTTTGCAATATAATGAGAAGGGAAAAAAGTATAAATAAAAATGTAACAGAATCTACGTTTGTTCCTCCGTTTTATTTTTTCCCCCTCGAAAACTAATTAATTGCAAAATTGATTCTTAAAGTTATAGCGTAGTCTCTTATAAACACAATAATAATTTTAATAAAGAAAACCCAAAACTAATCAGGCAAGCGCCTTACCACAATGAATCTAAATACAAAATTTGAAGAAAATCTGATAATTCTGCTTGAAAAACCCATTTAACTAAATTAAGGGGGGTTAGCCCCCCGTTCCCCCCTTTATACTTAACCAATGAAACACCAAAACTAATCAGGAAAGCGTCTTACCATAATGAATCTATATACAAAATTTGAAAAAAATCTGATAATTCTGCTTGAACAACCCATTTATCTAAATTAAGGGGGTTAGCCCCCCGTTCCCCCCCCCCCTTAATACTTAAACAATGAACTCCCAAAACTAATCAAGGAAGCGCCTTATCATAATGAACCTATATACAAAATTTGAAATTTTTTTTATAATTCTGCTTGAAAACCCCATTTATCTAAATTAAGGGGGGTTAGCCCCCCGTTTCCCCCCTTTATACTTCACCAATGAACCCCAAAAACTAATCAGGGAAGCGCCTTATCACAATGAACCTATAAACAAAATTTGAAGCAAAACGGTTATTTCTATCAAGAGTTATCGCGTTACGTACATACATACGTACATACAGAACCGGCGGGCACATTAGCTCTCAGGCTTTGATAGCCTGTGAGCTACAAAATCAGTGCTTATTGTAAACTAAAGAAGAAAAACAAATTAAATCGCTTTTCGATAGATTTTTAAAATCGATAGATTTTTAAAATCGATAGATTTTTATTATTATTATTATTAATTAAAATTTTTAAATTTTACTAACAATTTTTTTTTTTTTTGCCAGTTAAATTAGTTTATCTAGTAATAACTTCTAATAATATGCATAAGAGGTAAGAGAAAATGCTTTAATAATAATAATAATAATAAGTTCAAAGTCCCATTAAAACTAACAATCACTCTGAAGAAACGTATCACAGATGACGAAGCATAAAATAATCCAGTA
Source organism: Maratus michaelseni (assembly GCA_963931845.1). Classification (NCBI taxonomy): domain Eukaryota; kingdom Metazoa; phylum Arthropoda; class Arachnida; order Araneae; family Salticidae; genus Maratus; species Maratus michaelseni. The sequence goes on along the minus strand of OZ007597.1, from coordinate 90,313,107 downwards.
TTTTCAATTATGTCTTAAATCCAATACAGGACGACCAAAATATAGAATAGTGATCTGCTGGATTTTTTTTTTCTTTCTAGTACTCAGCTAATAGTTCTTAAGATGCAAATTTAATAAAATAACTAAATGTATGCCTTTTTTGTCGGTGAACACGAGGGATACGCACGCCCCTAAGCCTTTTATGAACCTAAGAAGAAAATATAAGTTTTAATACATTTTGATGTTTTAATAAATTTTTGAAATTTTTTGATATTTTAAAAATATTTTGGGCAGATCTTACTCAAAGACAGACCTCGGAAATGGTAATTCTCTTGAGTCAAACTGAGCATACCAAAAAAACTTTTTTTTAAAAAAAAAGAAGGAAAAGGCCGGATTCAAAGATTGAATAAAGCGTCTGTGATAATAATTCAAAATTCGTGTAGTGTATATTCAAAATTCGTATATTAATAATAACGCTTGGCCCCTACGATTATTGAATAAGAGAAAAACAATGAATTTTATTGGAAATAAAATATGTAGTAGTCTAGTTAGTAGACATAAAATGGATGCCTTTTAGTACTTATCACATTCTCAAAAATCAACGATATAGCTGATTAACTTTCAAAATTTTAACTTATCATATATTTTTCGCAAATCGAAGAAAGTTGTATATTTTTTCCTTTATGTACCGTTTAAAGTAAGAATTATTTTTATTTGGAAATCAAAGTATAATTTCTATATTGATTATAATTTCTGTGAGGTTTAGTTATTAAATATTTAATTATTGAAAAAAAAATGTAGTGATATTACAGAATTTCTTGCTACCTCAATCCCGGATTTAGTCCTGAGATTCCGGGATGGTGTCTAAGTATATCCCGGCAGTCTCGGGATTACATACCGTATCTAAGCATCTCTAGTTATAGCAATTTGATATCGCAGAAACAGAGAAACAGTGTAGCATATAGTAGTACAAAATATCAATACAATTTGTCACGACATCACCGCGAATATATACCATTATTTTCACACCACACGTCACATCCTAGTTACACAAAGAATCAAAAGAAAAAAAAAATAGAAAAAATAAATAAAATAAAGGTGCCAACAGTTTCAGCTATCAACAGGTTATAAGTATATGCAGTGACTTATTCAGTCTGGATAATGCATTTTACAGTTCAACATGAAGTCACAATAGACAATGCTTTTATGATCTAAATGTTGTTTTTTAAGTATAGATTGAACGCTAAGTCGTATCTCATTTTCTCAAAATACGATTATATTATCTTTTAAAGAGAAAATTAAGCTATAATCAGTTGAACAAGCGTAAGAATATAATGACTATATTAATATTTTTTTTAATGTAAGGTAAAATATTACATAGTTTAATAATATGTAGCTTAAAAATTTTACTCTCTTTTTTTTTCTTTTAGTTATTTAGAAACATAGATTCTCAGGGTTCTATGCAAAATTCTAAATAAACAAAACAGGAGCAATTAATTCCAAATCGCACAAAGGCGACACGAAGTGCAAAGTTGTTTCCTGATTACATAGCAGTGAAGTACCATTAATCACATTTGCGATCAATTAAAAGAACTACTAAATTCTGCGCTAAATAACCAACAGGTGAACAGAAAATAATAACGGTTAAAGAAAATGAAATCTTCACTCTGACCTCACTAACGTTTTTAAAAACTGATACGAGTATATTCGTAGTTCACTCAAAGATTGAAAATAGACCATTAATAACTGCTTTTACAAGAGAAAAAGCCGTGAAGTAAAATATTGTGTTTAATAATATGGCAGCTAAAAGATTTTACTTTTTTCACATTCTGTTTATTTAGCAACATAAATGCTCAGGCACGAATCAAAATCCTATATAAACAGAAACAATTAATTCTAAATCAGACAAAAGCAACACAAAGTGCAGAACTGTTTGCTGATTACATGACAGTGAAGTACCATTAATCATATTTACGATCAATTAAAAGAGATTACTGACTTCTTCTCTAAATAACGAAAAGATGCCCAGAAATTAATATTTCAGAAGAGGTACTGAAATATTAATTTCAGTTGAAAGAAAATGAAAACGTCACTTTAGCCTCACGAGCTGAATTCCACAGAGTAATTTTTGCCGCCGGGTAACTTCAAAGATAATGAAAAAATTGATCAGTGTCCCAAAAACTCGGTATCTTTGATTACACAGTGTATAAAATCTTATATGTGTTTGTACAAGCAGCCGATAATCCATGACTCAGATGAATGATGCGCATAACAATTAGCTAATAATTAATAATAGTAAATAAACCTGCTAATAATAATACTTTTGTCACGAGAAGAAAAAAAAAAACTCTAGTGTTGCCAGACTGAAAGATACCAGTCTACATTAAACACGCACAGTTTTAATTAACAGGCAAATTTTAATAGCTAATGTAATTGCATAATTTATCACAGCTACTAAGAGCGTATAAACATATATTGTCCAAAATCTGACATTAAAAAATCCCTGACGGCTCGGCCTACAGGCACAGGCAGATTTCGAAGACGCAGACCGAGGGGCGCTGTTTGTTGGGAATTGCGGAAGAAATGACCTTTTTGCCATGATGCGGTAGTTGAAACCGCCCACTTCGAACCTAACTTGTTTGCAGGTGGAGCCAACAAGGTTTTTTTTTTTTCTTTTTTTTTTGCTATAAGGGTTGGTCCTATAAAAAACTTGTCAGTATAAAAGTTTTAGATAATATTTAAGAGGATTTATAATAAATTTAAGCAGATTTGATATCTTGTGTATTGACGAAGTTATGATTTTTTTTCTTCTAAAACACCTCTTCCCCCCCCCCTTCATGGGGCCATTTTTAATGATATCAAAAATCTGTCATACATAAATTTTCGGCCCTTTTCCTAGAAGTAATAATAACTTTAAACGGATTCAATACGTATCATAATTAAGAAATTATGGGGGGTTTTCTGTTTTCACAAAAAGCCCCCCCACCCTGGTTCGATTTTGCCCATTAAGGAACCTGGCCAAGATTTTATGCCCCTTGATTTTATGTATCAGTTTGGGAGAGATTTGTGCAGAATTATTGCAGTTATCGTGTCCATAAAAAAGTGACATAGATAGATAGATAGATATAAAGTTTTGAAGTGGGGGTTGTTTTGGCTTCTGGGAGTCATGATCGGCGTAGATCTGCAAAAAATTAAAAAAAAATTCCAACTTAGGGGAGAATGTAATAGGTGGTATTTCTTACGAAATCTACCTAAAAAGGATTGATGGTTTAGCGTTTTCGTTTTAATAATGCATATTGTCTGCACTACAAATAAATACTATTTATCCATTTTTTAAATTATGATCACTGATCCTTAGACGAGAACATACTCTATGGAAGATAACATACATTATAAAGACGTCAATAAATCGAATTATTTTCAACAAATTTTACCATGGTGTCAACCCTCCTCTTTTTATTTTCTTTGTCGTCCAGGGTTTTTTTTTTTCCATATTCTTTATTTACTTAAAAACATAAATGCTCAAGCACGACATAAAATCCTAAATGTACATAAACAATTAATTCTCAATAACCCAAGGAAACAAAAAGAGCAAAATTATTTGCTGATTACATGACAGTAGAGTACCATTAATCATATTTAAGATCAATTAAGAGAGCTACTGAATTCTTCTCCAAATAACCAAAATATGACCAGAAAGTAATATTTCAGAAGGGTTGAAAAGAAAATGAAAACGTCACTCTGGCCTCACGAGCGGAATTCCACAGAGTAATTGATGCCGCGAGGCAACTCAAAGATAATGAAAAAACTGATCAGTGTCCAAACATCTATTGATTATGTCAGTCACTAGATAAAGTCAAGCTCGGTAGCTTTGATTACACAGTGTGTGAAACCTGATATGTATTTATACAAGCAGCCGATAATCCACGACTCGGATGAATGGCGTACATAAACACTAAACCAATAAAAAAAATCATGCTAATAATAGTGTTTTTCACGCGAAGAAAAAAACCTCTAAATCTTCTCAGATTGAAGATGAGTCTTATGTAGAAAACTAATCCATTCATTTCAATCACTTAATATTTTCCACTCAAAGTAAAATAAATAAATAAAGAAAATGATGAAGCACGCAGATAAAAACCCAACGATAATTTTTCTCTCATCTCTTAAAACAAGTGACCTAATTTATGACTCTTAAGTTTCAAGTTTATCATGCAATAGATGTTTATTACCTCGTTATAATCGTTCTCTTCTAATAATGTGAAATATGTTTATAATTTGTTATTTGTGATTATGCCATTATAAACTTATTACAGAACTAAAACATTTAAAAGGACAATTATTCAACGTCAATTTGTTTCAAAGAAATGATGCAACTTTACTCGTAACTTTCCAAACTTTGTGAAAATGAGTCAGTGTATTACTATCCTTCATTCTGTAAAGTCACAGGAAAAAATGTTTCCTGATGTTAAAATTAATCTAAATGTAAACCTTTTAAAATTTTAAGTAATGTAAAATATAATTTTTAAAATCAATCCAAACGTGAACTTATTTATTCAATGTGAATTGTGCATTAATATAATTTTTTTACAAGTCTTATTTCAGCAGTGGTACATCTACACGATTATTCAAGAAGTGTTTATAATAAATTCTCAAATAGTTGAAATATATAAACCAGTGGATATTCCATAAATTGGATAGACCTTAGAAAAGGTAAGCAATTCCTTTTCTTTCTGCATGTTGAAGACCAGAGTTAATTTTAATTTGAAGAATTTAATATTCTGATGTTACGCGCTTACCTCGTTGGCCTCGCCCCTTCAACATCTTATAATATCGAGACATTACAATTATTAACTTACACATTTTAATAGTGCCCGTAATTACAAAACTTATCAGAGCTGCTATCAGTCTTGCATTATCCAGGCACAATATTTATTAAAATACAGATTATAATATTAGCTAACGTAATTATAAAATGCATCAGAACTACTAAAGCGTATATGCACATTTTATTCTAAATTTATTTATTTATTTATTTAAAAGTAATGGGCTTTGAGGCATTTACTATTAGCATTTTTAATACTGCAGATGTCTACATTATAATCAAACTGTGTTTAATTAAAAGTTCGTCTACTGTCATTTTATACAAACTGTATTATTATATTATATAAAATAAATGGAGCTTATTATTTTTTCTCAGACATATTTCTGATTTGGTTCGTATCGAGATACATCGCTGGTTGTTACTTTGATTCATTTCACCACTTACCTTCATTTTAGATTGTAGTCATGGTTAGATGTATATCATGTAGACACAGAGACAAGTTCGTAAAGGGGACCTGACGTTTATTCTTTCTAAGATACAATATATTGTCCTCTTAAGAATAGGCCCGGAGATTAAGAGTCTGTAGTCGTTTATTCTTTCGTTATTTTGAAAATCCTTGAGAGTGTCGGGGAGAATAATAACAAGTATTTTTCTAAAAAAAGGTGCGCGATTTTCTCGCGTCCTGCTTTTTTATTTCGTAATTAAGATTTTTCTCAATAGGGGGCGCGAAAGTGGTCAAAATAGGAATAAACTTACCTTTAATTGGCTTAACATATACAGACCTGTGTCGATAGTTTGGCCGAGACACGGGCATAAAGGACCAAACAGACGGAACGTATCCTGATCGGTACTTCTATTGCACAGAAAAAAATAATACCCAATTTGGGTCGAAAGATTCTTAGGTATGTGTCCAAATTGGGCCATGCCTGTTTTGGTTACCACTGTGTATCCATTTTGGGCACTGTTAAATACCCATTTAAAAAAAAAAAATGAAAATGGGTTTTTAACAGTGCCCAAAATGGATACACAGTGGTAACTAAAACAGGCTTGGCCCAATTTGGACATATACCTAAGAATATTTAGACCCAAATTGGGTTTTATTTTTTTCTGTGTGTGGTATATCGAACTCTTTGATGTTTAAAGCAGGGAACGCGGATGATAGATTGTCAACGCCTCTTTTTTTAGTTGAGACTCCCTTTTTTTGTCGATGACCACAAAATGATTAAAAAAGAATGGGAAGACATGTAATTTATGTCCATCTCAGGACGACTTGCTCAGGATGAGAATAAACAGACCTTAAATATGCGTTTAGTGAAATCCGGAGCAAGTCGTGCTAAGATGGGCATAAATCAAATATCTTCCCATTCTTCTCATATCATTTTGAGATCCGCGTTCACTGCTTGACCTCTAAACTTTAAAAATGCTAAGAAAGTCATAAAACATCAAAGAATCCGGCATACCACAATAGAAGAAATCGCGATAAGTCTGGAAGTCTGGGTAAAACTTTACACTGACCGTAAATAAAGGAGTTAACGCTTGCATTTTTAATTTTAAAATTATTTTGACATTAATGATTGAACGTAATGAATGGCGGACTAAGAAACAAATTTACCAGGGGCAAAAAGGTTTTCAGTATTAGATTTAAAGTTAGGAAAAAAAATAAATTAGGAATTTTAATTTTGAGTTTTAATTTAAATTTTGCAATTCAATATGGTTTTAATTTCTTATCATTTCATATATACGCATATATATATATATATATATATATATATATATATATATATATATATATATATACAAAGAAGAAATTTATAATTGTATATAGTTGAACATTTGTATCCAACTACTTTTAAAGATATATTAAAAATATGAGGGTGCTCAATGACCAAATCTGTATATACGAAGACATCGTAAATGTTTAACTTTTTACAACGGTTTAAGAGATAGGCACGAGCCTCGCCTTTACTTGATCGGAATCCTGCCTCGGAATATATAAAACAATAAGTTATTCCAAATCGAATCATCTAAATAGGTAGCACTTTAATAGAGCTAAGAAAACGTGATCTAAAAACTTGGCTTTATTCACGGTCAGCTTTTTAATAATAAGATCTCTGATCATCAAACTATATTAAGAACTTTTTTTATATCGTATTTTCATTTTACATAGTATCAAATAATAACAGGCACAATCACGAAGACGAAGGAGAAAGGTGCAAAATTATTTACAAATTACCACTTCGCTTAATAGTCATCCATCATCCATCCGAGCTCCAATTAAATCAAGATAATTGACAAATAAAAAGACTGGCATCTTCGGCTGCTCAAATAGCTTTAGGTAGAAGTTTGAATCCTACATCGAGTCGGATTGGATCTTTTTTTCCGGGTTATGTTTGGGTCGGATTGACTGTAATTTTCAACGGATCGGATTTAGGTTGTTCAATGTGGAATTTTCAAATGCAAAAACAGACTATTATTTCAAATCAGAAACCTGTATAGTACTTGAATATGGATGAGTATATATGTATTAATTTTAATCCATAACAAATAAAATTGATATTGGATGTACGATTGTAAACTTATAGTTCCATACGAGTTAAAACTTTTCCATCTGAATGACAAAGTGTCTAGGCCAGGAGTCGAATCGAAAATCCTCGACTTAAATGTTAAATTGCCAAGGGCTTCTGGCCAAAGTCAGACATCCTGTATTCGACTCTTAACGTCCTGACCTGGACAATTCTTCACTTGGGTGGAAAATTTTCAACACGTATGCTTGCTTTACCTATCAATGTGTTAAAATAATACAGTATAATTGCATTAAAATGTGAAAGTTTTTTTTTATATGATCTCTAAAACTTTAATATCGAGTAATAAACAATCAATTAATCAAATAGATGAATCGAAAGTAATAAGGAAAAAACATCTTTTTCACTTTTCACCCACTCATAGCTGCAACGTAATTGTAATTACTCTCACTATGATGAAATCAAAGTAGAACATTCAAAGGAACACCCATAATGAACTAAATATATTATAAAGAATTCTGATTATATCTAATGAACTGTGTTTCACCACATGATGTAATAACTTTATTGATCGTAAATAATGATAATTTTTATGCTCTACGTACTTCTAAATCTCACTTCTCAAAATGTAAAATAGCTAGAAGGAGCAAAATGCAAACGCTCCTATTAATATTAAACGTAAACGTAAATCTAATGTTCTAATTGTTAAACGCAAATTAAAAGCTTCTGTAACATAAAATGAGTGACCACAATCATTTTACATCAAATTAATCATAATAAATTCTCTTCATATTAAGTAGTGAAAAAGTAGGAATCTGTGCAAACCATGGATAAAACAGACATGTGGATAATCCCTCAAACTGGATAAACGGATACACGGAATATGGATTATCTGAGCAATGAATAAAAAAAGGTAAACAGCTACTTCATTACCTCTATTTTATTAAAGTACATTTTATCTCAAGATTTAAGAGACACCTACTACTGCCGATTAAGCAGTAAAGGACAAATAATTAAGATTTTTCTCATTTCAGGTTTCTGGCGGGGTTTCGGACTGACAAAAAATATGTTAACATCTTCGGAGAAAGATTTTGTGTTGACATCAACTTCAAATGTTTTTTTTTTTTTTTTTTTTTTTTTTTTTGGGGGGGGGGGGGGGGTAACCCGACTAAGGCAGAACTCTGGCACAAATCTGCGCCGAATAAAATATCTCGACGGTGCATTACGTCGTAGATTAAAAGAAAAAGCCTGTAACAAGTAGCTATAATAATTATAGCTGAGTAAAGTGTAAAAATAGTATGTATTCCCAACAACGATTCTTATTGTTATTAGCATATATATTCCTGTTACAATATTTTTTTCGCATTTACACATTCACTCATCTTTTTTATTCACTGTCATTCATTTTGTACAAACTATTTGATACAATTAAAAAAAAACTCCGTTTATTATCTGATTTCTTTTTCTGTAAACTAAAAAAAAAAGGGGGGGGGGATTCTTCTTTGTCTTTATTTAGTGGTTACTTAGAATATTATTATTATTATTTAAACACAGTATTGCATGGATAAAACATGATATAATTTGGCAGATTTTATCTTTTTGTAACAAAGTTATTATCTTTTAATAACAGCCCCTCCCCCTTTCATCTCTCTCTCAGTTCTTTTTTTTTTTTTTTTTCCCTCCCCGATATCATCCGTAACAGTAAATTTCCTTCGCGAGAGAAAATTAAAATTCTGAAGCTTGCTCGAGGAGCCTCGAAATATCGAGCAGCCAGGATTTCATAATAACACTTGTTAGATTAACAACCATTGTCTAAGATTTATAGATTAAAAACCGCATATTTCGCAGAAAAACTTAAATCAAGACATCGTTCCAAAACGGACAAGACAATCTAGATTGGCAGCATATTATCTGGTACAGAGAATAGATGAAAACGTGACAGATAAGCTGTGCTTTTATAGGCTATATTTATTAATTAACTCATCTTCTCTCATCAAACTATAAGAAACATTTTCTCCTCTTCTTCTTTCTTACATTTTGTGCTGTACGAAATAATAACAGATACGGTCACGAAAATGATTAGAAAAAAGTGAAAAACTGTTTGAAAATCATCACGACTTTAAGGGTAGCTCTACTTCGTTGATTTAAGAAAATACAGAATTTTTAGGAATTTCCATTGAAAAATAAAATAAAGATGCACCGATAAAACTTGGTACACGTATAAATGGGCCAATTCACTATTCTTTACACCTATCCCTCCTTGTAAATGTTCTTACGTTACAAAACGGCCCTCAAAATTGAAATCAGGGAATGAAGTTTAATTTAAAATTTACTATACCTAAAATTAATCATTCATTTTCTGGCTTTTAAAACATATTACAAATACGTAGTTTAGAATAAATTTGAACATTAAAAAAGCATTAACCGAAGGTCTGGGGGAGGTCCTATAGAAAATGCGTGTGAGTAACGTCTGCGACACACAGGGTGTCCACAAAGTCTCTTTGCGTTTTGAAACTTTTATTACAAACACAAATAAACCTATACACATGTATGGAGAGAAGTACAATATTAGGAATATATATTGACATTTATTTTGCATTAATTAATAAACCTCCAACAATGATTGCATGAGGCACTGTCAAATCGTCGACGTTTGCATCTGATAGTCTTTTTCGTCCAATCCTTGTTTTATCCAAATACGTTTTATCCAAATACACCATAAATTTCTTGTACCGAATACCATTATCAAAGGCAGAATAGATTTGAAAAGTTATTAAAAAATTTTAAAAAAAGTTACAATTTTAAGAAGCTTACATTTATTAAAAAAATTGCCTGGCCCACTCGTCGTTATTTCCCTAGTCCAAATAACCTTACCTTTCCCCAGGGTGTTACTTTAAATATATGTCATCCTGCTATGCTAGTCGGTTTTTCCAAACGATCTGTCCTTTTCTACATGCCAAATAATGAAGAAAAAAAAAAAGACCGCGAGGTCAAAATGTGCCATCATAGTAACGAGTTTTGGCGATAAAAAGGGTTACTTAAGAAACAAACGCTGGAATATTTTCCCTTTCTTTCTTCTTCGCGTTTCCGAGAAAAAAATTGATAGCATTACTTCCTTTGATAATTAAAAAAATTAACTATTTCATATACATAGTTTTTAATAAATCGATTACAAAAAAGTCTGCTCCATACAGGGATATAAATATAAGATTGGATGGATAAGGTATCAAATTTTTAATTTTCGTCAAAATGTGCACTTTAAGAAAAAAAAAATCGCGAAAAAAATTAAAAATCGCTGTACGATTTCTAAATTAACTTTATTGAAAAGAGGGAAAAATTTACTACATCAGGCAAATTTGCATTGCTGTTATATATGAGTGATTCAAAATCGCAGGAGAACTTTTCTAATCAATAAAAGCTATAAAAAAAATCTAATAAAAAAATCTGAAATATGAGGCTGAAGTTCACTCGGACCTGCCCTCATCAATCCGGAAGCAAATTTGCAGACCTCTACGTACGATAGATTTTTCTAATCATCACGCTCAGACACACACACACACAGATTACAAAATTATCTAGATATAACATTTACCAGCGCTAAAGGATTACCATTATTAAGAGATATTTAATTAGTTTTTTCGGGATAATTTAAACTTTAGACATCATACCATAAAGTAAAAAGTTAAAAACATTTTTGGTATGTTTTTGTTTAGATAGAAGTTGATCAAAAATCTTCTGTCGTTCAGAACAGTAAAGAAAGTGTTAAAATTTTCAAACACGGAACATAATCAAAATAAACAATTCTGCTATCGATTTCTAATACAATTTCAAAACATTATTAACCCCTTCGCGACGAGCATCCTTTACAGAATTTTTAATTTTTAACCACCAGTTTTTCAAAACAGAAATTTTCGCCAAATTGAATCTCAGAAATGCTATCATTAAATAAGGCAAAGCTTAGAATAAAAAGTAACTGGTGGGAATAATCGAGGATTCTGAGCATCTCATGCATATAACGTATTGTTAACGTCTTATGCGTATAACGAGCGACACGTATACGTGTCGCTCGTCCTCAAGGGGTTAAACTTCATATGAGGTGTATGTGTGATAGAGGAATAAAAATTAAACTAGCTGTAGTTTCTCAATAATGTTTATTGAAATAATAAACATTGTTTTAGATCTTCAGATGATACAAAAACGGATATTTCTCAGAAAAACCTTTTAAAAAAATGACGTCATAATAAATAAGACTATTTAGATTAGTAGCATATTATCAATAGATGAAAACGTGACAGATAAACTCTTCTTTTGCCCACTATTTCTTAATTATCTCCTCGTATCCCCATCAAACTAATAATAAGCATTCTCTTCTTTCCCTTTTTTTTCTTCTTTTGTTTAGTACCAAATAATAACAGTGACGGTCACGAAAGCGATTAGAAAAGGTGCAAAATTGTTTGAAAATTACCACATACTTTAATAATCATTCATCATACATCTATGAGTTCCAATTAAATCCTGCTAATCGGCAGATGAAACAATCTTCTTCCATCGCTCAAATAGCCCGGGGAACACAGGGAAATATGCCGTCAGTAGGCGTATAAGTGGATTTTTGAAACCACAAATATGTTTTAAAAATCTATTTTATCAGATATAAAAACAAGCTACACAAACTAAATGCGGTTTTTCCCTACATTTGTAGCCGGATCTTTGAGAGTTTGAATATCATCATTTATAATATACATTACGTAAAGTTACAATTTTTTAGCAACGGAGCTGCTTACTGCTTTGCTTTTAAAGCTATTCTCAAATTTAAACTGGTTACTTTCTGACAAATATTTTAATTCATTTTTGTTCGCAAACGCAAGAAATTATCAGGTGATTTTATTCAGAAACTTTCTAATCGAACTTCCATTTTTCGATAAAGGCAGAAAGAAGGTCTTTCAGAAAAGTCTGTCAAAGTTGGCGTTTTGAACCGTATTTCAGGACGCGACAGCGCAGAAAAAAAATGCTCTACTGAGACAAGAATCGCTTATAACTCAAGTTGTAATACATTTATCGGAAAATGGAAAAAAAAAAACACCTGTTCGATTACAAATTACTTTAATAATCATGCCGGCAGGTATCATGCTGTTATGTTTAAAAGTGAGTCAGAAATTGTATCAGAAAGTTTCGTGTTGCAAGATTTCATTTCAGATGGTTATTTTACAATAAAATACGTTAATTAAGCGAAGTTATTTTGCCAGATGATCAAATTTAAAAATAAGCTTAATGAAAAAAGCGGATCGGTGATTCATGATAGATGATTAATGAATATCATATAGCGTTCAGATAACGTTATTATCAAGTTCGAATCACGTTTAGGGATGCAACGAATAGCAGTTCTGTTCGAATGCCGAATACTAAATATTCGGCACACAGATAAATCGAATAGCGAATATTCGGCCAGCTAATTACTACTATATTTTAGAAATCCAGGATTTAAAGATATTAAAAAGTTACATTTTAAAACAATTTAACATAAATATTTCCTCTTGAAGAACAAGACATTTTCATCTGTAAACGTTAAATAAAAAGATAAACCTGCTTCAAATTTTTATTTAACAAGTGAAAGTCTTAATAAAAACTGTCAACAAATAGACATATTAATTCAGTATAATTAAGAAATAGTTAGATCTAAATAAAAGATATTGCTTTAATGTTATTTATTTTGTTGTTTGAAAAATAACATTTAACATTTTAGATTTAAAAATAATAATAGCATCTGTAACTTTCACGGTTTCTTCTGTTTATTAAATATAAATGAAAAAACTTTTCTTATATTCTAACAGAAATTATTTTAAAATCAAAGAAAAAATTTGTTTTTTCTAAATTAGTTATGTTTTTACCCCCCCCCCCCTTCCTCCTACTCCACCCCCGTCCTTTTCTTTCTATCCCTAAGGTAAGTATGACTGGCTAGAAGAAATTAAAAAAAATTTTCAGGAAGAGACTATAAAAGGAACAGGGAGAAATCCAATCCGTTAAAATAGTGACAACTCAACAAGAATAAGTTTTTAAGTTTTTAAGTTTTTAAGTGCACAAGCGAGTCTGGAATAAGATATCATTTTCAAAAGCTAGAAATATGTAAAAAATAAGAAACAGTGTTTATAAAACAATCTTGTGAAATTCGTTAACGTGCCTCAGTTGAATTATTGCTATAGATTAAAAAAATAACTCTTTAAACAGTAATTCCTAAAAATATCATCATTAATAACTAATTTACTTAAATGTCATTTTTCAAACAATTAAATAAATAACATTAAAGTAATCTCTTTAATTTAAATCTAACTATTTATTGACAGTTCAAAACAGCAGTTATGTAAGAAATTTCTTTTAATTTCGTGAAAAGTTTTTTTACATATTCGGTTTTGCCGGCATGTTGCTAAAAATATTCGGCTAAACTGAATATTAGGCAGGTTGGTTGTTTTTATATTCAGCTAAACCGAATGTTCTATTAATGAGGCCGAATATAACGAATATGTACTGAATATTCGGCGCATCCTTAAGAGCCTACGCTAGTCACGCGAAGAAACGCACAAGCTAATGTTAAGTCTATGGGAAGGTTCTTGCGCGATTTCTCGCTCGCATTTTAATATTTTTAAATGATATTTTTGCATAGGATAGCCGAGCCCGATCTCTAACGTTGTTAGTTTTCACTTTTTTTATTTTAGTTACAGTTTTTTATAAGCGTACATTTCCAATTTCAAAACCGGTTGGAATCGGTTCTGAAAGTGAAAGTACCCTTATATAAAAAAAACTGGAATCAAATTCGAAAAAGTAAAAACTAACAACGTTAGAGACCGACCTCAGCTATCTATGCAAAAAAAATCATTTAAAAATATTAAAATGCGAGCGAGAAATCGCGCGAGAACCTTCCCATAGATTTAACATTAGCTTGCGCGTTTTTTCGCATGACTGATGTAGGCTCTTTAAACTTTCAAAGAGCATAACTTACCTTGTGCAGCAATAAGCAAATGAAAGTAAGAATAAGCTAGTGATTTAAGTACTGCATCAAAATAAGGACCTATAAAAAAATAATAATATATACATAAATAAATAAATATCGTCATTTAAAAAAGCAAAAAATTATCCGTTTGTTACAAAATTAAACCAGTTTATATAAAAGAATTTAACATGAATTATAAGAATAACTTCAAACCTTTGATTTAAAATACGAAAGCCTCGGAACCCAGTTACTTTGAGTAACTTTTTATAAAACCTTGTGGATTGTTTTATTTATCAGGTAATAATAGTATTTAAAAGTTTAAAATTTGAAAACATGTCGCTTTTTTATTTAATAGTAATATAAATTAATAAATTAAAAAATACACTAAATTGGCACTGAACACTTTCGATTTTAGACGTTTTGAAGAATATCTGCAGAAATACGTAACGAATTGTTCTCGAACTTCTTGAATGTAGAGATTTACATATTTTAACTCGTATTTTCCAGTGAGGATTTGGTCACGAGGGCAATTAAAGTACCAACAAGAAATTGAATAAAAATAATATTATTTGCAACCACTTAAATTTGATCAAAAAGAAGTAAAAAAAAAAAGAATGCTGCCCCCCCCCCTCTCTCTCTCTCTCTCTTTCTTCTTATGCATCGGAAATCCCGACCCAACCATCGGCGGCGGCGGCGAGTAATTTTGCAGTTTTTAATTAGGTTTTATTAATATATCGACTAATTATGAAAAAATAAAAAATCTAAGCCTCGAGTGCATTCGGACCTCCCTTGGACTATCTTCCTCCAAATTTTATGACCTCTATACGTGCGGTTGATTTACCTATAGCCATCGCCGACACACAGACAGACGTGCAAACATATTTCTTTTATTAATATTGGATGTTGCTAATAAAGTATTTTTTTAATGAGAAATTACATTTTAAAGTTTAATTTGTTAGTACAAAAGTATATATATACAGCTAGTGCTTAAAAGTTTAATACTTAATAGTGTCGATTTAAAACTTTATAAGTTTGATCTTAAAATATTGCAATCTAAAAGTCTTAAAAAACGAACATTTACGCTCATGGCGTTTGATTTGTGAGCATAAAAAAAGTGTCCACAAAGCAAGCTCTGTTAAAAGTCTATTATTTAAAAATGTAGATTGGACGAAAATAAAAGTTACTGCTGAAAGGTCATTAATTTTTAGAGAATAGACAAAAATGTCGTCTGGTCATCGAAGTCATTAAACGGAATATGCTTGCTTCTAAAGATACGCATCAATTTGCAACTTCAATTAAGTCTTAGGCTTTTAATGGCTCATTTTTCAATAAGTAAATAAGCATACGATCAATAATGGGAAGGCCGCGAATGATTTATGCCAATTAGAAGACGCCCAAGACGAGCAAAAACTGAAGAACATGGACATCTTTAGTCACGAGCGAGACTTGGAGAAGATAATTGGCGATGCGAAGATAGAGTCACGTTGTTTTGTACACAAAAATAAGTGCTAAAAGACTTATTGTAAGGCTGTTTTAACAGATATTCTAAACACCTGAGTCATTCCTTTTGTTTCCTATTGTTTTAGGGGATGTGCATAAATTAAAAAAAATAAAATAAAGCGACAAGCCTTTACTGGATTACCTTAGCACAGGGCTGCCCAAAGCGGCACCCTTTGAAAGTTTTATTGGCGCCCCTTCAAATGTATTCTGTTGCTAGGTTTTTTTTTTTTTAGTAGCAATTTATTCTAAAAGATACTTTACTTTAAAATTGTTTTATGTTTATATGCTTTTTATTAAAGACAACATTGTGATTTTTGGTTCCCTCTCCTGCAAAATATTTTTATATAGAACTTTCTCAGAAACATGTAATGATAAATTTACTACAATTTGTGTTTTTTTTTTTTTTTTTTTACAATTTATATTATTTATACACAAGGTCTCTACATTGTAGAGGCAGTTGTGGCTACTACCAGGAGATGTACGTGTATTATTGTGTAGATGCGTGTGTATCGCTATCATCGCCACTCATAGTGAGTTAATACTTTTGCATGTTCTCAATCAAGTGAATACCCGAGCGCTTCAATGTTTGCTATCAACAGAAGTGCGCCTCTACTTACAGAAAGTTTCGAGAGGCCTGCCTTAAAGGATCAACAAGCATTCGATATGTAAACTGCATTCCCTTTAGTCATTCCTTCACTTTTACTTTATGTTCTACATAAGTTCATTAAGAGTAATATTTAAAAAAAAAAAAAGCCAAATATGAAGCTTTCAGTAAGATTCTTCAAATAATTTTAAAAAGTGGTAAAATAATAGAGTAATCAATATACTCGGCACATAAATACCTCAATTGGTTTTAATGCAATCTGTCTCAAAAGTTTAGGCACCCCTTAAAATATGATAATAAAATTGAAAGGAGAAATATGTGGAACTAGAGAGCTCCGCCCCCTGCTGGCTAACGCTCGCCAACTCCCGTGAATTGCAACGCAATTCACTTTTGGACTGCTTCGCTTGCTCGCCACTTTTTGCAGAAATTCTAGCCAGAATGAGTATTATAAAATCATTTAAACATATGAAATTAAAAAAATAATAATAATAATGTAAAAATAGTAATTGAAAACTTTGTTGAAAATCGCAATTGAAAATGCATTTAGTTGGTGCTACCAAAGGATATAAATCATTTTAATATTATAAAATTTACAAATTTTTGAAATTTAAAATAATTAACAGAAAGAATTACCTTGGAAACAAAATCAATTTAAAACTTCTAGTTGAAAACACAATTAAAAATATTTTTAGTTGGCGCGTTCAACCATTCTCCATTCATTGCGCCTATAATATTGTACAGCATAGCTTAAATTAATTTCGAAAATCTCTTGGAAAAACACTACGTGATAGCAAAATAGTTCAATAAAAATCAAGAATCCTCAACATATATAATTTATTATTATATTAAAGTTCTTTCTACGTGAAAAATACAATATCTCTCAGACACTTGACAAGTTAACAAAACGTAAACGACATGTTTTCTTATATGTCTAAAAGAAACTCTTTATCAAAAAGCTGATTTGCTGAATGCATCACGCGACCGTAAAACGAAACAATGACCCGAAAGATCATGCTATATTTAAAAACTGCATTTTGATTTGCTGAATAGATCATGTGAACGTTAAATGAACCTATGAGAATCGTCACTCTGGAAATTTAGTTGTTGCCAAACGGCAAGCTACAAATTCAGCCAGCCTTATTTTCGCGCCACGTAAGAGAAATATATATATAGATAATTTCAAAATAAATATTCAAAATGTAATTGAAATGAAACATAGTAGAGATGTTATATAATGCTTTCATCAGAATTATTTATTTAAAAAATATGCCTTTTCATATTTTTATTAAAAAACCGCTGTCTTAAAAATTTAGGAAGATTATGCAAACATTAACAAATTCTGGATTTGTTTCAACCATTATTGTTTCACCCAACCAACCGTTCCGACCAACGAACCGTTTTCCCTGAGCAGTATAACAGCAAATAATCAACTACCGTTGGTTATTTAAGAAGCTGAAAGCTACGGAATTCACAAAAAAGAGGAAATTTTAAAGATATTTAAGTTGAAATTGGAAAAAAAGCTTTTTTTTAAATTTCTAAAACATTAAATCTTTCAAAGCGAGGGATACACAATATTTTCTAGAAATTACAATTGCGACCAGAGACCAAGATGCGGGCGACCACGTCTAACAAGTATTCAGACTAATCGAAAATTTGGAAAATTGGTATCAAAGCAAACTATATCCATAAGGCGAATTATAAATACTATCGGTGTCAATGTCTCAAAGAACGCAATACATAGACGCATAAGAGACTGCCAGAATATTGTTTTTAAAAAAATGTGTTACAAACTGCGCCTAAAATCACATAAACAGGTTAGAATGGATATTGGACTCAAAAATACATGTCGTATGGGGACAACTGGCTCAATGTATTATTCAGCGACAAAAATAAGTGGAATCTGGATGGTCTTTATGGTTGGAATTGTTACTGACATGACCTCGGGAAACAGACACATATACTTTCTTCAGTAGTCAACAAGGCGGTAAGTCTGATGGTTTGGGGAGCGATTGGCTTTAATGGACAAACCTGCCATCCTGCCAGGCATTTCACCAAAGGAAACAAAATTCAACAGAGTATCAAGAGACACTAGAACAACATCTACTATCTTTTGGTGACATCTTATAGGGGTCCTGAATGGAGATTTCAGCACGACATTGTTTCAATCCGCAACCTACATAGCACGAAACAGTGGCTTTCCGAAAAAAATGTTAACGTTTTAGATTGGCTATCATTAAACTCATAAAATCCATTAAACCCGGATTTAAACTGAATTGAGAACATTTGGAGTATCTTAACCCGTGAAATATACAAGAAAGGAAAGCAGTATGACTCTACTAAATCACTAAAAGTGGCCATTGGAAAAGCATGGCATTCTTAGCCACCAAAAATATTTCAAAAACTAATTGAAACATGATAATTTTAAGTTATCCGAAACCAGAGAAAATACTATTAACAAAGAGCATCATATAAATATGTTAAATGATGTATTTTTTTCCAATGTCCCTAAACGCTTGAGACTCTGTTTAGTTACAGACTTTTACGATTTTTTATTAAAGTTATGATAATACACTCATAATTTTGATATGATTTATTTGAATAATTTTACAGAATCTCAAGACTCATACTTGGTACGCTCTTTTGATACCACTATTTAAAAAAAAAAAAAAAAATGTTCTTTTCAGATTTTTTTTTTTTTTTTTTTTTTTTTTAGAGAGATTTTGTTAAACTATAACTACTAACCTACTCTGAAAGTAATTTTCGTTGTAAATTTTGTAAAAACCAAGCACGATTTTTTTTTTTTTTTTTAAATTCTGGTATTCAAAAAACGGACCAATGGGAGCCCTGGAATCTAATAAGTAAATAAAATGTTTTTGTTTAATTTTGATTTGTTATTTAACAAACGACATTTTCTTATTGTACCTAAACTTTTGAGACCACAGATAGGGGCAGACTGCATCTGGTCGGATAACCAGATTTAGCCGGAATCCGACCCGTCGGGTTGGGTTCGAGTCCAGTTGTTTCTTTCTTTTTCCTTTTCTCCTCCGGCATTTAGGTTGATTTCTGATTTCCGGTTGTGGTTTAATTTTGGATTTTACAAATAGGACTCGGATATAACTGACTTTTTTAAAGAAAATCCAGAAACAGCATAGAGTGTCAAACTCCACGTTCTAACTTTGAGTGAAGGTGAATGAATGCAATGGAGTAGTCGATCGTATTTGTTTTATATAATGTCATCAACAGCAGTTTAATGTTAAATATAAATAAAATAAAATATTTAAAAAAAAATACGATTTCGAAAATACTTCGTGTTTTAACAAATTAAGTAGTACAATGAAAAGGTGGATTAAAAAAACGACATCCTTACAAAAAAACGTGCTTAACCAGTTGCATTTTTTTTTCTTTCCTTTTTAGCACTTTCCAACCTAGTTGAAAAGTGCTTATGACTTCGGTTTGTCTGGCCGT
This sequence comes from Maratus michaelseni, assembly GCA_963931845.1. Taxonomy (NCBI): domain Eukaryota; kingdom Metazoa; phylum Arthropoda; class Arachnida; order Araneae; family Salticidae; genus Maratus; species Maratus michaelseni. The sequence continues at coordinate 90,293,230 of OZ007597.1, read as the reverse complement.
CTGGCCGTCTGGCCATCTGTCCGTGCTCTAACTCCCGTAAATATGCTCGGATTGCTCTGCAATTTTTATATGTTATTGTCGTTATCTATAGCATGTTCCCTATTTCAACGGAAGTGTGTAGCACTTATAGTTTTATTACAGGGACACTCAAAAGAATTCCGTTACATTGCGGTCTATGGGGAAAAATCATTTGCGGTTTATTTAAATAATGTTTCAGTATTTTAAACGCATTGAAATTTATATATATCACTAAGGTGCATCAGAAGAAGCTTAATATGGAATAGGGTGTGCATAGCACTTATACTTACATTACAGGGACAGTCAAAAGAATTCCGTTACATGACGTCTATGGAGAAAAATCGTCTGCGGTTTATTTAAATAATGTTTCACTATTTTAAACGCATTGAAATTTATATATATATCTAAGGTGCATTACAAGAGGCTTACTACAGAATAGTGTGTGAATAGCAGTCATCGTTCATTTACAGGGACACACAAAAGAATTCTCTACTGTCTGTTAACACTAATTCCTGGAAGTGCGTTTTAAGTTACTAAACGCGATTTTAATTTTAACTCGCTTTTTGTCTATTACGTGGTGTGTATAAATTCTGTAGATCCTATACAGGGCAGCACAAAAGTTCGCGAACACATTTTCGTTTATTGACAGAAACTCCAGAAAGATAATTTTAAACTGTGCTACGCGTTTCCTAACTAAACTAAAATTTAGCATCCTAGCATATACAAATCTATAGATCATATACAGGGCTGAATAAAAGTATTCGGATATTTTTCCGAATATTGTATCTGTTGGAAATTCCTGAAATTATGTTTTTAAATATGTTATGCGTTTTCCAAATTGTTTACTTAGATGTTATCTTTTAGCTTATTAAACGGTATGTTTTGTAAAATTATTTTGGAAGCGTTGGAAAGTGCTACATAATCTATGCTTGACGCATGATTTTTCGTTCTTGTTTTTTTTTTTTTTTTTATGTTCGAAAATATTTTTTATAAAAATTTTCTGGAAAATGAAAATTATGTTCCCCTTATCTCTAAACTTTCTACTAATAGATTTAATTTTACCCCTAATCGATCTTCATTAAAGCATATCTTTTTTTATTACCTTGCCATGAATATGCAATTTTCACGTTAAAATATCGGATCAACACATTAACAGGGATTTTTTTTTTTTTTAATTTCTATACAATTTTTTTTTCGATAAAATAACATAAAACTAACTGCCAGACCCATCCAGTGATGTTTCTAATCAATATTCCTCGCAATCTTAGGATTTCGAATTGTTCGATTAGCCCGAATGATCGATGGAGGTAAGCGTACAGTTTGCTCTGCGTAGGTAATTCTGAAGCACCTGCCTTGCGTTGACGTGAAGACCGTCAGAGTGTCAGGAGGAGTAAGTACTCTGTGGGTGGCATTGAGTTTTACGAGGCAAAATAAAGTCAGCTAAATGATATGAATATGTTTTTTTCCCAATTACCCACAGAAAACATGCAACATATTTTGAATTATCTTAATAGAAGTTTCAACACGATTAGGATAGAAGACATGTATTTTACATGAATTTTTCATAACGCATAGTGGCTATCCGAAATGCACATCAATTATTCTGAAAGATCAGGGGTTCTTTCTTATAAAGTCTCTCAACATTTCAAAATTTTCACCTATTTGTTAGATTTTATTATTATTTGCTTTCAGTGTTCGTAAATATCATGATATTTTCGAAAACATCACAAATATCCGATATTTTGATACATAACAGCATAACCGATATTTTCAAAATAGTCAACTTACTACTGATTATAAATATTTTCAGAGCTAATATGAATTAGAAAGTAAAACATGTTGCCTTTAACGCTTTAACATTCAAAATTAATAAAAGAATATTCTAAATGTCTTTTTCTTCTTGTCTTCCTCTTTTTTTTTTTTTTTTTTTTTTTTTTACTTACAGCAAAACTGAAGATCCACTAATTGAACACAGAAATATTTTTTTGAAAAGTTAAACAATTTGTTTTTTAAACACTTCAAAAAACAAACGAATAGGAAGGATTCAGTAACAAGCATAAATGTGTTATGTTTATACCACAAAATTTTAAATGCAAAATAATTTTCTTTATTGAAAAATTTAAACATAAATGTAAGCTTAAGCTTATCTACTTTTTGATTCCTTAACCTGTTGTGCAATTTAAACTAAACTAAACCAAATCCCGAAAAGATGCTTCCTAATGAAGCTATTAATAACTAGTTATCTAAATTATACAGGTTATCTTTCTACCTACGGCAACTAGCCACTGGGCTGCACGCCTGACTTGGTGTCGTCGCTAACACAACTGGAGCAACGAATGGCATCGGGTATTTATCACAAAAAAATCCCGCTTTTGTTTGTGAACGAACGACGGCTGGGTGTAACGGCTTCCAAGGCAACGCTATTTGACAGTCCATATCGTCGAGTGTCATACCGCCCCCACATCGGGCATAATGGTTTGAAGAATCATCATGCTCGGGCAGCGAAAGCCCTTGTGGACATTGCCGGTAGTTTAGCAGTGGAGCGGTGCGTCAACCAAGTTGTTTTGGCCATAGTTCGGCCATTGATGCAGGCTGCCGTGGCACATTTTCTTTTCAGGAGGACAATGCTCGGCCACGTGTCACACGGCACTCTCCAGAGCGTGAATGGGATCAACATGCATTCCTGGTTGCCAGTCGCTCCCGTTCTCTTTCCCATGGATCACGTGTGGGACCTCATCGGACGTGAGTTGTACCGTACGCCACCATAGCAACACAGCAAATACCGTAGATAAGCTGTGTGCTGTAGTGGACATGGCAAGATAAGGGGTAGCTCAAACTAAATAACTTCTACTCCGTGCTATTCTTTATATTATTTGGCTCAGGTGACTATTAATGCCTTCGTCGACAGTATGTCTTTCCGTTTAGCGGTCTGTATAGCAGCCAGTATAGGGGCCACATTAATTACTGAATAGTTTTATTTTGCATATCTTTGTCGTTTTAATCATTTGTGTATTTCTCTCACTTTCATTAGTCCAATGATTTTCACATCGCTACACGCATTCCTTCATGATGTTGCAATTTCAATTTTGATGAGTGTAGTTGCAAAACAAATTGCAATGAGTGTAGTTTTTTTAAGCATAACTCAAAACTACTTGGCTAAATGAGCTGTAATTTTGGACTATCATATTTGAAGCTTCTAAAAATCCATTTCTGTTAAAATTGTTATAGGTTACGTTGCATTTTTTTTTTCGAATATTAATTTCAAAATGCATAAATTATGGTACTGAATGGAGAAAACTGGCGGGTAAAATCATAATGAAGGTAACATTGTAATGAAGAGCATCCTTATAACACACCATCAATCTAAAAATAAATGAAATTCGCTATAATGTGATAATGCATCACGATCCCAATTAAATTCATTCGATCCTACTCTTTCCTGTGGAGCATTTATTAGATTTCTAAATTACGATACACCATACATTATCGCTGTTGTCACATTAGCAACAGTGGCAATGAATGCAGATAAAAAAAAAAATACCATGCTGGACATGACAGCCTTTGCTTTCTGAGACTTCCGTCTAGAGAGAAAATCAAAGTATGTAAGGCACATACCTAACAATTCAGTTCCGGATACAGGACAATTAAGGAAGAGCAAAGAAAGTGTTTTTGAAACATAATTTGTAACCCCTGATACTTAATTTCTGGAATCTGTCAGAGCTATTAAATCATCTTCCACGGAAAATAAGCGATTTTTTTACCAGTTAAAATATATTTCTTTTACTTCAATAGTAAAACCTGCTATGGTGGAATCTTCGAAATTAAATTATTATTTTTCATTAAGATTACTTCTGAAGATGAAGAAGTTTTTGGTGCCCTGAAATCAGTGGATCCAGTGAAAGTGCTACAAGTGCCCTGCCGGTAATAGGGCAAGGGATACACCGTCTGTTATAATTGTATTGTATTCATTTAAGCGGTACTATGAAATTTTACCGTCGTATATAACGCCTCTTTTGACAGATGTTACCATTACTTTTTAAATTATCTGCAAATTTAGATTCTATTTATTTATTTATTTGTGAAATTAACCCCTTGGGGACGAGCGACACGTATACGTGACGCATAAGATGCTGAGAATCCTCGATTATTCCCACCAGTTATTTTTTATTGTAAGCTTTGCCTTATTAAATCTTAGCATTTCTGCGATTCAATTAGTCGAAAATTTCTGTTTTGAAAAACCGGTGGTAAAATATTAAAAATTCTGCAAAAGATGCTCGTCGCGAAGGGGTTAAGGAATGTTTTTTTTTTTAAATGTAACTCGAAACAGTTTGTGAAGCAACAGTTATTATTAAGTTTCATGTCTTATACAGATTTCTAAAATAGACTGAATAGAGAAAGCTGGCGGGGGAAAAAATCCGGGAGCGCAATACTATAATGAAGAGTGTCATTATAACACATCATCAAACTAACAATAAATGAAAGTGGTAATAACACGATAATGCATCACGATCTCAATGAAATTCATTCGACCATACTCTTTTCTATGAAGCATTTATTACATTTCTAAATTATGCCACACCGAAGATTACCGCTTTAGTCACATTACCGACACCAGCTATGAAGATCGGAGTGGCATGCTGGACATGATATCCTCCGCTATCTGAGGGTCACGGACGTCCGTTTGGAGACAACATCAAGGCATGTATGGCACATAACAATTCAATTCCGGATCCAGGACAATTGATAGAGAGCAAAAGAAAGCGCTTTTTAAACGTAATCACGCAATGGAAAGGGCTGGATTTCCCGGAAGATGTGGTTGAAGCCAGCGATGCATACACGACAAGTAACCAAATGGAGTAAATGAAACAGTTAAATTCTTCCACACGTTTCGAATCAAGCTCACGAAAAATAATAAAGTGAAATGCATATTTCTTGATGAATAAAAACTGCTACTTCTATTGTTCGCGCAGCGAGCAGGGAATGTCAAAAGGTGAATCTCCCATGAAAATTGTGTTAAGAAGTGATTGCAATTTTTTTTATCAAAATATTTTCCATCTTAGGAGCATGTATGTTACTTTATATGTTTTAAAAAATCGCATGTTTCGATTTACACAAGATTAATTTGATTGTAAGAGAATATGTAAAAAAGGAATAAGAGCCATGCATGATAAATGATCCAAAATGTAGAAAATATTTTTATATTATTGTTATGCTTTTGATACCTTTGCGGGGGGAAAAAACCTCCATTAATGCACAGAATTTTGAGCAGCAAAATCTTCAATTAATATCAATAACGAATTTTAATTGAAACATACAAACAAGATTTTCATGAAATTAGTTTATATATTATAGATTCTGGGTTTTATCTAGGGTTTACTTTACTTTGCTGCCCGAGAGAGACGGCTCAGACTGGGAACCAAGTCTGCAAAGCATACATATCCTCACCCGGTCCCCTTTATTGAGGCTTAAAAAAATACAAAATTCAGCCGAAGCTGGGTCTGCCGGTAAGCGCGACAGAGAGCGGAGTGGTGAACAATAGATAAATGAATATATTAATGCAGCGGAAACAATATTTGTGAAAAAGACAATAGTACAAAATAATATCACTGCCGGAGAATACAAAGCTGCGACCGACAATGGGCACTGAATAAGGGGGCACCCGAGTGCCTGGCTCAGTGATGGATTAAGATAGAAAGGTCGAAAGTTAAAGGTGTTTTGATAATTTTTTTTTTTCCAGAAGTGGATAAAACCACGGAAAAAAGGGTAAAAACCGTCCTGACAAAAATTGCCAAAGTGGCAACAATAGTACACGTGTTTTATTTACGGGAATGTAATTCAGTTTTTTTAATTTTTACTAATTTTAATTCCATGTAACTTTGAATTTTTTAACTTTGAATATTCAATGCATCATTCAAATAGTAATCTATAGCATTTGCATTATTTTTAGAAAAATATCTTTTAATTTATGTTATGGATGCGGAGAATGGGAAAGGGGAAAGTAAGTTAATAACAATATAACTCCTTGGTTATGATTTAAACGTCATAATTATTGAACAACTAATTTTCATGCTTCAGTTAATCTCTAACAAAGTCTAAGAAATATAACTCACTTTGCTGTGCTATCAGAACAATAGTAATTTAAAGATAAAAAGTAGAATTAGTATATAATAACAATCCCTCCTCTTCCTCATGTATATTAATAAGTTTTATCTGGCCCATATTCTTTTTATATTAAAAAATTACTTTTGCAGGAATTTTAAAGGATTACTTCAATAAATTTTAATTGTAAAAGTTATAGAGGTTCGGATAAAGAAAAAATTAATATTGATTTGTTTGTTGCATAGCTGTTACGTGTTATATTCATGTTAAAAGGGAATTTTTAATGCAGTAATGTTGTCTTTAATAGTTATAGTTTCTTAAATATATAAATTATGGGTCCAAAGATATTTAATATACATACATAAATAACTATTAATATTAAAGATGACATTACTCAGTGAGGAATGAAGAAACCGTAGTTTTTATCTCCATCAAACTTATAAATTTATTTACAAAGTAGATGTTTTTATTTGTACTTCAAATGTTATCACCAATTAAAATTATTTAAAATTGTTTTAATTAATCAAATTAATATTAATGAAATACCAAATTAATATTCTGATTTCAGCCTCAGTTATACTATGTAAAAAATTATATTGTTTGTTGTATATATTTTTTAATTGCCATTTTCGCTCCCCCCCCCCCCTTTTTTCAGTTGTTGCAATTGTCTTGGCGAAATATATACCATTTTTCCGGCAAAATGAGCAACCCTAGTTTTAATAAACTGGAATTTCAATAACTGGATTCTATTTAATTAAAAATAAGTAACTATGACAGTACACTTTTATTTTGCTGCGTATTTAAAGAACATGTCTTACTGAAATGCATTTTATATATTTAAACAAATAAAAATATAAAAGAGATAAAAGAGATAGATATCCAAAAGAAAATAAGCATTTTTGGAAACGTTTATCATCATTCATCTATTTTCTTACACTAGCAATAAAGACTTATGGTATTTCTCTTTATGAGATGGAAAAAAAGCAATATATATATATCATTCTGTTGCCAAGAAACATTACACAAATAGCATTTCCAAGACGGATTTGAAAACAAAGAATCAATTTGTTCATAAATGTTCCAACACAAAGATACTTCAGTTGACAAAAGATACTTCAAGTCATTTTGATGGAAGTATAAAACATTAAAGTTTTATCAACAAAGAAAACCATTAATTTAGCAATTTCTTTGTTCAATTTTAGTGTAGACATTTTACACAATACATGTCTTTTTCTTTTTTCAGATTTTTTTTATTCCATTTGACAGAAAAAAAAATAATAATATATTTTCTTTAAAACAAACTTAGTCACAGAAGTGAAAAATATGGTAAAAGCGCACTTTTATTCTAAAAACCTTTCATCAAGTCATTTTTGAAAGGTTTATTATACAGAATGTGCCAAAAGTTCACCCAAGCTTCAAATTTCAATGATTTATTAACTGTAATAAATATACAGATAAAATACGCATTTTATGAACAGTAATCATTTCTTTAGCTTTCAAATTTTTTTTAACTATTGCTTCGTAAATTTAAATGTATGACGTAATTTAAGATAAGTAATAGTTAATATTATTCTCTGTACTTATCTTTTATATATACAAAAGTATAAAAAACAAACATTTTTTTCTTTAAAAATAAATAAATAAGTAAATACTATACATTTAGAATTGAAAAATCATTAAATTTGTACATCACATTATCAATGACTTTTTTTGTTGTTGTTGTTGTTTTCGGTCGAGAATGGACCTCTTGACGTCATTTTATTGACGTCGTCACTTTTATTTTTTAAGCGTTTTTAGCGAAATTCTGTAACTTTATAAGAATTTTTAACGAAATTCTGTAACTTCAAAATTCGTTACAAAAATTTTAAAGTTACATAAAAGATAGATGCAAATTATCAGATATGAAAAAAGTTGAATTCAAAAATTAACGTCGGATGAGAAATCGTCTTATAATTTTTTTTGTTTCTGTTTTCATTACTATATTATAAATTTGGTACTTCCGTGTTACAGAAACTTGACTTCATACAGTGAATCGGCCACTAAGGTATGACTGATGGCCTTTCTGGTGTAGCGCAAAATCGGATAGAATCGATTTAGCCTATTAAATTAAATAACTTGTCGTGTATCTTTCACAATATACGCCATAAAACATTCTTCGAATAATAAAAATCTGCATTTCAAACCAAGATCAAAGACTGGTTTATCAATTTAATTCCCAGAATAGTTTCCTGTTTTGAATCTTGAAGTGAAAAGAGAAAAAAAATAACAATCATCTAATTGTTTAACGGAAGATTTTAGCTTAAGTTAAAAGGCAAGGCTACTTCTGTTCGGCGTGTTTCAAAAAGCCAGGTCAAATTAGTCGCCATTTTAAACGCCATCAGCAAAACTAGATATGTTAATTAGGAAAAGTTTTACTTAGTAAGGCATAGTATTTTAACAATTGAGTAAAATGTTTATGGATTATAAATATCGGAAATGCCAAATTCGGCACTATTTGATGGCCTTCCCATAAGTAAAAGTCCGCACAGGAAGTTTGCCAATAATGTTTGCCAATTTGGATATAATATATGAGTTTGTTCAATTACAAACACCCTTAAGCAATTCACGATCATACACAATAATGCTTAGGGTTTAGTCATGTATATGATCTATAGAATTGATGTACATAGTTCCAGTAACTACAGCTATACTTTTCAGTCAACCCTATTATCATTATTTAAAACTTTTTATTCACTCATTCATAATTTTAATCCTTAATTTAACTTTATTTATTTTTTAGATCACTTATTAATTTAATTATTAACTTTAACTTTAACCTTTTTTAAAATTCTTAAATGTTAAATCCTTTTTTAATCTTTTTTTTTAATAGTAGTTTTTAAACTACAGTTATACCTTACCTAATGGCTCACAATATAATAAGACATCTCATCAATAGACTGGGCGTATAGTTGACAGCAACTAGGAAGCCCCTCAATGGTGCTCCACTGTTCAGCACTGTTCAGCCATGCAAAAAATTAGTTAAAAATGCATGTCACAACTGAAAACCCACTTCCAGTATTTATTGTTCACAGATAGTGCTCTAATCGCAATTGTTTGTGTGTCTCTGTTAAATGAACTATAACCGTTATGCACGTCATATTCTATAGTAAGCATCTTGCAGTGCGACTAAATAATGTACAGGAATTTCACTGTGTGTGAAATAGTGTAATATCTTTAATATAGGCTGAAAACAATCCCCCCCCCTTCCCCGTACACTATTATGATACCGAATTCTTTTGTGTAACCCTGTAAATGAATGATAAGTGCTTTGTGCTTCATATTTTACAAAAACCATGTTTTCAGTTTGTTCATCTGAGTATATTTGCGCAAGTTACAGCACGGACAGACAAACTGAATTCATACACACTTTTCAAGTATGTTGAAAAGTGTTAAAAAGAAAAAAAAAGCGTCAAACTGCAACTTTTTAAAATTTTCTTCTACCTTTTTTAAATAAGGCAAAACTTGCTAAGATGAAAACATAAGTGACTGGAGAAAAATTCCACCTTAGAGGGCACACTGTCTTTTGTGATTGAAGTTTATAAGTTTTCACCGGGAGGATAAAATTTTTCCATTTAAGGCAGCATTTCGTTATAGACAGTTCCGTTTTGGGAGGTTTTACTATATTTAACTTTTCATTTGTTCTTTGAAACATTTTTAAAAGCTTTTACGAGAAAAATTTTCGTATCGTAATATTTTTAGAGCGGTCTGGGAAACAAAATGTCCGAGTTTTTAGTCTAACAGTTTACGTAACTTCTAATATTTGCGGATGCCTCTTAAATGATTTAGATTTAATACACTTCAAACAGCTATGACGTCCAATATGACTCCAAGAACAGTTTTAGAAGAGCCGATTAAGGATAAAGAGAGCTGCTCAATGTTTTCTCCAAGTTATGAGTAGTTTTCCAGAACAAACCACGGATTTTCAAGCAATTTGGGGCCTATTTAGGGCCCCTTCACAAAAATCTATTTAATAAAATGGGCTCCATTCACAAAAATCAATTTGACAAAATGGTCCCCTTCACAAAAATCAATTTGCTAAAATGGGCCCCTTCACAAAATTCTGTTCCATAAAAACTTACTATTTATTATTTATTTATTATTTTGTGATGTTTTAAAATGTGTAATTTGTAAACAAACAAGTTCACCAGAGAGGAAAACTTCAATAAAAGGATTTTAAAAAGTTTTTGTTTATAAATGCTTAGTTCGAATTTGATTAAAAGGATTTCAACTTTCGTTACAAAATGTTATTTTTCACAAAAATATAATAAATTTCACAAAAATAACCTTTACTTTTCACAAAATGAGCCCCAAGAAAAAAAAACCTGCATCGACCCCTGCTTTATTATTAACTGACTACTACGATATTTGAATAAAAATCTCGGCTTTGTTTAATCGCTAATTCCTAAAATTAAATAAAACGATGAAATTATTCAAAAAAGCGATAACAAAAAAGCGCAAAAGGTAGCAGCTATGCAAAATAGACTATATTCGGGAATTGTCAACAATGTGTTAAAACTTGACTTCATACAGTGAATCGGCCACTAAGGTATGACTGATGGCCTTTCTGGTGTAGCGCAAAATCGGATAGAATCGATTTAGCCTATTAAATTAAATAACTTGTCGTGTATCTTTCACAATATACGCCATAAAACATTCTTCGAATAATAAAAATCTGCATTTCAAACCAAGATCAAAGACTGGTTTATCAATTTAATTCCCAGAATAGTTTCCTGTTTTGAATCTTGAAGTGAAAAGAGAAAAAAAATAACAATCATCTAATTGTTTAACGGAAGATTTTAGCTTAAGTTAAAAGGCAAGGCTACTTCTGTTCGGCGTGTTTCAAAAAGCCAGGTCAAATTAGTCGCCATTTTAAACGCCATCAGCAAAACTAGATATGTTAATTAGGAAAAGTTTTACTTAGTAAGGCATAGTATTTTAACAATTGAGTAAAATGTTTATGGATTATAAATATCGGAAATGCCAAATTCGGCACTATTTGATGGCCTTCCCATAAGTAAAAGTCCGCACAGGAAGTTTGCCAATAATGTTTGCCAATTTGGATATAATATATGAGTTTGTTCAATTACAAACACCCTTAAGCAATTCACGATCATACACAATAATGCTTAGGGTTTAGTCATGTATATGATCTATAGAATTGATGTACATAGTTCCAGTAACTACAGCTATACTTTTCAGTCAACCCTATTATCATTATTTAAAACTTTTTATTCACTCATTCATAATTTTAATCCTTAATTTAACTTTATTTATTTTTTAGATCACTTATTAATTTAATTATTAACTTTAACTTTAACCTTTTTTAAAATTCTTAAATGTTAAATCCTTTTTTAATCTTTTTTTTAATAGTAGTTTTTAAACTACAGTTATACCTTACCTAATGGCTCACAATATAATAAGACATCTCATCAATAGACTGGGCGTATAGTTGACAGCAACTAGGAAGCCCCTCAATGGTGCTCCACTGTTCAGCACTGTTCAGCCATGCAAAAAATTAGTTAAAAATGCATGTCACAACTGAAAACCCACTTCCAGTATTTATTGTTCACAGATAGTGCTCTAATCGCAATTGTTTGTGTGTCTCTGTTAAATGAACTATAACCGTTATGCACGTCATATTCTATAGTAAGCATCTTGCAGTGCGACTAAATAATGTACAGGAATTTCACTGTGTGTGAAATAGTGTAATATCTTTAATATAGGCTGAAAACAATCCCCCCCCTTCCCCGTACACTATTATGATACCGAATTCTTTTGTGTAACCCTGTAAATGAATGATAAGTGCTTTGTGCTTCATATTTTACAAAAACCATGTTTTCAGTTTGTTCATCTGAGTATATTTGCGCAAGTTACAGCACGGACAGACAAACTGATTTCATACACACTTTTCAAGTATGTTGAAAAGTGTTAAAAAGAAAAAAAAAGCGTCAAACTGCAACTTTTTAAAATTTTCTTCTACCTTTTTTAAATAAGGCAAAACTTGCTAAGATGAAAACATAAGTGACTGGAGAAAAATTCCACCTTAGAGGGCACACTGTCTTTTGTGATTGAAGTTTATAAGTTTTCACCGGGAGGATAAAATTTTTCCATTTAAGGCAGCATTTCGTTATAGACAGTTCCGTTTTGGGAGGTTTTACTATATTTAACTTTTCATTTGTTCTTTGAAACATTTTTAAAAGCTTTTACGAGAAAAATTTTCGTATCGTAATATTTTTAGAGCGGTCTGGGAAACAAAATGTCCGAGTTTTTAGTCTAACAGTTTACGTAACTTCTAATATTTGCGGATGCCTCTTAAATGATTTAGATTTAATACACTTCAAACAGCTATGACGTCCAATATGACTCCAAGAACAGTTTTAGAAGAGCCGATTAAGGATAAAGAGAGCTGCTCAATGTTTTCTCCAAGTTATGAGTAGTTTTCCAGAACAAACCACGGATTTTCAAGCAGTGTCGATAAGGTGAGTTTTATGTATTACACATATATTCAATGTTTGTGTTTTTCCAGTGATGCATAACAATTTTGGAAAAATCTATAATAATTTAGAATCACAATTTTAGAAGAACATATTTTAAAGGAACTGATTAACGATAGCGAGAGCAATTAATTAATAATAGCAATTTTAGAAGAACCGATTAATGTTAAATACAGCCATGATCCCCCTCCCCAAAGTTATGGGTAGTTTTTCAGAACAATTCAGGGAATTCCGAACAACATAAATAAAGCGAGTTTTACGTAATATATTCAAAATTTATGTTTTTTCAGCGATATGTAAATTACTTGTAACTTAAGAGCATTTCCAGTTTTTCAGTTTACGATGTCATACACGAGATATTTTATGAAAAGAAAACTGAAATATTAGAATGAATAATTTGAAAACGCCAATGTTTGTTGAGTAAAATTTATTCTGCAGGTTTTATTTAGTAATTCGGCAAAATTATTCTAATTTCAATTTTTGTTTTATAATAATTTTGGGTTAATGATAGGTTATAATATCGAAGAAGATACTTTAAAAAATAAACTGAAAAGGTAGAAAGTAATAATAGTTGAAAAAATTCTATTGTTATTTGACTATATTTACACTCAAAAAGGAAAAAAAAAAATCTCTCCATTCACCAGATATGAGTATTACAATATATTTATTTTTATTACTTTATAAGAATTCAGAGATTTCAAAAACAGTATAATTCGTTATTGTAAATCAAAGTATTCTTGTAAATATTTTATCCCCCATAAATATTAATTTAATAAGTCAGTTTCAACGAATACGCTCAATTTAATTTTTTTTTTTTTAAAGAGCAAAATTTACTACGGATTCTTTAAAAAATAACAAATTAATAACTAAAAAAAGAAAATCGTGAGAAAAGGGGAAAAAAATATTTTTCTTAATTTTATGCACTTACTATGGAGATGTCAAATCTCTTTAATTAATTTATTACTAGAACAAGTCTTAAAATATTCCAGGGTCATTGAAATGTTATAATTCCTATGATTTATTTATGTCAATCTCAAACTTTTAAATTACTTGAAGGATTTTTAGAGTTAAAGTATTGGGGTAATACTTTCTGCAAAATATGCTTTAACCATGAAGAACATCAAAGAAGTATATATTTTTATTTTTAAAACTTACGTACCCTCATGTCTTTGTTAGACTAATAAAATTACAAATATAAATTTGTTAAACATTTTAAAGAAATTATAAGAAAAAAAATGCATTTTTTTTGTATATTATTTTCTAACCAGACATGTAAGTAAGTTTTATTTTAAAATCCAACTGTACAAAATTTAAATGTTATATTGTTATATCATATGAAATGTTTACAATGTAATGTGTGTTTTTAATGGCAAAAGAAAAAAAACTAGTCGTTGGGGGTCACAGTAATACTTACCCATCATGGATATGCATAATATAAAATATGAAAATAAAACATGTGTAAACTATTTATAAAATGCATTGCAATTCGAATAAAATCCTGACTTGAGGACGTCATAAACTTTAAATGCTCTATTACTGAATTGCGTAAGAGAAACATCCTTATAACTCTAAAAATGATAATCCTATTAACTAACAGTTTACTGCGTCGGATTAAGCGTCTCATTTCCAATTAAAATATATCTTTGAATTGCAATTTGAATGAAATACAGGGTCATGAAAAACCGAAGAGTGTGGAAAATAGGATTACAAATATCTCGGCAACTAAATTATCCGATCAATTTCATTCTTCATGCAAAATTTATGTTTTTTTATTGTCTTTTATATTCACTCCTTAAAATAAACAATTTCGAAAATTTTTATATACCTTTTATCAGAACGAATATTTCGAGAGTCCGAAAAAAATAGTTCCGGATAATCGAGGTTACTGAAATTCAATAAACTGCTTCTCATTACTACATACTAAGTACATACCAATTTTCAAGTCTCTATCTCAATTTGTTCGGGAGATAGAGCGTTTACAAACACACAGATAGACGGACGGCAATTTTTTTTTTTTCTATAAATATGTTTTTCGGAATCTCCAGTGTCTGAAACGTGTACATCCATCAAAGAGAGAAAAAAAATCGATTTTTAAAACTATCTTAACACTTACCCTATACTACGTATGATAAATAAGTAAAATCATGAAATTCTGACATGTTTTTTAATGAGTATGAGTTGTAATTTTGACTGAAACAAACGGATTTTTTTAAACTCAACTCACTTTCGCTTTTAAACAAAATGCATCAAACTCAATTCAAATCTCACACAAAGTGAGTCAAACTCAGGAATTTCAATTCAAAGAGTTTGCTCTGATTACAGTTCTATTATTCCGGTTTTCTTTCTTGTCTCCTGTCATGTGATATATAATGAGGAATATAACTTCAAACATAAAGAAAAAAATCCCTGACGGCTCGGGCCACAGGCACAGGTAGATTTCGAAGACGCAGACCGTGGGGCACCTGTTTATTGGAAATTGCAGAAGAAAGACCTATTTGCCATGATGTGGCAGTTGGGACCACCCACTTCGAAATATACGTCTGCCTGTAGGCGGAGCCAGCAGGGATTTTTTTATTTTTTTACCGTAAGAGTTGGTTCTATAAAAAAGAACTTGTCAGTATAAAAGTTGTAGATAGTATTAAGAAGATCTATAATAAATTTAAGCGGATTTGATATATTGGGAATTGACGAAGTTATGAATTTTTTTCCTCTGAAATCCCTATCCCCCCCCCCCCTCTCTTCCTTGGGGTATTTTTAATGAAATCAAAAATCTATCATACATAAATTTTTGGCCCTTTTCCTAGAAGTAATAACTTTAAACGGATTCGATATGTATAAAAATTAAGAAGTTATGGGGTTTTTTTTCTGTTTTCACGTCTGCTTGTAGGCGAAGCCAGCAGGTGTTTTTTTTTTTCCGTAAGAAATGGTCCTATAAAAAACTTGTCAATATAAAAGTAGATAAATTTAAGGCAATTTACAATAAATTTAAGCGGATTTGATATCTTAGGAATTGACGTAGTTATGATTTTTTTTTCTTCTAAAACCCCCCTTCCCCCCCCCCACCCCCCTTGGGTCCATTTTTAATTATATCAAAAGTCTGTCATACATAAATTTTCGGCCGTTTTCCTATAAGTAATAATAACTTTAAACGGATTCGATACGTATCATAATTAAGAAATTATGGGTTTTTTTCTGTTTTCATAAAAAGCCCCCCCCCCCCCCCTTGGTTCAATTTTGCCCATTAACGAACTTGACCGAAATTTTATGTTCCTTGATTTTATGTATCAGTTTGTAAGAGATTTGGGCAGAATTATTGTAGTTATCGTGTCCATAAAAAAGTGACATAGATATATAGATGGATAGATAGATATAAAATTTAAAACTGGGGGGGGCAAAAATTCCAACTTAGAGGAGAATGTAATAGGTAGTATTTCTTACGAAATCTACCTAAAATTAGTGAGGTGGGGGGGGGGAGATTTTTATTAACTCGTAATTTGGAGAATACTGTTTAAAAAAGAAATTAATATATAGTTAACAGCACCAAAATACGCTTTCCAAAAGCGAGCGTGTAGCTGTGTTGCCTAGACAAGATCAAAGTGTGTTTCAAAAACATATAGTACTTTCTATCAGTTCATATAACTTACAAATTTTAAATTAATACTATGACGATATTATAATATTAAATGCCACTCGTTTTTTACGTATGTTTTTTTTCCCCTTATCTCCTGTAATGTGATATATAAAGAGGAGTATAACTTCAAAGATAAGGTAAAAAATTATTCAAGTGGAATTTTTGTTCATTTTTGTTGATTTGGAACACGAGTTTTAAAAAGAAATTAATAAACAGTTTTTCAACTTACACAATTTCAACAATATGCCCTGTCAAAATACGCTTTCCAAAAGAGTGCATCTGCGTTGTCTAGGCAAGATCGATGTATGTTTCAAAAACATATATTCCTTTCTGTATTTTCATATCAATTACAAATTTTAAATTAATACTATGTCACTACCACACTATAAATACAATTAAATGTCACTCTTTTTTACATATGTTCCAAGACCAAGTACAGTTGAGTAGCGTATATGTCATCCAATTTATTAGCTCATGACGTTAATGTGTCTCCCCATACCACCCACTGTTAGGTTAGAGAAGTTCAAATAGGTCAGGACATTTCTGGCTTCAAACAATGTTCTCCTATTAATCAAGCTTTTAATGCTAGGCTAATTTTGGGAGCGCAATTTTGTCTTGTCATAATATTAATCAGGCACTTGGACGATGTACAAACGAAAAACAATTTAAACAAACAGAGAAATAGCCATGTAAGTAAAAGTATTATTCTTGTTCTAATAAAGAATGGGTTAGAGATTGACTGCGAATAAAAGAGGACGTAAAGTGGAATATTTATCAGAGAAGTATAAATTTAAAATAATATAAACAATACGGAAATTCAAGATGTAAATAAAGGGAATCATTTATTTTAAATAGGACATGAGTATATTTTCTATCTATATATATTGTAGGACTAAACAAGTTTGCATTAAAAACAGGTTTTTTTTTAAAAAGTTTTTTGTTTGTTTGTTGTTGTTTATACCTTTTATCTTTTTACTTTTTTATTTTATTATTTTTTTACTTTTTTATTTTATTATTTTTTTGTTGTTGTTTAAATAACTGTTTTAGTAATAATCAATATTATAATTGTTTTTCTGATAGCATATTTATAATTGAATATAATTAAATTAACTGAAATAATTTGTTTAAATAGTAGTTGTTTTATAATTTATAAATAATTAATATAATTAATTATTAATAATATAATTAATAATATTTTTATAATTTATAAGTAATTACATATAAATTAATAATGAATGTAATTTTTATTGTTTAAAAATAGTACGAACTATTTTGTTTTGTAAACTACATTTCAATATTAATGAACTTAAACATTTTTGAAAACAGAATGTATTTATTAATTAAAAACCAAGAAAAAAGAAATTGAACTGATAAATTTCAAAATTAAAAATATTTTTATTTCGTTAAAACATACATTAAATTTCTTTTAATTATTACTGTTAAGAAATAAATATAATTCGGCTAGCTGTCGCAAAAACTTTGTTGATTTGGCTAATTCCACTATATTTCTCAATTGATACTGTACAAGCCCAAATGATGAGCACATTTTTTCACCATTAGGACCAAATGCCTTTGCCGGCAAAATTTGATGAATTTTTTTAAACACTGTAAATTGTGATAATTCAAAAAAATAATTGGTTATTAAATTAAGATTATTATTAAATCACCGCATTTCTCCGCATTAGCCGGCTGCAGGTAAATTCGAGGGGGGTGCAGCTTGATAACGACAGGAGCAAATTTTCACCACTTTTTTTTTCAGAATTTTTCACTTATTTATAGCAGAAATTCTTGTTTAAATATGGTGGCATGGTTATTATTTAGAAATACAGGTGGAATTTTTCCCGTGCTATAAACTAAACACTGTCTCATACTACACCTGAAAACTTCAAAGTTCCGTAAAATATGGGTTAATTTGACCCTTTTTAACTGCTGTGACAGAAATTGTCACAACCATAACTATTGTGAACGGTCCCATATACGCCCAGCCATAACTACTGTGAACGGTCTATGACACCGCTCGATTCGAAGGTGAATTAAAATCAATTAATTCATAGGACAGGGTTCCCAGCAAAACATGTCTGGCAATTTCCCTGACTTCCCATGATTTTCCCTGACCAAATCCAAAAAAATTCCATGACCAAACGAGCATACACAAAATCTGCTTTAAATAACAAAATAACAAACAGCATTAAAAAATAAATAAATCAGAAATTTGTATCATAATAACAGGGTTCATTACTCTTTTCCAAGGAGAAAATTCAAGCACCTTTCAAGAAAATTGCAAAATGAAATTCTATAAAATACTATAATGCAAAAAAAACTTCATCTTTGCCAGTTTTCAAATGAATGCCATACAACAAAATCTAGAATGGGAAATGTCATGAAAAAAAAAGTCTCAAAAATGTAGAAAACTTTTGTCCATATTATGATTTTTCTGCATTGCATTTGAAGGAGTTTCTCAATCTTGAAATTGACAGGAGTCTAGAGATTTTTCAGAGGCGCCGTGTAGCGAGAAATATAGTAACACTTTTCTGAAAAAGAAATGATTTCAAAAATTCTTTTTCCCCCAGACATTTCCATGACTTTTTAGGAAATATTTGTAAATTCCCTGACTTTTCCTATATATTTTAAAATTTCCATGACTTTTCCTGACTACTTTGAAATTCCCTGACTTTCCAGATTTTCCATGTCGCTGGGAACCCTGTAGGAAACTGTTTCTGTACTAGACTTTTTGTACAGGACTCATCTTTCCCAGAGAAGGTCAGATCGTATGGGATGCTTTTTATATTATTTCATGAAAAACAACAAAAGTAATAAAAAATCTATAAGGGAGATTAGGGAGGGATGGGACAATTTTAGCAACAATATTTTTTACAGATTATGTTTCGCTACTACAGAATGGAAATTTTCAGAATAACATCTTAAAACATTTTAACATATTTAAAATATATAAATTTGATAATAATAATTAAAAATTTAGGTTGATAAATCAATTATATTAACAAGAAAAATGTCCCACCCCTCCCTCATGCGAGGGAGGGATGGGACATGTTTTTAAAATGAAAATTCATATTTAATTTTCAAAAATGTTGTGAAAAAAAAATGATAAAAACAGTGTGACATTTGCATTCTTAAGGTTTATTGTAAATCACAACATTTATTTTATCTTATATTATGCTTTGTAAAATCCAAATCAAATGAAAAATATGCTTGTGCCCGACTAGTGCCACAAATTATTTTTGGTGGATGTAGCTTTGCAATTATGTCTTGTTCATCAATGATGGAACAGCCATAATGTACTTTTACACATTTTTTTAAATAGTGTATTGCCACGAAAAAATAAAACTTCTCAGTTTGAGTTCAATAATTATTTCAAAACGGTAATATTTTATTTAAAAAAGCTAAGGAAATTGATATTATAGAAATAATTATAAATATAGATATTTAATACTAATGGTTGACATTGATAAATAATGCATGAGTAAGAAAAGAAAAATTTGCACTGCTTTAATTGTTCAATGTATATATGTTATATAAAAATTTATTTCCTTCGTATCCTTCCATTTTATTCGCATTAATATTTTAAAATTAATCTAACTTCTGTCATAGTCAGTATTTCCTTAATTCTTAATAATATCTATTCCTATTTAAAGTTCTTTTAAAAGTAAATATCCGTATATTAATAATTATTTTATTCCAAATCTTAATCTAAAATTTAAGATCATTCGTAGCTTTTATCAGTTCCCCAATCTATAAATGTCTGAGACGCGTTCTCATTTCGAATGTTTTTTAAAAGCCATTTTCTTTTTATTATTATTATTATTATTGCTCTGATTCTTTCGCGCGCTGAGGTAGTTTCACTCCAAAATTAATCCGCGACAGGTTCGGAATTCTTTATCGTCTTAGCTCCTCCTTCGCACCTCATTTGCTGGGCTGGAGCTAACCTCTCACTCATTGGGTTGTGCGCTCGTGACGTAAATTCTGTATGTTTCCGCGGAGAGAACAAAACTCGCCCGCAGCCCTCGGAGCGGCAGATTTTTGACGTTTTTGGAAGTCTAAACAAATATGTGTCTTGTGTTTTTATGTCCGTAGAATATTCAACTGGCCCAGTAACATCTTAATTCAATGAAGTGAAGCAACGTTAGCCCGAGGGCTATAAGTTTTAGACCTTTGGGAATTGTTTCTGTGTTGTTCGTCTTCTAATAAAATTATTTGTCTGGAGATTGGCTGGATTTATTGGAAAACTTTGGTGGACTCATTTCATTGCCTTCTACTTCGCCATACTCGCTAATATCGACTGCAACTTGCTATATCGTTGAAGGACTGCCATCTTTTCATCGAATATTATTCATTGTAATATCTCAACCTCGTCAAAATGCTACATATATATATATATTTTCTTTTTAAAAAAACCATGAAAGTAGTTAAAATTCTTTTTAACTTGCAAAATTATAATTTTCTTTGTTACACTATTCAATTCCAAAACAAGATAGTCTTATAAATATAAAATACAAAAAAATTGTATGTAATTAAACATTATTATTTGGATAGAGATATCATTTGGGAGGGATGGACATGTCCCATCCCTCCCTTAGAGCAACATAAAGAAAAAAAAAGGCTTTCGCAAAAAGCATGTGACTTTTAGTCTTAAGTTAACTGTTCATCATAAAATATATATTGTTGAGTTTACAAAACATAAAAAAACAATCAAGTTAGCAACAATGAGATTGAAAAATTACATTAAAAATCCGAGTAGTTAGTTACTTTTGATATTGTAAAATAGTCTTTTTATTTCATAAACTCATAGGTGATTGCAACGAAAAAGATTTTCAGCAACAAGTATGATGCAATGATTATTCCATCTGGTGGAAGAGTCATAAATTAAAAATAAAACTTATTATTTTAAGCATTATTGCAGATGCCCCATCCCTCCCAGTGTCCCAGCCCTCCCTAATCTCCCCTAAAGGTGGCAATTTTCGTGTAATTTTTTAAATAAATGACCTTGCATGTCCAAAGTAAGGCAGGTACCCCTTTTTACTTTCCTTATAGTCGTTGTTATCTGTAGTGTAAAATATCATTTTTGTACAAATTGAACAATCTCATCCTCTTTAAACTTATCGCGACGAGAGTTCTTTACAGAAATTTTAATCTTGGGTCTCCGGTTTTTTTTAAAAGATAAATTTTTGCTTAATTTAATCACAAAAATGCTCCGATTAGACAGAGCAACATTTACAATTAAAACTTAACAAGCTGACCCGCCCGGCGTTGCCTAGGCAGACTGTCGTTGAAAAATATAACATATACTAAAAACTTGTAAAAAAATTTAAATAAGAGCTAAAATTTCAAAAGTATAACAGTTACGTTTAAAAAATGAAACGGTCAGGGAAAATTATTACACTTACTTTTAAAGAATGAAAAGGTCAGGGAAGTTCTTACGGTTGAACCTAAATGGCATATCGGTATAAAATCGAGGCTTGATATATGGCAAATTAAGATTTGTGAAATGCTAATGTGATGCATTTTATAAAACTCCATTATTGCCATTAAACAATTAACAAATAATTACGAGTATTGGCTTCTTCTTCACTTTCAAACACTTTTACGGACATTTCTAATGATATTTTGAAGCTCCACAATTGCAGCGAAAGAGCGAAACGTAAATAAACCTGATTTACATCAGCCTAAATCCTGCCAAAAGACTTTTACACAATAACCAATGAGTTGCGTTTCATTCGGGAGTTGCCATTAAACAATTAACAAATAATCGCGATATCTGTGCTACTTACGATAGCGTAATATATATATAGATGGTAGGAAAAAATATTCAATCATTCTGAACATGTTATGTAGGCGTCACGTATACCTGACATAATCGATATAATCGATAAATCGATATAATTCAAGACAAAATTTGCCAATAGACGATAAAGCACCATTTCTGAAAATCCGGCGCAGTTTTTGTATTTTTTATGGCCATCCAGCTTTATTTTATCAGCTAATTTTAAGGTTGTGGCTTCATTTAGGCATGTTCTTATAGCAGTAAAATTTTGGACGAAATTGAAAAGTTCGCGTTGATAAAACTTTTCTTGTTAGAACATATAAAACTGTCATCTATAAATTATTTTAAAGATAATACTTTAAAATATCATTTGCTGTGACTTAAAAGCTATAATTATCTTGCATAACTATATTTTTACGAGATTTTATTATTTAGAAGGAATAATGATTTTATAATCTGAAGCTGCCATATATATATATATAATTTTTTAAGATAATATTTTAAAATATCTTATGTTTCAATATCAAAGATAAATTGAGCTCATTTCCGTACGCTATTTATAATAATTAATGCAAAATTTGAGTGGGGAGAGGAATAAACAAAAAAATCTGAATCAGGAGAAAGAAATAAAAAATTCCAGTAAAAATCCTAGTTTTTCGATGTCTGCTTTGATAGTATAATTTACAATTTTCTTAAAAAATTGATGAAGCTTTCATAGTATATTTTAAATTGGAAAGAAATTATCAAAACGCATCGATGTCTTTTAGCATAGGGGTTAAAATGCATTATTTCAAAATTATAAGCAAAGATTTGAATCGAAGTAAAATGCATGATTTCCAAAATAAGACATATTTGTTCGCCCTTTGTAAATGCACTCTTTCAAGCGAATGGGCATTGAAACGCTACAATATGCCCTAACAATATGAACCAGGTTGAACTATAAGTATCAAGTTATAACAGAGATGTGCGTATAAATATAAACAAAAGAACTAAAATTCAAACTGAAAACTACTTTCAAAATTTGAATGAAAATTTCTATATCACCAGTAAGCGCTGTCATTTTCTAATAATGAACAATAACAAAAATTAGAAAAAGTATTTTACAATCTACAGCACCAATTCTTTATTTCCGCCCTGACATACAGATCATATAATACATTCGTATATTCCCAATCCAGTAGACAATCGTATTAACCAGATTCCTCTACATCAGAGGTTCCCAAAGTGTGCTCCGCGGAGCCCTTGGGGCTCCGCCGATACTTTTCAGGGGCTCCGCGGTGTTCCAGAAAAATAAACAAAACATGAAAGAAATTAGTATATTGCAAGTGAAAATTTTTCGAAAGTATGTAGGAATTTGTGTGTGTGTGTGTGTCAAACATAAATACAGCTATCACTGGATTAAAAAATACTATAATATATTTTAAAAATCGTGAAACAGTTGAGTGTTTCAATGGGATTCCCAGTCAAAAATAACTCCACTCCCTGTATATGAGTAATATGGAAATTTACATTATACATGTATCCATTTTCTATATAATATTTTTGGTTTGAAGTACTTTATTTTATGTTTCTGCATTTAATGTGTTTTAAAAATTCGATTCAAAATATGCTGCAAGAAATAGTATTCTGAATCGAATGCACAACGTGAATCGAGAGTTATTTAAATTTTCTATACTGTTTTTCATAGTAAAACAATGTTTGTCTTATAAAACATATTTTTTATAACATCTTGTATCATTTAATAAACTCTCATAAGATTCATTTAATATTTGTATACGTTGTGTGTTTATAGTTTTCTTTTTTCTTTTTGTAACTTTAATTCCTTTAATCTGTTTATTTTATTTTTATTATTTCTTAGTTATTAATTCTCTATGCTGTTTTACATAATTGTACTTAATTTTTAAAGCAATGTATGTTGCTGAAAATGCATTTTTTTAAACATCTTGTCACTTAACAACCCTTCTTTAAAATTTTGTTTTAATCAGTCTCGGCATTGCTAAGATTCTTATTTTATGATGCCACATTTTCCTTTCAGAAATAAGACTGTAGCAATTTAAAAATATGTATTGGTTCTTTACATTTTTCATTACACTAACAATCTAAACTTTTGCCCAGCTCCATCCCTTGTTCAGACTTCTCTTCAATGAAAACCCGTCCTGATATAAATTTAACCCCACCCACATATTCCGTTTTGTTAGTAAAGTTTTTCTGCTAGTTGCAGTTTTTTTAACATGTGTAGTTTATAACCGTATATCTATTTTGAGGCAAAAACAATGGTGAAAGAAAATTTCTTTCAAAACTATAATTAATAGTTAAATACTCAAATAAAACATTCAAAAAAGTGAACGATGCAGGTTATAGATTTTGCCCCGCCAACTTAAACACTAAAAATGATGATCTGCTTCTAATGTATTTAAAAAAAAAATGGTTCAAAAGAAGAAGCTCAGATACGATTCGTTTACGTTGCATATTTAGAAGTACTAGAAACGTAAAGAAACACGAAAAAAGAATCCGTAATCCATGATTCTATTACGGGTGGGCGGGACTAACGAAACGTGTTATATAATTACTCATGAGCAACTGGGCCTACGCATTTTCTTTCTTTTCATGAGTAGCCTATTGGGATTATACAGAAGTCTCTCTTTGTAAACGAAAACTGCACAACTTATCTTTTTATCTGTGTGTGTCTGTGTGGTTTTCGGCATAAATAATAATAGTTTCATGTAAGCTTCAATGTAATGCATGACCCAGACAGGGTTATCATTTTGATCTTTAATTCCGCGTTCATACTGGAAATCCTGAAAGAATATTTTTTATTTTAAAAATGGATGTCATTAACCCCTTAACAGTATTGCTCGAACGTCGCTCGGGTAAGAAGAGCTTGCTTTCTCGTTACTAAAAGTACAGCGCCTAGAATACATAGTGTGGAAAACGGCTACAAAATAGTACTAAAAAATTGAATCCGATAAATGTAGAACGATGCTGAAAAGATAACGGGTCGATCGCAGCGACATCTTCTAGCAGTGGCGTAGACAGGGTGGGGGGCCAGATGGTTTGGATTGGATACCACTAATTAAAAAAAATATTTTTGTCTTATCTAATCGGAGATTTTTTTTGCGATATTGAAGGCGAAGGAAACTTTATAATATTACTGGTTTCCAGAGCATTTGGACCCCCCCCCCCCGTCTCTCTCTGGCTACGCCACTGTCTGCTAGCTCTTTTTAAAGCAAACATTGTATAATAATCGAACTGAGAAAACGTTTCAGCTGGTGGTAAATATTTTAAATAATTAAATTATACCCTATTTCCTTTGACTTAGATAGTGATTTTCATAAGCTTTGAAAATATGAATGATATTGATCATGGCCAAAAAACGTGATACGCATTCTTTTGTTCTTGGTTGCAGTACTCGAAACAAGACAGCAAACTAGAAACTATCCCTATTTAGTATACCAAAGGATGAATCTCTGCTAGAAGAGTGGAATAGATTAATTCCCTGATATGATAAAAAACTAACTTCAAAATCAGTTACATCTGAAATATACACTTACAAGAAGATTTTATTAACATAAAATATGTCAATGTTGTCCAGTAGTGGAACGGTTACTTTTGCTAGAGGAAAATCTATTTTTAAAGCAGATGTCGCTGCGATTATCCTATTATTGTACCGCATCGTTGCACGTTTATCGGCTACAATGTTTTAGCACTAATTAAAGCATCACCAGTTTGGCTTTTTTTTTTTAATTCCGAAATTTCGCATTCATACCAGAAATTGCCTATAATGTTCTTTTCCTTACTTAATGACAGATAATTCCTGACTTCTTAAAGTAAAAATTCTTGTTTCAGAATTTCCGGTTTGAATTAGAAACTTTTGAATTAAAAAATGGTAAAACCGTTTTCCACACTATGTATTCTAAGCGCTGTACTAAAAGCTTTCAGAAACCACAGTTTTTTATCTATAATTTTTACTGTATTTGGTGGACATATCTCGATTATACACGGCAGATATTTTAATACAAAAAAGTGGTTTTTCGTCCTTATTTTTAATTTATTGTGTCCAATATTAGTAATATTACATAAAACTGTTAAGGGGTTAAATAGTAGAAAAATTTAATTTCAAAATTTCTAGTATGAATTCAGAATTTCTCTTTCAAGAAAAGGGCCAAACTGAGAACCTTGGCCCCATGTTAGAAACTACTGGTTCGGACTCTTATCCAGCAGATCTTTCTCTGCTCTATAGGCATAAAAATAAACATTAATTTGTAAACCATAGAGTACCGTGGGGTTGAGGGGCTCCGCCTTAGAAATTCTTCCTAAAAAGGGCTCCGCGAGCCCAAAAGTTTGGGAACCACTGCTCTACATGTATCAAATTTATGATAAAATACGACTTGAATATCAAAGTAAAAAAGTATCTTTAACTACTGACCACATTTAAAAGTAAACTTAAGAATGTGGCGGATCAGGATTTTAATTCGTTGAGGAAAAACGGTAATAAATTCAGAGTTTAGTGATTAATTTTACCGGACATTTAATACCATAAAACAGATATGAGAGAAGTATAATGTTGTTTAGTTTCTTTTTAGGTTTCAGATTCGAATAAAAGTAATATAACATGAATGCCGACATTCATGTTATGGATATAAGGCGATATAAGGCGGCAGGTCGTTAAAGAGTATTTATTTTCTTGTATCAAGGAGCAAAAAAGTTCGAGAACAATTATCGAAATTCGTGACTTTCATGAATTTTTTTACAAGTAAATAATTTAGTTATACATACTAATAAACAGATACATAGATCTATACAGACATACACTATATTTCCAATGATGATTGGTCACTTGCGATTTTAGACGTTTTGTTAAATATCTGGAAAGATACATGAGGAATTATCCTGAAACTTCCGGAGTGTAAACAACATGATTGACGTCATATATTTCCGCGAAGATTTTTTCCTGAAACCCCATAAGGAGCCGTGAACAAATAGAAGAAAAACGAATATTTTTTGGATAACCCTGAAAAAACTAATATTGCAAAAAGCATTCAAACTGTAGATTATGATTAAGTGGCTTATTGTAATAATTTGTGTTCATTTTTATGAAGATAGCATGTATACTCGAAGAGAAATTCACGTTTTTATAAAAACAGTCCCAAATTTTACCAAGTTTTTTGCTTATAATTTGCAGAGTTTTTAATATAAAAACAAGTTCTTTTCAGAAAATATGACAAACACAATTGTACACAATACCTTGCAATCAGAATTAAAAAATAATAAAAATTGTATGAAAAATGAGCAGGTTTACTAAATATTGTTTCACTGCGCATGCGCGAATTCAATCAAAATATACTGTGCATAATATATTAGCTAAATGTATAGACCAACTTTTATGACAGTCTCAAAAACATACCTTGAAAATTCTGATAGTAATCGTCGATAGAATAAGCTCGAATTTCGCTATTCCCAAAAGGGAGCAAAAAGATGAGGGGTTGTATCCAAATATACTAGCTTATGAAAGTTGACATAATAAGAATTAAGTGTCTCACATTTGATACCACCCCTCATCTTTTTGCTTCCATTTGGGAACAGCGAATTTCGAGCTTATTCTATCGACGATTACTATCAGAATTTTCAAGCTATGTTTTTGAGATTTTCATAAAAGTTGGTCTATATATTTAGCTAATATATTATGCACAGTATATTTTGATTGAATTCGCGCGTGCGCAGTGAAACAATATTTAGTAAACCTGCTCATTTTTCATACAATTTTTATTATTTTTTAATTCTGATTGCAGGGTGTTGTGTACAATTTTGTTTGTCATATTTTCTGAAAATAACTTGTTTTTATATTAAAAACTCTGCAAATTATAAGCAAAAAACTTGATAAAATTTGGGACTGTTTTTATAAAAACCTGAATTTCTCTTAAAGTATACATGCTATCTTCATAAAAATGAACCCAAATTATTACAATAATCCACTTAATCATAATCTACAGTTTGAATGCTTTTGCAATATTAGTTTTTACAGGGTTATCCAAAATATATTCGTTTTTCTTCAATTTGTAGACGGCCCCTTATGGGGTTTCGGGAAAAAATCTTCGCGGAAATATAAGGTGTTTTTTTTTTTTTTTTTTTTTTTTTTTTTTTTTTTTTTTTTTTAAACTGACGCTATTCAGAGCCGCCTGTAGCTCGTTCTAATAACTGGATTGATACAAAATTTTGTGAATGGACTAAGAAAACCATGGGAAAAAAGATTCCAACAAAAAAAAAATAGTTACAATCACCACCGATAGGGGGAAATGTGGCGCTGTGGTAATTTATGCAACTGAGAATTAGCATAAAATACAGGCAATAAATGCAAATGCAAATTTTTACTTACGCAAGCGAAAGTAGCGCCAATAGTTTAAGTTATAAATGCATGCGAAAAACACCGAGAAACAATTTCAGCTCAGGTTGAAAATGAATCTCACGTTACCGCAGCGCGCGTTACTTGTGAAGTTCTATTATTGTAACCAGTGCAATGCACCAGCCGCTCTTCGTTTACTTAGAACACGCCATAAACTGCGCAAAGGACCTATAGCCGTTAATGTATTGAAAGCAATGATTCTGAAATTCGAAGAAACAGGCTCGCTAGCAGTTCGGTCAGGCAGAGGACGTAAACCGGTGGCAGAAAAAGTGATAATGGATGTTTCAACTGCAATCAACGAAAAGGAAAGTGTAAATGATGAATAAAACATGGCATTTTATCCAAATTATTAATTTTGTCTGTTTCTGATGTTTTTTTTTTTAATGTACAGCGCCACATTTCCCCCTATCGGCGGTGATTGGAACTAATTTTTTTTTTTTTTTTTTTTTTGTTGGAATCTTTTTTCCCATGGTTTTCTTAGTCCATTCACAAAATTTTGTATCAATCCAGTTATTAGAACGAGCTACAGGCGGCTCTGAATAGCGTCAGTTAAAAAAAAAAACCCTGTATATGACGTCAATCATGTTGTTTACACTCCGGAAGTTTCAGGATAATTCCTCATGTATCTTTCCAGATATTTAACAAAACGTCTAAAATCGCAAGTGACTAATTATCATTGGAAATATAGTGTATGTTCAGATGGTACATAGATCTTCCGTCTTTTCTAAGTTGGTTGCAAATCACTTTCTAAAAAGTTTTCTTGTTATCTATTTTAGTAGTATTATTTAAATAATTAAAAAAAAAAAAACTTTTTTAACATCAAGAATCCTCAGAATTTTAAGCATATCGATTCTACAGACTAATGTTCAAAAATAAGAAGCACCCAATTTTTCAAAACTTCGTCCAAACAATAGAAAGCTATAAATTAGTTTTTCGAATATCGTTGTTTCAAAAAGAAGTAACATACAAAAATATCATGTACTGCATAATTTGAGGAGACGCTACTGCAACTATAATAATCCAACTGTACACATAGCATATGTACATGCATTTTTAAAAAAAGGCTAAAATTGAAACTAAACATTACTTTCAAAATTTCAATGAAAATTTCAATACTCAATCACAGCTGTAACATTTCTACAACGAGAGTCAATAGTACAAGTAATAAGAAGTACAAAATTTGAATGAAAAATTTCATATCATCAATCAGAGTAGTGACATTTCTACAACGAGAGTCAATAATACAAGTAGTAAGAAGTTCAAAATTTGAATGGAAAATTTCTTATCATCAATAACAAAAGCGACTTTTCTATAACGGGAGTCAGTAATACAAAAAATAAGTATATTTACAATCGCCTAAATCAACACTTATTTCTTCCCTGACACGTAGGTCAGATACTATCAAAAGCACACTCGCATATTCACACCCCATAGACAATCATATCAACAAGATTACACTCCACGTACCAAATTTGTGATAAAATACGACTTGAATATCAAACTAAGACAGTATCTTTATCTACTCACCACATTTAAAGGTAACCTTAACTTTAATGACGTGGGCGGATCAGGTTTATTATCTCCTGAATCAGAGATGCTTTTCAAGAATACGGATGAGTGGAATAATGGCATCAAAATCACGTAATTAAACTAAAAGTTCATGCCAGATAAACAATATAAAACTTCAGACTACTTACTATGAGCAGCGAAAGACGGGTGAAAATGAGATTAGGCTAGCGGTTTAAAAACAGCATCACAATGAAAATTGGGAATCCCTATTAAAAAATCCCTATTAAAGAAAAAAAAATTAAATTAGATTAATAAATAGCAAAAAGTTCTGTTAACAAAAGCATTACATACATGAAAACCCCCGGCTTTTTTAAAACCAGACAAACATATTTCGAACCAGAAATTTATTTAATGACTGAAATTAAGCATATTTCAAATGGCTACCACATAGAAGCAAGACACATTTTATTAAATAAATTTTCTGGTTCAAAGTATGTTTTTCCAATTTAGAAAAAAAGCCTTAGGTTGGCAAGTATGGCATTATAATTATTACTTTTTAAAACATATAATTCTGTTGCTTATTATCAAACAGTTTTTACGAAACAAAAGTTTTTAAATGCATTTAATCTTGAAAATCATTTGATATAAAAATTTAACGAAGAACAAAATGTATGCACAATCCATAAATTATAGCATAGATTATTTCATCATCCAATGCCTACACGTTACTCCAGAAATACTAAAATTCATAAAGATACAACTAAATGTAAATATATTGCTTGAAGGTGCGTAAAAACATACATAAAACATTTAAAAGCACATTAAAGTCCTTTTAAAAATTCAAAACGTTTTCAACCGAACTACTCGGTCATCATCAGTGAAAAACTAATTGTTGATTTGAGTTGTTGTCTCTTCGCGTTTTCTTGCTTGCCCGGAATAAACCATTTTACTTCAAGGGTTTGGAATATAAGGTGGGATGGGAAAGGTCATTCAACATTTCAAGAATAAGTACAGGTTAATCAATCATGTATTAATTCATTCCAGACTGCGTGGATATCATATGATAATACATCGCTACAGACTATTTCTTTTTTAGATATTATTTCTAGAGACTCTCTTATGATAGCTTCCTGGTGATTATTTGTGCTGACTGGAAGCTATCATAAGAGAGTCTCTAGAAATAATATCTAAAAAAGAAATAGTCTGTAGCGATGTATTATCATATGATATCCACGCAGTCTGGAATGAATTAATACATGATTGATTAACCTGTACTTATTCTTGAAATGTTGAATGACCTTTCCCATCCCACCTTATATTCCAAACCCTTGAAGTAAAATGGTTTATTCCGAGCAAGCAAGAAAACGAGAAGAGACAACAACTCAACTCAACAATTAGTTTTTCACTGATGATGACCGAGTAGTTCGGTTGAAAACGTTTTGAATTTTTAAAAGGACTTTAATGTGCTTTTAAATGTTTTATGTATGTTTTTACGCATCTTCAAGCAATATATTTACATTTAGTTGTATCTTTATGAATTTTAGTTATTAAACAAGGTGAATTTGCACTGAAATTTTAACTTTCCAGAAATACTTTCTAGTCGCAACTCGCAAAGCAACATATCTATATCAGAGCCCAATTATTACATTCATTGCAAATACTTCTAATGAATGAAATACCAATATTGGTTAAATATTGCTTTACATTGGAAATATTTGCAATGAAACGCCAATCTTGCAGAAATATTGGCTTTACTCTAAAAATATTGCAATGAAATGGAGAAAGTACAAATATAAGATTCTAATATTTCTACTAATTTCTTAGTACAAATATAAGAAATATTTCTTTAATACTTTAATTATTTCTTTATTGGTGCAATATTGGGAAAATGTAAGCTCCCCAACGTTAAGATAATATTTTATGTTAATAATGCCAATACTGGGCAAGACAGAGTCAATACAAACAATATTAGTCCAATATTATTTCAACAGTCTATCTCAAAAATACACTAATATTTCTTTTAAATAGAATAATATGACTACTATAGGTATAGATTGATGATTTGAACTGAAATATGTCAAAAACAAAAGAAAAAAGTTTAGTAAATTTGTCACTTATAAATGGACAAATTTGAAGGACAAATTATAAATGGACAAATTTGAAGGACAAATCACTTATCCTTCAAATAGTCAGTACGTTTTTATGCCAAATTACTAGCGCCAGAATGTTCAATGGGAGAATATGTAGAATTTATTTATCCATAGAAAACAACTTACACGATATATAAATATATTCCAGTACATTAAATTAATAAATTAAAAAATTACAATGTTGTCAAAATGTTATTCAAATAAAAACAGTCCTTAGCTCTAAAAACTACACAGTTCCATATTTACATACTCATAATTAAAATCTTACACAAATCGGATTGTACCCGACCCGAACTCGAAAACTCCATTTGAAATCAATTCAAAATTAGATCAGTTTTCAAGATGAATAATGATGCAATAATGCGCTTGGTAAGAAGCTTATTTACTCCAAAAAAAAAAAGGAAAGGGAGACATACTTTTTTATTCATAATAAATCAAATAACAATTAAATTACATTTTAGAAAAATCATTTGTAACGCATACTGCATTCTTAACAAAACTAGCTGACCCGCCCGGCAAACTGTCATTGAAAAATATAACAGTGGAGTGGACTTCATAAAAAAAAAGACTGAATAATATTTATTTATACTAAAAGCTAGTAAAAAATTAAATAAAAGCTAAAATTTCAAAAGTATAACAGTTACGTTTAAAAAATGAAACGGTCAGGGAAAATTATTACACTTACTTTTCCATTTTTACTAAAAATCCTTTTTTAATTTTATATTGCTAATTGTATTTTTTAAATTATAAATATTAAATGCTTACAAAAATCAATATTTCAAATGAAAATGTATAAAAATATATCTATTTAATTGTTAATGTTGACAAATTGTAATTACAATTTATTTGCACTATAATCAATAAATCATAGTTTGCTTCGCTTTTATTCCTGTAGATGGCAGCACGAACCAATGAGATGCGTTTCATTCGGGCGTTGCCATTAAACAAGTAACAAATAATCGCGATTTCTGTGCCACGTACGATAGCGCAATATATATAGAGATATTACGTTTGCCACTGGTGTAGAGAAGGAAAGGATTTAAATATTGTTAAAACCCCTCCAATAGATGCATACAAACCCCCTTGTTTTAAAATCCATATGATGCGTAAAAGCCTAAGTAATGAAAAACATAAACGGTCAAAAAGTTTTCCACAATACAACTGCTGCAAGACTCCATATTAGGAATAACTTCCTGATTGCAAAATGAATAAAATACAGAGTGACGAACAACAGCAGCAAAATACGTGTGTTGTTGCTACTGCTGTTTCCAGCTCTCTTTCTTTGATTTCGCTCTTAAGATTGAAGAAGAGGCTCCTTTTATAAAACCCTAAAACAGCTGCATACTATTTTTTTTCTGCTGGTGCTTTTCATTACATCAGTTTTTACATTTCACCTATTTGCTGAAAACCAATTTATGAGCATTTAGTACACCAATTTATGAGTAATAATGATACAAAACCCCTCCCAGGTGAAGATCATGACTGTGCCACTGTGTTTGCCTAATTTCATGATCCTGGACTTGGACACGCGATTGCAATGCTATACCATAAACACCTTGTTGTATTACTTGTTAGTGATCAAATAGAGTTAACACAATATCGAAACTTCCCTATGCTAAAAATATCGTTTTAAAAGATGGCTAAATTACTTTTGTATCATTGGAGTGGATTTTCCGAAACACGCTAGGAGTCTTGTTCAATAGATATTTCGTAGTATCCATAGCAACCATTAACTACACACGAGATAACCACGAGGCTAATGAACATGATTCTTGCGTGCTTACATGAATACTTGATTTTCATACCATAAAAACTGAATTTACGAGACGGGTCAATTGGAATTCTTCTCCTGAATATCAATACAAGGATAAAACTGATTATAAGATAGATGTAAAAAAAAAAAAAAAAAAAAAAACTTTTATAAACAACAATGGTCGTGACTAAGGATCTAAAATTTCTTATGTATGATGTTATGATTACGAACACTGTTAAAAATAAATATTATGCAGCCTTCTCTATAAAGGGGCCCAAGTACAAGAAACTATTTGCAGTTCTACATTACTTTCAACGGTCAATAAGACTTTGGTGACCCTTATAAATGTGGGAGCCAACTGGACGAGTGTTCTCAAGTCCAGTGTTGAATTCAGACTTTTTTTACTCCGGAAGGAATTTCTGTAGCTCCGGGATGGGGGAAGAGAGGGATTTACAGGACTAAAACTTCTAGTCTAGACCATTTATTTATAACCACAAAATCCCAAATCTTTTGGGGGAGACATTTTAATGCTCCGGGAGGGAAATCTCTCTCTGCTAGACCAAACTTTGAATTTATCACTACGTAAGCCGAACATTTTTAGCGAATTTTTTTTCTCTTTTTCAGTTCCTTTTAAATATTGTTGCATATTGTTTCGCGTTGTCATTATAGCAATCACTGACCATACTATCTGATTATCCCTGCAAGAAAAACGAAAGCAAAGTTTGTTTTTAAAAAAGAAAATCCATTTTTTAAAAAAACATAAAAATCCACCTAAGCAATACATTTAAATCAATTCAGATTTAAAAGAAGGAGAAACGTTTATTTTTAAATTTCTGAAAAAAAAAAAAAAAGAAGAAGAAGAAGAAGAAGAAGGTGCGAACACGAATTTCTGAATTCGATTATTTCAAATATACAATTTTAAAATCTACAAAAATTGTACTTTTTTTCCAAAAATAAAACTAATTGTAGATGTAAAATAAACTTCACTAAAATCATAATTTTATGTATCTTTCTAAATGTGCAAGGATTTTTATTTTTTTTAAATTAGGATGCACGCATGTGAAATGAAACTTGATTTGATTAAGAGGTAATTAAAATCGTTTCACATTTTATAAAAAATAATTAATTGTTCTAAACTTGCTTTCCTCTTTTTTTTTTTTTTTTTTTTTTTTTTAAATATTGTGAGTGTAGTGCACTTGTGCTATGTTAAAACGGCAGCGAGTAAATTGCAGCCATTGTCAATTTTAAATGCACTCTTCGTATTTTAGTGTCTCTTGTTACATACTTAGATAGTTCAACAATATTTTTAAGTGCGTTCGTATTTATATAAATACATACGTAACACCTATAGTCGTCGTCAGGTCCGTCCATAACTTTGGCCGTAATTACTGTAACTTTGCTGGAATAAATGAGATGATATTCTGGCTTGGATAATGTTGTTTGCAAATATTTTTATCCTTTAATTTTTCTTTAAATGTTTAAACCTGCATCTAAGAAATATTGGATATTGCTAAAAATAAATATAAGACTGCAGTGCGAAATCCTCGCAGAGGTCCACTGGTTTAAATTTAATTTCATTATCTAATGACACTTTCATTATCTAATGACACTGTCATTATCTAAAGAACAGAATCACAGACGTGTGTGAAAATATTGATAACCAACAGAATGAACAAGTAAGTATAATTTCTTTTTTCGCATTGTAACCAGATGAAAATTTATATATATTTCCAATAATGTTAATTTGATAGTTTATGTTTGTTATAAATTTGTTGATTAATATTGAATCTTGAACTTAATGTCAATTTTATTTTCAATATCAATACACTGACACTTTAATATCAGTATTAATTCGTTTAAAAATATATCAACAATACTATGGAAGATATTTGTAATTAGGCTTACCTCTCTAGTTGTTGTTCGGAGATTAATTTACTTAAACGTTTCGAATCAGTCAATAATTAAAAGAGTCAGATAGATGACACAAACATACAGGGTGTTTATAAAGTGCCGGACCCATTTTGATGTTTAATAACTCATAAAATAATAAAGATAGATCAAAATTAATAACATAAATGGTTAGACTGACTCAAAAAGTTTCATGACCCTTGTCAATGAACTTCCACGTGTGCCCCCTTCGTCGCACGGAGAATATCAAGTCGATAGTCAATTTCACGCCAGGTAGCGGCAAGCATGTCGGCATCCACAGAGGCTATTGCGGTTGTAATTCTGTCTTTTAAGTCATCAATGTTCGACACTCTCCTCCTGTAAACATTGTCCTTTACAAATCCCCAAATGAAAAAGTCCAGCGGTGTTATATCAGGTGATCTGGGTGGCCAAGGAATTGGACCTCCTCGCCCAATCCATCTTCCTGAAAAATGGTCATTCAAAGAAGTACGAACGATTGTACCCCAATGAGGTGGTGCACCATCTTGTTGCAAAAAGACATGTGGCTGAAGCTCTTCTAGTTGTGGAAATACGAAGTTTTCCAACATGTCTAACAAGATGGTGCACCACATCTTGTTGGACCCATTTATCTAAATGAAAAACCTATTTATCTAAATGCAGTATTCATTAAAAGACAATAACTGCATTAGTTTGGGTATAAAAAACGCAGGGAAAAAGTATATGTGTGATCGTGAATCACATTTGAATTTTGATAAGCACAATAAAAGAAAGAAACGGGTTGACCAGAAACTATTGACTGAAAGAAAGAAAAATTTCTTTCATCTTAAATATTTAATATTCTACATACCAGAGGCATGTGTTGCTGTAATTAATACATTTTGTACGTGATTGAAATACAGATGGAAATAAAAGAGACCATACTGAATCACGGATATCCATTGATCATTAATCTGATTGGTAATTTTTTACACTTCTTGTAAGGTTGAAGCTAATGAATATTGAAAACTGATGACCAGCCTTTTCAAAGATTAATTATCTTTAATTCAAAGAAAGAAGTCACAGCGCGAGCCATGTTTTTTTTTTTTTTTTTTTTTGGAGCTAGTTGAGGCTAATTCTACTTTTAAAAAAAAACTTTATTAAAAATTATATGAACTCTGAAAATCACCGAAAAATTTCTACACAGTTAAAAACTATCGGGCAAAATTGACAGGCAAAAAGAGAACTGTCAGCCGGGATCTCTGCAAAAAGAAAAAGAAAAATATATATATATTTCTTGGGTGGGGGTGGGGGGGGGGATTTTTAAGAAATGTCTGTTTTTTAACAGTCAAGTACTGTTTTTACGATTAAAAAACAGAATTTTTCTGTAAAATACCGTTTTTTCTGTCATTTCAGTTGACAGTTTTCTATTTTACAGGATTTTTTTTTCCTTAGGGTACAAAGTACGCCATTTTAAGATTTCAAACGAAACAAAAATATCAGATGTGCGTAACAATTGTTAGCAAAAGCCTATTTAGCAGAATCCACATTATCAATTTATTTTGATATTCGGATTTTAAGAAAACTCGGCGCCTTTCATTAAAAAAAAAAAAACTAAAATATGTAATTTTCCAACTTTTTGCTTAAAATGAATTTAGACATCCATAGTATGTTATCACGGGGTGATGCAAAGATCCGATAATTAAAAATATGCAAAATGCATC
Source organism: Maratus michaelseni (assembly GCA_963931845.1). Lineage (NCBI taxonomy): Eukaryota > Metazoa > Arthropoda > Arachnida > Araneae > Salticidae > Maratus > Maratus michaelseni. Next base: position 90,255,750 of record OZ007597.1, on the reverse strand, counting down.
CATTTCCCTTTGAAATGATTCAAAGTTGTAATCTTTAAATTAATTTTTTCTCAGTTTGTGGTTTTTCAATATAGTAATAGTTATGATCAAAAAGTATAAACTTCAACATATACTTTTGAATTGACTAGCTGTTTTTTATGGGCGATCCTTAAGGTAGATTTCATAAAATTAAGTATCAGATTTTCAATAATGCAAATAGTTTATTTTTAAAAATACAAATTTTAAGTAAACTAGGGCATCCAACCCGGGCTTCCCGGAATAGAGAATACATGTGAAAAACATTTTTTTTTTTTTGAAAACTCTAATAGTTTTTTACATTTAATAATTTTTTTTTCAGATTGCCGTTCTAACAACACTAAATCGCATTTTTATATGAAATATGTGAATTATATATTCAAATAAAATTTTGAAATTTATTAAAAGTGATAATTTCTTATTGGACTTCGTGAATTCTAAAAATTTCGTGTTTTACAGCAGTTTTTTTTTAAATTCTGATAATTTCAGCGGTTTTAAGCGTTTATTTCAATTACATGTCTGTTAAATTTGCGTTTTACTTATACTATTTTATTTATTGCTTCATGAAGTTTTAATTTCGTTATTGAATATTAGCTGGAAAAAAATGCTGAACTTTTCATAGTGTTTAAAGTGCAAACGGAATCATGTTTTGTAATCGTCTGCGAGCGATAGATATAGATTTTTTAAAAATCAGGCATGAAATTTTATTTAAATGCTATAATAAATGGGTAAGTTGCGATACAGTTTTCAAACAAATTGAATTTGAAAGTAGATTTTTTTCCCTATATAACGGTGTAAAAATTAAAAATGTCCGACGTTTAGAAGTTAAAAAAAATTGCAGTAGAAAAGTCGCAAAACCAAAATTTCATCGTCAAGTGTTGCCATTCGTAAAATGACGTCAGCGTTACGCACGGACACGTTTGTCCTTTATAATATAGATAGATAGATAGTCATTTTTGCTGTGTTTTTACGTATGTCTTGCTTTTGGAAATCTGATCCTTACGGTTATAGCGCACAATCGTAAGAAAAGTATGCAAAAAAATGTTTCGAAAGGTTAAAAATTGTAGAAGAAGTGTGGTTTTAAAATTATTTAAAATTTGTTTTAAAAAAAAATATATATATTTTATTTTTTTAATTTTACCACAAGAATTGCATTTTGCTTGATTAAATCATTTTTCTCCATAAAACCATTTAATCATATTTAAAAAATAAACAAGATACTCAAATTGAAAAAAAAAATGGGACCGAACCCTTTTAAAGCCAGTAAGGTTTATTACTTACATACCTTTAATTGAATTTGGACCACTCTTGTACAATAAAAGTTTTCTCTCGCACATTTCTTCAACAGAAATTTTAACGAGGTCAGCCAAAATTTTCGCTGTAATAGATTTTTTGTTCTATCGTATTTCGCTCTATTGGAGCTCGATTGTATATAATTTTTCATTTAAAATATGAACTTGACTCCAAAATCGCTAGTTTTGATATGTTCCAATTATGGCGACCGTGTCACTACTATTATCATCATGGTGAAAGTGAAACTGGCATGACACTAATTCAAGCAGAACATTAAAAAAAAAAAAAAAAAAAAAAAAAAAAAACTGTACAGTGAGCTTTTTCGCATTTTATGAATAACAATAATGCATGAAGACAGTCGCAGATATATCAGCAAATAAGCTTATGGGATTTTTGTTGTTGTTGTTTGTTTGTTTGTTTGCTTTCGAGAAACACGAAACCGCGTGGAATGCGATCATCTCTTTGAAGAGAGAACTTAAGAAAAAAAAAATTCAGCATTAACCTCTGTAAGATACAATTCTCCTCACTACTTAGTACATTATTATAGAGGTATTCAAAATGTTTTAACACAAGATGATGAGCAAAAACAATACTGCTGTAATATCAAAGGTAAGGAACACTAATTCAAGCAGAACATTAAAAAAGACTGTACAGTGAGCTTTCTCAAATTTTATGAATAACAATAATATATGAAGACAGTCACAGATATAACAGGAAATAAGCTTATTGGATTGTTGTTGTTGTTTGTTTGTTTGTTTGTTTTCGGAAAACACGAAACACTACTTAGTATATTATTATAGAGGCATTCAAAATGTTTAACACAAAATGATGAGCAAAAAAAAAAAAAATACTGCGACAAAACACACATAATCAAAGTGTTTTTATTTATTTATTAAATTATTTAAGTGTTATTGAATTTCTATCTACGATTTTTGTGGCACCTTTAAAATGCGAATATGTAATGCATAATAATCCTTAATGATATGTGCCGAATAATTCCGGATTCAAAAATTTCACATCTTAAATTCGTATATTTTATTACGTCAAATTATTGGCAACCTCGTCTCCACTAATGCTTTTTCGGTAAAACCGACATTATATCAACTGAAGCAATTAATTATTTAAGTGTTATTGAATTTCTATCTACGATTTTTGTGGCACATTTAAAATACGAATATGTAATGCATAATAATCCTTAATGATATGTGCCGAATAATTTCGGATTCAAAAATTTCACTTATCTTAAATTCGTAAATTTTAGTATGTCAAATTATTGGCAACTTCGTCCCCACTAATGACTTTCCGGTAAAACCGACATGATATCAATTGAAGCAATTAATTATTTAAGTGTTATTGAATTTCTATTTATAATTTTTGTGACATCTTTTAAATGTGAATATGTAATGCATAATAATCCTTAATGGTATGTGCCGAATAATTCCGGATTAAAAAATTCCATCTATCTTAAATTCGTAAATTTTATTATGTCAAATTATTGGCAACTTCGTCCCCACTAATGACTTTCCGGTAAAACCGACATGATATCAATTGAAGCAATTAATTATTTAAGTGTTATTGAATTTCTATCTACGATTTTTGTGGCACCTTTAAAATGTGAATATGTAATGCATAATTAAAAATTTCACTTATGTTAAATTCGTAAATTTTAGTATGTGAAATTATTGGCAACTTCGTCCCCACTAATGACTTTCCGGTAAAACCGACATGATATCAATTGAAGCAATTAATTATTTAAGTGTTATTGAATTTCTATCTACGATTTTTGTGGCACATTTAAAATGTGAATATGTAATGCATCCTATCCTTAATGGTATGTGCTGAATAATTCCGGATTCAAAAATTTCACTTATCTTAAATTCGTAAATTTTAGTATGTCAAATTATTGGCAACTTCGTCCCCACTAATGACTTTCCGGTAAAACCGACATGATATCAATTGAAGCAATTAATTATTTAAGTGTTATTGAATTTCTATCCACGATTTTTGTGGCACATTTAAAATGTGAATATGTAATGCATCCTATCCTTAATGGTATGTGCCGAATAATTTCGGATTCAAAAATTTCACTTATCTTAAATTCGTAAATTTTAGTATGTCAAATTATTGGCAACTTCGTCCCCACTAATGACTTTACGGTAAAACCGACATAATATCAATTGAAGCAATTAATTATTTAAGTGTTATTGAATTTCTATCTACGATTTTTGTGGCACATTTAAAATGTGAATATGTAATGCATCCTATCCTTAATGGTATGTGCCGAATAATTTCGGATTCAAAAATTTCACTTATCTTAAATTCGTAAATTTTAGTATGTCAAATTATTGGCAACTTCATCCCCACTAATGACTTTACGGTAAAACCGACATAATATCAATTGAAGCAATTAATTATTTAAGTGTTATTGAATTTCTATCTACGATTTTTGTGGCACATTTAAAATGTGAATATGTAATGCATCCTATCCTTAATGGTATGTGCCGAATAATTCCGGATTCAAAAATTTCACTTACCTTAAATTCGTAAATTTTAGCATGTCAAATTATTGGCAACTTCATCCCCACTAAACCGACATGATATCAATTGAAGCAATTAATTATTTAACACTAGAACGACGAGAAATTTTACACAAGTTTCATAAAAATATTTCACACCAGAATTTTTATTTAGGACTTTTAACTTACTTATTTAACTTATTTTTGTTCGGTGTATATTTAACTTATTGTATGAAGAAATATCCGGTTCGAATCGACATTTTTTCTTTTGGTAGGGGTCAAAATGGCCCCTCATCGTCGATCTTGTGTTAAGTGTTATCGAATTTCTATTTATAATTTTTGTGGCATCTTTTAAATGTGAATATGTAATGCATAATAATCCTTAATGGTATGTGCCGAATAATTCCGGATTAAAAAATTCCGTCTATCTTAAATTCGTAAATTTTATTATGTCAAATTATTGGCAACCTCGTCTCCACTAATGCTTCTCCGGTAAAACCGACATGATATCAATTCAAGCAGATGATTTGTAAAAAATGTACAGTGATGATTTGTAAATTTCATGGATAGCAATAAGGCACCAAGACAGCATCAAATATAACAGGAAATAAGCTTATTGACTTTTCTGCGGGGATAAAAAAGAAAAAAAAAAACAAAAAAAAACAGTAAGATCGTCTTCCCTTTAAAAAAAAACTTAGAAAAAAATGTATTTTGCATTAACCTATTAAAGATATACAATTCCCCTCCTCATATGCTGCGGCAAGATCAAAGATAAAAAAGGCAACAGATCACGTAATCAAAACAGTTTTTAAAGATAAGACAGAGAGACAAACAGATAGATGATCATGACATATGGGAAGAAATCATATTCATAATCATGTCCAAATATCTAAACAGATAAATTACAGAGTTCAGCAAATAAAACGTCGGATTTTGAACTTGACAAACGTTAACTTCATTTAAAAAAATTACAACAGTCTTCATGGTTATTGTATTTGAATGGGGCTCGAACTTGCGTAAAATTGGATGGAGGTATACACTAATTAGATATGACCGCCCAGGAAGAACTTGGGTGGTACATTCATTAGAGCGAGGAATTTGTAAATAACAGATTTCGTTGAAGTAAATGAACTGAACATTGATCAATTATATTATTAGAGGAAGAGAAGAAATTTGGTAAATATTCTATAATTTAACTTTCTAATTCTTAGCAGCCACTGAATATTATTAACATCTTGAAGTTTTTAATGACTGCTTATAAAGTAGCATCGCAAAGAATCGTCTTCACTTCACAATGCTATCATCTGTTTCAGATTTATTTCCAATTGTTCGCTTTCATTCAAATTATCTCACCAACCCCTGTTACAAAAACACCTGCCGAATACATATCAAAAATTCTCGTTGAAATTAATTATTCTCCTAAACAAACAAATTTATTGAATACTGAAGTATGTTACTCTGCACAAATATATCAATGTAGGTTATAATACAATATACAATACAATGTATAGGTTATAAGTTACAACAAAGAAAGATTTCTGTAAATGTCACGTGTGGGACATTTTGTCCTTTATTCCTGAAATCTGTAATCTACCCCAATAATAAATTTAAAATTCTTGGATTTAAAAACATTTTAAGAAATTTACAATATGTATGGATATACTGACCGGTAGACAGATTAATTGTAAGTGAACAGAAAATTGATCAATTATTAGAGGAAGAGAAGAAATCTAGTAAATATTCTGCAGTTTAACTTTCTAATTCTTAGCAGCAACTCAATATTAACATCTTAAAGTTTTTAATAACTGCTTATAAAGTAGTATCTCAAAGAATCGTCTTCACAATACCATCAATCATTGATTTTTGGATTTCTTTCGAATTGTTAGCTTTTATTCAAATCATCTCATCAACTTGCTGTTACATAAACACCTACCGAATACAGATCAGTAGTAGGGAAAGGAGAGTTCTGGCTCAGGAGGTGGAGGGATTGAGGGATGAGGCGGAGGGATTGAGAAATGAGGTGGAGGGATGAGGCACCAACCCTCCGATCGCCCCCGCAACGCACCCTAGCGGGAAAAATGGAAATTGTGAAAAAAAGGGTTAATTTTCTACTGTAAAAGGAGGGGTCAAAATAAGAACTCTAAGAAAAGTTAAATGGACAAGATTATCATACTATAAGATGAATATTGATTTTATATACTGATTTTGAATGACAAACACCTTAATGAGTATCACTAATTAAGCGAAACAATGGAAAAATATCAACTTTAACGAAAAAAGCAGATTTCTTAAGAATTTTTCAACTATAAGACGAGAATATCAACTTATAAGAAGAAATTTAAACTTACATTTTAGTTTTTGAACAATCATTACATTAATGAATACTGATAATTAGACAAAATATCCATTTTTAACGAAAAAATCTGATTTCTTACAAATTTTTCAACTATAAAACGAGGATATCAAATCATAAACCGAATATTAAACATATATATTAATATTGAATAACAAACGTCTTAATGAGTATTACTAATTACACGAAACAATGAAAAGAATATCAAATTTTAACGTAAAAGTTGATTTCTTATGAATTTTTCAAATATAAGATGAGAATATCAAACTATAAGATGGATTTTAAACTTATATTATAGTTTCTGAACAATGGACACCTTAATGAGTATAATAATTAAGCAAAAGAAAATATTACTTTTAACGAAAAAAGCTGATTTTTTAAGACTTTTTCAACTATAAGATGAGGATGTCAAATCATAAGCCGTAGATTAAACATATATATTAATTTTGAACGACGAACATCTTAATGAGTATTACTAATTAGACGAAACAATCGAAAAATATCAATTTTAAGGTATAAAGCTGATTTTTTAAGAATTTTTCAAGTATAAGATTGTAATATCAACTTAAAAGAGGAAATTACACTTATATTTTTTAGTTTTTGAACCGTAATACACAGAAAATATTCAAAATTTGAATGATTTTTACCAAATTAATTGATTTTTTCATACAATAATAAGTGTTTTAGCAGCAATTACATAATTTTATTGTATATAACTGATAACTGTACATAATATAATCTTTTTATATCATTTAGACTTGAAATAAGAACCATGTGTGAGTAAAAAAACAGATGTTTCTTTATTCTCAATACGCAAACTTTTTTTTTTTCATTCCCCAACTGTAGCACTTATGAGGGATGGCAATAATCCAACCCCCCATACATTCTAAGAAAAGGGGAGACATAACAATGACCGTCTAGCACACAACTTTTACTTTGACGTAATATAAATATTATTCACTATCAATGTTTACAAAAAATCCATGTTGGGTGATAGATATGTGTTATATTTTAATAAAGATTACCCTTTTCCATCTTCTTAACGATTGCTAATAATTATACAAAAGAAAAGAAATATCGATTTTTAACGAAAAAAGTGTGATTTTAATGAATTTTACACACGTTTTCGGTATTATTATACACTAACACATAGGATTTTATTTCTTAGATGATTACAATACAGAGAAAAGTATATACCTTTAGATTACTTTACGTGAAAAATTTCATAGTAATTATATAAACTCCTGTTTACATCACTAATTTAAATATGAAAATAAGGATTTATAGGATAAAATAAATAATCTTAACTTATACTTAGTAATTTTTACGCAATTCCAATGATTTTATACCATGTTTTACACGAGTTTTATATTAACTTCCAATATTTTCCATGATAAGATTAAATATTTTTTATCACAGAAATAACACTATCTAAATTTTCACTTAAACTATTATTCTAAGTATTGATATCCACTTGTAGCATTGCTTTACTTAAACTTTTACCTGAAATCATGTGAACTTATATAATAATTACCCTGCTTACGCATATCGAATTTAGTAAACAACATTCTTTTCTACACGAATACACGAACCTTTTTTAAATTTTCCAGTTTTAGCAGAATATGCCTAAATATAAACTTTTATTTCAAATAGCCTAGTTTATGAAAACAATACGTAGTACCAAATATTAGACAACATTTTAACCCGAACTTAGATACTTTTCACATACCTATTTTAACATAACTTAGATGATTTAATATTATTTTACCCATTTCTTTCAGAAATATACATATAAAATTATGGATTTACCGAGTAAATATCCAATTTTAGCTTTCACTTACCAATTTTTTACACCATTTCAGTGATTTCGAGCTATTTTCATGTCACAGAAACGAAAAAATAATTGAATACAGACGCGAGTAAATAATATTTGTATTGTATTTTCCATTCAAAGATTTGAAACTCAAGTTAAAATTTATGTTATAAGTATTGATATACAGTTTTAGTTATACTTTTACTTGAAACCATATGAACTTGTAGAACCTTGCTTACGCATATTGGAGTTTAGTACACACTGTTATCTAAATGAATATGAATACCTTATTGTTTTAAATTTTCCAATTTTAACAGAATATGCACGAATATAAACTTTAAGTTTATCTAAACATTTTATTTCAAATACCCTAGTTTATGAAAACGATACATATTACCAAATATTAGACATTTTAACATGAACTTAGATACTGATCACATACCTATTTTAGCATAACTTATTAACATGCAATAGCATTTTATCCATTCCTTTCAGAATTATACATATAAATATATGGATTTAACGAGTAAATATCCAATTTTAGCTTGCATTTTAGTGATTTTTTACACCATTCCAATGATTTCGAGCTATTTTATATCACAGAAACGGAAACATATTTGAACATAAACGCCTGTAAAATAATATTTGAACTGTGTTTCCTATTCAAAAATCCAAATCTCAAATTAAAATTTATGTTCTATCACTTATCAACTATTTATCCCACATAATTTTTACCATAGAAACATCGTAGAAATTAAATATACGTTAAATGAAAATAATAAATTGTAAGTACCTAAAAATATCAAACACAAAATCTATTAATCAAAACTTAAAAAATTAAAAAAAATTAAAAGTTTTTACGAAGTTAAAAAAAAAAATAATTTACAAATGAAAAAAAAATTTACAAATGGAAAAAAAAATTTACAAATGAAAAAAAAAATTTACAAATGGAAAAAAAAATTTACAAATGAAAAAAAAAATTACAAATGAAAAAAAAAATTACAAAAAAAAAAAGTTTTTACATAAAAAAAAGAAAAAAAAATTACAAAGGTTTAATATATTACAAAACGTACCCATTTTTTTACAAAATTTTAAAAAAATTACAAAAATTTTTAAAAATTAGAAGTTTAATTGCTATTATTGCCACTTCTCAGAATTTAGCAGCCTAGACTTTTGTACACTATATATTTTTAACACTATAAAGAAAATTTCAACTGCAATTGTACCAACACTATTATTAAGTTCGCATAAACCAAATTTTATACTGTATTTAGCGAATTTCCAATTAACATCTTCCGTGTAGAGTAACTTTTTCCTCTAACATTTGAAATCGTGTATATCTGCTACTTTCATATTTATAATTAATATTTCAGAATTAAGACCATACTAACCATTTTAATATAAGACCATATTTAAGCAAGATTCCATGATAAAGCTTATTATACTGATTATTTTTATTTAGTACGCATGCGTAGTTTTGTCACATGATCACTTTAACTGATGATAATATAAAATTTTGAAAAGTGATGCAGAGGTTCTCATTTCCCAAGTCAAATTCTTGCAGATGACTATTCAGATGACTGTATATGTATAGCTCCAGTAAATTTCCTGATTTTAACCCAGTTGGGGAAACAATTTCTCTGTTAACGAATAAAGTAAGTTGTACTATATCATTGTAAAACATCAATAAATGATTATTTATCTATTAAATCTTTTCTAAGTATGTAATTATATTTCTTTTATTGTATAGATGTTACACCAAGATGAATCAAAACAGAAGAAACTCTCTTTACCAGAAATGGATACCTCGGATGATTCGTCGTCAACACATATAGAGTTAAAGAATAATATACATGTGAGTACTTATATGTGATATATTAGAATACATATATTAAACATAATTAGAGTGAATTTACAATAAAATATTGTACCAGATGTTCTATAAAATGTGATGTTTTTTCGTCTATAGTGTTAGAAGGAATTCTAAATATATGCATTTATTTCTCTTGCAGATGTGTTCCACTTGTAACAAATACTTTTCAAGTAAATGGAATTTAAAAGAACATATACAAATCCATACTAGTGAAAAACCATATACTTGTAATCATCGTCAAAAATCATCTACAAGAAAGCGTGAATTATCTTTTACTAGAAAATACAGACCATCAGTTCATATGAAAACACATCCTGTTAAAAAATTGTTTCAGTGTGAAAAGTGTGAGAAAATATTCGTTATTCGTAATAAACTGAATAGACATATGACTGTTATGTTGAACTTGTCGAAGACAGTATCCCAAATCATATTGAAGATGGATATTCAAAAATTAACCAGTAGTTTGAAGAATTTAACAGTCAAAGATCAGATTGGATACTTCGAAAAATTGACTGTATAGAACATAAACCAACATAACATTTACCCAAACTACTCATGCAGCATTATTGATTTGACATATGATATCCAAAAAGTGAAATTTGTAAAGAAAAATCCAAAGTGTTGTAAAGAATTTTATTGATATAATTGATGAAATGTATTGAAGAGAAATTGATATAAATGTAGACAATATTCGCAATGTATTGTTTAAATACCCATAATAATAAAAAATGTATCTATACACATCTGTGTTTATTGAAAGAAAATGAAAAATGACAAAGAAAATGAAACCCCATTCAACTGTTTCAGATATACAAGTTGATCACGTGATCGATGTTGAACAGCAGGATCAGGCCTAAATCTAACATCCCGTTTTTTCTCGATTTCGGTTGTTTCTTCTTAAAGTTCTTATTTTAAAGAAATGTACAATGGTTAGGCAACCATTATACTACTCTTAAAATAACACTTTAAACAATCGAAATCGAGAAAAAATGGGATGTTAGATTTAGGCCTGATCCTGCTGTTCAACATCGATGACGTGATCAACTTGTATATCTGAAACAGTTGAATGGGGTTTCATTTTCTTTCCTTGAAGGTAAATATTTTATTGGTTGTATAATTTGAAATCAGTCGTTGTAGAATGTCGTGAATTTTTCAAGTCATAAGCAGATACACATGTTTAAGTTATACTCCGATATGAATTCTCGGTTCATTTTCGACTCATCATATAATTTACTTGTATGCATATCTATCCGAAATCAGCAGTATTCATCACTTGAAGTGATAACATAAACTAAAAGTCCGCAATACCCGTTATGTGTATGCTGTGCTGTTATATTAGTCACTTCTGAACCGATGGATATGTTTTCAGTTATCTACACTTCAGTAGGTAAATCTAAAGGAAACTTTGAAGCTTTTTTATTTGATTAAGACTTATATAAATTGTTTCTTGTATCTATCTGTCTGTAATGTCAACACCCTTAAAGCATCTCTATCTGTTAGTCTTTGGTTACTGTTACTGTCGGTAACTGCCAGATTTATAGATTGATATAACATCAGCAAAATGAGTCCCATCAGTTGCTGATACATTAATGGTTTTTTCACGCATAATTATTTTTTCGAAATCACAAATGATTCTTAATATACCATATATTGGATCCAAGATAGATTACCATTTGAAAGTATTATTTTGTATTTTCACAGCACTAACACTATGATTTGAACAACTGAAGTCGAAAAAATGCTATGTTAGACATAGGTCTGGTTCTGACTTTTGAGTAAATTTTTGTTAATATGTAAATATTTTTAGAAAAACTTGAAATATTTATTTTTTTTTGTTAATTTTTTTTTTAGTTTTGTAAACTTTTTAATATTTTTTTTTTTTTTTTTAGTTTGTAAAAACTTTTTTTTAACTTTCTAGACACTTTTTTTATATATGTAAAAACTTTTTTTTTAAATTTGTAAAAACTTTTTTTGTAAAAACTTTTTTTTTAATTGTAAAAAACTTTTTTTTTAAATTTGTAAAAATTTTTTAATTTTTTATTTGTAAAAACATTTTTTTAATGAATTTTATATATTTTTCATTAATCTGATGTATAGTATTATCAAAAGTTGATTTTCATATGTATATGTGTAAACTGGATATTCATTGGGGCAAATGTTGTTTCGTTGAACAAGTTATGATAAATCTCAAGTCTTACGTAAAGCAAAATTAGTTATTTACTGTCATGTAGAAATTTCATGTTAAAAATCATACAATGTATTTTAACAATGAAATATGTTTTATAAAAATAAACACAGATGTGTATAGATATATTTTTTATTATTATGGGTATTTAAACAATACATTGTGAATATTGTCTACATTTATATCAATTTCTCTTCAATACATTTCATCAATTATATCAATAAAATTCTTTACAACACTTTGGATTTTTCTTTAGAAATTTCACTTTTTGGATATCATATGTCAAATCAATAATGCTGCATGAGTAGTTTGAGTAAATGTTATGTTGGTTTATGTTCTATACAGTCAATTTTTCGAAGTATCCAATCTGATCTTTGACTGTTAAATTCTTCAAACTACTGGTTAATTTTTGAATATCCATCTTCAATATGATTTGGGATACTGTCTTCGACAAGTTCAACATAACAGTCATATGTCTATTCAGTTTATTACGAATAACAAATATTTTCTCACACTTTTCACACTGAAACAATTTTTTAACAGGATGTGTTTTCATATGAACTGATGGTCTGTATTTTCTAGTAAAAGATAATTCACGCTTTCTTGTAAATGATTTTTGACGATGATTACAAGTATATGGTTTTTCACTAGTATGGATTTGTATATGTTCTTTTAAATTCCATTTACTTGAAAAGTATTTGTTACAAGTGGAACACATCTGCAAGAGAAATAAATGCATATATTTAGAATTCCTTCTAACACTATAGACGAAAAAACATCACATTTTATAGAACATCTGGTACAATATTTTATTGTAAATTCACTCTAATTATGTTTAATATATGTATTCTAATATATCACATATAAGTACTCACATGTATATTATTCTTTAACTCTATATGTGTTGACGACGAATCATCCGAGGTATCCATTTCTGGTAAAGAGAGTTTCTGCTGTTTTGATTCATCTTGGTGTAACATCTATACAATAAAAGAAATATAATTATATACTTAGAAAAGATTTAATAGATAAATAATCATTTATTGATGTTTTACAATGATATAGTACAACTTACTTTATTCGTTAACAGAGAAATTGTTTCCCCAACTGGGTTAAAATCAGGAAATTTACTGGAGCTATACATATACAGTCATCTGAATAGTCATCTGCAAGAATTTGACTTGGGAAATGAGAACCTCTGCATCACTTTTCAAAATTTTATATTATCATCAGTTAAAGTGATCATGTGACAAAACTACACATGCGTACTAAATAAAAATAATCAGTATAATAAGCTTTATCATGGAATCTTGCTTAAATATGGTCTTATATTAAAATGGTTATTATGGTCTTAATTCTGAAATATTAATTATAAATATGAAAGTAGCAGATATACACGATTTCAAATGTTAGAGGAAAAAGTTACTCTACACGGAAGATGTTAATTGGAAATTCGCTAAATACAGTATAAAATTTGGTTTATGCGAACTTAATAATAGTGTTGGTACAATTGCAGTTGAAATTTTCTTTATAGTATTAAAAATATATAGTGTACAAAAGTCTAGGCTGCTAAATTCTGAGAAGTGATAGTGGCAATAATAGCAATTAAACTTCTAATTTTTAAAAATTTTTGTAATTTTTTTAAAATTTTGTAAAAAAATGGGTACTTTTTGTAATATATTAAACCTTTGTAATTTTTTTTTCTTTATTTTATGTAAAAACTTTTTTTTTTATTTTGTAAAATATTTTTTTAAACTTTTTTTGTAAAAACTTTTTTTTTTGTAATTTTTTATTTCATTTGTAATTTTTTTTTTCATTTGTAAATTTTTTTTTTCATTTGTAAATTTTTTTTTCCATTTGTAAATTTTTTTTTCATTTGTAATTTTTTTTTTTTTAATTTCGTAAAAACTTTTAATTTTTTTAAATTTTTTAAGTTTTGATTAATAGATTTTGTGTTTGATATTTTTAGGTACTTACAATTTATTATTTTCATTTAACGTATATTTAATTTCTACGATGTTTCTATGGTAAAAATTATGTGGGATAAATAGTTGATAAGTGATAGAACATAAATTTTAATTTGAGATTTGGATTTTTGAATAGGAAACACAGTTCAAATATTATTTTACAGGCGTTTATGTTCAAATATGTTTCCGTTTCTGTGATATAAAATAGCTCGAAATCATTGGAATGGTGTAAAAAATCACTAAAATGCAAGCTAAAATTGGATATTTACTCGTTAAATCCATATATTTATATGTATAATTCTGAAAGGAATGGATAAAATGCTATTGCATGTTAATAAGTTATGCTAAAATAGGTATGTGATCAGTATCTAAGTTCATGTTAAAATGTCTAATATTTGGTAATATGTATCGTTTTCATAAACTAGGGTATTTGAAATAAAATGTTTAGATAAACTTAAAGTTTATATTCGTGCATATTCTGTTAAAATTGGAAAATTTAAAACAATAAGGTATTCATATTCATTTAGATAACAGTGTGTACTAAACTCCAATATGCGTAAGCAAGGTTCTACAAGTTCATATGGTTTCAAGTAAAAGTATAACTAAAACTGTATATCAATACTTATAACATAAATTTTAACTTGAGTTTCAAATCTTTGAATGGAAAATACAATACAAATAGTATTATTTACTCGCGTCTGTATTCAATTATTTTTTCGTTTCTGTGACATGAAAATAGCTCGAAATCACTGAAATGGTGTAAAAAATTGGTAAGTGAAAGCTAAAATTGGATATTTACTCGGTAAATCCATAATTTTATATGTATATTTCTGAAAGAAATGGGTAAAATAATATTAAATCATCTAAGTTATGTTAAAATAGGTATGTGAAAAGTATCTAAGTTCGGGTTAAAATGTTGTCTAATATTTGGTACTACGTATTGTTTTCATAAACTAGGCTATTTGAAATAAAAGTTTATATTTAGGCATATTCTGCTAAAACTGGAAAATTTAAAAAAGGTTCGTGTATTCGTGTAGAAAAGAATGTTGTTTACTAAATTCGATATGCGTAAGCAGGGTAATTATTATATAAGTTCACATGATTGCAGGTAAAAGTTTAAGTAAAGCAATGCTACAAGTGGATATCAATACTTAGAATAATAGTTTAAGTGAAAATTTAGATAGTGTTATTTCTGTGATAAAAAATATTTAATCTTATCATGGAAAATATTGGAAGTTAATATAAAACTCGTGTAAAACATGGTATAAAATCATTGGAATTGCGTAAAAATTACTAAGTATAAGTTAAGATTATTTATTTTATCCTATAAATCCTTATTTTCATATTTAAATTAGTGATGTAAACAGGAGTTTATATAATTACTATGAAATTTTTCACGTAAAGTAATCTAAAGGTATATACTTTTCTCTGTATTGTAATCATCTAAGAAATAAAATCCTATGTGTTAGTGTATAATAATACCGAAAACGTGTGTAAAATTCATTAAAATTCACCTTTTTTCGTTAAAAATCGATATATCTTTTCTTTTGTATAATTATTAGCAATCGTTAAGAAGATGGAAAAGGGTAATCTTTATTAAAATATAACACATATCTATCACCCAACATGGATTTTTTGTAAACATTGATAGTGAATAATATTTATATTACGTCAAAGTAAAAGTTGTGTGCTAGACGGTCATTGTTATGTCTCCCCTTTTCTTAGAATGTATGGGGGGTTGGATTATTGCCATCCCTCATAAGTGCTACAGTTGGGGAATGAAAAAAAAAAGTTTGCGTATTGAGAATAAAGAAACATCTGTTTTTTTACTCACACATGGTTCTTATTTCAAGTCTAAATGATATAAAAAGATTATATTATGTACAGTTATCAGTTATATACAATAAAATTATGTAATTGCTGCTAAAACACTTATTATTGTATGAAAAAATCAATTAATTTGGTAAAAATCATTCAAATTTTGAATATTTTCTGTGTATTACGGTTCAAAAACTAAAAAATATAAGTGTAATTTCCTCTTTTAAGTTGATATTACAATCTTATACTTGAAAAATTCTTAAAAAATCAGCTTTATACCTTAAAATTGATATTTTTCGATTGTTTCGTCTAATTAGTAATACTCATTAAGATGTTCGTCGTTCAAAATTAATATATATGTTTAATCTACGGCTTATGATTTGACATCCTCATCTTATAGTTGAAAAAGTCTTAAAAAATCAGCTTTTTTCGTTAAAAGTAATATTTTCTTTTGCTTAATTATTATACTCATTAAGGTGTCCATTGTTCAGAAACTATAATATAAGTTTAAAATCCATCTTATAGTTTGATATTCTCATCTTATATTTGAAAAATTCATAAGAAATCAACTTTTACGTTAAAATTTGATATTCTTTTCATTGTTTCGTGTAATTAGTAATACTCATTAAGACGTTTGTTATTCAATATTAATATATATGTTTAATATTCGGTTTATGATTTGATATCCTCGTTTTATAGTTGAAAAATTTGTAAGAAATCAGATTTTTTCGTTAAAAATGGATATTTTGTCTAATTATCAGTATTCATTAATGTAATGATTGTTCAAAAACTAAAATGTAAGTTTAAATTTCTTTTTATAAGTTGATATTCTCGTCTTATAGTTGAAAAATTCTTAAGAAATCTGCTTTTTTCGTTAAAGTTGATATTTTTCCATTGTTTCGCTTAATTAGTGATACTCATTAAGGTGTTTGTCATTCAAAATCAGTATATAAAATCAATATTCATCTTATAGTATGATAATCTTGTCCATTTAACTTTTCTTAGAGTTCTTATTTTCACCCCTCGTGTTACAGTAGAAAATTAACCCTTTTTTCACAATTTCCATTTTTCCCGCTAGGGTGCGTTGCGGGGGTGATCGGAGGGTTGGTGCCTCATCCCTCCACCTCATCCCTCAATCCCTCCACCTCCTGAGCCAGAACTCTCCTTTCCCTACTACTCAGATCAAAATTTGTCGTTAAAATTAACTATTCTCCTAAACAAGCAAATTTATTGAATACTGAGTATGTTATTGTGCACAAATATATTAAGGAACATTTTATGTCACGTGAAGGGCAGCATTATTTAGATTACGACTGTTTTATCAATGGTATTGTATCCTCACACTAAACAGGTGTGCAAATTAAAATACAAGGGGTTTTTTCTTATGTTAATATACAGTTTATATTTTAATTGGTTATAAGTTTTTAAGTGTTCAAAGAAAGATTTGTGTAAATGTAACGTGTGGGGCGTTTAGTCTTTTATTCATGAATCTGTAATCTACCCCAATAATAAATTTAAAATTCTTGGATTTGAGAGCATTTTAAGAAATTTACATTGTGTATGGATGGACTGACCGGCAGACAGATTAATTGCACACATCTTGCGTTTAGCTGTATCATGTAACAACTTAGTTGATTGTTTAGTATCAATAATGAATTGCTAATTTATAGGTATTTCTGTGTTCATAATTTAAAATTTTGTTTGCAATAGAAATAAGTTTAAATTCAAAACAATTACTGTAAATGTCTTTATACAGTAAAACAGGAAAAAACAATTCTATTTACATGCAGTTTGCCTTTTTCTCGGCAGGGATCACTATAAACGCAAGAGAAAATTGTGTTAAATCAGTACTACCTATTTTTATCTTAAGTACGGTTATCATGCAGAGATAGATGAAAAAATCAATTTCATTTGAATTTGGTTAAAATTTTTCTCACTAGGAGGCGTTATCAGCATAAAAGAAAGTTGGAATTGAATCTATCCTATCTAATTTTAACTTAAAATGTATTTGCCATACGAAAAAAGAAAAAAAATCCATTTTTAAAATTTTATTTGTGCAATTTTCCACCAGAAACACTGCCAATGTTGGAGCCAAAAAAAAAAAAAAAAAAAAAAAAAAACTATCATGTGCAAAATTTTTATGAAAACAAAAATTTGACCGTGACAGAAGGCTATAATGAAAATTTATTTAAAAAAAAAAAATTCTTTTATTCAAAGTCAGTTACGGAAATATGTTTCAGATGAAAATAAATACGTATTTGAATATGAATCAGTATCTGTTCAACTTTCTGCATGAGAAATGAAATGTATATAAGAACTGTGATTATAGATTATTCTTTCTTTACGGTGCAGTTAAGAACCATTTTTTCTTGTCTCAGAATATGGAAAGCACTACCAACATTTCGTTTATGATACACATAAAAACACATGTATCGTATTTGTAACAGTTTATGCATACATACACATGCTATACGTGTGCGTAGATTTGGAGATGCCCACTATTTCAAGGTATAAGCGTATAAATATATAAGTGTCAGAAATTGGAAAAGTGTCCGCTTTTCGGAAGTGTCCATTATGGAGGTTTTATTGTATATAAATATTTTAACCTGAAAAACTATTGTGAATATTCTTTCGAAAAAGCGAGTCAACCCGAAACCGACCCGAACCCGAAACAATGAAAGTCAACCCAAAACCGACCCGAACCCGAAACAATGAAAGTCAACCCGAAACCGACCCGAACCCGAAACAATAAAAGTCAACCCGATCCGAAGCAAAGAAGTAGAAATCAACCGGGTGTGGGTAAAAGCGGGTAACCCGACGAGATGTAGAACTCTAGTCTAGTCTACCGCAGCTAACAAAAGAGAGACAGTCCACTATACTTCCACTCCTCTTGGATGTCACGTGATCAACATAATCTGGTTTCCACCAATTGCAATAGCCAAACTGCCATGTGATCAAGGTAGGCTGCAATACAGCCGAGATCGGCGAAGTGTCGCAGGGTCTAACCCATAGACGACTCCTATGTCATATATTCCTCTTCTAAGCGTATACCTCTTTCAATGAATATTTTACAATGTTTGCCTATCAAAACAAAGGCTAAAAGATAATAAAATAAACAATAAAAATGAGCATAATATAAATTCTAACGCAGGCAAAGAATAATATGGTTAAAAAGAAAAGAAAAGAAAAAGAAAGAAAGAAAATCTATATTTACAATATCAATAACTGTACGCAAACATAATTATCTCAATCACGATTTAAAAACCGTGTCGGGGGAAACAGCAAAAATGCTTTTGTTTTGATAGGCTACAAAATACATCCACTATCAATATATTATCGAATGAACATTTATTTCAAAATAGCTAACTCAAAAAACCGTCTTTACATAACATCAATTATTTCTATCTAATTTCTTTCAAACTGCTCACTTCCATTCAAATTAGCTCTCCAATTGCTATTGTATTAACAGCTAGCCAAACTTGTCATGAAAACTGACATATGTTCCAAAAGAGGCAATTTTATTTAATTCTACTAATTAAGAGTTTTCTACGGATCTTCCAGAAGGTTTGAATAGCATAATAGGCTGTAGCGTTGCCATCGATGGCAGTGGCTGTAGGCAGTATTAATGAGTATTTTGCACTGTCTAGTCTAACCCTTTGAATGAGATCGGTGCTAGAGGCAAGGCACGAATAGAAAAACACTAACCTTGAATTCGAAACTTTGTATTGATGACGACTGTGAAATTAATTATGGAAGTAACTAAATGCTTACCTTTGTATGCATGCTCCTGTTTTTAGCAGGTGGGAAAAAAAGCGAGAATATTGTTATGTTCCATGTTTGATGCTAAAAGCGTGTTTCGTTCAGAATGAGATTTGAATAACTAATGCTATATGTTTGCATATTAATATCGTATATTGCTATTATTTTCCAAAAGATGACTTTTAAATGAATCACTTAATATGCAGTAATTAATTATCTATCTATTGTTTAGAAATGTAATTTTGTCTTTAGTTTCTTTCCCACTGTTTTACTTACCCATCATACGTAGTATAGGGTAAATCTGGTAATCGTTTTGAAAATCGGAAAAAAAAAAAAATTGACGGATTTACACGTTTCAGACACTGGAGATTCCGAAAAACATATTTTTAGAAAAAAAAATTTGCCGTCCGTCTGTGTGTGTGTGTGTCTGTGTCTGTAAACGTTCTATCTCCCGAAAAAATTGAGATAGAGACTTGCAATTTGGTATGTACTTAGTATGTAATAATGGGAAGAAGCCTATTTCATTTCAATTACCTCGATTAACCGGAACTATTTTTTTCGGACTCTCGAAATATTCGTTCTGATAAAAGGTATATAAAAATTTTCGAAATTGGTTATTTTAAGAAATGAATATAAAAGACAATAAAAAAACATAAATTTTGCATAAAGCATGAAGTCGATCGGATAATGAATTGCCGAGATATTTGGAATCGTATTTCCCACACTCTTCGATTTTTCATGACCCTGTATTTCATCCAAATTTCACTTCAAAGATATATTTTAATTGGAAATTTGACGCTTAATCAGATGCAATAAACCGCTAGTTAATAGGATTATTATTTTTGGAGTTATAAGGATGTTTCTTTCAAGCAATTCAGTAATCGAGCCTTTAAAGTTTGTGACGTCATCAAGCCTCGATTTTATTTGAATTGCAATGCATTTTATAAGTAGTTTACACATTTTTTTATTTTAATATTTTACATTATGCATATCCATGATGGGTAAGTATTACGGTGGCCCCCAACGACTAGTTTTAGTTATTTAGCATGCTTCTCGATAAAAATGTCTGTAAAGAATTTACTTATGATGGTTTTTGCAGTTTTGTACAAAGTGTGTCCTTCTTATGATTTTTATCATTAAAAAAAAAAAAAAAAAATCCACTAGTTCAGTCATTTCTTTAAAAATATATTTATCAATTTTTCATTTTTCATACAAAAATGCATAGATTTTTAATTGAACTATTGTGCATACATTTTTTTTTTAATTTTTAATATTACATTTATTTTCAATAGAATATTAAAACATACATGCTCATTTTAATGGGCTAATATTTTAATTTATTTTCCACCTGTTGATGAAATATATATATATATATATATATATATATATATATATATATATATATATATATATATATATATATATATATATATATATATATATATATATATAAAATAATTAATAATGAAATTTTCAAAAAATAAATATTTGGCAAAACATTTTTGTTTAGTATTATCTTTTAGAAAGCAATCTAAAATATGTGGTTTTTTATGATTTGTTACCTCTCTTTTTTTTTAAGTTCAGGCATTTCTTTAAAAATATATTTATAAATTTTTCATTTTTCAAACAAAAAGTACATATTTTTTTAATTAAACTGTTGTGCATACAAACTTTTTTTAAAATATATAAATATTTTCAATAGAACATTAAAAGATACACGCTCATTTTAACGGGCTAATATTCTAATTGCTTTTCCACGTGTTGATGAAATATAAAAAATAATAATTAATAATGGAATTTTCAAAATATAAATGTTTGGTCAAAACATTTTTTTTTTTTCATATTGTCTTTTAGAAAGCAATCTAATGAGCTGGTAGTGGTAATAACGAAATAACAAGTAATTTTAATCACAATTAACAAAAATGAAATAAAAGAAAAGAAAAGAAAGAAGAAAGAAAGAAAAATATAAAATATTTTTAATTTAATGTTTATAAAATATCCAAAAGTATATTTTCCCCCAATTTTCACAAATCGAAGACTACTTTCTAAGTTCTAGGTTTTCTATCTTTTCTGCAGACATAGAGATTATGTTGGAAAAGTAGTTTTAGAGGTTAAAAAAAAAAAATACCGATGAAAACACCAGGTACGAGATATTTCAGAAAAGTGCAGATTGTTTTCAATTCTTAAGCAAATCTGATTTATAAAGTCTCCTACGAGTCAAAGTTTGCTAAGAATAGTTATATTTTCTGCAGACACAAAATGATTATGTTGTAAAAGTGGTTTTCCAGGTAAAAAATAAAATACAAATGAAAATATTCTGACCATATTCTAATGCAACGTATCTTTTAACCAATTTAACTTAACTTGATATTCATTTTATCTTCAACATAAAATTAAAATATGACTTTTCGTTGACAAATTTCAGTTCATGGCCAACGTCCGGTATCTGATCTTATGGTTTATCTGCTTTCTTTTTGCTTTGTTCTGGGAAATCAACTGCTAATTGTTGTCACTTTTCAAGTAGTTACTTTATTTAACAAACAAATAATCGTTGTTAAGATAGATTTAAAAAATAATAATAAATCATGCTCAAAAACTATTTAAAAAGTGAATAAATTGAGCTACATTTTTCAAACAAATTTCATTCAAAAATACATTTTCCTCCGTATTCAATGATGTGAAAATTGAAATTATGCGCTATTTAGAAGTAATGTATGCGCGAAAAAAGCGAAAGCTATGTTGTTGGTCGTTGACACTATCGTTATACATTTTTAAAAACAGCAACTGATTTTTGGCAGGCGCCCAAAAGCGGGCTACAAATTTCTGGACAGAAAAATCCGTAGTGAAAGAAATATGACTTTGTTGCTCATAATGTGATATTTTTCATTATTCGGTTGTCTAAATTTTAGCTAAATATAAGTTCTTTTACAGCTAGCACATGAGTCTTCTTTATAGGTCGCTTTTAAAAAAATACTAACCTTTAATTCGAAACTTTATATTAATTACAACTGTGAAAATTATGGAAGCAACTAAATACTCACCTTTCTATGCTTCTGTCATGTGGCCAACTGAAAGAAAAAAAACGAGAATATTTGATGCTAAAAGCATTTCGATCAAAATGAGATTTGAATAACTGATTGCATACGAAATTTTCAAAAATGACTTTTACATGAATTATTCAACGTACAACAATTAATTATCTCTATCTATTGTTTAAAAATGTAAT
This sequence comes from Maratus michaelseni, assembly GCA_963931845.1. Taxonomy (NCBI): domain Eukaryota; kingdom Metazoa; phylum Arthropoda; class Arachnida; order Araneae; family Salticidae; genus Maratus; species Maratus michaelseni. The sequence continues at coordinate 90,232,932 of OZ007597.1, read as the reverse complement.
GTTGTTCGTAGTTATTTCCTACAGTTTTTTGCTTATTTAGCGAGTTATATCCGATTGATATTTTCGAGACTACTTTTAAACAAGTCTTTATGAAAAAGCAAAAAGGACAGTCGCCTCGATGTAGCAAAAAATTATCCCGATTTTTAAAATGTCTACCAGAAAGTATAATTAAAGATATAACGAATATTCGGCAGCACTGTTAGATATTGCGTTGGTTTGACTAATGTTTAGTCTGATCGATACCGTTAGGTGTTTGGCTAAATAAATTCACGATTATAAAAAATATTTTTTAGATATGTTTTTAAATATATAATAGAAAAATGTAGTTGCATAATACATTTACATAAGTGAATTCAATGATATTGCATAAATAAAAATATTTACTTGCCTCACATAAGCATGTTAAAGCCAGCATTGCAAAATTTTATGTTAAAATGTAAAATATATTATATACCACATTTCATATTTAAATCATAAGTTAATTTAATATTTAATGATATAAATAAAATTTAACATTTCATACACAGTCATCGAAAGAGACCGGTTGTGATACTTCCTCCCCTCTTGGCTGCCACATGATCAAGATAGTCTGGTTTCCCCAATTGTCGAACTGTCGTGTGATCAAGGTGGGCTGAAAAGAATCCGAGATATGTGGAGTACCACGGCCTGTATCATTCGTTGCCAGTGATTTTATTCTTCTTGAATAATGATTTCTTAAACTATAAATTTAATACAATTATAGTACTATACCTGGTAAATATAAGTTGCATCTTCTTCAGAATATACTATTCTGTTAGTTTTACTTTTGAAGGGCTTTCACACAAATTTTAAGGGTGTAGGAAAAACATTTAAATAGTTACAATGAAAGTTCATATAAGTGGAATATTTATGAACCAAAGTAGCCAAACAATAATAAATAATAATAAAATCGCATATCATTGAAACAACGTTATACAATGTTGTAAAAGCTAAAAATTAAGCCCACCAATAGAGTTCCCAGACCACCATGGGAGAATTTATTATCCTCGGGAATTTCCGCAAACCACCCCAAAATAAAATAAAATAAAAAATTCTAACAAGGCACAATTCTACACCCTATGAGCTAAAAATAAGGTTACGCCAATTAGTGGTTAAACTAATTCAGAGTGCATATGCTTTTGAAGCACAAACTTACGTGATTTCGAAATAAAGGCAATAGGGTTGTTATTAAGACAGGAAATAAAGACGATGATACATCAACGAAATTAGTGAAGGGCTGGCAATACTTGGTGGGAGGTTAGTGAACACACCTGTAATCTTTTGTTTGAATATAACTAAATCCACTGGGGAAAAAAGAGAGAGTGGTGGGAAGGAAAATAATTATGACCTGTCTTTTAATTTTCGATTGAATTATCAGTTATTTGCGTCATTTTAATCGTTCTAGTTTAACCTATAGGAAAATAACAATAGTAATAATGTAAATCGAAATAATAATCGCTATAATAATAATCTAATTTAAGGTGTTCAATAAAAACGGAGAGTTAAATCAATACAAAATAAAGTACAACAAAAAATACTTATATATTCGCAAAAGATCTGTCCACAGAAGGTGCGCAGTGTTACCCTCGTTCAGACTATACTTTTCAAAACAAAAGTTGTGAAACATTTTGTGGAACCTATTTCTCTGAGCCTTCGCATTATCGCTATATTCATAAATTTTATTGAATTTGCGATAAGAAAGAAAGCTATTTAATATAATATTGGGAATAATTTCTTACAATTTCTAATAATTATAATAATAATAGTAATAATAAAAAGAAAATAACAATAACTGTTCATTATGCAGAGGTCGATGCAGGGTTTTTTTTTTTTTTTTTTTCCTTTCCTTCTTCTTCTTCTCTTGGGACCCATTTTGTAAAAAGTAAAAATTATTTTTGTGACATTTACTTAATTTTATTGAAATATAACATTTTTTAACGAAAGATGAAATCTGGTTACTCAAACTGGAACCAAGCATTTATTAATAATAACTTCGTTAAGTCCTTCTGCTAAAATTTTCCTTTCAGAAGAACTTGTTATGTTTGCAAATACACACATTTTTAATACCTAACAAAATAAAAATAATGAATGAAGAGTATGTTTTTATGGAATGTAATTTTGTGAAGGGTTCTGTTCCATGAAGATAATTTTTGTGACGAGGCCCATTTTATTAAAAGAAATTTTGTGGTGAGGCCCTAAATAAGCCCCAAATCTGCCTGGATCAACCCCTGATATTATTCCCTTAAATGTTAAATATAATTTTTTTATCTAAAAAGTTTTAAAACAAAAGAAAGAGTGAGAGAGAAAATATGATAACCCATATTCTTCAAAATTCCCACTGGTCCATCAGTGACGATACTGTCTGTAAGAACTATGTAAAAGTAATTTTCTTGAGAAAATATTTCATTTGAAACGGCAACTTTTGAAATGAAAACCAAAAAAGCGATTTCGTAACTAAGATAACAGTTGCAAGTGGATAATGCTTAATGACTACTTTCTGCTCAATTCGCATTTTCACTTTGACAGATATTTGAATGAGAGTTCAGAATTAAAAAGAAAACTCTAAAATCAAGAATACTAACACCAAAAATATTTCGAACCACCTGTTCTACCCAATCTGCTTATTGCATTAACTTGCTTTGTCTTTTAAATGCTTCTGACAAGGTTGAAATTAATTAAAAAGAAAAGGATGACGAAATAAGAGGAAAGAAACAATAGGATATTCCACCTATGGCGTAAATTTTATAAAAGGGAAAATTAGAAATGTGAAAATTGAATGTTTTTAAAAGACTACCATTTAATATAAGAATAAATTAAGAAAAAAAAAAATGCAGTGAAAATAAGTGTATTTTGATATGCAAATAAAGGAATGGTTTGGTAATCAAGCTAATTATTTATAGTTCGCAAAAAAAGAACGCTTGGTAACATACTTTCTACTTTATTGGCATTATCATTCTGGCAGAATCTTGAATGTGGATTCATCATTCATAATTAAAGAAAAACTCTGTACATTGACACAGAAATTCAAATTTTCAAAAAACCTGTTCTACCCAATCACTAACCGACTTTGACTGCTTTTAGCGAATACTAACACACGTTTATCTTAAGGTAGAAAGTACGGATTATCAATTTTTTATTAACCCCTTCGCAACGAGTGTCATGTATACGTGGAGCATAAAAAATGCATTTAGAGTATTTTTGCACTAATAGATCTGATTTAGGTGTGTCATCTGATAGGAAAAATATCATAAATATAGTTATCCGTAAAACCATTAGGTTACGCTATGTCACTTTGCCACCATGGAAGGGGTACAAATGTTGCTGGGAAATCAATTTACTCAATCCTCCCTATCGTTTATACGTCTCTATTCTTAAGTGTTTTACGCTTTTATGTACGTTTTTATTAGCTGCATGAATTTCATACATGCTAAATGCTATAGTTTTATGTTGCAGTATTTTTTTTTCTTTTTTGGCAACTCCAGCGAAATGTGGTATTTGCGTCACTTTTCTTACAGGTGAGCGATGTGTAAAAGCATACAGTCAATTTCGTCCGCGAAAATGAAACATTACAATGATTGTTTAAGGGAGATGTGCTTTTCACTTTTATTTTCAGTCTAGACTAACATTAAAGTCCCACTTAACAAAAGTAAATTGTTTTTATTTTCACGAATAAACCAAGCAGTGAAACTATATAAAAGTGGCTAAATGGCAATAATCCGTTATTGAAACTGAGTAATTTTTTTTAAAAAATGTGCATTTTCTAACATGAATTCGAATCATTTTACGTACACTCTCCAACAAATCCGTGAATTGAACACATATTTCCGTTGCCTTTTTTCGTTAAAACACGAAATTTTCCGCTTTGATTTGCTTCTCTTCCCGCAAAATACGGAAAACTCACCAATCTAACATAAAATATACCTGAAAATCTCCAATCTAAGTCTGCAATTTCTTCAAACCACAGGGGTGTACCGGCAACTGTGCTGCGTGTTACTTTTCCGTATTAGAAACGGAATTTTTACGTATGTTTTTTTTTTCTTTAAAGCACGGAAAAGTGTTCTGGCAACTTGCTGTTTGTATTTTTTTTACGGTTTTTGACGAAATTTACTTTTGAGAGTATACGACGATTGCGTGAAAATGCAGCAATTTTCCTCAAGTCTCAGAATTCTTATTGCGTTTGCATTCTTTCGTTCGCAATTCGTATTTGGCATTTTTTATTTTCCCCAAATTTAGGGAGGGAAAAATAAGCATTATTACATACGTTCAATGTGTCCACGATTGTGACACATGCAGAATGCATGATGCACTGTTGTCGATGGTGAACACAATCGTATCTTGTTTACACGTGCTAGTTTTATTTAGTAAATGTGCATCCGTCTTTATAACGCGATACTATTGCATGCAATTAGTGGCGTTTTTAAGCTGGTGATTTGATATGCAAAAATTACATTTTAAGGGGTTTCTACACTCTCAGAAATAAAATACCCAATTTTTACGATTCGGCAATCCTTGAGCTTTATTTCGTTATTTTTGACAATCATTTCGTCACAAAGTCACGTGGTTTTTAACGAAACGTGAAACCTCAAATATCTGTCGAAAGTACTTCCTCACTGTCAAAAATAAAACTCTCAGTTTTGACGATTCGGCAATTCTTAAGCTATATTTCATCATTTTTGACAATCATTTCGTCAAAATTTAAATTTTTAATGAAATGGAAACTCTCAAATATTTGAGGAAACTGTTTCCCCATTCACGGCCAGACTCAATACATATTAAGGAAAGGCATTTTATGCTGTTTACAGAGGGACTTGCTGTACCTCCTCAAATCCCGCGATTTTAGTAAGCAGATAAGCAGATACACGTTTGTTATTCCTGTATCCTGTCACAATTTATTTTTAGAATAGCGCTTTCAGTTAATACTGAATGCATGCAGTTATTGTTTCTGAATTAGTTGTTTTTTTAGCTGTTAAAAATTTCAGGAATGTTTATTATTTTTGTTGTAACAAAATCGTTCAAAAAAAAATTTTTTTTTCGAAATTTCAGGAGCTCTTTTTTACTTAAAAAATATATTCATATAACAATTAAATTTAAAAAATGCATAACTGATCCTTTTCCCCTCTATAAACAGTAACGTGTTGAAATCTTAACCATCATCTAAAATTGATAAACTCTCCTGCAATATGCACTTCAAATTTATCATTTCTGACCAACAAATTAACTAGACCATATTCTAATCATTCATTGACAAAAGGAAATTTCTCTAATAAATTATATTAATCATGCCACATTCTAATTATTTATTAACCATAGAAAAACCATAGTAATAATCTAGGCTTATTAATTAAAACATGCAGAAATTATAACAGCACCGATAAAAATACAATCTACCTTTTAAAAATATAAACACACAGCAATATCCCGTAGATACATTTAAAATCAAATCTATGCAAGGTCCTGTTGGAAAGGTAGGTAACGCGTTGTCCTCCCACACCCAAGGTCGCGCGTTCAAATTCCCTTGAAGACTTGAGAAAAGCGACGTTAATTTTTTCCTGTCAAGTACAGATGCTTCTAAAATTGTCAATAGATGGCACCACCGGCCTTTTTTTACACTTTCGAACAAGAAATTTGATGAAATTTGTATCCTCAGAAAAGTGAAGAAATTAATTTTCTCAATTTGACGAAATATTCGCTCGGAGCATTTTCCAGGAAACTGTTTCGCCACAAACGAAGAAAATTTCGTGATATTTGAGTATCCATTTCAGACAGTGTAATAAATCTATTTTTACACATAAGACATTATTTCATATTAAATCGAAGGCGCTCTACAACTTTGTAATTGATTTGCTTCCCGTATCGCGTACCGCTTTCGAGATAGAAATGATAACAACGCAATTTTCCGCTAGGGGCGCTGCTTAATCATGTTGCCAATACCCATTTTACTATACTTGACACACATTATGTTCATGGCTGTGGCTAACTAAGGTTCACCAGTTAGAAGTGGCGGAACGGAAATAAGAAATTTTCACACAACAGATTTTTTCACAAAACATCAATATTTCTTCAAAAATGTTTCTTTTAAAAAAATAATTTCATACAAAATCGAATTAAAGATATAAAATCACACAAACTTGAGGTTTGTTTTAATTTATTATCAGGGGCCCGGGCAACGCCGGGCGTATCAGCTAGTATTGTATATTTGTTTTTCTGTTTAGTTAATAAATATTGATATCATGATATCGTTTCGTTTAAACGCCATTTCTACATTTCGCCTGATATCGACTGTTCAGTAACTTGATGTCATTATGGAAAACATTAATAATTTTAGAAATAGAATGAAATCACTTTCTACGGAGAAAAAGTCGATCTCTGTAAGAATCAAGTTGTCCGCCTGTGTTCTCTAGACGATTAGCATTTTCACACTGATAGAACTTTGAACGCGAACCCGGGATAAAAGAGAAACCTTCGTAGACTGACACAAAAATGCAAATTGGAAACAACCTGTTTTACCAAATCGGCTCATCCCAGTAACCGGCTTTGACTAGTTAATGAATACCGGCACGCATATATTTCATAGACAAGACATAGATCGACATTTCCCCCCCCCCCCTTTTCGTCTAATTCTTAGAATGATGATACACTGTCACAGATTATATTTAAAAAATAATAAGAATACACGCAAGTTCAATTTGCAAATAATCGAAATTTCGTAAGAAAAATTATTGCTGAAACGTCAGTTGAGGCTCACTGTGGAGACCCGAAAAGTTTTTGGTTTCCGTTTGTTTATTTGTTTGTTTGTCTGTCTGTCTGTTCCGGGATGACTTCCGTAAAAAACATTCGATTAGGTTGATTTTTGGTGGGTATGTTGGTGAAGTACCCGGAATTAGCTGTATAGTTTTTGGTTAAATTTGGTTCAATCGTTCGAAAAATATAGAACATTTCTTTTTAGGTCATAATGCTTTCCTATGGGAATACAGGCGATTTTTAAATTTAATTTTTAACTCAAATGAAAATGGAATATTTGAATAATGGATTTAAACATAAAATTACGGAGGCTAAATTTTCGATATGAAGGTCTTAAATATATGCAATAGCTTTAAAAATGTGCCGATACATCAATTAGAATTTAGAAATTAATTGTTTAAATTATTGGAATTTTTTTGCGACTGTTCGGGAAATATAAAACATTTTATTTTCCTATTTTTTTACAAATCATAAAATGCATTTCTTTTTCTTTCCTCTTTATTTTGTTAGTTGCTTAGCAACCCTATTTCAAAGAATATCAAAATAAGAAATGCATTTTTTTATCTAAAAAATTACAAGAATAAGAATTTCATACGAGTTTCAGAATATCATTGCATAAATCGTGTTTAATTTAACGGTTCTAATTTCTGAAACATCCGAAGTATTTTATATGCCTATAAAATGTATGCAATATAAAAATGATCTGCAGATTTACTAGTTATTATTATTATTATTTTAATTGCAGCAAATGTTTATAGTGTTATTAGATATCAGTATGCGAAATTTCGGTTAAAATATTTTAATGTTTCTTGAGAAAATCAAAATTTAAAACTTTAAAATCCCGAATAATTAGGATTCTTCAAAATACTCCATGCGCATTTCAGTTTTAGATTTAAAAAAAATTCCATGATAATCATTTTGTATAAAAATGAAAATTACTAAAAAAAATTTTGTTTATTTTATAAATAAAGCTTTTAAAAATTAAGTTAATTTGAATTCTATAGATTTTAATTTTAAAAATATCGAAAATTTTAATTTGTTTAAATGCCATTATATTTAGTAACTTAAGTTTATACATACATAGGGAACACCTGTGAGATATTTCAATAAAATTGGAAAAAATTAAATGCGCATGGAACATTTTAAAACCATGAAATCTTCAACCTGTAAAAAATTAGTTTTTAATGAATAAATGAGTTATGAAAGCTCAATATCATGTTTTTTTTAAAACATTTTAACTATGAGTAAATGTTTTAATATCATTTATAACTCATTTCCTAGATTTCTATGTATTTATGATAAATATAACCAATTTATTGGTCCACTAATAAATCTTTCTGTAATACTTGAAATATCAAGATTGTGACATGGAACAGATGCTCACTAATATTACTCTAAAATATGTTTTTAATATGTGTAAGCACAATATTTTTTTTTCTAGTAATCTAAAATTATAGTTATTTTATAAATTATAATAAAATGAAATTCAATGAAACAACCTAAATTTAAAAAGGAGTTTTAAAAAGAAAAAATTATGAAATTTTAAAATTTCTGAATCTTTATCCTCTATTATTATATTCAGTATCTGAAATTATTTCTAATAACATAATAAACTTTTCACAGTACCCGATAAGGTTTTTTTTTTATTCTTCTTTAAGAGGTAAAATCTGCAAATATTATAGAAAATTTTCTACATAAATACTTTGTCACTGGAAAAATGGGAAAGGTTACTCACCTTTATAAGCGTTAACCAGCTCAATTAACAAAATAAATATTTGCGCATTTTCTAGATTGCAATTTCTCTGACCACATAAAACTTGGTCTTCTATAATAATATAAGAAAGGAATTTAAAGCCAAATAACATTGGAGAATAAATGCAAGCAAAGGCAAAAACACCTGTCGTAAACATTTTATCTAGCTACTGTTTTTTATAAAATATTTTTTCTTTTAAATAATTTTATTCTTGGGATTAGCTTACGCTTTATTTAAGGAAAAACTGAACATATTTTAAAAAGTTTAAAAGAAAGCAAATTAAAGAAAATTTTCCTGAAGTTACTTTGTTTCAGCCATTTGTTTTCTTCCAGCGGTTTCTTTCATTCTATTTTTTCCCCCTTTGTCCCCATAAATTCAACAGTTAGATTGAATATTTATTACGCTTACCGCCCAAAGAGTTATGTGTGTGGCCATTTTTTTATGAGTTTTATGGGTGATACATTTTCTTTAATTCATATTAATGACATCTGTGGAGTATTTGTCTCAGCATTTTCAAGTTTTAAAAGAATTTTTAATGAATTGCTTTTCCAAACTTCCGTGTTGGAAGTTTGCCAGAAGTGCCATTTTCATTTTTAAGTACTAGAATATTTATTCACTGGAAGTTTTGGAAAAGGCCAACTTTGGCAAAGAATGAAACACTACTTAAAAGGAAATAAATCAATACTTTTGAATGTGATAGATTTTAAAACTTTGTTTTTTTTTTTAATTATTTTAAATAGATGTACATGTAAGAATTGGGGAAAATTGAGCTATTAATCTCTATCTATAGAATACATAATTTATTAGGCATTATTCGCCTAGATTCGGCTTTTGTTTCATATAAGTAACAAATAAGAATGTTTATTCAAAAAGAAGTATTATTATAAACTAGCTGACATGCCCGGCGTTGCCCGGGCCCTTTGTAATAACCTTAAAAATATTTAAAATCAATGTTAAATGATTTTATATTTTTAAATGAAAATATATCTAAACGAACTGAAGTACAGTCGTTATAGCTATTGCCGATTTAATGTCAATTTAATTTCTGACGTTTTGATATATTAAACTTTCAATTCTGACCAAAAGTTCCTGAGAAAAACTTAATAACAAAGCGCTCCCCCACCTTTCCTCTTTTAAACTCAAAATAATACACAGTATTGGCCAATTTATTAGTCCCATTCAAAAAAAAATTTCCAAAACCTTGTTTCTAAGAAGATTATATTAAAATTAAATAAAAATCATGCACTCGTGACATCATAATTCACTTTTATATTTTAACAGAATAATAAGGATACTATAATTTGTGACTCGTGCTACAGTCAGTATGCTTCAGGACACATTACCGTTAAAATTATCTTTTTACGCGTGAAGATTTCGCTAAGGTACTCCATTGTGAAATTTGGTAATTTTTGAAATTCAATATTTGAAAAACGGCATAATAATTGGATTTGATATTTCTATCAAGAAAAATACAATTTTTTACCTTTCTAACACACTTTGTCTAACAATTTTTTGACAAATACTTTTCGAACTATTAATTTTTTCAGTAACTTCAAATGTTTCATTTTCCGAGATTAATCTGTGGCAACGATATCGAAAATTCCCACTCGTCAGCAACGCATAGCTTTTTATTAAAGAGGATGTTTTCAAATGGGAGAGTTTTTCATTGAGTTTAACTTTTAGTCGATGGATGTCAGCAGGAATCCCACTTGAACGCACAAAGATAGCTTCTTGAAAATTTTAGTTCGTAGTACGTAGTTTTAAAAATCGCTAGTTCAAAATTGACAAAGTATTATTCTTGAGTTTGGTTTGCAGTTTATTTTAAAGAAAATTGATCATACTCACTTCTAAAAGTTCAAGTTATAAATAAATAAATACATAAACAAAATATTTCTGTCATTACTTTGTTTCAACCATTTCATTTATTCCAGCAATTTCTTTCGTTTCGTCTGCCGACAATAACTGAAAGTAGAATTAAAGTGCAATACTTGTGCAACCGCTAACATCCCCGCTGTGCTTTGATCTTCCCGCTTTTTTCGAAAAAAATACGGAAAAGCCAATCATCCCATGCTATAATGAATTCGATATGGAGTAAAATAAAAAGCATTCTTTATCCGAGATCTCCCTGCCTGTGTTATCTTTTCCCATCTACGTATGATTTCAGTATGAATTGGGAGTTATATACTTTGACAACAGGTGACCGTTAAAAATAGTTTTGCTACTTCGCCTTAGATCACATTTCTAGAGCAAGTAAAACGATATTAAGCCAAAAACAGCATGCATTTGTTACGTTTTGTTTTTAACTGCATTCAGTTAGAATTCAGTTTTTTGCGTTTCGAATTTGTTGTCGATATAACAAACAATCCTAATATATATATATATATATATATATATATATATATATATATATATATATATATATTTAAATTTTGAAATATATTTATTACACATTAAAAACTATACTACGGAAAATACAATAAACAATTTTAACTACAATTTATTTCTTGGAATATATTTTTATAAGATTGTCATAAACATAAGTGTGTCGTGCCGTCTTGTCATACACATGAGCGTAGGCAAAGACAGGGGCAGGAAAAGATCATGCTCCACACTGAATTTTGAAAATGAACTTTTTTTTTCTTTTTATCTTTGAAGATTTTGGAAAATAAAATTTTAAAATTAATTTTTCTTTGGTGATTTAAAATAATGAAACAATAAGAGAAAAGACAAGACCGGGGTTGAATTTTTTTTTTTTATTTACTATTTATTTATTTCTAAAATGTAGAATAGGGCTCTTATACATGGGACAGCAGTATTTTACTAATCATTTAACAATTTTTATGCGAATTAATTGTTACTTTAGGTGCACGAAGAGGTACCCCTCCCCCTTTATATGATAAATATTTTGCATACTTATATTTTGTACAGTAGTGAAAAAACGTATGCACCCCTTCCCTACTAATTTTGTTACAAAGAGTAGAATATATATATATATAGGTACCACTCGATTGGAAATGTCTACTTTTAATTGATATGTAATTTTTTTTTTCTTCGAGGGTTTCCTTCATAGTATAATCCTTTAAGCCCCTATCATTATGATCAGGTCAACAGCATTATTTATCATCTGATAGTAAATTCAGATTGCTTAAATACCCACCAACAGTGATCGTGGCAGCACATTCTAACTTCATAGTGCTAGGGATCCCATATTTTAGCAATATGTTAAGGTAATTATGAAATCTCTTAGCAATGGTTTAAATTTTTACTATCGGATACCAACTCTGTGCAGGTTTGTAGATTCTGAATTGGTGTCACGTCCATTTTTCGAAAAAAATATCTTGTGTCTTAACCCATTCGCATCGGTATGTTTTTATTGAATCTGGGTTTTAAAACAATAGAAGCTCCTCCTCTTCTGAAAGTCTTTCGTAAATTGTTTCCTGTATAGTTTTCTCATGTTTATGTTCAGTACATATCGTTCAATATACTGATTTATTATAAAATGTCTTACAATCTAAAAAATCCCTGACGGCTCGGCCTACAGGCACAGGTAGATTTCGAAGACGCAGACCGTAGGGCGCCTGTTTGTTGGGAATTGCGGAAGAAATGACTTTTTTGACATGATGCGGCATTTGGAAACGCCCACTTCGAAACCTAACTTGTTTGTAGGCGGAGCCGGCAGGGATTTTTTTTTTTTTTTTTTTTTTTTTTTGTTATAAGGGTTAGTCCTATAAAAAACTTGTCAATATAAAAGTTTTAGATAATATTAAGAGGATTTATAATAAATTTAAACGGATTTGATATCTTCTGAATTGAGGCCGTTATGAATTTTTTTCTTCTAACCCCCCCCCCCTCCTTTTCCCCCCCTTGGGGCCATTTTTAATGATATCAAAAATCTGTCATACATAAATTTTCCGCCCTTTTCCTAGAAGTAATAATAACTTTAAACGGATTCGATACGTATCATAATTAAGAAATTATGGGTTCTTTTTTTCTGTTTTTACAAAAAGCCCCCCCCCCCCCCTCTCCCATTCCACCACCACCCTTGGTCCGATTTTGCCCATTAACGAACTTGACCGAGATTTTATGCCCCTTGATTTTATGTATCAGTTTGGAAGAGATTTGTGCAGAATTATGGGAGCTATCGTGTCCATAAAAAAGTGACATAGATAGATAGATAGATAGATAGATAAAGTTTTGAACTGGGGGTGGTTTTGGGTTCTAGGAGTCATAATCGGCGTAGATCTGTAAAATTTTTTCAAAAATTCCAACTTAGGGGAGAATGTAATAGGTAGTATTTCCATCGAAATCTACCTAAAAGAATAACGGCAGCGTGATCTAAATGTATTTTCTGTAAGGTAGAAGCCACGCCCTTAGTCGATGATGTTTTTTAATAAAAACGAGAATTCTCATTCCCAATACGAATGTGTTAAAAAAAGATAATTAACACAGATTTTAATTTTTATAATAATAATTTCTAAACTTAACAGAAAAAAAATCTACACCCTTCAATTAGCCTAAATGCAAATTTTCCTGAGATTTTTACGATTAGTTTCTTAGAGTTATTAATTATTTTATAAAGAGTTAGCTGATTTCAGGGAGTTACCTATCAAATTGAAATCTGTCTGGTAACAAAATAAACCCGAAAATAAAGTTAGATTTATAAAAAAAATAAAATTGCATTTGATGTAATATGCGAAACTTTTACAATTTTATGTTATTTTTTATACTAATTTTTAAATTTAATCAAAACTTTCGCAAATATTTTGGTTTTAGAATGTAATCTGTTCAAAAATTCATACATGATTACACAATTTCATAAATTTATATAAACGGTGAATTTATTACGAGTCAGCTATCTACAGGTACTGAAATATTAATTTAAGACGTCAATTTTAATCCCAATATGCAACGAGTCAAATATAACAAATGAAACAAGTCACTTTACATCCTACATTAATTTTTATTTATTTATTTTTATTTATTTTTTTATTTTTTTTATTTTTTTTTTATTATTTTTTATTTTTTTATTTTTTTTTTTGGGGGGGGGGGGGGGGTTGTTTGCTTTTTAGAGTGCAAACAGCTCCAATAATTTTAGCGTAAATACAATGACATAACAATGACATTAATGAACTGAACTTAGCGATTTACAGCTACTGATATATGAATTAAATACATCAATTTTGATCTAAATGTGCAAGAAATCAAATATAACAAATAAAGTAAATCACCTTCCTCCTTATTATAAATAGTTTTTTAGCTGCAAAACTGCTCCCAGGGCCGTGCGAAGACGGGGGGCGAAGGGGCGGTTGCCCCAGGCGCGGAAATTGAGGGGGCGCCAAATTTATACTATTAACCGCGATTTTATTTATTAATTTATTCATTTTTTTGGCCGTCGATCATTTTCCGGGGAATTTTTTTTACTCCTCATTATTTTTTTTCCCTGCCACAAAACATCATGATCTTTCTAACAAATAACTGCAATTTTCTATTATGTTATTTAGTTCTTTGGAATTTCTGAATTAAAATTTAAACTTTTTAAACTTGCACAATAAATGCGAAATATTTATTCAATAGAATTTATTTATGTTTTTATTAATTTTGTGACACCTTCCACAAAGAGAAGGAGTGTCTGTGTGTAGGAGGAGAGGGGGGGGGGGGCGCCAAGTTGAAACTTTGCCCCGGGCGCAGTTTTCTCTTCGCACGGGCCTGACTGCTCCAATAATTTTAAAGAAATAATCTACCCGTAACAATGACATTATTGAAGTATAAAGCCAGCTATTTACAACTACTGATACATTAATCAAAGCAAAGACGAATGTTTTATCTACATATAAAAAAAGTCAAACATAACAAATAAAATAAATAATTTTTGTCCCACATTAATGAGAAATAAGACATCTGTTTTTAAAAGCTGCGAACAGCTTTAATAACTGCGGGAAAAACTACCCAATAACTATGACACTAGTGAATTAGAACCAGCTTATAATGGTAATGACACTAGAAATCATACGAGAAAGCAGTAATAAAAAAGGCCGGTTCTGCCTCACTTGTCCAGCAGTTCAAGGTCATAAGCTATTGGCCCCTAGGGGTAAATAGTGCAAAGATGATTACATCCGTTTTTATTTTTGTCCATTATTTTTTTTTCTTCCAATCGTCTTCACTCCAGGGAATCTGAAATTAACTGGACAAGCAGGATTTTTATTTTCTCTTTTCTTGCTGATTTTTGTTGTTTTTGGTAATGCGCTTGCCGCACGTGCCAGCAAGTGTGGACGTCGGTATTTATGACTCCTTGGATATTATGCAGTCAGAAGGGTTTGCAATATGAAGAGTTGGATGGTTTCGAATTTCAGAGTGCTTGATATGTTAAAACTTATTGGCTATGGCATCAGGGCAGCAGTGGAGTGTATACGGTATACCTTCTGTATTTTTTAGAAAAACTTCCATATACTTTGTCAAGTAAAACTATGCATAAAATTTGCTATTCTGATAAAAATAAAAGTTTTCTAGGAAAAGATATATTTCGGCAGGTTTGCACCCCTTGAATCTACGTGGGAAAGACGAAAATGCCAAATAACATCTTCCCCATTTAGCACTGGGAGGGGGTCTGCATAAGACTCTTACACTATTATAGTAATTCTAGGTCCGCACTCGTCACAAAATCTTCCTCTATAGAAAATATTTTTGAATAAAACAGATAGATTAAAATAAAAGCCGTATTTAAAAAATTATAACATATAATTACTAACATATTATAAAAAAATATTATACTAATATTTTCTTTTGCTAGTTTTTTTTAGGGTTTCGTTCATCTCACGAAACCCTATTCGCCCCGCTTCTCTGTCTGTCCGTCACAGAGCCGGTTCTCAGAAAATGTATAACTTACAGATTTGAAATTTTGTGTACTTACAGCTGAATATCTACTGTCACGCTGAAAATCATAAAATTTTGAAAAAATCGTATTATTTTAATATAGAGAGATAAAAAACCAAAAATCAAAAGCCTTTTCCTATTAAATTTAAACATATTTCGTTATAGCAGTTGCCAACAATTAAAAATACACAATAAAATTCTTTCTACAATAATTAATTTTCTATTGAAAGATTTCCACGTGAAAAATGAAGATGAAATAAAAAGTTTCACCAATCGAAAAAAAGATTAATATGACATCACATTGATAATAAAACGGAAATTTTCAAACGTTTCTCCATAATACAAGGAGTATGAGTATGTGTAAGTACAGAAAGCGGGTTAATATGACGTCATTAGATAATTAAAAAGAAAATTAATCTGACGTCATATTGGAAGTTTAATGGACTTTTTCAAATGTTTGAGAATAATACAAAGAGAGTATCAATATGAGTAATAGAGAAAGCAAGTAGATATGACGTCAGCAAGTGATTATAACGTCATATGAATTTGAGGAGCGTATTGATTCATGATAAAAACCCGATTATGGAAATATTGGCATATTTTAACATTTTGAAGGTCTCTATACAACATGCTTAATTTTGAAATTGTTTTTTTTTTTTTTTTTTTTTTTTTCAATATCGCATTTAGTCCACATGACAGATATTATTATGACAGAGTATAATAGCGGGCTTCGCTCGCTATCCGGCCGGTTCAGATATTCGAAAATTTATTTGGATTTATTAAAGAAAGGTTAAGTGTTTTGAAAGGAATATTAAACGAAACCCTTTGTGCTATCTTCGATCACACTTACCCACTTGTTTATTATTATTATTACAAAGAAATATTTAAATATTTATTCATATTTATACTTTAAAAAGATAGCATTTCCTTACCATTTGGAAAATTATCATCAAATAAAATTTAAAAGCATTTTCCAAAATTATTTACGGGGGGGGGGGGGGAAGAAAGAAAGATTCGGTCCATATTCTTGGTCGTCAAAGTGATCTCGAGACAAATTTAAAGTTGTCAGTTTTAGCGTCAAATAAGTAATTTTAAAAAGAAGTTTTATTTAATGTATTTGATAGTAAATAATCACGGTTAAGAATTGCAGAAAGGTTTCCAAATCGATGGAAGCTGGGTTATATCCGATTAAGAAGACTAGGTTATCCTTTGAACTATTTTTTTTATAAGAGTATTTTATATTATATTTTTGACATACGCAGGAAAATGATTAACAAAGAAAAAATGCAATTCTTGTGGTAAAATTCGAAAATTTTGATTAAAAGAAATTTAAGAAAACTTTAAAACCACAGTTCTATAATTTGAATTTTCTGATTATATATATTTTTTTTCTTTACAAGTGTACTTCCATAACTCTAAGGACCAGATTTCCAAAAAATTAATTAGTTTAAAAAAAATGTCATGGCATATGTAAAAATACAGTAAAGATGACTATTTAATTACCATTTTCATTTTTAAAAAAATATTTATATTACTTAAAATCCGATACTTAATCTTATGACATGTACCTTAAGGATTGTCCATAAAATTTCAATAGCCAATCAATAATATCAATTTCAATCCATAGCCAATCAATTTAAAAGTAAATGTGCATAAATTTAAGCATTTTGATCATACTGATATACTGAAAAAAATACAAACTTAGGAAAAGGAATTTAAAGATTGCAACCCTGAATCATTTAAAGGGAAATGGATGCAGTAAAAAGCCCTTTTTGCATATATTTAATTATTGGATTTTAACCGTACTTCGTTACGGATGTCTAAATTCATTTTAAATAAAAAATTGGAAAATTTATATTTCTGCCGTCTTTCGTAAAATAAAATAGTGATGGACATAATGAATGATTTTAATATTTGAATGAATCATTAGGGCATGCACAAAATTTTTATGTAGTTCTTAATTTCTTTTTTTTTTTTTTTTTTTTTTTTTTTTACAAAATTTCTGGTTTTAATTGATTAAAAAGAAAAAGAAGGTTGGCTGTTATGCCTTTGCGCATACCCCATATTCGAATATCAAAATCATTCATTACGCCCACCACTAATGCACAAAAATGCCCACCACTAATGCAAAATCTAGTGTAAAATAAATGGGTACGGAATCTCTTTACGTGAGGTGGGGTGGGGGGCTGCATAGATGCGTTACTTTTGAAATGCAGTGCTCTTTCAATTAATTTTCACTGTAAATACTTTTCAGCATTACTGCCATTAAAATTAAAATTTTTATTGGTCTTTTTTTCTGCCACAATCATCATTCTCATTATTTATCATAAACATTTAAAGTATAATCATTAGTAGGAAAATAGCTATTGTTTCCTTATCATCAGTTTTATTATTTTCAATCACCATTATTATACGCTCTACAATTATGGGTTTAGTTATTCTGGTGTATAATTAATTGTAAACGACTAGTTAGTATTGTAGGGGTGCACAACCGTTGTCCCGTGGACCACCAAGATACCACTATTTTTAGATAAAATAATTTGCTTTATTTAATGACAAAAACTTTGTTATTAAGATTACCTTTTGAATATTGTGGTGACGAACGACTTGCAGGCGAAAAAGTAGTGCGGCAGTATATTACTATAATTATTATCATGTTCTGTCGTAAAAATGCAAACAACATTAATGTCACCTAAATAGTACCCTCAAGAAGTAGAAGGATTGATTTACATACTCTTGAATTGGCGTCTTTTTTAATAATAATGTACAGACAAATGCGCAGTAGGGTCAATGGTATAAATCCATTTACTCAGAACGTCAGAACGTCTTTCTGTTAAATCAGTATGAAGAATGTAAACATAATTTTGTGGCTTATTGTCATCTAAATAGAAGAAGGATTAATCTACATAAGTAAAATCTTAAAAAAACAGTTCGGACTGGCATTGTTTGTAATAATCCTGCAAAGACAAATGCACAACATGGTCAATGGCATAAAATCCAATTACTCAGACTGTTCACATATGGAATTCTTGAGACAGATTTAAAGCTATCGTTTTAAGCGTCGAACAAGTAACTTTTTTTTTCCCGGTAAACAATCACAGTTAATAATACCATTATTTATCATAAACATTTAAAGTATAATCATTGGTAGGAAGTTTTATCTAAATATTATAGCTATTCTTCTTTTATCATCGCTTTTATCATTTTTAACCAGCGTTATTATACGCTGTAAAAGTATTTGATTAGTTAATCTAGTGTATAATTGTAAAGTATTACAGTTATTGTTGTAGGGGTGCACAACCACTTTCCCGCAGACCACCAAGGTACCACTATTTTTATACACAATAATTTGCCTTATTTAATGATCAAAAAACGTTGCTATTAAATAAGTCAAAGATTACCTTTCAAATATTGTGGTAGCAAACGAGTTTTAGGCGAAAAGGTTGTGTAGCATTATATTATTGCATTTATTATCGTATCTGTCGGGAAAATACAAACTACATTAATTCCACCTAAATAACACAATCAAAGAAGTGGAACGATTAATTTAGATACTCTTGAAAAACACTTTTTTGAATTGGCATTGTTTTTAATAATAATGTAAGGACAAACAGCGCAGCGTAGTTAATGACATAAAATTCATTTACTCAGAACGTGTTTCTGTTAAATCCGTATGAAGAATGTATACATAATTTTGTGGCATCTTGCCATTAAAATAGTGGCTTCAAGAAGAAGAAGGATTAATCTACATCAGTAAAATTTGTAAACAAGTTATATAAAAACTTTTTTTTTAAGTCAATTCCTACTTAGGTCAAATAGAAATTTTTTTCCAGCTATCTACACGCTTCGCCACTGACGGTATTTATTCCTAAATTTATATCCTGCTAAATATCTTACATAAGAGAAATTTTTGAAATGTATTAAAAATTAAATAAAAAATAAATAGCTAAAATAACAAAAATTAATAGCTCGAAAAGTATTTCTCACAAAATTGTTAGACAAACTGCGTTAGAAAGTTTTAAAAAAAATTGTATTTTTCTTGATATAAATTTAAAATCTAATGATTATGCCGTTTTTCAAATATTGAATTTCAAAAATTACCAAACTTCACAATAAAGTGCCATAGCGATGTTACAGTTAACGATAATACAGTTTTTTCAAATATTAATTAATTAATTAAATTTTATTATTAAATTTTAGTTTTATACTTCATTTCTGTTCAAAAGTATAGACTCACTCCACATTTATAGTGTCCTTCGCCCGCGAGCCGCCTGATCTTCGTCCGTGAACAGCCCCATTATCTTTTTACGTGTGAAGGTGAGACTATAAATATGGAGTGAGTCTATACTTTTGAACAGAAATGAAAAATAAAATTAAAATTAATTAATTAAATTTAATTAATGAATTAATATTTGAAAAAACTGTATTAACATCAATTGTCAACCAGTACAAGTTTTAAAAAAATTATTTGAACTTGATAGGATGAATAGAAAATATTTTATTAACGATTGAAAATTTGAACAAGATATATAAATATATAGAGAGTGTGAGCTAATAGTAGGAATTAAAAAACATTTTGTACAGGCATTGTTTGTAACAATCTTGCAAAGACAAATGCACCACATGGTCAATGGCATAAAATCCAATTACTTAGACTGTTCACATATGGAAATCTTGAGACAGATTTAAAGCTGTCGGTTTAAGCACCGAACAAGTAATTTTAAAAAGAATTTTTTTTTTTTTTTTTTTTTTTTTTTTTATCTTAAACAATAACAGTTAAGAATCATAAAAAGACTACCTAATCTGTAAAACTGAGTTACATCCGATTAAGGCAGAAAAAAAAAAAAGCTGCGTCAATGCATTGTTTTCGAAATACAGCAATCTTTCAATTAATTTTCACTATAATTAATTTTAGTATACTCTCATTAAAATTACACTATTATTTTTCATGTTTACCGCACATTCTTCATCGTCATTATTATCAGAAGTACTTAGAGAAAAATCATTGTTATAAAAGTTTCATCTAAATATAAAAGGTGTTGTTTTCGCGTCATCACTTGTATTGCTTTTAATCACTGTTATTATACACTCTGCAATTATGGGTTTAATTACTCTTTTGTATAATTATAAATTATTACAGTTATTATTGTAATTATTATGATAATCATTCGGAAAAACGTAAACCAAATTTTGTGTCATCTAAATACAACGCTGAAGAAGTTTAAAGATTAATCTGCATAAATAAAATCTTGAAAACACTTTGAAATTGCATTGCTTTTTATAACTAAGTAAAGACAAAGGGAAAGCATGGTCAGTGTAATAAAATCCAGAACACAGAACATGTTTTCTGTTAAATCCGTCTGAAAAATGTAAATATAATTTTGTACCATCTAATTTCCACTTTCAACAATGGAAAGGAATAATTTACATAAATAATAACTAGAACTGGTATTGTTTTTAATACTCATGTAAAGACAACGCTCAGCATCGTCAACGGCATAAAATCCAATTACTCAGACTGTTCACACAAAGAAATCTCGCAGATTTAAAGCTGTCGTTTAAGCCTTCGAACAAGAAATTTTTAAAAGAAATTTTAACTTTTTTATTGTAAATAATCACTGTTAAGAATTCTATAAGGCTTCCTAATCGGAGAAGCTGTGTTATATTCGATTACGGAGAAGAAAAAAAGTGAATGAATGCGTCACTTTTGCAAAAAGTTTGTATTAGAGTGCGGAACGTTGGAAGACGTTCGTATTACAGTGGGAGTGGGGAATCGTTTGACTCTCGCAATATTTTTAGCACTTTCCAACCTAGTTGAAAAGTGCTTATGACTTCGGTTTGTCTGGCCGTATGGCCGGATGGCCGTCTGGCCGTCTGTCCGTGCTCTAACTCCCGTAAATATGCTCGGATTGCTCTGCAATTTTTATATGTTATTGTCGTTATCTATGGCACGTTCCCTATTTCAACTGAAGTGTGTAGCACTTATAGTTTTCTTACAGGGACACTCAAAAGAATTCCGTTACATTGCGGCCTATGGGGAAAAATCATTTGCGGTTTATTTTAAAAATGTTTCACTATTGTAAACGCATTGAAATTTATATAGATCACTAAGATGCATTAGAAGAAGCTTAATATGGAATAGTAGGTGTATAGCACTTAGAGTTACTTTACAGGGACAGTCAAAATAATTCCGTTACATTACGTCTATGGAGAAAAATCGTCTGCGGCTTATTTAAATAATGTTCCACTATTTTAAACGCATTGAAGTTTATATATATTACTAAGGTGCATTACAAGAGGCTTACTACAGAATAGTGTGTGTATAGCAGTCATCGTTCATTTACAGGGACACACAAAAGAATTCTCTACTGTCTGTTAACAATAATTCCTGGAAGTGCGTTTTAAGTTACTAAATGCGATTTTAATCTTAACTAGCTTTTTGTCTATTACGTGGTGTGTATAAATTCTGTAGATCCTATACAGGGCAGCACAAAAGTTCGCGAACACATTTCCGTTTATTGACAGAAACTCCAGAAGGAGAATTTAAACGGTGCTACGCGTTTCCTAACTAAACTAAAATTTAGCATCCTATGTATATATACAAATCTATAGATCATATACAGGGCTACATAAAAGTATTCGGATATTTTTCCGAATATTGTATATATTGAAAATTCCTGAAATTACGTTTTTAAATATGTTATGCGTTTTCCAAATTGTTTACTTAGATGTCATCTTTCAGCTTATTAAACGGTAATGATTTGTAAAATTATTTTAGAAGCGTTGGAAAGTGCTACATAATCTATGCTTGACGCATGATTTTTCGTTCTTGTTTAAAAATTCCATTTAAAATAACTAAGACATAAAATAAAATAAATGAACTTTAAAACTTTTCTTAAAATGTTAATAAAAGGTGGAAAAAAATCTCATCATTTTTTTTAATGAGCCATTTGATGCAGTACTTTTTCAGTTAATTTTCTATGTGAATGTTTCTTATTGTGATTATGACTATAATTAAAATTTCAATTAATGTATTTTTTGTTTTTTGTTTTTATGGCAATCACTATCATCATTTATCATAAACTGGAGTCAAATCATGATAGAATATGTCATCTAACTATTATTACTATTGTTTTTCTCGTGATCACTTATGCTATTTTTTTTTCAACATTAATATACGCTCTATGGATTATTACAGTTATGACTGATAGAGCGTAATGAAACCCTGAATGAAGGTATGAGTTATTTATCTCTCTATTCTAAACAAAAAAAGTAACTAATTCCCCCTGTCGCTGCTGCCGTCGTAAATGAATTTTTTGTGACCGGAAGTCTTTCTCGGCTAATATTAAGAAAATTATTGCATATAAACATATGAAAATTGGCAGTTTTATGGAGAATTGTTCGATCTACACGATGAAGCAGGCAGTTTTTAAATCTAAGAATTATAAGAATAATTTTAAGAATTAATGTTAAATTCAGTCAAAATAGTTCCGTTAAAAAAGTGTTATAGGAACAAAAACTATGCATAGAAATCTAACCACATTTTGCAGGAACATGCTTGACAAGATCGCGGTTTGCAGCGCTCAATTATTTTTTAATTTTGACTAATTTTTTTAAGGTACTTTTTTTTTTTTTTTTTTTTTATTTCAACTCAACAGAGATTTATTTCATATTTAGAAATTGTCATTTTTTTCATGTTGTTGCCAATTTGTAAAACAGCGGAAATAACACTTCCTTTCAATTAAAAAATGTATTTACATTTAAAAAAGGAAGAAAACTTTAAAATAATAATTAAATTTTTACGTGTTAAAAGCAGTAAATGGGGAAAATTACGTCATATTTAAAATGTCCAAATAATAATATTGCCAAACAGTTCCATTTCAAAAATATATTTACACGAGAGATTTATTTCATATTTTAAAAAGGTCTTTTTACTTATTGTTCCCAGTTTTAAATTAGCGCAAATAATAATATTTCCCTTGCCGTCATTTAAAAAAAATCGAAACCGTTTGATTTTTTTTCAACGTTCTCAGGATAATGGACTTTGATAAAAGATAAAAATATTGCAATCCCCATGAAAATAGTTTTACTAGTCCAAAAAAAAAAAAACGGAATTCCAAAAGCCTACCAAGAAATCATTCAAAATCATTTTTTAAAGTGAAATTAATCTTAATATAAACGCATTACTAATTATATTCCCTGATAATTCAAGAAAATTCCCGTCATAGGGAATTCGGCAATATATTTAAGTTGTCCCCCCGAGACTAGTATTGCTAGCTGACTAATTTCTGTCAACACTTCATTTACAAAAGTAGGCGTGACAGAGAAAAACGCCCAAATACCAACTTAACTTGATTTTGTTTACAAAAGCAAAGAGCTGAGTGATGAAGTTGATTCTTTTAAAGGCAATCTTCGCAAAGTGGTGAAGGATTAGTCAACATTAAACACAAACAACAGTGACTTGATGAAATATAAACCTTTCAAAATTCCCACTCCTTTTCATTGAATAAATTCGGTTACTTTTTTCATCAAGTATTTTCATGAAGACATAATTTATTTACATTAGGCGAAGTAAAAGGGAGGGGGGGGGGGTAAGATTAGGGGTTAAAACCAGTTTTAAAGATTTTTTAATAGCACGAGTAGTTGCGAAGATGCATTTTGTCACAACTTTTCAAATTTTGAAAACACCAAATAGCTTTGCAGTATTAATAAAGTTCCATTCATAGTTTTTATATTAACGCTTTAAAAAAAAGGTAACTTATAAATATTTTGAAATAAAGCAAGAAGACATCATTTAGGAAAAGCATACATAAAAAGGTTTTGTTTGTTTGTGTTGGGGAACCGTCGGTAGCGTAATAAATTTTCTTATTTTTATAAATAGTTAAATCAGTCTTCAAATTTAATATACATTTTCATCTTTTGATATGTTAAAGAAGTTTGTTCAGCTTACCTGAGATTTTCCTTATGCGCTGAATATACCCACAGTAGTAATCCAAAGTGTTGTAGCGATATTTATCTGATCCATTGATTCACTTATATTGGAAGAATAATAAATAGTATTAGTAGAAAATGACAATTGTGTAAAATAAACAGAAGATTCATTTTCCTTTGAATATAATATAATTCTTGGCTAGATGTACAAGTTTAAAATCGCATTTTGGAGGCTGCGTATAAGTGCTCCAATTTTACATTATATTAAATATATTTACATCATATATATACAAGAGCGTTTTAACTGCTCGGAAACATTTTGGAAACTGAAGGGAGATTGTTATTTGAGTTCTGTGCACACGCGCGGGACAAACAGCTGTACTTTGAAGGAGGGACATCTGCAGTATTTCTCCAATTAGTTAGTTTCGACAGTCTCTGGTTTTGTTCACTATGTTTTTCAGCTGCGGCACTTGAAGTACTTATTGGTAATTGGGGTCTGGTTTTTAACATGTTTTTCAATCGTTCGCTGCACGTGGAGATTAATTAACTGCATATAAAAGGTTTCTCCGTCACTCCCCCGTAATCTCCTGTGTGGGGAATGGTTGAAGGTTCAGTTTCTTACGGTGTTTCTCGTACACAGGTTTGGGAGTGGGCTTCGTGAGAGTGTCGGCTGTCATTTCTTCAGTGGGACAGTATTGTAGATCGATTTTTCCTTCTTCTTTCATAAGTTTGATGTTGTGGAAACGTATGTCGATGTGTTTGGATCGCTTAGTATCTTTATCGTTTTCAGTCATTTTTATACAGGACATATTATCCTCAAATATCGTGATGGGTAATTTTTGTGGAATGTTGAGATCGGTAAGCAAGTTTGTTATCCAACTTAATTCTTGTGCTGCGTTGCTAGCTGAAACGTATTCAGCTTCGGCTGACGAAAGTGCAATACAATTTTGCCCTTTTGTAATCCAGTAAATCGGCGATTTTCCTAGCATGAATAGATTTCCTGATGTTGATTTACGTGTTTTCAAGTCACCTGCCCAGTCTGCATCGGCGTATGCTGTTAGGATGGGCTTGCTGTTTGCGCTAAGAGTTAAATTCAAATTTTCTGTAGTTTTAAGGTATGAAATGATTTTT
The DNA here is from genome assembly GCA_963931845.1 of Maratus michaelseni. Taxonomy (NCBI): domain Eukaryota; kingdom Metazoa; phylum Arthropoda; class Arachnida; order Araneae; family Salticidae; genus Maratus; species Maratus michaelseni. Next base: position 90,207,488 of record OZ007597.1, on the reverse strand, counting down.
TCACTGCTGTCCAGTCCTTTTGGCGTGGTGTTTCATTTCTACGACATAATATGTTGACTGCTGCGGATATGTCAGGACGCGTGATTGTTGATATGTAAAGTAATGTGCCTGTGGCTTGTCGATATTTCGTGTTATTAGGTAAAAGATTATCATCGTCCTCAAGTCTGTTGAATCCTGCAATCATTGGTGTGTAATGAGGTTTCATGTCGTTTAAATTCAGTTTTTTCACTAGTTCCTGTATTTTATTGTTTTGATTTAGGTAATATGTATCATTGATTTTATTAATGTTTATGCCTAGGTAATTATTCACTTCTCCTAAGTTTTTTAGTTCATATTCTTTCTTAAGTTGGTTTATTGTTTCTTCGATATCACTGTCCTTTCCTGCTATCAGGATATCATCTACATAAATGATGATGTATATCGGATTTTCTTGATTTGATTTAAAGTACAGACATGGATCATTTTTGCTCTGTATGAAATTATTGTTTGTGAGTGTTTCCGATATTTTGGTGTACCAGGCCTTTGCTGCTTGCTTAAGACCGTAGATGGCTTTTTGAAGTTTACAAACTTTTCTTTCATCGCCGGGTTTAATATACCCGTCTGGTTGACTCATATAAACAGTTTCAGTTAATTCACCATGCAAAAATGCTGTGGTAACGTCAACATGTTTCACGTTCAAATTTTTGTGCAATGCAGAGATGAGAAATGCACGTATTGTAGCGTGCGAAACTACAGGTGCGAAAGTTTGATCATAGTCAATCCCGAATCTTTGACTATATCCTTGTGCTACTAGACGCGCTTTATAGCTTTGAACATTTCCTAAATTGTCCTTTTTTAGTTTAAAAGTCCATTTTGAGCCGATAATTTTTGTTCCGGGTGGTGGATCTGTTAAAGTCCAAGTGTTATTTTTTCTTAGGCATTGTATTTCATTTTGTGTTGCTTTTATCCAATTTTGTTTATCATTAGTATTTTCCATTTTTTCGATATCTTCCCAATTTTCGGGAATGTTTTCAGATGAACTATTTGTGAGACAAACATATCTGTCAGGAGAAACGCCTCTATTTATCCTATTAGACCTTCTTGGTTCAATTGGTTGCTGTTTGGGCACGGATGGTGTCTCTTCACTGTCAAGTTTTATTTCTAAGTGATTTTCATGTCTATCCGGTAATTGTGTATTGTCATCGGATGTTTTTGTGGTGATTTGTATCTCCTCAATGTTATCTGAGTGTACATTTTCATTCTCAAGAAATTTCACCGTTCTCGCTATTATAATTTGTTTTCCTTGTGTGTGAATTCTATAACCAGTCGATCGTGTATCATAACCTACAAACGTTCCGGTTTGAGCCCTGTTATCGAGTTTTCCTCTATTTACTTTATCGACGTAAAATAGCGCTTTACAACCGAATGTTCTTAAGTGTTTTAAATTCGGTTTAATTCCTTTCCATAATTCGTAAGGTGTTCTGTTGTTGTTTGCTTTAGTTGGGAGTCGGTTTTGTAAATATGTTGCAGTGTTTATGGCTTCACCCCAAAAATGTTTGCTTAATTTTGCTTGTGATAGCATACTTCTAGTCATATCTAATAAACTTTTATTTTTTCTCTCCGCAACTCCATTCTGGCTCGGATTATGCGGGACAGTCAATTGGTGTAAAATTCCGTTCTGTTTTAAGTATTCATCTATCTCTTGATTTACATACTCACGACCGTTATCCGATCTAATTTCCTTAGGTTTTTTACCGAACTGATTGTATATCATCGTTACGTACTCTTTTATCTTTTCAGCAACTTCGCTCTTTTTAGATAATAAATATATCGTAGTATATCGGGAATAATCATCAATAAGAGTCATAAAATAAATTTTTCCGCCTAAGGTCGGTGTATCTAAAGGTCCACACACGTCACTGTGGATCAAATCCGCAATATTAGTAGCTCGATTTGTTGCTGATTTAGGATACGGCATGTTAGTTAATTTAGTTTCGATACAAGTTACGCATGTTTTATTTTGATGTTTACATTTTCCTATCTTTATTCCGTCCGCAAGTTGATTTGTTATCATTGATTTAATCGCGTCATAATCTCTGTGACCGAGTCTGCGATGCCAGAGATCTATGCATTGTTTGCTGTCACAGTTATACGTTATGTTTACATAATTTTGTGGTTCTTCCACATCGTCCATTTCCTCAATAATGTATAAGTTTTTCTCATTTTTCGCCCTAATATATATTTCTTCATCAAAGATCAAATCGCATTTATTATCGTCGAAGATTAGTTTACACCCGTTTTTAGCGGCTTTACTAACCGAAATTAGGTTCGACTCTAAGTCTGGGACATAAAGCACTTCGCGTAATTTCGTTAGTTTTTCTTTTCCTTCGGGGGTTAATGTTTTTATAAAAACTTCTCCTGAACCTAACGCTGTCAGTTTATTACCATTCGCGATCGTTACTGAAGTTTTATTATAATCAATAAATTTACTAAATAGGCTTTTATCGTTACAAATGTGCGAGGTAGATCCTGAATCGAGAATCCAGTTATTTTTGCCTACTTTTTGAGTGATTAATGCTTTATTTTGCCTTTGATCATTTGCGTATTTTCTTTCGTTTGGAACTTTGTTTTCCCTATGAGTTTCGTTTTTTTCATAACATAATGAAGATGAGAAATTCTTTTTATTTTTGAATTGATTGTTACGAGGATTTCCGGATTGTACCGTGTTTCTGCTCTTGTAGTGCCAGCATTCGTAAGTCGAATGATTTTTCATTTTGCAGTTGTTGCAATATTTTTGTTCTCTTCTATTTTCAGTGTGTGTATATCTCCTATTTGTTTTAAATGCTCTCTCGCTGTTGTTATATCCGCTATGTTAGGGGTGCACAACCTTTTTAAGCGAAGGGCCACTTACAAAAATGACTGGGTTGTTGAGGGCCACCATTAGTAGAATTTTGTTTGCAGGAGGTGTGACTGGGGGGGGGGGGGTAGTAGGTTCCTTCCTTCCCAGTCAACGTATTCAGTTCTGTTGGTAAGGATATATTAACAGTTTACATTTGTATTTATACAAGAGATATAGCTAAGATTATTTTCAGAGAGTGAAAATACTCCTTGACTTTATTTGAAGGAGTAAATTTAGCTTTAAAGATTGCCAGTGACGAAAAAAAATTCTGCTTTCATGAATGAAGGTGGGGAGGAGGAGAAACATATTATTCTAAATTGTACTTCTTAACATATTCAATCATAAAATGTGGATATCAAAGGGGTGCACAACATTTATAAGAGGAGGGCCAGTCACAAAAATGACTGGATTGTCAAGAGCCAACATCCGTAGGGTGAACAAAATTTTGTTTCGGGGAAGGAGGGGGAGGATCGGCCTAAAAATTCATAAAAATGGGGGCGGGGGGGATAATTTTAAAAGGAAAGTTAGCTCACTATACTCAACCATCTCCTTAGTCAGTATAACCCATTTCAGTTGGCAAGGATAGAAAAATCTTGCATTTATTTTCCATGCGCGATTGACAATATTCATAGTTTTTTTCCCTAGTGATAGACAAAATTCGCGATTTTTACGCAGACGATTTGCGAAATTTACAATTTACAAGCACCCGATCGGCAAAAGTAACGATTTATACGCGCCGATCGGCAAAATTAGCGATTTTTATGCATACGATCGACGAAATTTACGATTTATACGCACCTGATCGGCAAACTTCACGATTTTTACGCGCCCAATTGGCAAAATGTACGATTTTTACGCGCCCGATCGGCAAAATTCGTGATTTTTACGCAGACGATCGGCAAAATTTACAATTTACACGCACCCGATCGGCAAAAGTAACGATTTATACGCACCCGATCAGCAAAATTAGCGATTTTTACGGGCCCGATCGGCAAAATTCATGATTTTTACGCACCCGATCGGCAAAATTCGCGATTTTTACGGGCCCGATCGGCAAAATTCACGATTTATACGCACCCGATCGGCAAAATGCGCGATTTATACGCATACGATTGGCGAAATTTATGATTTATACGCACCTGACCGGCAAATTTCCCGATTTTTACGGGCCCGATCGGCAAAATTCGCGATTTATACGCACCCGATCGGCAAAATGCGCGATTTATACGCATACTATTGGCGAAATTTATGATTTATACGCACCTGATCGGCAAAATTCTCGATTTTTACGCGCCCGATCGACAAAATTCGCGATTTTTACGCATACGATCGGCGAAATTTACGATTTATACGCACTTATCGGCAAAATTCGCGATTTATACGCCCCCTATCGGCAAAATTCGCGATTTATACGCCCCCTATCGGCAAAATTCGCGATTTTTTGCGTCCGATCGGCGAAATTCGCGATTTATACGTCCCCTATCGGCAAAATTCGCGATTTTTTGCGTCCAATCGGCGAAATTGATCCGCGGGCCACCAGTAATCCGATCGCGGGCCACTTTTGGCCCGCGGGCCACAGGTTGTGCACCCCTACGCTATGTGATTGTTCTGACATTTCATGTCTACGATTATATTCATCAGTTAATTTGTTTTTGATAAAATCAGGGGTGAGCTCATTTTCCGGTCTCGCCTCCAACGCAGTTATCAAAGTATTGTAACTGGGGGGAAGAGAACACAGAAATAGCGCGGAAATATGTGAATCGCTAATATTTTCTCCAATGGCATTAAGTTTATCTATAATTTGCAAGATATTAGTGATATGTGAGATCATGTTTCCGCCCTCCGCTAATTTAGTACTGTATAATTTTCGTAACAGGTAAAGCTTACTAGATAAATTGCTTCTCTCATGTATATTTTTCAGAGCTTCCCATGTTAATTTTGCAGTTTCTAAGTTTTTTACATTTACGATTTGAGAATCATCAATGCTTAAGTTAATTAAAGCTCTAGTCTTGCGGTCTCTTTTGTGCCATGCGGGGTCGGATGGATCCGGTGGATCTTTGTACTATAATATCGTCGAGTTCCTCTTTAATCAGGAACATCTGCATCTTGAACTTCCATGTACTATAATTTGTAGAATTCAGTTTTTCAATAAATTGAGTATTTTCTTTTATCGCATTCATTTTTTTTCTTTTTTTTTTCTTTAGCGTTCTTTTATTTATTATTATATTTTAGAAATTTGTTAAATTATCGTTTTTGATACTGGGATAATATTCTTTTTTCAGAATCAGTCTTTCATAATCTTTGTTGGGGAACCGTCGGTAGCGTAATAAATTTTCTTATTTTTATAAATAGTTAAATCAGTCTTCAAATTTAATATACATTTTCATCTTTTGATATGTTAAAGAAGTTTGTTCAGCTTACCTGAGATTTTCCTTATGCGCTGAATATACCCACAGTAGTAATCCAAAGTGTTGTAGCGATATTTATCTGATCCATTGATTCACTTATATTGGAAGAATAATAAATAGTATTAGTAGAAAATGACAATTGTGTAAAATAAACAGAAGATTCATTTTCCTTTGAATATAATATAATTCTTGGCTAGATGTACAAGTTTAAAATCGCATTTTGGAGGCTGCGTATAAGTGCTCCAATTTTACATTATATTAAATATATTTACATCATATATATACAAGAGCGTTTTAACTGCTCGGAAACATTTTGGAAACTGAAGGGAGATTGTTATTTGAGTTCTGTGCACACGCGCGGGACAAACAGCTGTACTTTGAAGGAGGGACATCTGCAGTATTTCTCCAATTAGTTAGTTTCGACAGTCTCTGGTTTTGTTCACTATGTTTTTCAGCTGCGGCACTTGAAGTACTTATTGGTAATTGGGGTCTGGTTTTTAACATGTTTTTCAATCGTTCGCTGCACGTGGAGATTAATTAACTGCATATAAAAAGTTTCTCCGTCAGTTTGTTTGTCTGTTTTTTAATGAGAGAAATTTTTAAACTACACGAAAGAATTTTAAAAAATCACACTGTTAAAAATTTCGTGTTTCAATCATCGCAAAGTAGTGAAGGATTAGTCAACATTAAGAGCCTACATCGGTCATGCGAAAAAACGCGCAAACTAATGTTAAGTCTATGGGAAGGTTCTTGCGCGATTTCTCGCTAGCATTTTAATATTTTTAAATGATGTTTTTTGCATAGGATAGCTGACGTCGATCTCTAACGTTGTTAGTTTTTATTTTTTCGATTTTGGTTCCAGTTTTTTTTTATATATATAAGGGTACTTTCACTTTCAGAGCCGGTTTCAACCGGTTCCAAAATTGAAAATGTCCGCTTATAAAAAAAACTGTAACCAAAATCAAAAAAGTAAAAACTAACAACGTTAGAGATAAACCTCAGCTATCCTTTGTAAAAAAAAATCATTTAAAAATATTAAGATGCGAGCGAGAAATCGCGCAAGAACCTTCCCATAGACTTAACATTTAGCTTGAGCGTTTCTTCGCGTGACTAGCGTAGACTCTTAAACACAAACAACAGTGACTTGACGAAATATAAGCCTTTCAAAATTCCCACTCCTTTTCATTGAATAAATTCGGCTACTTTTCAAGTATTTTCATGAAGACAGAATTTATTAACAATGGGCCAAATAAAGGGAGGAGGGCGATTCGGGATTTAAACCAGTTTTAAAGATTTTTAAAAACATCAGTGGTTTGAGAACATGCATTTTGTCTTGTCACCAACTTTTCAAATTTTGAAAATACCAAATAGCTTTTCAGTATTAATAAAGTTGCTTCATTCATAGTTTTTATTTTAACACTTTAAAAAAAGTATCTTAGAAATATTTTGAAAGTATAAAGCATGGACATATCATTTAGGTAAAGCATACAGAAAAAAGTTTTTGTTTGTTTGTATAATGAGAATGTTTTTAAATACACCACAGAATTTAAAAAATCGCCACTGTTAAAAATTTGTTGTTTCAATCTTTGCAAAGTAGTGAAGAATTAGTCAAAATAAACCACAAACAAAAGTGACTTGACGAAATATATATTTTTTAAATCTTTCAAAATTCCCACTCCTTTTCATTGAATAAATTCGGGTATTTTTCAAGTATTTTCATGAAGTTATAATTTATTAACCATGTTAATAAACAAATAACATTCACAAAGTTAATAAATTATATCTTCATGAAAATACTTGAAAAGTACCAGAATTTATTCAATGAAAAGGAGTGGGAATTTTGAGATTTAAAAAATATATATTTCGTCAAGTCACTTTTGTTTGTGGTTAATTTTGGCTAATTCTTCACTACTTTGCAAAGATTGAAACAACAAATTTTTAACAGTGGCGATTTTTTAAATTCTGTGGTGTATTTAAAAAAATTATCATTAAACAAACAAACAAAAACTTTTTTCTGTATGCTTTTCCAAATGCTTATGGCGAAATAAAAGAGGAAGGACGATTCGGGATTTAAACCAGTTTTAAAAATTTTTAATAGTAGCATGAGTAGTTGAGAATATGTATTTTGTCACTAATTTTTGAAATTTGAAAAACACCAAAGATCTTTGCAGTAATAATAAAGTTTTATTCACAGCTTTTATTTTAGCACTTTAAAAATAAAAGTAACTCTGAAAGCGTAAAGCAATGAGACATCATTTAAGAAGAGCATACAGAAAAAGGAGTTTTGTTTTTGTCTGATTTTTTTTTTTTTTTAATAAGGAATTTTTAAAATACACCAAAGATTTTAAAAGCTCCACACTGTTAAAAATGTCATGCTAGGTTGAACCAAATTTTGGTTTTGTAATATCTGTAACCATGAGACGGCGGAAATTTTCACCATGATTTACTATTTTGGATCAACCATATGAATAGGACAATATTGAACAGTAATTTTGTTTTAGGTTGAACAGTAAACTTGTAAAATATTCAGCCAAGAATCGAATCATAAAATGACTGCGGGAATCCTTTGAAAGCAACAGGGTTGCCAGTCTTTGTGAGTAATAATGTGTAGTTCAAATTCAGAAAATGTGTCATTTTAAAGAGTTAAATGTAGTTATGAAAATTATCAACACACTCAGAGTAGAAAAATCTAAAAGATGATAATATCAAAATAAGCTTTTATTTATTAAACATATCAAAATATCAAACATTAAAATCTCACACTGCACAAAGAAAAATGTCACTAATAAAAATACAAAAGCCTTTTATAAATAGGCATATCTTCATTATTATTATTATTATTTTTTTAATCATCTTGTAAGTTGAATAAAGTATATATTTTTATTTAAATCACAAAATAAAAATTTTGGCTAAAATATCAGTAGAAGATATTTACTTATACCCTGGAATAGAAGAATCACTCTTAACCCTAAAGGGTCCTCTCCCCTCGCGCGAATAGGAGATTATTTTTCTAATATCTCGTTTGCATTTCAATATTTTTTTTTCCGAAAGTGAAAGTACCTTCGTAAAAAAAATCCGCAAAGAAAATCAAAAAAGTAATCAACGACGGAAATAGAGATTGATCTCAACTATCCAATGCAAAAATTAAAACAACAAGTTGGAAATTGTACGTCAAACGTTACAAACGAGGTGCGTTCGTACGCACGTTTTATAATTAAATTCATGATCTCCCGTGCGTAGAACGGGTTAAACAGCTAGTTAAGTATATATTTTATGACACTGTTCATACAAATATCTTAACTAGTTATATAAATATTCAGATATATATGTATCAGCTAGTTATATAAATATTCAGATCTTGATGATTTTTAATTCTGTGAAATGAATTATATCGTCTGCAGATTAATTTCTGTCATAAAATAAGTATCTCGGTCGCTTGACGATTTAACATCCATCGGAAGCTCCTATAACAAAAAAGCACCGATTTAAAAAAAAAAAATTCAAATTTCTTAATAAATATTTTTATTAATATCTCCTAAAGTTTTGATTCGATTTTAATAAAATTTGAAATGTCTCGACAAAATTCTGCAAAGATAATATATTTTAAATTGCAAACCATTTGGTTGGGTAGTTTTTGCGTTGTTATATGCGGACAGACAGACAGACGGACGGACAGACAGGCGGACAGACAGACAGACAGACAGACGGACGGACAGACGGACGGACCAAGCGACGACTATAGGTGCTACGTATTTATATAATTACGAACGCACCTAAAAAATATTGAAATGCAAACGAGATAATAGAAAATAATGACTCATAGTGATTAACATTAGCGAGCATGTGTTTTCGCGTGAGGGGAGAGGACCTTTGAGTCAAAATAATTCATTCTTCCATTTCAGGTGAAGTATTTCACACAATACACAAAGTCCTGTACAATACACATTGAAAAATCATAATAAAGTTTATAATGGGAAATTTATACATGTTGAAAAATAAAAAAGGTACCAAGAACATGACAAGAAAAAAAAAGTTTCTCTCGTTAAAGAACAACTTATAAAAAGGTGTATAGTTTTCGTTTCCAGTAAGCAAAGTGTAATGTGTAGTGTGTAGTAGAAGCAGATCAACGTGTAGTTTCTTCACCTAATGTGTAGTAGTTGGCAGCCCTGAAACAAGGGTTAATCAGACAGGGAGTTCTGTTTAAAAAGGATAATTCGATGCACAACGCACGCAAGCCTGAAATGGAATTCGAACCTAACACTCGTTGACTTACGGTTAGCTTTCCAAATTCATAAAACTTTGGTACCTGCATTGTTATTCCATTTGACATTCCTACACTAAATTTTTCCTATTGACGTCTTCCCGCCTTGCTTTTGGCATCGGGTTCTGCTAACTTTCCTTCTTACCTCTTTTGCAATTTTAAGGAATAAAAAAATTATACTTATATTATTTTTTACATCTTAATTGTATTTATACTTAATTATCTTTGCATCTTCAAAATTTAATTATTTGAATCTTATATAAACTAATTGTTTGCATCTTATCTAAATTAAATTGTTTGCATTAGTTTTTAGATAATTAGAAAACTTGTCTGGCTCTGATGGGGCCTCCCCCTCCCCCCCCCCTATGCTCACCATTCCGACTCCAATCAAAGCGCACATCCAGATTGCTCCTACATCTGCATCATTCCACCGCAGCCTGCTGCGAGAGAACTTTTATATTTTTTAATCTTCTGATGCCATCTCCATAGACTGTTCTCATCTAGATGTGAAGTAAACGTGGGCATTACGCCCCACGTAGGCAATCTTCAGTAATCGTCTTTGATCTTTGATCTAACTAAACTACTACATAAACAAGCAAACCTTGTGCTCTAAAGCAGTATATTCTATATTGGAAGTGCATAGAACTATTTCTTAATAATAGATCTTGGGGAAAATTTAAATCATTTTGGAACTTGAACCACGGAGAATATTTGGTTGGTTTATCCAATTTCTATACACTATTGGACAGTTTTAACTTACAAAAAATTTTAACAGTGCATGGTCATTGGTTTCATACTGGGGAGTATAATTAGCTTGATTGATTTGGCCACCATTAGTAAAGGTAATAAACTGAACGTGATTTTTATTTTAAATTAGAAATTGAAAATATGCGTGTGCTTATGTAGTAGTAAAACTACTACCATGAGAAGATGGATAAATACTATTTACTCCTCAATTATTTTTCTTAAGGTCATATTTTAAGCGAACAATTTAGTTGCCACTGAGCGACATAAATTAGTGTTAATGATCACCTATGAATATCGAAATGAATCAACTCATAAGCTCTGTGCCGTCTAATTTATGTCCATGAAAGCATAACCGTTCCGGTTTTCTTTGAGAAAATACATTAAGAATGTGACGGTTCAATTTCGTTGACTTCTTAAAACGTATTCTCTGTCTTAAAGGAAAAGAAGAAAAAAATCGATTTATTAGGAGTCATAAAAATGATAGAAGAAGTATTGTTCAGCCGAAAACGGGAAACAGGTAGTTTGATTCATTACCTTACACACATAAAAAATAGAAAAAGAACGTAATGGTAAAAAGTTATTAAAAACTCTCGTAATACTGGATTTTATGATTCTGTATGTACACTGTAAAAAAGAGACAAATGCTTCTTAATCTACATAAACATTAGGCTGTATCAAAAGAAGAGAAGTATTTTCGTTTTTTGAATGTTTTTATACCAAAGCCTGCAGCTGCCACTTTATCACCCCTATTGTTGAACTTAAAATGCTTTTTAAGAGAATACATGTCTCTCTATATTCTATAATCATACAGGCTTCTTTCTTTCATTTTTAGGTTACGCAAAGAGTGATACAAATGATGAGATTTTATGCATCTTAAGGCACGATTTTAAACTAGGCCTAAAAACCAATGAAGCTGTCCTCAAAACTCGTGCAGTTGGTGGCCGGCCAGATCAAAACAATCCAAACGTTTTAACCCATTCGGGACCATGGGTGCATATATGCACCCTCAAAAACAGCATACAGAATTTGTTTTAGGCACCAGTAAAAAATAAAAGTAATATTTGTTTTCTCTAATTAGAACATTTTTGTGATAGTTTAAGTAAAGTTAACTTTTTAAAAAAAAGTGGTGCCAACCGAATAAAATTTGTGTAAAATCCGCCGGTCCCGAAGGGGTTAAGGAAGGGGATCTCAGTCTTGAAATCAAACCTATAAATGACAGGTGAATTTTGACCAGTTTAAGAGAAAAAAAGAGGAGAATCCATTCTTCACAATAAATTTTGAGGCTAAAAATTAACAAAACTATACATTTAAACATTAATAATTGTTGAATGTGTAGTTTTGCTAATTTTTAGCATCAAAATTTATTGTGAAGAATGGATTCTCCTCTTTTTTCTCTTAAACTGGTCAAAATTCACCTGTCAATTCTGGGTTTGATTTGAAGAATGAGATCTCTTTCCTTAAAACGTTTGAATTTGTTTTGAACTCTTCAAATGTTATTATATTTCAAATAACGTGGAGAGTCAAAATACGTCCATTAGAATTAACTCTTAAATATACACTAAAACACTTTTTATTTTGCTTAAAAGACGTCAAAATAAACATTAAAGATGTTAAAATTTAAAATTTACATGTTTCGATTTGTTCATCAAATCGTCATCAGAATAGAATATACACAAACAACAAATTCAAAACAATGATTTAAAGTTCCAGTTTTTATTTTCAACTTTTTGTGAGGGAATCTATTGAAATTTATTTAAGAGGCTCGAAAGCATGTAATGATACGTTGTCGTTTAATATTCCGAAGATTTGGTTTGAGTGGCTGAATAATAGTAGGATGCGGTCTGTAGATGGATCTAAGAGCTGTGTTAAAATTAAAAGTATAGAGGATGCTGTACCTTCTTTCACATAGTGACTGTTCAGACTCTCTGGTTTTTAATTAATTTAATCTCTGGTTTTTATGTACATTGTATTTGTAGTTTGTGTATATTCTATTCCGATGACGATTTGATGAACAAATCGAAACATGTAAATTTTAAATTTTAACATCTTTAATGTTTATGTTGACGTCTTTTAAGCAAAATAAAAAGTGTTTTAGTGTATATTTAAGAGTTGTTTTGAACTGTCCGGACACTACTCTTGACCTGGCCTCCAACTGCACGAGTTTTGAGGATAGCTTCATTGGTTTGTAAGGCCTTAGTTTAAAATCATGCCTTAAGATGCACAAAATCTCAGCATTTGTATCACTCTTTACGTAACCTAAAAATGAAAGAAAGAAGCATGTATGATTATAGAATATTGAAGGACACGTATTCTCTTAAATAGCATTTTAAGTACTACAGGTTTTGGTATAAAAACAATCAAAAAACGAATATTCTTTTGATACAGCCTAATATATTATAACCGCGAACAAATTTTGAAATATACAATAACCTCTTTCGAGTTACACATGATTCCAAAAAACGTTCTTTGTCATCTAGAAACCTCAAAAACCAATATATGTTTAAAATTTTAAAAAATCATTTATAAAAATCCGAAAGTTAAAATTTACCGAAAAACCCAAGTCTGATGTCAAAATTAGGTGTTAGTATTTAAAATTTTTTAATTTGACGCAATTTCTATATGTAAACTATCTCCTAAGCAAAAAAAATATAGCATAGATTAGTGGACGTTGTTGCTAATTGATTGGTACATGTTTTATTTTTATAAGATGATTTGTAGCAAAGTTAGTAGGGGGGTGGGTTCTTGGGAGGGGGAAGGGGTTGATTCCAAGATAGCACATTAGCAGTATTTGAAGATTAAATAAACAAGAGCGAAAAAACATGCATCAGGCGTAGATTATGATACACTTTCCAGCAGAATATTATTAAGAAATTTCACTTTTTACATACACGAAATGAGATATTTAACCCTTTCAAGCTCAAGGGAAATATTTTCCCCTTCTACAAAAATCGTTATCGATTGTTCAATTATTATTGAATCGATATTTTTTTTACTGAATGTCAAAATAAAACGTATGTCCAAGGCGGCAAATGTGTTTCTGAACGAATAAAAAAAAAAGAACTGTCAAACTTTATTGCGCCAAAACCAAAACATTCGCGGGCTGAACTAATAATATCTTGAAAGTGTTTTGGACTTGAGAAAATTAGAATACCATAACTAACTATTTATTTTACTTTTCTGATAATTTTTATTATGTTTTTTGTATTACAAAGCAATAAATAAAATACCGATATAATAAACCTAACTCTTCGTTTATTTACTTTTATGGTCCATAGGGAAAAATATTTCCCATGAAATTATAGGAAACCTATACACCCTGCTATGTTTTTCTGGTGATATTCTCTTACTTTACACCCACAATAGCTAAAATATTGTGTTGTATTGGCATATTTAGTCTTGGACATCTTATGGTCCTGTAAGGGTTAAATAAGCAATTAGTAAGCCTCAACGCATAAAAATTACATGGCAATACGAGTCACGAGAGTTGGGAGTACGGACAGACAGACAAAAGAAATTCATAAACACTTTTGAACTATTTGGTAAGCGTTAAAAAACTGACTGAAAAGGGGTAAAAAAAATTTCCAGTACGAACGGCTGTAAATTACTGACATCTGAACCCATGTCAGGCAGAGCTCGCAATCAATTCTTCTCATATCTGAATCTAATGAACCCATATTTGCAGAAAAACAGAATAGGAGAAAATCGAGGATTCTGAAAACAAAGTTACTATCATCTCAATTGCGAAAATATTTCTGAGCAATTATTTAAAACTCATCTCTATTGTTATTCGTAAACAGCGATCCATAAAAAACATACTGATAGCGCTATCTGTTAGCGTGTACGTGATATACACCACGCCCAGGTATTAAAAAACGTATACATTAATCCACTACTATGCGCCGTACATCGATCTTATCAATGCCCTGTCAAAATTAGGGCAGGCAACTCCACACATGGTAAATAGTTAAATATCTACTTCATTAATAAAAGAGCGACTTTGGGATCTCATTCCACAGAAGATGTGTTTAATAAATAAGTTTATTTATGCGAGACTATAGTTATAAAAGTATTTATGTTATGACATATTTTTAAAGGTTAAAGTGTGTAGCCGTCATACTGCAATCATACGTTTGATGGAAGAATTATACAGAATAATATACAGTAGACTCCCTCAAATACACACATCGTTTCAGGTGTAAACAATGAAATTTTCAGTAAAGATGTAGGTGAATATATATATATATATTTTTTTATCATATTGTACACGTTTTAATATGAAATTCTGATCAATACGATTTAACTGATGTTTTCTCATGAAGGAAGCATAAACTTATTTCTAAAAAAATTCAAGATAGTGCTCATATCAGTGGCGATCACGATCTTTTTACCAAATACATTTATGCATTAATCAAGGTGTTTGGTTATTAAGTATGGCTAAACATGAAATAAAAACTTAGTTATTTTAAGATTTTTATGTGAATTATTAGTGTATATTTATAAGGAGAGTTTCACTGAATAATTCAAGAAAAAATTATAATGCATATTTAGTTATTCATTATAAATTATTTAACTAGACCCTTACTTTTAATATTTAAAATAATAATAATAATTTTTATTATTATTATTATTATTATTTTATTTTATTGTAAGCATTCATTATAATTTTGAGTGCATTATTAAATTCAAATGATTGTTTAAAAATGTAAACAAAATAGTGACCAGAAATCCGCAAAATTCTAAGATCAGCACAATCTCTGGTTTTAACCTATACTGATTTAAGGGAGTCTACTGTATATAGATATTATACAGAACAGGATGATATATTATGGAGGAAATTCTAAAACAGCTGAAAAAAAAAATTAAAGAACGAAAGAACGGCACAATAATATACAGTAGACTGTATATTATTGTGTATTATTAGTCAAAAGTACAATTCTCACTCTATGCCGAACATGAATATTTATTCATAAAATTAACATTAATGAAGATATTTAAACAAATTTTTCAGAAGATTTAACAAGTTTAGTGAGAAATGTGATGGTATCACATACTTGTATCACAAGAAGAAGTGATTAAAAGTATATATATATATATATATATATATATATATATATATATATATATATATATATATATATATATATATATATATATATATATATATATATATATATATATATATATAATATGATTTTAACAAAGAAATTTTATTGGTTCTGTAACTTTTATGTATAAGGCTACAAAATGTAAAGTCTCGATGCTAGATGCGAGCTGCATCAAAAGTGGTTCCCTTGTTAGTTCACCATTCAAAATTAAATATATATCAAGTGATTAGAGACTAAATATCGGCCCTTGTTCCTTTTATATATATATAATTTATAACTTTTTCATAAAATAATTAAAAAATGCATTTGAAGTTTTTAATTTTTCCCTGACTTTTTCTTGATTTTCTCAGATTATTTTTCGTGACTTTTGCAGGTCATTCTCTTGCGAAATCGTGTCGCAAGCGATAAATTTCAACACTTCATTGAAATCTCTAGGTTTCAATCAAATTTCCCTGATTTTCTCATTTTTTTCTGCTATTTAAAAGTATTTACAATTATTTAAATGAATAATCTCATTATTTTCACAGAGAAATAAACTAAAACACGCGATATAAATCTATAATATATTATTTTAATTTTGTTTCATTATACAAATATTTAAAAAAAAACATGATTTTTAAAAAATATTCTTTTACATTTTTAATATAATTTTTTTTTAAATCTCCGATTCTTGATTTTGTAGTTAAAATAACTGCTTACGTAATAACTATTTTTGGCAATTCGAAACTTTTCAAAACTTATTTTTAAGTACACAGACAGTTATTCGAATTAGAAACATGAGAATCAGAGATTTAAAATTTTTTTAATTTAAAAAGATAATAGTTAAAAAAATGATATATTTTTAAATATTATTATGGTAATAGAAAAAAAATACAATTAAAAAATAATTAACGTAGCATGTTTTAATTTTATTTAACGTATTTTAATTTATTTCGCTGTAAAAAATAGTAGTTTATGTAAATAATAGTAAATAAATTTAAAACCAGCAAATTTTTGCCTATTTTTTTTAGTTTATTTATTTATTTATTTATTTTCTCTTTATTTTTCATTATACGAAACAGGCAAAATTTACCGTAAATTTATCAAAATTTATATATCAAGATTTAAAACCATCAAAATTATTTATGCAAAAAATCAAAATTATTTATCTAAAATTTCTTAGTTTAAACTGAATTTATACGCGGAAAAACATATTAAACAAAAAAAGAATTTGAATTACTAAAAATCAGTATTACATAGACAATTATTCCAACTACAAAATAAAAATCCGAGAGTTAAAAAAATAATAAATTTATATCAGGTATTCTATTTTAATTATTTGTGTAATGTAGAAAAGATTATTCATTTAAATAACTGAAAATAGCTTTAACTAGCAACAAAAATTTCTCGTCTGTAAAAATACAAATTGCGTGTTTTTTTTCCCCCTTTTACTTCTTATTAAATATTTAAACATGTAACATTTCATAATTAAAACTGTACTTATATGGAACTATGGAACACACAATATGTATTTAAATTATATATTTCTCGATTATTTCAATTATTACACTTTTTTTTTATTCCATTGTGGTTCGAAAATAATTTATAAATATTTTCGATGCAAAAAGTACGGAACTGATGGGATTCGAATTCAAAGGAAAAGTTCAGAAATCCAACGCGCGTCAAAAATGCCGCTGAGATGCTTGCCAAAGGACTAAATTTATCAATTATAAACTGTAACGTAAACTTTGAAGTTTATTTTCTCAAGACTCCCTGGATATTGCACTTTATGAATTTCATATATTTACATTAATAATATAGATTATACTAACTATGCTCTATCGATACACGGACGTTCACCGCATTCTGTTTTCCTGACCTCGGAAATCTCTCCTCTGTTAGACTGCTTAATAAAAATTTATTTTCATGGAAATATTGCATTAAACTATGCAACTAAAAAATAATGAAACTGAATTTTATAAATAAGGATTTTCCCTTAAAAAAACAGCTGTATAAAATACGTTTAATACTATGTTATGTTTATAACTATGTTATCAAGCAGGGATATAACCAGTAATTACTTAAATTTTTAAACTTCCCCAGCACTAAATGAAAATAAGTAAGTTAAATTTTAAAAATTACTTTTTGTTTTTTTCGAAATAGTTTAAGTAAAACGACTTTTAAATTAAATACTGCCTTATCAGGCATGCAAAAAACCAGTAATGACCCTGTATGTTTAAATTTTCCCATCACCAATAAAAGATAACGGAAAACGAAAGAAGTTAAAAATAGTTATTAAAACATAATCTTAGGCTATTAAACTTTAAAAGTTTAAAATGCAATCTAGAACCATTAAGTAGAAATAAATATTAGTAGAGTTATGAATGCTCTGGGAAACAACATTTACTAAGTGATTAAAGAAATGGTAGAATTTAAAAAACAATTATTAAATAAAAAGGCAAGACAAATCAGTGTTTGATTTTAATTTCCCTTTAATAAATTAGAGATTCACTTTAACCCCACCCCCATAGCCAACAGATATATTTTTTTAACTTATGTATATATTTCAAATTCATAGACTGTATTGTATTGATTTCACTAAAAAATGAATTAATATATACGGGGGGTGGACAAAATAATACGAACACTCATGAAAAATGCTGAAAAGAGCAATATCTAGAAAAATACATGAGGAATTAACCTGAAACTGCAGGTGTGTAAACAGTATATCTGTTGATTATTGCCAAGATAGCATACACAATATTGCACGTACTACTATATTTGGATACAAACCCTCATATTTTTGCTTCCTTTTGGGAACAACGGATTTCGAGCTTATTCTATCGACGATAATTTACAGAATTTTCAAGCTATGATTTTGAGACTTTCACAAAAGTTGCTCTATATACTTAGCTAATACATTATGCATATTATATTTTGATTGCATTCACGCATGCGCAGTGAAACATTTTTTAGTAAACCTGCTCATTTTTCATCCAATTTTTATTATTTTTTAATTCTGATTCCAGAGTTTTAAGTACAATGTTGTTTGTCATATTTTTTTGAAAAAAACTTTTTTTTATATTAAAAACTTTGCAAATTATAAGCAAAAAACTAATCGAAATTTGGGACTGTTTTTATAAAAACCTTAATTTCTCTACGAGTATACATGCTATCCTCATAAAAATGAAAACAGTATATTAAAATAAGCAACTTATTAATAATCTCGAGTTTGAACGCTTTTGCTACATTAGTTTTTACAGGGTTATCCAAAAGATATTCGTCCTTTTTCAATTTGTTGACAGTCCCCTATGGGCTTTCGGGAAAACATCTTCACGGAAATATATAACTTATACTATACTGTTTACACGCCTGCAGTTTCAGGTTAATTCCTCATGTATTTTTCTAGATATTGCTCTTTTCACCATTTTTCATGAGTGTTCGTATTATTTTGTCCACCCCCTGTATATACATATTTATATATTTAATATCGCATAACAGCAACACAAATTAATCAAACATTCGAAAGCTTACAAATATCAATTCAATCAATGGTCTCATTTTTCAATTTAGTTAACTTTAACATTCAGGAAAATTTTCTTTTTTAATCCTATATTGGAATTTCAAACTAACGAATTTTTCAGAATAACGAATTCAATCGGTGGTCTCCAGAAATTCGTTATAACGAGATTTTACTTGACCGTATTATGAAGCATATCTGATCATATATGATTGACCATATTATTGTTATAATAGAAATAAATTACGGTTATGTAACAGTTTTCTATGAAACGGGCAGTTTACTGAAAATTTATAGCAGTGTATCCAAACTCTTTTGTGTATCCCTGCCCCTGTCTGGGGCAAAGTAATTCTGTTGCTATAATGTTGAAAACTCACCATAATTTACGAACAAGTTCATTTAAAAATAAATAAATGCTTTTTTTTCACGCAAATTATAAATGCCAAATTTTGTTAAGAAATTTCTGGGACAAACTTTGGTAATTGAAGATTGAAATTAACTGGTATAAACAATGTGCCAGCGCCCTTCAAATATTGTGTTATGAGATAAAGCGAAAACTAATAATAACCTTAAATTTTAAAACTTGTCCAACACCCGAAAAAATAATTCAATTAATTTTTTTAAATTGCATTTCTTTTTCGAATTAGTTGAGGTAACATGTTTTTAACGCTACCTTATCAGATATGCAAGAAAAAAATAGTAATGACTTTATATTTTTAAACTCGCATAGTCCGAGAAGAGATAACAGAAACCGAACGAAATTAAATCGTTCAAAAAATACTCATTAAAACACAATTTTAGGATAGTAAACTTTAAAAGTTTAAAGCGCTGTTTAGGACGATTAAGTAAATATTGGTAAGGGTTATCAATGTTTGTAGAACCATAATTATAGAGTAGTGTATTAAAAATCAAATGCAGTAAATGAACGATAACACACCAATAAAATCTAAAATACCCGCATCATACACAGTAAAAAGCAGAATTTTTTTTCGATATAGCAGATAGAGGGGGACATTAAAAATCAAATGTGATAAATCAGCGGTTCTTAAACTGTGGTCCGAGGACCCCTGGGGGTCCCCGATCTTATAGGCAGGGGTCTGCACGTAAAAATAAATTTTATATAATTTCACTTTGAAAGAAAAAAAATCACAATCATGCCCTGTAATACAAGTCAATCATTAATCAAATCAGTACAGTCATTATATATATATATATATATATATATATATATATATATATATATAGCTTTGCTTTCTTCACGGTGTTCCTGTTTTAAGTAGTATACTATGTGTCTAATTACCCTGATGTCAAAATATATCAGTTTCAAACACTGGAACAGATATCGCATATCAAGTGGCAAAGAAAGTGTACACACTCTTTTCCACAGATACAGTAATAAATATTTTACTTTCATAACAATATGTTTATGCTGTTACTTTTTAGGTTTATTAACATAACAAATTTTTGCCAAACTGTAGTCAAAACATGAGATTGTAATACTTTGTGTAATAAATAGTGTATTAAATTAAAAAACATAAATTGTATACATGGAAATATTTTTTTTTTATCTTGCTTTAAGCAAAATGTAGTTACTGGTCCGGCAAAATGCACATGTCATCAAAGGTGTCTTTTGAATCACAAAGTTTAAGAATCTTTGCGATAAATGAACGATAACTCATCTATGGAATCTAAAACAATTACCATACACTGTAAAAAATAGCCGAAGTACTTTCGATGTAGCAGAAATAAGCCTTTAAGAAAATTTGGTATAACCTTGCAGTTACCCACGATACCAGAACCTTTTTCTTTATCTTTCAGAAACAGTCAAAAACCACAAAAAAAAAAAAAAAAAAAAAACTGAGGTTAACGGACATTTTTTGGAAATGAAAAAGGCTCCTTTGCTGTTCGGAAATTTCGGAAAAAAACGTTTCTGATAATTTCGAAACTGTCCTGATATAGCAAAAGCATTTTACAAAATTCAGTATAGACTCGTAATTACCCACAATTAAGGAAGGAAATCTATCCTTTAGAAGTAATCCGAAAATATTATATGGGGCTTATGGAAACACTTCTGAAATAAAAGCGTCCCATGCTGGGAAATGCAAGATACTTTCATTAAACGCTGAAAATAAAATCATAAAAATTCAACAAATATAGGTATAGTGAAAAGTACTTTCCTCAGATGGTATGTAATAGTGAGAAATGTTAAACATTTTGAATACTTTCATTAAACAATATACATTCGATAATTGTATAACTTTTATAAATTCAATAAAATTTACCATTTCCTGAAGAATTAAGTACAGATGACAACTGATAAAGACACATACCTAAAACAAAACAAAAGCAATACTTTAGTATATGAATATGTGCACAAAAAAATTAAATTTATAAATAGGTTTTTAATTCACAAAATGTAGAATTGAAAGAAGACATAATTTCTAGTCCAATGACTATTTCCGTTCCGCACGCGCGCGCACGTGCGTACGAGAGAAAGAAGCTTGTACGCGTATCAAAACTTTTCTTAAAACTAAAACATCTATTGCGTATTTCAATACTTTAATAGTGTGAGATTTAAAAATAAAATAAATTTATTTAAAATAAATAAACTTCAAACCTTTAAACAGTATGTTTTAGCAACAAGTCGAAATCATTTTGGAAAAAAGAAAAATAGCGAAGTATACCAGTAAACAATAAAATGTCTTGTCCCTTAAAAATTTTTCAAGAGCATGCTAAAGAATTCTGAAAATATTTTAATGAATACTCGTAAAAAAGCGAATGCATATAAATGGCTGCCAATTAAATTCCCAACATTTTCATTTTTTTTTTTTTTTTTTTGTAAACTAAGACAATTCTTAGATTTAAGAAAACTGGCAATAAGAAAAAAATAATAATAAACAGGTCAGTCGGTAGTTGTGCTATAAATCATTTAACATATATTTTTTTAATTAAAAAAAAAAAAATCAGAAGTTTTCAGTATTTGTTTATAAAGTTCTTATAAACGAAGGGTAAAGAAAAAGATTTTCTAAGGAAAGGGGGGAAAAAATTAAGTTTATAAAATATTCAATTTTTTTCAAGAAACATAGCGTGCTACAAAAAGCAAGACTGGACCCAGTCTTGCTTTTTCTAGCACGCTGTGCTTTGCTCTTTGTCGAACTGAAGAAGAATTTCACTTGTGGCTTCGAAACAGTTGTTTACTGCTTTTTTGTGTAATATTTTTTGAATTTTTAACGTTGGTATTCTTCCTATTAATAAAACAAACATTTGTTTCTTTCTTTTTTTCTTTCTTTTCACAAAATTAGTATTAACTTGAATCGCCATAAAAATTAAAATAGCGTTCAGTAATAAGTTGATAAACATTGGTTTAGTATATTTAACGATCATTTTTGCGCGGCAAAAGGCTAAATATACAGTATTTCTTTACCAAATTGGCAATCATATTTCTTTATTACTGTCATTTTAATTCGTAATATAGTAGTTACTGGTACTTGCGTTTTCCCTGCTCAGAAAAATTGCATCTAACACTGGCTTAGCAAATAATTGATTATTCTTCTCTTTAAATTTATTAAAGTTTAAATATTTAAAAAAAAAAAAAGATCAGGCACACCTGCGTCTTACATCGATCATAGTCCGCCCTACTCCGTCCTGTGACCGAATCCGTCTGTGCGTCTTTGTAAATGTACTATATTTATTACGCACTCCATAATCTATCGAAAACATGTTGCAGTGCATCTTAGTGATGATTTTGTATTTCATTATGTTTAAACTATATCATATCATCATTAAAATACACCGCAAACGATTTTCTCCATAAATCATAATATGTAACGAAATTCTTTTGGGCGTCTCTGAATGAATTGTAAATACTACTTATTCTATACTCCAGAAAAAGTATGTTGTAGTCTACCTCACAATAACGGTCTCCTGAAAGCGCATACTCAGAATATATATATATATATATATATATATTTTTTAATGCTAATGAAACTACTCATGTACGTAATAAAGGTTCAGCCAAATTTAGCTGCGGAATCCCAGTAGAAAATCTGCAAAAAAATAAAATACGTTTGATTATTTGGTGCAAAAAGATATGGCGAGCAACACTTTTTCCTCGCCAAATGCAAGCAATTTTAATGCATTTGAAAATTCCTGGTTAAATGAATACTTAAATGCAAAGAACTTTATCAATTTAAACTTAAACGATTATTATTTTTTTTTCTATAAGCTTATATAGCATATAATTGCTAAAACTGATTTAATTTTACACGGTTTTACTGAAGAGTATTTTAACAGTAACTACCCGATTAAGAACGGTCTCATTAGACATTTCGATATTAATTAAATAAGTCGTTGTTTTCAGGGCAACAATACATTTCTGTTGTTGTCTCCGACACTAACAATACTGAAGTCAAATTGACAGTGCTCAGAATCAGACTTAATTTTTTAGTTTAAAGCACTTTTAATAAATTTAAATTTTGTTCTAACCGTAGAATACGATCGTTAATGTTCCTTATACAGACATATAAATGTATATTCAGAACCGTAGTTATAAAATTGTATTTGTTTAAGTTAAACATACTTAAACTATTTAGTTCAGTAGAAAAGTAGATAAAGTGTTTCCTAAAAGAGTAGTTATCATACACACCCCCCTTTTTTTTAATTGTGTCGCCAACCAGCGATAAATCGCCGAAAAACGCGAAATTTTCATAATTGTTTATGGACGTTATATCGAAGTTCCGCAGAAATTTTCATTGTAAACGTATATATCCTCATAAGAGGAATATTCTGTAATTTTTTAAAAATTTTCTGAGTATGCGCTTATGGAGACCTTCCTTGTTAGTGATGCATATCAATCTCATTACGTTTGAAATATCGTAACACCAATAAAATGCACCGCAAACGATTTTTGCCCATATACCATAATGTAACGGAATTATTTTGTGTGTTCCTGTAAACGAACCGTAAATGATACACAGTTCCTTTCAATACCGAACATTCTATAATAAACATCAATAACATAAAAATTATGGTAATCCGATTATGTTTTCGATAGTTAGAACACGGATAGATGAACGAACCTGCAGCAGACAGACAAACCGAATGCATAAACACTTTTCAACTATGTTGGAAAGTGTTAAAAAGGGGGAGGGGGGCAAAGAAGAAGAAATCACGATGTGAGAGCAAGAAATGTAAAATAAATGCTTTAAACATTAAAGTTTTTAAAAAATTTAAGGTTAACAAGAAAAAACTTAGGTTAGATTTGTGATATTAAATACATAACCAAAAATACATAAAAAGCATCTAGTTTTCAGAGACCAAAATGTATGTTATGCGGTGTAATCAAAGTTTTTAAAAGTTTTCGAAACTCGCTGGTGTAAAATTCACACTCATTACCGAACAGCAGTTAAAGTTAAATTCTGGAGTAAGTCTGCAAGTATGTTTATGCTAGAAGGGATATTTAAACGCTCGTAAACATTTACAGCGGAATACTTCCGGTGCAACTCAAACTTTTACTCCTTTCTGTATTCGTACAATTCTTTTTCAAAGTGTAAGCATGACTAGCAATTTCAACTTTTTATGGTAATGGCACAACTTAATTCTAGCAAGGAAAAACGGACAGAAAAGTGTAAGATGTTTACAATGCCAATGAAATATGAGCTTACAAGTATTATTATAAACAATATTAAAGGAAAACTGTTTACATTGCTTGGACGAAAAGGAAAAGAAAATAATTAAAAAAAAAAACTGCTAAGATGAATCAATATTCTCCAATTTTTGTTTTAAAAAACACTAGGGGGATCTAAGAAGCTTTCAGAAGTCGCAGAATATACTATTTGATGTACAGAAAATAGGTGAAAAGCATTTCTATTTGAAAACTCTAAGAGATTTTTAATATTTAATATATATTATATGTATGTTATATATGTTACACACACACACACACACACACACATATATATATATATATATATATATATATATATATATATATATATATATATATATATATATATATATATATATATATATGTATGTATGTATGTATGTGTGTGTGTGTGTATGTGTGTGTGTTACGGTCAATATGATTAATCCGGTATTATAAATAATAATGACCGCGTTTATTATTAATAATAACCGGCCATAATGTCCGGTCATTATTAATAATAACCGGTTATTATTAATAATGACCGGATTAATCATATTGACCGTAACATATATATGCGTGTGACGTTTTGGAAGGTTTTGGAGTGATCAAGGCAGTGTTCCCCGATTAATAGCAGAGACAATTGCAGTCGTTCACACTCGGAAAACATATTCGTAGACGTGAAATGTAAAACAGAGGAAACAAGCAGACAGTGGTTTTGCTTCAGTTATTTTATTCAGTCCAACACATCAAGCACGTGAGGGAAATGCTTTTTAAAATTAGAAGCTATTGATTTCCATGATATTAAAGGTTATGAGAATACTACAGGGACTTCCATTCTTCTCACTACGACTCCAGACTTATTTGTCAACAACGTAGAAGGCAAGAGAATCTGTTAAATATTCTGTGTCTCCGAGCGGTGCAAGCGATTTTAAGAGAGCTAGGCGCTAAGATACAAACGCGACATGGGATTTATTTTAGCCAATCATAGTCTGAAGTTGAAGGAATTAATCCAATTTCCGGCGAAGAGATATCGTAGTGATTAGAATTCCGGATGTTATTCGCGCCAAATGATTTTTCTGGTTAGAACTGGAATTTTCGAGATTTTTATAAACGCGGTAAAATGAAGCAATATTTTAGCTCCGAGAATAGGTATAAAATATATTCTTTGACTGCAGACGATTTTTTAGAATACGAGGGAAGAAATTTAATAATTGCCACGGATTAAAAGTGACAATCTTGATACAAAATCAGAAACAAAAGGAAATATATATATATATATATATATATATATATATATATGTATGTAACGAATTATCCGGGGACGACTTGGGAGACTAATAATCGACAGAAACATACAAATAAGTTGGACTCGGGACCTCTGGAGAGATCGAACTCGTTTATTGAAGCATTTCTTCGTACAAACATCTTCGCGCGTTCAGTCGGAGGTCCCGCGAGCCATTTACGTTAAATTTTGAGAACTACATGGCCGAGGGTTTGGCTGACCGCTCAAATGTGCCAAAAATCTGTCTTCTTCGTCCTTGCATATGGTTTTAATCAGAATTTAGGATATTTTCCAGCAGAGGGAGAAAGAGTCAAATTGGGAGGATCATTTATTTTAATTGGTCAATTAGCTTTTGACTGATGTCTGGGGTCTTATGCCGACACCAAGGCTTGGCCGGGCCTGGGAGCCGCACCCAACAGACTGCTGCAAGAAATGCAAACTCATCACTTTTAAAACTTAAAGAGATGTCGAAATTGATAGATGAAAGTAATATTTGTGAGGCTGAGAAACAAAGATCACAGGGGCAGATTAGATTTAAGCATTAGATTTATAAGTTAGAAAAAATGTTTTAGGATTTAAAATTTTTATTTTGCATTTTAAAAAGGTTTATTTTTATCCTTTCATATATATATATATACATATATTGGATATTTTATTTATTATTTAATTTTATTATTTAACTAATTATTATCACTTTAGATAGTATATGGTTTCAATTTTAAATATCGATTTTCTCCCACTGCTCTTTTTTTTTTAATTCACTGCATATTCACTTTTTCGATCATAGATAGCAGCACCATGGTTTGTGTTGCCTTACAATATTCCATGTAATTCATTTTCTAAAACTTATTTTGGCAACATGGTTAATCATCTTTTAAAACTGATTTTGGCAACATTTAAAGATTTTTGCAATTCATTTCCTCTGTTTTGTTATCTTCATATATCTGGTCACTGATGTGCACCAACATCCTTCTTAATCTAAATGTTTTTAGCAATTTACGTTTTAATTTCAAGATTTTATCTCTTAACTATGGGTAAGGTTTCTTTCCTTTTTAATACTGTATTAATATTGTATTTATTTTTTGAACTTTAAGATTCTTTGTTTATGAGTGGTAGTCCCAAAATCATATTCTTTAGCAATGTTATGGCTAATATGATGATGAAACCACTCATTTTATTTGTGGTATTTAGGCATTTGGGACTTGACAATTCTGTCTAAATACCACAAATTTCATTCATTCAATTTCATTCGTTCAATTTTTAATTTAATTTCTTCTTCTTTTAAATATGTATTTGATATCTATATTCAGAGTGTTCGGGAACACTTTCGTAGTCAATAAATTATTACTTACTAAATCATAATTTCATAGTTTCTGTTGGTGTTTCGGTAATGTTTCATTAATGGTTATATATATATTATATATATATTTCATAAATTAACAAGTAACAAATAAATTTTCACTTATCCATGAAAAATAAATCCCTCATCTATCGTTTTCATAATGAGAGTACCTGTCTTTAATTCTATGGTCAGATTTTCTTTCGGCATATAGAGTGATATGTAAAATAATTTTTTACAATGAAAACTAATTGTGTCGGGCTTGAATACTAACAAGGAGACCGCCAAACATGATGCGCACAGATTTTGATGATTTTAAAGTATGTTGTAGGGATCATAACCCTAACTATTCAGGTCAAAGGTTTCCTTCAAATGGGCTTTAGTTTTCGAGAAATTTCGGGTTAAAGTTCAGGATGCATTTCAAATGCCATTAGTTCGCAATCCTGGACATGGTCTCCGTGGTGACGTGGTAGCGTTCGCGATTTGAGAGCCGCAGATGGGTGTTCTGTCCTCTCCTGTGACTTTTACCTTTTTTTAACAAATTTTATATATTTGTCGCGTTATAAGTTGTATGCAGAATTATGAATTCTGCATCTTTGAACTTTTTGATATTTTCCTAATAAATTCCATTTACATTTTCGAATATTGCGGGAAAATTTATAGTTTTTGCGCAATTTTTATTCGAATATTTCTGCTGACGAAAATCCAAACTAATTTATGTCTTGATATCTCGTCTTTTTAAAATGATTATTGTTTACATTTATGTATATTTACTTATTTATTTATTGTATTTATGAAATAATACATTTTTTTAAATTTACATTTTCTATTTAAAAAAAAAATTTAAATGATTAAGAAAACATTAACAAAATAATATATCCTTTTAATATTTAATTTGTTCTAAATATATTGAAATATGTTAACTGCTGAAATACTAAAATATTTACCATCACCGACATCGACATTTTTAGTTTATTAAATATGGAACTAATTGTGTTATACCTATCGCAAAAATATTCTAAACAAATTTCGCATTAAAAATCGCCTTTAAATAATTGTTTTAACAATATTGGAAGAATGTATAAATTAGCATATTATATATTCTTTAAATACTTAAATTGTGATAAATATATTTAAAAATGCATTAAATTTGAAAAAGAAATTATTTCAAACGTGGTATTTGTCTGCAAAGGAAGCGAAACGAAATTGATAAAAAGAAAATTTTATTTATTCTGATATTACCGTAAAAGTTGTTGCAGACGATTTTTTTTTTTCAGATATTTTTTACATGTATTTTAATTTACAAACGATTTTTCATTTCTAGTTAAATTTTTCTGTATGGCATCGACTTGTTAGAAGAAAAAAAATAATTGTAATACATTATTTTTTATTTGTGCAAATCAAAAATGACGGTGAGTTTGAACTTTACAGTTAAATGTATTTAAATAACATAAAAAAAATATATATAACTGGCTAAAACTTGGATATAATCGTTATTGCTTTAATATTTTATTACTCCTTTCAAGATATGTTTTTGGAATTTCGTCAATAGAAATATTAATTTCAAAACTGCACAAAAAAAAGAAAAAAAAAACGTAAATTTTTACGAAATATTCGAAAATGTAAATGGAATTTATTAGGAAAATATCAAAAAGTTCATACTGCATACAACTTATAATGCGACAAATATATAAAATTTGTTAAAAAGGGTAAAAGTCACAGGAGAGGACAGAACACCCATCTGCGGCTCTCAAATCGTGAACGCTACCACGAAACCACTGAGACCTTGTCCAGGATCGCGAAGTAATGGCATTTGAAATGCATGCTTAACTTTAAAACGAAATTTCTCGAAAACTAAAGTCCATTTGAAGGAAACCTTTGACCTGAATAGTTAGGGGTATGATCCCTACAACATACTTTAAAATCATCAAAATCTGTGCGCATCATGTTTGGCGGTCTCCTTGTAAGTTGTAGAAATGGAAATGATGGAAGCAGAAAGGATGAAATGTTCCAGCGCAATCTTGATTCAAAATCAGAAACCAAGCAAAAACAAAAGAGAAAAAAATGTATATATAACTCATAAGTTAACAAGTAACAAATAAATGTCCAATTACCCATGGAAAATCTATTCATTATCTATCTACCGTGATCTATCCTTTTCATAATCAAAGTACCTGTCCCTAATTCTATGATCGGATCGCACTTTTTTCTTCGCATACAGAGTGGTATACAAAATATATTTTTTGCAATGAAAACTAATTGTAACAAGTAACATAAAAACAATTTTTTTTAAAGTCAATTCCTACTTTGGTCAAAAAGAAATTTTTTCCCAGCGCTTCACCACTGACGGTATTTATTCCTAAATTTATCTCCTGCTAAATATCTTACATAAGAGAAATTTTTGAAATGTATTAAAAATTAAATAAAAAATAAATAGCTAAAATACCAAAAATTAATAGCTCTTAAAGTATTTGTCACAAAATTATTAGACAAACTGCGTTAGAAAGGTATAAAATTGTATTTTTCTTGATATAAATTTCAAATCTAATGATTATGCCGTTTTTCAAGTATTGAATTTCAAAAATTACCAAACTTCACAATGAAGTACCATAGCAAAACCTTCACGTGTAAAAACATAATGTGGCTGTTCACGGACGAAGATCAGGCGGCGCGCGGGCGAAGGAGAGTGAGTCTATACTTTTGAACAGAAATGAAATGGAGTGAGTCTATACTTATGAACAGAAATGAAATATAAAACAAAGATTAATTAATTTAATTTAATTAATGAATTAATATTTGAAAAACTGTATTAACATTATTTGTCATCCAGTATAAGTTTTAAAAAATGTATTTGAACTTGAATGGATGAATAAAGAGTATTTTATTAACGATTGAAAATTTGAACAAGATATATAAATATATAGAGGGTGTGAGCTAATAGTAGGAATTGAAAAAATGGAAATGATGGAAGAAGAAAAGCTGAAATGTTCAGCGCAATCTTGATTCAAAGTCAGAAACCACAATCAGAAACAAAAATAAATATATGTATATATAACTCGCATATTAAACAAGCAACAAAATAAATTTTCTCTTATATCTATGAAAAATCAAACAATAAAATTTATCTAATTAATAAAAATCTCCCGATCATTAGCTGCTTAATTTCGCAACTAATTCAATACACAACCGTGACGGCCTTTCAACTGCCAGATATAAACAGGGGTGTGGTAAATCAAACGCTTTGCGTGCCAGCATAATTCCCACAGCTGATCCCCATCTCCGTAACTTTGAAGTGCTCTTCTAAACAAATGACAAAACAGTATTTACCTAATAGCGATCTTGAAAAGTTGGCATAATTGCCGCCATCTGTCCTATCAAGAGCGGCAGCTTTTCCCTCAGTCTAATGACAGAGCAGTTAATCTGAATGGCAGATTTATCAATAAAAAGTAATGAAAAAAAAATCGCTTTCGTAAACTGTGATAAAAGTTTGTGTCACGATTTCTTTTGTAAGGTTCTTTTGAATTAACGTGTTAAGCAATTTGATTTAACAAGAACGAAAAATCATGCGTCAAGCATAGATTATGAAACACTTTCTAACACATTCAGAATACTGTGAAAAATTTAGAAAACACATACCACATTGGAATACCCAATTTAAGCAATTACTACCAAAAGTCAAACAAAATATCCGAATTCTTTTATGCAGCCCTGTATATGGTCTATAGATTTGAATGTATACTACACAATATGCTAAATTTTACTTCAGTTAGAAAATACATAGCACAATTTAAAATTCCCTTTCAGCATTTTCCGCCATTAAATGGAAATGTACTTGAAATCTTTTGAGCAGCCATGTTTATGATCTATAGAATTTACATGCACCAATTAATATGCAAAAAGTTAATTACTTTAAAAACGCGTACCACAACTGAAAACGTGCTAACCAACAATTATTATTCATAGACAGGACTGTAACCAAAATTTTTTTAGTGTCCCTGTAAAGCAACGATACATTCTATGCATTACCAAGTTCTGAAGTAAGCGCCTTTTAGTGTACCTCAGTTATATGTATCATTTTGAATATGTATAAAATAGTTTAAAATCATTACAATACGCTGTAAATGATTTTCTCCATAGACCGTAATGTAACGGAATTCTTTTGAGTGTCCCTGTAAATGAACGATACATTTTATGCACACCATATTCTAAAGTAAGCGCCTTATAGTGCACCTCCAGTGATATATATCAATTTGAATATGTTTAAAATAGTGTAACATTATTAAAACACGCCACAAACAATTTTTACCTAAAGACCGTCATGTAACTGAATTCTTTTGAGTGCCAGTGTAAAAGAACCATAAATGCTACACAGTTCATTTTCAATACCAATCATGTCACAGTAAACTCCAATAACATATATCAATTTCAAGGCAATCCGAATATATTTACGCGAGTTGGAGCACGGACAGACAGACAGACAGATAGACAAACCGAATTCATAAACATTTTTCAACTATGTTGGAAAGTGTTAAAAATTGCAGAAGAAGAGAAGAAAAGGGAGGAAGTGTATGTATGGGAATAAGGGGGAGAGAGAATTTTACGATTACTTCTTTGAAATTTTTTATGTCACTGTTCTTTAAAATTTATTTTTTCTTATACTTAGATTCGTGTATTTGTAAATTAAAGAAAAAAAATTAGTGATTGCACTCGATTTTTCCAAACACTTTCCCGAATATTATGCGCTCAAATAAATAGAAATATAAAAATAAATAAAATTAAATCCTAATTTTACAAGGATGAAATGAAATGCTTTCATTGGTAAAAATGACCTCAGAATCTAAAACAAACGTGCACTTTCATTCATAAAGCTGAAACTTTTTCTAAAATTATTATGTTATTTTCAATGAATTTACGTTTTGCCCGTGTTGAGATTAAGGCCTTTAAATTAAAATTTATTGAAATTGAACTTACATAGTCATGATAACAGGAGTTTTAAGTTATTTTAAATGTAGCAAGGTGGCCTTCATTTAAACTTTTTAATTTTCCATGACTTTTCCCGGTCATTTAAACTTTCCCTTGTGACTTAAAAAAAAAAAAAAAAAAAAGAAAGAAAGAAAGAAAGAAAAAGCAGTTTTTTTAATATACAATAGAAACTTCTGAATAGCGGACACCTCGATACCACGTAATCTGCCCGCTATTCGGAGGTGACCGCTACTCATAGTGGCATATCACAGTTTAATAATATTTTAGGTAAATCTCATAGTTTCAATGCGGCTGATGTATTTTAACGATACACATCCATTTTTCTATGCTATTTTGATTTTACACGAATTTTATATATTACACCTATTTCATATCACACTTCTATACAATTTAAGTTGGACGTTCTTATTGGGTAAAATCAATGTTTATTAAATAAGAAAATCAAATGAGCAGATTAAATGCTTCTTATTACATTGTTATCTAGAAATATATATCTTCAGAATAAAATAAATACATACTAGTATAGTTGATGCTATAATGATCATAATAATAGTTATCCTCTAGGGGAAAGAAATACAGGGTTATAATATAAGTATCTCTATTTGGAGGTGCCTGTAACTCGAAGGAATGATCCGAATGAAACCAAAATCGGTATACTTACTATTCGAGAAGGGGGAAGCAGAATAGAATAATAATAATAAAAAAATTTCAATAATCATTGACAGATGGCGCTACTGAGTGTGAAATGTAATGTGTAATACAAGAACAAAATATTAAGGCGCAGACCGAAAGACACACCTAATTTATTGGAAAATGTCACAGTAAACGTGGTTACTCTTTTGCATGGCGGTGCCGCGATCATGTCCAGGTTCCACGTCGTCATTGTGCTGGAGGACACAATCTAGGCTGTGCACAACGTGCTCAACTGCGGAATGTAATGCATCAGGAATGATGTTTCGTACATGTTATGATATGCAGTAAAGTCATTGAGGTTTGTGACTCCTCCACGATACACAATATTACACAATACATTTCACACTCAAAAGCGCCATCTGTCGACGATTATTGCAATTAATTTTTTTATTGTTCCATTCTTCTTCCCCCCTTCTCGAATAGTAAGTGTATCGATTTTGGTTTCATTTCTGTTATTCCTTCAAGCTACAGACAGCTCCAAATAGGGATGCTTATATTATAACCACCCGGTACAAAACAAGAAATGGCGAACAAATAATCTTATTAAGTGTAACTTTTTTTTTTTTCTGTGGGCCATGAATAATGATTTTTTCAGAATGAATTTTTTTCATTTTTTATATGTTTATTGCCTGAACAGTTTTTATAACTAAAACTACAGCACGCAAGAAAAATAAGATAATAACAAGGATTTTCTTATGCTTTATTGTAGTGTTTTTGCTGAGTTTTTAGATCTCGAATTACTATTTCTTTATGCATAACAATATATGTTTTTACAGGGATTGTTTTACAACACGCATTATTCAAGAATGTATCTGTCGTGCAAAAACAGAATTTGGTGTATTTTTCTGCAGTTAAAAAACTAACAATATTTATCAGAAAAAAAAACTGAAAAAGCTTGGAGTAATTACCGCCATTAGAAAGATGACGATCACACTTTTACACCTCCCCCACTCCCATGTTAATGTAGGCATAATTAATTTGAGTAACGGAAGAGATAATAATGTGAAAATTGCCAGGGGGACATTCAACGATGTAAACATTTTAGTGAAGAGATTTTTGCTTATTTATTTCTTTTGAAAATATGCCAAATACATTTGTAACTTTTAAGTGGTGCCATTTTGTTTACCTAAACACATATTTAATTTCACATTTTCTGTACATATGCATCGTCGTATGCTTGATACATTTTTATAATAAATAAACTTCGTATTTATGAGCAAAAGTATTTTCTTCTTTTCTCTTGAAGTTTTTTATTTAAATTTATTATTTATTTATTTATTTATTTATTTGTTTATTTATTATATCATTATTTATTTTATTCATTTATTATCTATTTTGTCATCATTTTATTTTAATTCACAAATCCTAATTTTGAACAACTTTACCAATTTTTAAATACTTTAGAATTTCGACAGTCGACACTATTATGCACCAATCTTAAATAAGAAAAAAGAAAAAAGAAAGAAAGAAAGGAAAGAAAGGGAAAAAAGGGGGTTAACTAATAAAAAATCGAATCTATTTCTATGATCACTATTTAACTTTCACTTACAATAATAATAATTATATATATATATATATATATACGCATATCCTAATCCTAATAATATTATAAATCTGATTGTGTGCAAATGTTAGGCTGAAGCCAGCGTCAAAATGAAGCATTTAATTATCCTGTATCTTTGAATATAAGTTGATTATAACCGTCAAATGAACATAGAATGGTTTTTGTTTATTTTATTTCAATATTTTTCTTAATAATTCAAAATTTCATTATTTTCATAGAGAATAGATGGACATTTTATCGTATATTTTAAAATGGTTGGTTGGTTTGGTTGGTTTGGCCCAAAGGGCCCGGTTTTGCAGCTTTTTTTTAAATGGTTAAATTTATTTTACCGTTGCTAATACTTTATCGTTGCCAATATAAAATAAAACCCCTGAGTAATAATTTTTAATCAACAATTTATTTTCAAGTGAAAAATTTCCACGTGAAAAATAAAAAGGAAATGAATTATTTAAGAATTAAACAGAATATGAAATGTCATATTAGAAACAAAACGTTCGTTTTCAAATATTTGATAATAATACAAAGTGCATAAATACGAGTAAGTATGGAAAGCAAGCGAATATGATGTCATATATAGAAAAATAAAACAGATTTGTTTTGATGCTGAAATAGATCTTGGGTTATCAAATTATTTGTGATTAATTTCTCTTTTTTTTTCTTTTTCTTTTTGACATGAAAGGAATTATTTTAAATGTACGTAATATATGTATTTTAAATGTATGTGTTTTAAATTAAAGTTCTGTATTTTAAATGAAATGAGTGAAAGATTTATATTTTTAATGAATTCAATACGAATGATGGGAGAGGTTGGCGATTTATCGTCTGCACACGGCTAACATAAAGATACCATATTTTTAATTAAAATTTTAAAAAGTAAAAATAAAATAAAAATAAAAAAATATATACTGGATGGCAAATGTCAGTGATATGCATCGCAAAATTATCCGTATCGAAAATCAGAAAATCTTAATAAAAATAACTATATTTTTTAAAAGAAAGTTGCTTTTCTCATAAAAGCTAAAGATTTAATATGATTGTGTCGAAGTAACAGCATTTTTCCTCTATCATTTTCCCACAATCGAAACACATTTGTATATCGTCGTTTCGAACCGGAATTTAATTTTACATTTCTTTTAGTTTTAAAATAGGAAAAACTTTGTTGTCGTTTTTAAATATAGCTTTTTTTTAAGTTGTTTCATAATAGATTTTTGTAAAGTCTTGTAGGATAAGAAAAATTGCATGGATTTTGAAGCAATGTTAAGTAAAATTACAAAATTGTTTTAAACTTAAAAAACAACAATGCTATCGAAAAGAAAATCGATTTTACCAACGAATTCGCGTAATGCAAAAGCAAAGAAGAAATCAAAAAGTAATGAATCTTTTCTTCCAGCCGAATTGTGTAAACTTGAACAAGCCGATCGTGCTAATTCATAACATTATAAACGTGAAAGCGCGTTCTATATAGTAGAATTTTTTTTTACATATAGGTAGAAAATTTCCGAGAATAACAAGTTTAGGGGTCTGTAATTAAGTCCATAGTCAAGTTTTTTTTTTTATCAAGTGAAATTTGGCGCAAAATTAAATACATTGTTGTAACCAGATTTGTTTTTTGCGTGGTAAACACTTAATGGTATTTTAGATGATCATTTCCCCGCTCACCTTTGATGCCAACTATGACTGTAAAACATATTAAAAACTATTAGCCGATAATTTTCTAATATTCTTATTGCTTCATGATGGTTCATACTTTAAACCTGAATCGGTCATGCCATTGTCGTTCAATTTTTTTTCCTAATCCTAACCCTAATCGTATCCTATCCTAATCCTGGTAATAACTTTAAAAAGAATATTCTTTGACACGAATATGTAAATTAAATCAATATCCATAAATGGAATGAGTGGAAAATAGAATAAATAGAAATGGCAAAATAAAATAACAAGAAAATACATTTATTCGACACCTAACCCTTAGAGAAAGCGTAAAAAATTTCAAGCGCATGAAATAAATTAAAAGTATCCTATATATACTAACAAAAATATGTAAATTTAGATAATCAGATTTGTGGCGTCGGTATTTATTTACTAATAGTGTTCTTGACGCGATAGAGACAATATTGAGGTTAAATTGGGCAGAATTTAAAGTACTTTCTAGCAACCTTTATTTACATTTTAGAATCGCATCAGATTGTTATATCTTTGTGAAATTTCTATCAATGTATAAAATCCACAAGCAGTTTGTTCACTATTTACACCACTTAGCGTGAAACACTTAATTTAATATATACATAAACAAGATAATGTAGTAAGAAATATATAACATATGTCTATGCAAATAAACAATATAATAATGCCCATTTAACAATGCACACATATACAAATTGTACACCAAATACCACCTAAAATGCACTGTTGTATAGAATTCTGCCAGTGTTGTTTTTCGTTTTACGAAAAGGAATTCCTCGATTTTCACGATTTTACTGGGTCTTCCTTTTTTCATTAGTTGCAGTTTCATTTTCGCGATTGTATATATTATTTGACATGAAATTTCACTTTTTTAAGACCGGGTTATGTCAAGGCCCCTATAGCAAAGAAATACCGTATGGTCTCCTATAAAATGTGATAAAGCTTTGGTTAATTATATATGTTGTTAATTATCAAGTGAAATGTTTTGCTAAATTAATGCATTTATTCTTTTTTTAATGTTACGTGAACGAAGTCACGGGTAACAGCTAGTATTATATAAATTTTGAAATGTAGTTGCATATAACCTTTAAAACTATACCTTTTATACCCTATTTCATGAATTTCACAAAATTTAAATGAAAAGCTGGCAACAGTATCTATGAAAATTAAATTAATAAACAGCATGTTTAGTGCCGAGTTTATTTGCATTTCGCTGTTTGTTTGACAGCTGAACAGTTGGGTAAATAGGAAAGTAATCTATAATCTATAAATAATAAAGATAGAAGTTTGTGTGTGTCTGTTTGTGTGCATGTCGACTGTGTTCTGAAGAGACTGCTGTACGTAGAGGCTACAAAATTTGGTAGGAGGGTACCTCTATGCATGCAGTTTTACACCTCAAAGCCTGATTTTTTATTTTTTTATTTTCTTTCTTTCTTTCTTTTTTAGTTGAATTTTTTTATGCAATTTTTACCTTTTTTTCAAGCTTCGCAGGGAAAGGCTCCGTGTAGGGAAAGAGTTCAGGGGCGAGTTCAAGGTAACATAATCGATGCAGAAAAAATCCGGAAATCCGGAGTTCCAATTTTCGAAGAAATCGGACCAAGATATTAATTAAAAGCTCATTAACAAACTCATCATAAAAAGCTATATTTTTTCTCAAAAAAGCAAGTTAAACGCACACTTGCTCTTGATTTGCAAGCGGAAATGAATGAATTTGAGAATTTTCACTAATTATAGAAAACCAAGAAAACTATTTGAGGATCGATCTGAAACTCGCCATTCATACGCAGAAAAATTTTCTGAATCCAATTATTCGATTTTTGTAAAAATCGGTGGGTAATTTTTCTTAATGTTTGCAAAATACTGCAAAAAACTGACAGCGTCAGTTCAAAAAGTTCCGGTAAGGGCCAGACAGGGGTCGGCTTCCATTAAAAAACTGAACTACAAAGAGATCTTGTTCCCGGCTGATCCTCCGATTTATACTTTGCGAAAATGAAAGAAAATAATTGCGAATTTTTACTAATGAGCGATAATTAAGATAACTAATTAAGATATAGA
This sequence comes from Maratus michaelseni, assembly GCA_963931845.1. Lineage (NCBI taxonomy): Eukaryota > Metazoa > Arthropoda > Arachnida > Araneae > Salticidae > Maratus > Maratus michaelseni. The sequence goes on along the minus strand of OZ007597.1, from coordinate 90,169,344 downwards.
TTTGGATTGAAGGATGGGAAGGGGAAACATTTGGCGACCATTTAGATTCAACTCCTTTATTTACATTTAAACGTATGTTTTCCTAAATATAGACTTTACCACAATTTTCGAACAGTAACGTCGCGTTCTTTTCTCGGGTCCTATGAGCCAGATTTCAACAGGAATTGGTTCAATCAACTCCTCTTTTATTTACATTTAAAAGTATGTATTCCTAAATAGACTTCAGTTATCACCATTTTCGAGCAGTAACGTCGCATTGTTTTCTCGGGTTCTTATGGAGCCGATTTCAACGGAAATTGTTTCATTCAACCGGAATTCGATTTCATAACTTTTACCCTTATTATAGTAAATTTTGTCTTCAACGATTCTGAATGCGACTTTTAGCGTTTCTTCGAGTTTCGCGTCAATTTTTTTGTTCGTGAAAGAATTCCGGTTACAATGCGTAAATGTTACAATGCACTGTAGTACATTTTGTCCTCTGCGAGTTTTGTATTTTCAGTAATTTTATATGAGATTTTTCGAAGGTTTTTTACAGTTTTGGGGCGATTTTTCCAAATTAGTAAAACGAATCTGGTTTTAATCTCTTAGCACAATTTTGTAAATTTTGTCTTTTTTTCAATAAAGTTTATTCGGTATTCATACAACAATTTTTAAATTTTTCGCAATTTTTTTTTTTTTTTTATAAGTTTTTTTTTTGTGTTTTGCGGCGATTTTTCCAGATTCCTAAAAGAAATACTGTTTTAATATTTTAGCTCAATATAGTAAACTTTGTCCTCTGCGACTTTTGAAATACATTTTCGTGACTATTAGCATTTTCTCACGATTCGCTGCGTTTTTTCCACATTATTAAAAGGAATCCGGTTTCGATCTTCCAATATAGTATATTTTGTTCTTATTATGAATAGTTTATTATGAATTCGAACAGCGATTTTAGATTTTTTTTTTCACGTTTCGTACTATTTTTTGACGGGACCGAACAACGCCGGGGGAATCATCTAGTTTGCAATAAAACAAGTATTTAGTAGTGACAATATCCTTAAAACTACTCAATAATATTTTAAGTAAATCTCATAACTTTAAGGTTATATTTAAGTAATATGCTTTTTTTGAAACAGCATTTATCAGAAAAAAATTTGAAAAAACTGCGACTAATTACCGTGAATGATGAAGGTCTCTTTAACCTCTCTTCACCCTCCACTCAACCTCATCCCTGTTAACGTGAGCGTGATTAATTTGAATAAGTGAGTAGGGAATAAGGCCAAAACTCTCAGGAAAAATTCAACAATAAAACACTTTAGTGACAAAATTTGTACTTTTTTTTTTTTTTGACAATATGCCAAACACATTTCTCACTTTTAAGTGACACAACTTTGTTTTATCTAAACACAAATTTAATTTCACATTTTTTATACACATTCAAAACCCGATGTGTTGCGTTTGCATTGCATGAGATCTTTCGATTACTTGGAAAGGGAGGGGGGGGGGAGAAATTATTGCAGATTTAGAAAAATTATAACATTAATTTTATTAAATATTAATCAATATTATAAATTAGTACTTAATTACTACTCAACCCCATCCCTCTTAAGTAAGAGTAATTAGTTTGAATAAGTGCGTAGGGAATTTGAATAAGTTTGAATAAGTGCGTAGGCCAAAATTCTCAGGAAAATTTCTACGATGAAGCTCTTTAGTGACAAGATTTTTACCTTTTTAACACTTTCCAACATAGTTGAAAAGTGTTTATGAATTCGGTTTGTAAAAACAATTTAAATGAAAAGCTGGAAATAGTAACTATGAAAATGGAAATTAAGATACATCATGTTCATTGCTGAGTTTATTTCCATTTCACTGTTGTTTCACAATTGAACAAGTAGGATAACTAGAGAAGTCCTCCCCTTTAATGTAAGCCTAATTAATTTGAATAAAGTGAGAAGCGCATAATGTCAAAATTCCCAAGAGAACATTTAGCGATGAAACGTTTTAGTGAAGATATTTTTACTTATTTATTTGTTTTGGAAATATGCCAAATACCTTTGTCACTGTTAAGTGAGACAGCTTTAATTACCTAAACGGAAATTTAATTAATTTCACATATCCAATAAAAATGTATCATCCTATGTTTGACACAGATTTATAATAAGCTGCATATTAATGACAATAGCTAACTTAATAGATTTTCTTCTTTTTTTTTCTTCCATTCCAATATACAAATTTAAATTTTGAAAAATTTTAGCCATTTTAGTATATTTTTGAAATTTTGACATTGTTATGAACATATCTACAAGTTAATAATAATATATATATATATATATATATATATATATATATATATATATATATATATATATATATATATATATATATATATATATTAAAGATTTTTCAAGTTATCCACATATTAATTATTATTACTTACCCATCATACGTAGTATAGGGTAAGTCTTGTAATCGTTTTGAAAATCGAAAAAAAAAATTTGACGGATTTACACGTTTCAGACACTGGAGATTCCGAAAAACATATTTTTAGAAAAAAAAATTTGCCGTCCGTCTGTGTGTCTGTAAACGCTCTATCTCCCAAAAAAATTGAGATAGAGACTTGCAATTTGGTATGTACTTAGTATGTAATAATGGGAAGAAGCCTATTTCATTTCAATAACCTCGATTAACCGGAACTATTTTTTTCGGACTCTCGAAATATTCGTTCTGATAAAAAGTATATAAAAATTTTCGAAATGGTTTATTTTAAGAAATGAATATAAAAGACAATAAAAAAAAACAAATTTTACATAAAGCATGAAGTCGATCGGATAATCAGTTGCCGAGATATTTGGAATCCTATTTCCACACTCTTCGATTTTTCATGACCCTGTATTTCATCCAAATTTCACTTCAAAGATATATTTTAATTGGAAATTTGACGCTTAATCAGATGCAACAAACCGCTAGTTAATAGGATTATTATTTTTGGAGTTATAAGGAAAAACCTCTTTCAAGCAATTCAGTAATCGAGCCTTTAAAGTTTGTGACGTCATCAAGCCACGATTTTATTTGAATTGCAATGCATTTTATAAGTAGTTTACACATTTTTATTTTAATATTTTACATTATGCATATCCATGATGGGTAAGTATTACGGTGGCCCCCAACGACGAGTTTTAAATTTTATTTATTGTTATAGTAATTACTATTTTAACATTTATTTTTTTTTTACATATAAAATTGTAAGTATAAGTTTTAAGCACCTTTTAAATGTTATATGCTTTATAATCTATTTCATGAATCTCACCAATAATTTAAAAAAAAAAAAAATAAGAGAACAATTTCCAACAGTAAATATAAAAATCTAGTAAAACTAAAAATAAGTAAATTTACTATAAATTTACAAGAACAAGCAGTCGAAGAATATCATCTCGTGAAATCGTGTTCAACGAGGCAGTCCTTAAAAGCTACATTTCCTGAATCTTTCAGAAATTTTAAAATACTTATAATTCTTTTATATAAAATCTTAACACATTATGCTTGGGTTTTGGATATTATGTAAAACGGGATTAAAATAACAATGTGATTTGCACAGTTTACGTTGAGGTCCTTTATCTGCAAATTTAGATTTACTAGTTTTATATTAATTAGAAAAACTTGAACTTCGAGTTACGCGTGGTAAATATTCTATCTATCGATTCGTAGAAAATTAAATTATTTTTATTTAAGATATTCTAGAAACTATAATTTAAAAGTGTGTGTGAAAGGACGGGGGGAGGGATGCTAATTACAAAAATGAAATACTCTACTCAGAGGAAAACAATGAGATTTCATTTTAAAGACTCCAAGAAATACAATTTTAGAGGAGAAAAAAAGAAAGAATAGAATAATACTGCTGTAAATGACAAACGCAGTCAGACGATTTCTGCTATAAAATTTACATCCGAACGTTTTGCCAGTTTTTATTCTTCGATTCCATAGACACAAAAAGTGGAAGTAATCTCCAGAGTAAAATTTAAAGAAAAATGAGCTAAAAAATTATGTGATTAATTACATAATATGAATCTGATAAATTAATTAAAGATTTCATTTGCATTTAATTTTCTAAGATTTTTTTTACATTTAAAGAACTTGAACTACTAGTTACGCGTAGTAAATATTCTATCTATCAATTCGTAGAATTTTTTTTTTCAGCTATTCTAGAAACTATAATTTAAAAGTATGTGTGAAAGGACTGGGGGGGGGGGGGGGGGTAATTACAAAAGTCAGAGGAAAACGAGGAGTTTTCATTTTAAAGATTCCAGGGACTATATTTTTAGAGGAGAAGAAAAGAAAGAATAGAATAATACTGCTATAAATAACAAACGCAGCCAGATGATTTCTGCTATAAAATTGACATCCGAACGTTTTGCCACTTTTTATTCTTCGCTTCCATAGACACAAAAAGTGGACACTAGTCACCCGAAGAAACGCTGAAGCTAATGTTAAGTTTGTGGGAAGGCTGTTGCGCGATTTCTCGCTCGCATTTTAATTTTTTTTTTTTTTTTTTTTTTGTGTGATTTTTTTTGCATAGGATAGCTGATGTCGATTTCTAACGTTGTTAGTTTTTACTTTTTTGATTTTGGTTATAGTTTTTTTTTATAAACGGACATTTTCAATTATGGAACCGGTTGGAACTGGTTCTGAAAGTGAAAGTACCCTTATATAAAAAAACTGGAATCAAAATCGAAAAAGTAAAATCTAACAATGTTAGAAATCGACGTCAGCTATCCTATGCAAAAAAAAAAAAAAAAAAAAAAAAAAAAAAAAAAATCATTTAAAAATATTAAAATGCGAGCGAGAAATCGCGCAAGAACCTTCCCATAGACTTAACATTAGCTTACGCGTTTGATGACTGATGTAGGCTCTTAAGAGTAAATATTAATGAAATTATTATATGAAACTAAAAATTATTATATGAAACTGAAAATTATTATATGAATCTGATTAATTAAATGTAAACTTCATTTCCATTTAGAGTTTTTTTTTCTCTCTCTACCATGGATATTCTTGCATTTAAAGAACTTGGTCTTTCTAGTTACAAGTAGTAAATATACTATCTATTTTGATTCAAAGGAAATTAAAGATTTTTATTTAAGAGATTCTACAAATTGTAATTTAAAAGTGGGGAGCGACAGGGAATTAGGAATTTCTGATACTAATTACAAAAGTAAAATAGTACTATATTCAGAGAAAAACTATCAGATACATTTCAAACATTCCAGGAACTATATAATTTTAGAGCATAAAATAAATAAAAAGAAAACTGCCCAGTTAAACTGAGGGCATTGAGCTCACAGGCTATTCACACTAATTGTATATTATACTCTTATTTCAAAGAATCTGAAATAAGAGAAAAATAAAGAAATCAACAATATATTAAGGGGGGGGTCATCCCCCCGTTACCCCCCCCCCCTCATAGTTAACTAATGAACCCCTTAAACTAATCAGGGAAGTCTCTAATTACAATGAATATATATACAAAATTTGAAGAAAATCGGATAATTCTGCATGAAAAACCCATTTATCTAAATTAGGGGGGTGGATTAGCCCCCCGTTCCCCCCCCCTTTATACTTAACCAATCAATCCCGAAAACTAATCAGGGAAGCGTCTTAACCCAATGAATATATAAACAAATTTTGAAGCAAATGGGATAATTCTGCATGAAAAACCCATTTATATAAATTAAGGGAGGGATTAGCCCCCGTTCCCCCCCCCCTTTTATACTTAACCAATCAATCCCGAAAACTAATCAGGGAAGCGCCTTAACACAGTGAACCTGTAAACAAAATTTGAAGGAAAACGGAATAATTCTGCATGAAAAACCCATTTATATAAATTAAGGGGGGATTACCCCCCCCCTCGTTCCCCCCCCCCCTTTATACTTAACCAATCAATCCCGAAAACTAATCAGGTAAGCGCCTTAACACAGTGAACCTATAAACAAAATTTGAAGGAAAACGGAATAATTCTGCATGAAAAACCCATTTATATAAATTAAGGGGTGGGGGGGATTAGCCCCCCGTTCCGCCCCTTTATACTTAACCAGGGGTCGATGCAGGGTTTTTTTCTTGGGGCCAATTTTGTGAAAAGTAAAGGTTCTTTTTGTGAAATTTATTATATTTTTGTGAAAAATAACATTTTGTAACGGAAGTTGAAATCCAGTTAATCAAATTCAAACCAAGCATTTATAAACAAAAACTTTTTAAAATCCTTTTGGTGAAGTTTTCTTCTCTGGTGAACTTGTTTGTTTACAAATTACACATTTTAAAACATCACAAAATAATAAATAAATAATAAATAGCAAGTTTTTTTGGAATGGAATTTTGTGAAAGGGCCTATTTCAGTAAAAGGAATTTTGTGAAGGGCCCATTTTGTCAAATTGATTTTTGTGAAGGGACCCATGTTTAAAATTTATTTTTGTGAAGGGGCCCATTTTATTAAATTGAATTTTGTGAAGGGACCCTAAACAGGCCCCAAATTTTCCCTGGATCAACCCCTGTTAACCAATCAATACCGAAAACTAATCAGGGAAGCGCCTTAACACAGTGAACCTATAAACAAAATTTGAAGGTAAACGGAATAATTCTGCCTGAAAAACCCATTTATATAAATTAAGGGGGGGATTAGCCCCCCTCGTCCCCCCCCCCCTTTATACTTAACCAATCAATCCCGAAAACTATTCAGGTAAGCGCCTTAACACAGTGAACCTATAAACAAAATTTGAAGGAAAACGGAATAATTCTGCATGAAAAACCCATTTATATAAATTAAGGGGGGGATTGCCCCCCCGTTCCCCCCCTTTATACTTAACCAATCAATCCCGAAAACTAATCAGGGAAGCGCCTTAACACAGTGAACCTATAAACAAAATTTGAAGGTAAACGGATATTTCTATGAAGAGTTATCGCGTTACGTACATACATACATACATACATACATACGTACGTACAGAACCGGCGGGCACATAAGCTCTCAGGCTTTGATAGCCTGTGAGCTAAAAATAGACAAAATAACTACTACTGTAAATGACAAATGCAACCAGACGATTTTCCGCTATAAAATATAACACCCTCACATTTTGCCAGTTTTTATTCTTCGTTTCCATAGGCACAAAAAATTTAGTTATTGATAAGAGTAAGTTTTAAAATAAATAATAATAATAAGCCTAAGAAATTTATTTCAGTCGTGAAATAATGATATAAAACTGGATTACTTAATATATTAAAATTTTCATGTAGATTTTAATTCCATTTAGATTTTTTTTTCCATGGATTTTTTTATATTTGAAGAACTTTTCCCTCTCATTCTTCGCTACGTTTCACAAAAAAAAAAAAAAAAAAAAAAGAAGAAGAAGAAAAAAGAAAAAAGAAAAAAAAAGAAAAAAGAAAAAAAGAAAATTGATTGAGTTTCTTTAATAATTAATTTGAAAAAAAAAAACACTATTTATTTATTTTTGTTTTGTTTTGTTTAAACGATTAACGAAATTCTGCTCCATATAGGGATATAAAATGTAAGATTGGATGGATTAAAGTTTGAAATAGTTGGTTGATAAAAGACAAACTTCTCATTTTCGGCGAAACGGGCATTTAAAAAAAAGCGCAAAAAATTTAACAGTTGCGGTACGAATTCCATATAAACTTTATTGAAAAACGGACAGAATTTACAATATGAGGCTAAATAAATCGGTTTAAATTTATTAATTAATTAGCTCCTACTACCCCTAATTTTTTAATAATTTTAGTTTCAATAGATTCGGAAACAGGAGAGGGGGACATATTTTTCCAGTATACTTTCGCGATATCTCTGAAAATATAATACCTAAAATTAAAACAAATATATTTTTGAATTCGATGTTACGAGATCTTTCAAACAATATCCTCACCCTTATTTTTTCAAGTAATTTAATTAATATATCGACTAATTACCGGCATATTTTTTCGAAAATCATTATCAAATATCCTTGGATAATTCTGCATCGATATATGCCTCAAGCGCCCGTCAACTCTCCCTGTGACCGCCCGAAAAGTAAAGTTTCTGTGTAACGGAAAAATGCGTTTTTCTCAAAAACTATTTTACCTAGAAAAATTGCTATAGTTTTCATGCAAGGTTTAAATAAACTCCTACTACCCCTAATTTTTTCATAATTTTAGTTTTAGTAGATTCGGAAATAGAGAATAAGGGGGACATATTTTTGCAGTGCATTTTCTACGATATCTCTGAAAATTTAATGCCTAAAATTAAAACAAATATTTTTTTGAGTTCGGTATTACGAGATCTTTCACACGATATACAAAAAGATTTTTTTTTTTTTTTTGTTAAGTAACATAATTAGCCCCCAAAATTTTTCCTAAACATATTTGTGAATGGCTAATAATCGAAAAATATGTGGGTAAAAGGCTTTATAACTTTCTCAAGTTCGAACTTTTCACGTCCCATTAGTTTACGAGAAAAAGGGCTGTGACAGACGGCCGGACAGACACAGGAGTGATCTTATAATGGTTCCGTTTTTACTTTTTAGATACGGAACACTAAAAATTGATTATTTTTTTCTTGTGAGTGGGTCAAAATTACCGGCGCACTTGGAAAATCAGGGAAATACGCCAATCGTTCCGTTCAATTCAAAATAACAAAAAATGTAATAATCAAAAAATCCAAAATCTGAACCTTAGGTACATTTGGACCTGTTTTCGTCTATTCGGAACCATATTTCCAGACCTGCGACAGATTTCCCTAGCCATCGCCAACAGACAAACACCCACACACACATTCACAAACAGGTAAAAACTTTATTTTATTAATATAGATAAGAGACCCTAATAAGGGTAATAATTTAGATAATTTATTTTCGTATCTTTAATTAAAGCATTGCAGCTACCTCTACGAGTGTGTTAATTCAGCTGATTTTGCTGTTTTATTTTAGCTTTCAAGTATTCTCTCATTTCCTGTTAGAATAAATGAACAGACGTTTGAATTCGCTTATTGCAAGAACGTGGTTATAATATAACGAGCAAAGGCACTGGTCCCTTCATCCTCGTTATAATCGAATTCGACAGTATTTTACTCAGAGGAAAATAATGCGATTTCATTTTAAAGATTCCAAGAACTATAATTTAAGATGGGAGAAAAAATAATAAAATACTACTACTGTAAATGACTAACGCAGCCAGACGATTTCCGCTATGAAGTTTACACCCGCACGTTTTGCCAGTTTTTATTCTTCGTTTCCATAGACACAAAAAGTGGAAGTAATGTTCACGAGTGAAGCAACGAATTTCCAATGACAACGCTGGAGAAAAACTTGTAGTGAAGTGAAACGGTGTAGAATTTTTTTTTTTTCTTTTTCTCCAACTCGGGTTTATGAACGCCGACATTTATTCAAGGCAGGTGGTGGAGTGGAAGTTACATCACTGAATGGGAATTTACTCCACGCCCACTTTATTAGTTTAATAGTATGTTTTGAAATTTACGTATTTTCATTTCAACTAAGCCTTGTGAATATTTATTATTAGTTAATAAAATAAGCTACTGCTAATACATTTTAAAAACAAATTAAGTATACGCACGTTCAACTTATTCTGTAAATTAAGTTCTACAGCACACAGAAAACTTTGATTGATGGACAAGTCTGGACGCAAAAACTTTCCTAACAATGGTCATTTGATATAATTATTATCATGTGATTATAAAATAAAATAGAAATAGTCTTTATTACAGATTAATTTGATGTTTAAATTTAATGGGAATTTTAGAACCGGATTACCATAATTAAATATTTTAAAGTTTAAATAATCGTGCTAGACATATTTGTTCACATTATTAAATGACGATTATTTATCATAATCTGTCCATCATTAGCCCAAACCAATCAAAACAAGTGGGTAAGTGTGATCGAAGATCGCTCAAAGGGTTTCGTTTAATATTCCTTTCAAAACACTTTATCCTTTCTTTAATAAATTCAAATAAATTTCTTTTAGAAAAAAAAAAAAAAGTCATGTTTTTTATAAAGTAAAAATTTACCGGTCTATTCTTTCGTTTTTTTTTTTTTTTTTTTTTTTTTTTTTAATATCTAAACCAGCCCGCTATTATATTCTGTCATAATAATATCCGTCATGCGGACTAAATGCGATATTTAAAAAATAATTTCAAAATTAAACAAATTGTACACCTTCAAAATGTTAAAATATGCGAATATTTCCATAATCGGATTTTTATCACGATTCAATATGTTTCTCAAACTCATATATTTACTATTCTCTATTACTCATATTGATACTCGCTTTGTATTATTCTCAAACATCTGAAAAATTCGTTAAACTTCCAATATGACGTCAGATTTTCTTTTCAATTCTCTAGTGACGCGATATTAATCTGCTTTGTGTACATACACATACTCATACTCCTTGTATTGAGAAATTTTAGACATTTTCCGTTTTATTACCGCTATGACGTCAATCAATTTTATTTCATATTTATCTTTTTGTCAATTGGTGAAACTTTTTATTTCATTTTCATTTTTCACGTGGAAATCGTCTGATAGAAAATTAATTATTGTGGAAAGAATTTCATTGTGGATTTTAAATTTTTGGCATCTGCTGTAACGAAAAATGTTTAAATTTAATAGGAAAAGGCTGTTAGAATTTTGGTTTTTTATCTCTATTTATTAAAATAATACGAATTTTTCAAATTTTAATATTTTGAGCTTTTTAGGTGGTATTCAGTATACACGAAGTTTCAACTCTGTAAGTTATATAGTTTTTGAGAATGGCTCTGTGATGGACAGACAACGGAGCGGGAGTAATAGGGTTTCATGAGATGAACGAAACCCTAAAAATGAGTGTTATATTTAGTTAACCTATAAATCATTCGCGATCGTGTATGATTAATGAATGCTCTGATACAGGGAAACGCGAACTTAAAATAAACATAAACACTCATGTTATTATTACTCAATTAATTAAACTAAGTAATAAGACCTGCATTATGTAATTTTAGTTAAATATTCCAAATACAGTCTTCCGCCAAAAGAAATTATAATTAAAACTAACGTTAATTACTATTAAAATATCAAAATTACAATTCTCGTGAAAAACAGTTAACTTTTAAACATACCTGTAAAAGAAAGAAAAGAAAATTAACCTAAAAGAATTACACACAATTAAACTACGATGAATTAAAGAAAAACCAAAAGCAATTCAATTAAAATTATTTATTTACAAATATAAACATAATATACAAAATTTAAAAAAGGAAAAGAGAAAGCACAATCGCTTTCATAACTTAATTTCAGCTTCTGCGCTGATGACATTTAGCTGATTAACTAGAATATTTATCTTACTAAATAAAAATATCATTTTGACATTAAGCAATCCCAAATTGATTTTTATCATTAACAAGATCAAATAATTATTCGGTTGGGATTCCGAAATCATCACTCTACTTAGAATTCATATTAAATTATACAAAAATAATTGAGATAAGAAAAATGAAGTTACAATGGAATTCATACTTTAAACACTTGTTAGTAGGTGATGCAATACTTTAGCCATCGATTGGAGAGAACATCTTCTGGAAGCACACAATACAAATAAATTTGTAATTGGATCATTCTTGATCAAATTTTTGCTGTTATTAATAATTTGATATCAACATCAAATACGTAGATATGCAAGAGCATATTAAAACTTTTTCTCCATCTTACAGAAATGATCATAAAATATTTATTGCTTTATTAAAGCAAGACTGGAGAAGTAGAAAATATAGCATGTCAATGCTATTTTACTGCTAGAACGCTGATGAAACAATATTAATGGATGCTACGCATCGAAGATCGTTGTTTTTCCGAGTTGGACAAGGAAAAATTATTAAGATGCTTAAACAGAATATATATTTTACTAGAAAGAAAACATATCTATGCAAATTGCATCGCCGTCCTTAATTAGAGGGCAGTACTGCTACGAATCCCGGAAAAAAAAATCACTCCGGTAAAAATCGCCCCGGTTAAGGTCAACATGATAAATATCATTTGATGTTAGTAGACTAATCTCAAAATTTTATCTCATATTTATCTATTATATTACCCCCACAAATCTGTCCCTTACCTAAAAAAGCAGGATAATGAAAAAGTTCCCCTAAAGAAAATTCATTTTCTCTCCGTTTTTATTTTATTATATTTACAAGCTCTGTGTGTAATTTTTTACTACCCCTCCCTCTCCACCACACCCAAAGGCTATTCTTGATTCAAGTTTTAAAAATATATAAAAATGTTTGCTTATATATATACTATAAATGAAGCAAGTTGAAAGAATCTATAAACTGTATTTCCTTAATACTCCATCCATATTATCCACTCCATTCTATAAAAGTTTAAATAGTTCATTACATTTAAATTGCGCTAAAAGTTCTGTCTTTCGTAAAAAAAAAATGATGCAGTGCATTACTGGCCATCATTTCGCTAAGCAAATAAATTTATATTAACATACGACAGAAATGTACAATATTTACATTATTAAACAAACTGATGTGATACAATAAAGGCAAAAAAAAAAAAAAACTTCTTAATAACACCATAAAAATTAAGAAATTCGCCAGGCCTTTCGAAATAACTTCATCTTTCTTCTTCAGACGCAAAGAAGACGTGCTACCACTTAGAAGACCGGATCAAGGCTGCATGGAGAGTCTTGATCCTGCCTTCCAAGTGGTAGCATGTCCTGAAGAAGAAAGGCAAAGTATAATATTTAATACATGGAATAATTTCTTACGATTACTACCACTACCATTAATAATAACAATAACAACAGTAATAGCAAAAAACAGTTTTATTGTTCACTGTGATTTACCTGAATTTTAAATTCATATTTTACAGTTTTTATATAAAGGAAAATATAAAGAAAATATATATGATCAAGGTCCCACTAATCCAGGGACCCTCCTAACGTTTTCGAGGCTCTGTGTCCCACTCATAAACACAGCAAGGCCTTCAATTTATTAATCTTGTAATTACAGAATTTTGCAACAAAACTAGTTTAGAATAATTTAGAACTATTTCAAAATTCACACACTTACTTGTTCAATAGCTTTATTATAACTAGGGTTCGTAAATATCATGATATTTTCGAAAATATAAAAAATATCGGATATTTTGATATATATCCGATATTTTTTATATATATCCGATATTTTTTTTTTTATATATCCGATATTTTCAAAGTACTCAACTTACTGCTCATAATAAATATTTCCAAGCATAATATAAACTAGAAACTAAAATATATTGCACTTAACATGAAAACTTAAACAATATACTAAAAATGCTGTTTTTCTTCTTTTATTTTTCACTTTGAACAAAATTGAAGATCAACTAATCAACAAAACGGAAACAATTTGCTTTATACACTTATATTAAAAAAAAAAAAAAAAAAAAACTATAAGATTTAGTATCAAGAAATAAGAAATTTATGAAACAAATTAAATAAAAAAGATTTTTTTTAATTGAAAATTTTAAACATAAATGTAAGCTTATTTATTTTTTATTCCCTAACATGTTGTACAATTTAAGCTCAACAACACCAAACCAGAAATTGATTCTTTTCTAACGAAGTTGTATAGAACTGATTACCTAAATTAGACCTTTTATCTTTCTATATCTGATCTGAATTAGTTATGTCCCACATAAATATTAGTCCCAAATAATCTACATTTGAAAATAAAAACTTCGAACAAACCTTGGACAAGATTTTTTTTTTCTTTAGCTACTGCAGAGACAAATGTTCTTTATCTACAGAATGACACAGTCAATATCAGTTGAAAATTTCATTTACACTTGTTTTGACTTAAAATATGAAACATATCTTGCACAGTGATATTTTGAAAATAAATATCAAATATTGAAAATAACAAACATCTTGATATTTTGAAAATAAATATCAAATAATATAAAAATATCAAATATCTTGATATTTTGAAAATAAATATCGGATATATATCATGATAGATATCATGATATATATCCATTGATATCAACGAACTCTGATTATAACTGTACAAATTATTTTTTTAATGTAACTCTGTGACTATCTTGTATAAGCACAATTTTATAATTTTATTTCATTTGATTTATTTCAAAATAACAAATGACAGCATAAGATAAATCGAAAAATACAAGTTCCGAGAAAAAAATCTTACAAAATCGTTTAAACACAGTTTATTCTTTTCTTGGAAAAAATTATTATTCCTGGGTAAAAAGTTTAAGTGTACATTTAGATGAATCATCAACAACTAACTTGTGTGTGTTTAGCTTTAGATATTATATCAGAATTAAAAATACATTAAAATATTTTATAACGTATTTAATATAATATTCCTGGAATAGCTTTCACATTTATCACAAGAAATATCTTCAACCTTTTCGTCACTACATACTAAGAATTGAATCCACTGATTAATGCGAAAGAGATACATTAATGTAATGTACATTAATATTTGCATAAAAGACGTCTATAGACCTAAAAATAATATTCTCACGAAGCATTAGCATAAACAATAAATAATGTTTAGCTATATCTACCTTTCAAAAATAAATATTACTTCACTATCACATAGGGAAAATGTTTCCAAGTTTTCTTGGGTTTTTTTACAAGCTAATACTGACAAACATAAATCTCCGGAACAACTAATCCCTACTTAATATTCATCCCAAAGGATTACATAAGAATCATTACGTCATATGTCTGCGCTGAAACTTTGAAAAAGAAAAGGTGGGGGGAGGAGGAGGCTGGAATAGCTGTTACTTTGCAAATGGTCTCTATAAACAAAATTATTTTTTTCATTAAAAATAATTGTCAATTAAGCAATATTGCCCGATTTATAATTCGTGATACCTAATGTTCCACAGCTTTATTCTGAAAATGTTGTTATCAAACATAAAACTATAATTTTAATTTTCTTTATTAAACCTGTATTAAACATTTCAAATGTATTGCATTATCGATAATGATCCTTTAATTTTTAGGTACGCTTCTAATTATATAAATACACGTAGCACCTATAGTCGTCGTCTGTTCCGTCCATCTGTCCTCATATAACAGCGCAAAAACTACCCAACCGAATGGTTTGAAATTTAATATATATAATCGTTGCAGAATTTTGTCGATTCATTTCAAATTTCATGAAAATCGAATCAAAACTTTAAAAGATATTAATAAAAGTTTTCTTCATTTTATTAAATCCTATCATACGTAATTAATTCAATGATATCCCATGATAGGTAATGATTCTAGATTGCCATGGTGATAACGTCATATTTAAGATGGAGCCATATTATTTCCTTATTACTGAATTTAAAAACCGAATTTGTATACTAAAATTGTTTAATTATAGCAATCATATAATCTACCGACAGTTTTTTGGATAGATGTTTCCGGAGAAATAGATATTAAATGGAAAAATAGTCTAAATATGGATCAAGTTCTGAAATTTTCAAAGCTAGGCTTAAGTTTCCCATTGAAATTTTCAGTCAATGTCAACAAAAGATAAAATGTTGCCAACTTAAAATGTACTTATTTTATTACGGAAATTAACCATATCATAATAACAGACGATATAATTCATTTCATTGAAACTAGTTTTAATACGAACTCACCTCATTTGTTACGTTTGACGTAAAATTTCCAACTTGTTAAACTATTGTTTAACAAAAGTATTGTTCAATAACTATATAAGTCAGTTTTAATAAAAATTTAAGTAAATATTATTGATGCTGATTTCTATATGAAAATACAGAGCTGACAGTCTATATGACAGGTCTATATACACAGCTGACAGTCTATGAATACGTTTGGAAAATGTGTCATTATTTATTAGAAACGATAACTTTCCTTCGTAGTCTCAATGGAAAAAAATTTATATGACTATAAATCAATGGGATTTCAGATATTAACCTTTTTCACTCCACTGACACCTAAACGATGACATACTAAGTTTAATCCCCAAATGTACAATGGCACCAGAATTTTGGTACAAAATTTTCGGTTTGTTATTTACACGAACAAATGTATTTACTTATTTTTAAATAAATTTGATCGAAAATTCCGATGTCAATGTGACATTTGGGCGATTAAACGTAGTATGTCACCGTATACAGTGGATATAGAGTAGATTACAAATGGTTAAACAATATAACCAAACTATAAAGCATACATAAAGTAACATTAATTATTTCAAACTATCTACTTGAACTTGGACTCTAGAGAGGTTGTAGGTTCATGCTATCTCATACTTCATACCTTAAATAAACAAAACATCTGCTTCTATTTTCGAAATAACCATAAAAACGCGTCTGAAGAATATCTTCTGCCAGATATTTTAACCGATAAAAAGACAACAAAAAGCTAGCAACATTTTTTTAGCCTTGAGAAACTAAGAACAGCCTTATGGGCCACACAACAAACCATCACGCTATCAATTGCTCAAATGTACTTACGAGATTCACTGCACCATCAAAAGAACACTACACGCCCGATTTTTTTGGGCCATTTACACGGATGTTAAGAGCGGCAATTAATGGTCCAATGCCTTCTCGAAATCGTGAAAAAGAACAATCGTGAACCAGTGTTAATGAAAAAAATAGATGGAAAACACGCGCGATACAGTTTATATCGTTAATTTGATCTTGGAATGTTTATTATGACTTTTATAAGGGGGAGTATCTCAGATAATCTGGGTTCAATATTGGATCGCCATTTTGCAAGTGGTACAATATATTTTTGGTACATCAATCAAATCTTAACCACAAGCGTGTGCAGTTTCCCTTGTTTATTTTTTTTAATTAATTTTTAATTAACAATTTTCTATGTAGAATTTCCTTATCCTATAATTTCTCACATACCGTACAGCCGCTTGCTTCACTTGCATTTTGTAGGAGGAGGGGGAAAAAAGGTTGTCAATTTATTGAAATGTTTCTTGTGGCGAAATGATCAGATTATAAAAATTTTAGAGCGTGAATTCTGCTAGTTCTGTAATTTCTAACTGAAATTGTCATTAGAGTGAATTCTACAGTTGTTAACTGGAGTTACAGGTGACTATTAGATATATGTTAGCACACTGGCACTACATTGGTACTGTATTCAGGGTTCTCACTGATTTTTGACAAACCTTAGCAATTTGGCTAATCATTAACGAAAAACTATAGCCAAATCAAAAATGTTAGCAATAGATTTGTCGTGAAACATTCATTATAAAATCGGTTTTTTTTTTTACTTTCCGCAACATATCCTCTTTTTTTTTTTTTTTCCCAATATGTATTCCAATTATTGTAATCGTTTTTAGAATAGTTTTTGATTTAAATTCAACTTCGACGGCAAAGAAACTAATCGGTTGCAGAAACTAATAAAACAAGTATATTATAGAAGTTTTCAAAGTCGAGAAAAAAAAATTATTGCCCAATTTATTTCTATATAGTTTTATGAAAGAAAACCCGAGTTAATTCTGGATTCGAGATAGCATTTTAGTAGGTTAAATTCAAACAAATTACATATCTATTTTTTAATAAGAACAAGTTCTTAAAAAACAAAAAATACAAATAACTTGTTACACAGAAAACGTTTAATCGTAACAATAACATCACTGAAAGTGTCGGAAAAAAAAAAAAAACGCTTGCAATTTGGCGATTTTAATCTTTCGTTTTCTCGCCAAATGAAACATTTTGTCGAGATTTGGCGCAATGGCGATCGGCAGCGAGAACCCTGACTGTATTGATACCATATTGGCACTAAGAGATAAATATAAGTATTGGCGAATACAGAGCGTCTTCAATTATGTCTTTATTAGTAAATTTCTCATTTTGATTATAGACTTTTAAGGGGGTATCTGTCAATCAGGTCTCAAATTCCCCTCGCTAATGTTAAACCTATGGGCGTATAATGCATTCTTATTTTTACAATATCTCTTCAGGAAATTAATATTTTCGACTTATTTTTCTGTGCACTGCTCTGAAAGGATGTCTCCCTCTTTTTCTTTAGTTGCCAAAATCTTTCTAAAATATACAACTAATTTATAATTTTGTTTTTATCTTAGTGAAACAGAGTAAGAGTTTAACACTTCAAATAAAGTTAAGTATATATTTCAGAAATATCTTGACAACTAAAAAAAAAAGGAGATATCCTTCAAGAAGAGTACACAGGAAAAAAAGAAGTTTTAAAATATTAATTTCTCGAGGAGATAATTTTAAAATCATCACCCGCTGATAGGTCCAATGACAGCATTCTTTTCAAATTTCTCGTTTTTATTTCAGTATTTTTAAATGCTTATTTTGATTTTGGATGGAATACCAGGTCGATGTAGTTCAGAAAATAAAAATGTCCCCGGGGAAAAAAAAAAAAAAAAACTGCAACCAAAATCGAAAAAGTAGGAAAGTATCTGATTAGACATCGACATCGGGTATCCTATGCAAAATAATAATAATAATAATAATAATGAAATGCAAACGTGAAATTTGAAAAGAACGCTACCGTTGGATTAACATTAGTTTGCGAGTGTTTTCGTGTTACTATAGTGTGGCTTACTTAAAATCCGATATTCGTGAAAATTTTGAAAGAGTAAACAGGTTTTTTTTTTCGCAAAGTTGCAAGCAAAGATAATAAAAATTAATAATGATTTATGTTGATAAAAAAATCTCAGTAATCGACTGAAGTTGACTGTTTAAAAAAAAAAGAAAAAGAAAAAAAAAAGATAAAATCTAATTTATGATTTTCAATTTAACATGACCATTCTCCATAAAGTTAAAGAACAATCAAATAATTTCTTATCATAAATACCTCATTCGATAGTTTAAAGTAACGTGCATGGAAATTATTGTGTTTTCACACATATCGTGTTTTTATATGATCCTTAAATTCTCGAAAGAAGGTAAAAAATAAATAAATAAATAAATAAATAAATAAATAAACAGTAAATTATTTTTAAAACTTTCCGTTGGGTTTGTTGGTTTTGCTTAACTTTACTTTCTTTTATATGTAAAAAGTAATTTAAGTGAACTCATTGTACTAAACATATCGCAAATAGGGTACTGCACGGGTCGGGTTGTACTTGACCCGAACCCTCAAATTTCATTTCAAGTCAACCCGCAACCCGACCCGAACCCGACAGAAAACATTTTCTCGACCCCGAACCCGAAATACTTCAGCTCGCAAGCCAACCCGAACCCACAATGAAAGGACAATAAATCATGTTTTAATGCTATTATGAAAAGTAATGTACAATTATATCACTAATAAATAATTTTATATTTTATATAGAAAAATGGACAAATATATATTCTTTAATATAATGAAACCTCTGAATAGCGGACACCTCGATATCATTGAATAGAGTCCTGCATCGGGTCGGGTTGTTTCTATTTTTATTTGTTTCGGGTCGGGATGATTCTAACTTTCTTTCTGCGTGTAGGGCTCACTCCAGAATAATTCTTCCGCGTCATATTTAGGTTTTTTTGGAATTTTCACAAAAAGTTTGAACAGAACTGTGTTTCAGATGAAACTAAATACGTATTTGAATATGAATGAGTACATATTCAAATTACTGCACGAGGAAAAATGAAATGTATGTAAGAAATATAATCATAGATTGTTCTTTCTTTACGGTGCAGTTAAGAACAATCTTTTTTCCCTCAGAACATGAAAAGTATTAGCAACATTTCGTTTATGATACACGCAAAAGAACATGTATCGTATTTGTGTTAGTTTATGCACACATGCGTATGTTACCTGTGTGTGATTGAGAAGTGTCCACTATTCAGAGATAAAAAAGAGCGTACAATTATATAAGTGTTAGGGATTGAAAAGGTTTCCGCTTTTCGGGAGTGTCCGTTATGGAGATCTTATTGTATATACATTTATAAGAAGAAAAATATTGTGGACATTTTTTTGAAATAGCGGGTCAACTGGGACCCGACCCGCAAGAGTCAAAACCCAACCCGAACCCGAAACAATGAAAACCCAACCCAACCCGAACCACAGCAAAAAAGTAGAAGTCAACCCGAACCGCAACGAAAAGATATAGCGCCAACCCGTCGCGGGTCGGGTCGGGTCTGGTGCGGGTAAAAGCGGGTAACCCGACCCGATGCAGGACTCTAATCGCAATCAACTCAGATTCTGATGAAACACATTTTTTGATAACAACGAATTTTGAAATGTAACAACTTATACATTAACAACTTTTAATAATGGTTAGGGACGTAACGAGTTGGCCGAATACCGAATTATTTGGCCAAATTTTACGCTGAATACCAAATATTCAGCTACTAACTATTCGGCTACACTAACTTTTAAAAAAATTACATAATTTTTTTAATGTTTGGAAGTAAAGTAAAACAAAAATTGATCTTGTATTATTTGTATGTTTTAAAAAATTGTACTATTTGAAATACCTTGATGCTAATTACTAAAAAGAAGACATTTAACTAAATCTAAATTACAAATAGCATAATTTTATCTGTAGATACATCTAGTTCATATACATTTTAGCTAAAATAAGAACTCATTATCATCACTGTTAAATGTACTTTCTGAATTTATTTTTTATTTTTAAAAACTTATTTCAATACATAAAATTAAGAATTTGTATTTTATCTATGTATACTCAGACATATCAAACTGATTTTCTGTAAGACAGGATGGTACGTTATTTCCATTAAAATATAAAGAATATTCTTCATTTCTTCTATCCAGTCATACTATTATTCTTTCTTACAATCAGTGAGATATACCCCCGGAAATAGCCTTGGTGGAATAGATTTTGTTGCAAAGAATTTGTGGTTAAAAAATTCTCAATTTAAAACATGAAATGTAATATATATTATATTATGCATTCCATTAATTAAAGTTATAATACTTTTTTAAATGCGCAATGCAAATATGGAGCAAGAAAAATACTTTAATTTATATAACATAATTATTTGCACTTATTTCGAACTTAAACAGCCTAACAATACAACTTAAACTTATATACAATTTAAAATTTAATTATTGTTAAGAGATTTTTTAATATGACTGAATTTATTATTCTGTAATATTTTGAAGTAAATATATTTAAGGGTGTTCGTGAAAAAATTAATAATACTGCTAATCAGTGAGAATCTTCTTGGCACATTAACAAAGTCCTTTTTATATGTGAATGAAGTTTGCATGCAATAGATACTGTATTACATATATACTATATTATACATTTTATTAATTAAAGTTACAATGTTTCTTTAAATGCACAATGCAAACATGCAGCAAGAAAAATACTTTTATTTATATAACATCCTTATTTGCACTCATTTCGAACTTAAACAGCCTAACAGTAACAATACAACTTAAACTTATATACAATTTTAAATTGAATTATCGTTAAGAGATTTTTTAATATGCTGAATTTATTATTCTGTAATATTTTGAAATAAATATATTTAAGGTTGTTCGTGAAAAAATTAATAATACTGCTAAATAATCAGTGAAAATCTTCTTGGCACATTACAAAGTCATTTTTATATGTGAATGAAGTTTGCATGAAATAGATACTGTATTACATATATACTATATTATACATTTTATTAATTAAAGTTACAATGTTTCTTTAAATGCACAATGCAAACATGCAGCAAGAAAAATACTTTTATTTATATAACATCCTTATTTGCACTCATTTCGAACTTAAACAGCCTAACAGTAACAATACAACTTTAAACTTATATACAATTTTAAATTGAATTATCGTTAAGAGATTTTTTAATATGCTGAATTTATTATTCTGTAATATTTTGAAATAAATATATTTAAGGTTGTTCGTGAAAAAATTAATAATACTGCTAAATAATCAGTGAAAATCTTCTTGGCACATTACAAAGTCATTTTTATATGTGAATGAAGTTTGCATGAAATAGATACTGTATTACATATATACTATATTATACATTTTTTTAATTAAAGTTACAATGTTTCTTTAAATGCACAATGCAAACATGCAGCAAGAAAAATACTTTTATTTATATAACATCCTTATTTGCACTCATTTCGAACTTAAACAGCCTAATAGTAACAATACAACTTAAACTTATATACAATTTTAAATTGAATTATCGTTAAGAGATTTTTTAATATGCTGAATTTATTATTCTGTAATATTTTGAAATAAATATATTTAAGGTTGTTCGTGAAAAAATTAATAATACAGCATACAGCTGATCAGTGAGAATCTTCTTGGCAGATTAACAAAGTCATTTTTATATGTCAATGAAGTTTGCAGACATTAATGTGTTTTAGAATTGAATAGTACGTTTCATTTTACTATAAATGTATTAAATCTATAATAAATCATTTCTCAATAGTTGTGTTTTTAAAATCTGTTTAAATCTCTAATTTTGGCACCATTTTCTTAAAAGTTTCTTGGCCTTTAAAGAAAACACGGAGAACTGTTATTCGACTTCTTAGTATATAAATAACATTTGGCTAAATATCTAAAGTATACGGACACAGATATTCGGCCGAATGGGTCGAACATTGAATACTAGCCGAACATTCGTTACATCCCTAATAAGTTGTTCTATGTTCTATGGCATATTTGAGATAGAGGGTGGTTTAATGCATGGAGGATATTCAAGAAAATTTGAAAAGCGAAACTATTTTTTTTTAATGCATAAGTTGAAAAAACACTTTATTAGTGATTTATACTGATAAATTAATCATAATGACAAACTGTAGCTGACTGTTTCAGAAAGAAAAAAAAAATCGATAAAGTCTAATTTATTAATTTTTAATTTTCCATTGGGAAACCATTCTCCACAAAGTAAAAGACTTCTTGTCGTAAATATAAACAAAACAAATAAAAATATCAGTTAAATTAAGGAAATATTGTATTTTCATATTTTATGCAGATGTTGATACGCTTCTCAAATTTTAAAATACGACAATAACTTAACTAATAATAAGCCATATTTGAGATAAAATGTATTTAATGTCATTTCTCTATGACAGATATTCATGAAAATTTTAAAAGACTAAACATATTTTGTCTTCAAAAGTTTTTAGGAAAAGAAAGAAAAGTGATTTACGCTGATAAATTAATCACAGTGATCAACTGTAACTGACTGTTAAAGAAAAACAAATGGACTAAACTTAATTCATTCATTTCCAATTTCCCATGGGAAAGGTAATTTTACGTAAATTTTAAAATACAACAATAACTTAACTAATAATAAGGAATATTTGAGATAAAATGTGTTTAATGTCATTTCTCTATGACGGATATTCATAAAAATTTTAAAAGATTAAACATATTTTATCTTCAAAAGTTTTTAGGAAAAGAAAGAAAAGTGATGTAGGCTGATAAATGAATCACAGTGATCAACTGTAATAACTGACTGTTAAAGAAAAAAAAAAGTGGACTAAACCTAATTCATCCATTTCCAATTTCCCATGGGAAAGGTCATTTTACGCAAAGTTAAAAACCATTAAAAACTTCTGATCATAAACATCTCCTCCATAGTTTCAAGTAACAAGCGTAAACAGCACGCGTTCAAGTAAGGGAATATTGTATTTTCGAATCTCATGTACTATTTTTATATGCTTCTCAAATTCCCGAAAAAAAAGTCAGAAAATTCCATAGTAAATTATTTCAAAAACTTTTCGCCGTTGCGGTTTTGGTATTTTATCTTTTGCTTAATTTTTTTTTCTAAGAAAAATATAATTTAAATATGTTAGAATTTCCCCTAACAAATATTAAGCTTAATTATATTAAAAAATAATAATACCCCCATTTATTGCTGAACTTTAAAAAATAATAATAATAAAATAAATACTATGTCCACCTTTGCCTATTATAAATAATTGAAAAAAATCCTAAATAATATTAACTTTGTTTTTTTGTTGTAGTTAATTGAGAAAATCCTAAATAATTATAACTTTGTGTTTTTGTTGTAGTAAGTTGAGAAAATCCTAAATAATTATAACTTTGTGTTTTTGTTGTAGTTAATTGAGAAAATCCTAAATAACTATAACTTTGTTCTTGTTGTATATTTGTTCGTTTTCAACTCTAGAATTGCTATTTGGAGATCATTTTTGTTATTATTATTTAAATTATTGTTAATTACACAATGAAAATTATAAACAAAACATCAGTTTATAAGTTAAATTCAATCTGCTATATAAATCTTATGTTAAAATATCACCCAACTAAACACTGACATGTATAATCCAAAGGTTGTAGTTCAAACACCCGACCCGAACCCACAAATTCCATCTGAAATCAACCCGCAATCAAAGGACAATAAACTATATTTTAATGCTATTATGAAAAGTAGTGTACAATAATTATATCTCTAATACAAATTTTATATTTTATATAGTCGTTGAATAGAATCCTGCATCGGGTCGGGTTGTTTTTTTCGGGTCGAGATGACTCTAATTTTCTTTCTGTGTGTCTCCCAGTAGTTCGGTGGTTGAATTCGGAATTAATTAGGGGAAAGCTAGAAATTATTTTAAACCCTTTCATTTAAATCTTTAATGAACATACTAAGTTTTCCCCCTCGTACTAGGTGAGCTTTAGCCGCTATTGTACAGATTTATAGTCGAAAAACACGTTTTTTTAATTACCATAACAATATCTCGAAACAATCAACTCTATCAAAAACATTGTCTACATAAATATTGCACAGCTTAAAATTCTGAGTCAAATGAGTACCCACGCTTAATATCTTTGTTGAATATTAAATTCACAACTCTATTTCAAAGTTTTGCTTAAATTATCGCAATGTTCTATTAAATTTACCGCAAATTATCACATTAAAATGCGATTGGTACTAGAGTCCTCCATGGATTGGATTGCAAATTCGAAAATTCTCCTTAAAGTCAACCCGAATGCTAAGTGATAGAAGATTAATCTATAAATGGAAAAGTAGTCGACAGTAGTCTCTAATATCAAATTTAACTTTTTTTATATAAAAATAAACACATATACACTCATTAATACCATAGCTGCCAACTTTTACGCTTTTTTCTTACCACTAAAATTTGATAGTAAATTTTATCTTATTAAATCGACAAAATCGTGTGATTACTTAAGGAAAAAATGTCTATTAAATTTTAGCGGTAACAGAAATGCGTAAAAGTTGTCAGCTTATGTAATACTCAAATATATAGTCTTTTTTCATTTGAAGAATCGGGTCAAAAGGTGAAAATAAGCACTCGCCAGTCGCCACTCGTCGATTAAACTTGAAAAACTGGCGATTAAAAATATGGAAAGAACCGGCCAAATAGAGGATTTTCTGATTTCCTTTTTTCCCTCAACATTCGCCATTTTTCCGCGCCCGATCGCCGAAATTCATTATTTTTTCACGCCCGCTCGCCGAAATTTGTTATTTTTCTCTCCGATCGCCCAAATTAATGATTTTTCCGCTCCCGATCGCCGAAATTAATGATTTTTCCCGCTCCCGATCGCGGAAATTAATGATTTTTCCGCACCCGATCGCCAAAATTTATGATTTTTCCGCGTCCGATCGACGAAATTCATTATTTTTTTGTACCCATCGCCGAAACTCAAGATGTTTTCGCGCCCGTTCGCTGAAATTTATGATTTTTTCATGTCCAATCACCGAAATTAATGATTTTTTCGCACCCGATCGCCAAAATTTATGATTTTTCCGCGTCCGATCGCCGAAATTAATGATTTTCCTACACCCGATCGCCGAAATTCATGATTTTTCCGGGTCCGATCGCCGAAATTCATGATTTTTCCGCACCTGATCGCGAAATTCATGATTTTTCCGCACCTGATTGCCGAAATTCATGATTTTTCCGCACCCGATCGCCAAAATTTCTGATTTTCCGCGTCCGATCGATCAAATTCAGGGTTTTTCCGCGTTCGATTGATCAAATTCAGGATTTTTCCGCACCTGATCGCCGAAATTTATGATATTTCTGCATTGTGTATAATTTTGCTGGTAACTAATTTTAAAATTTAAAATAGATTGG
Source organism: Maratus michaelseni (assembly GCA_963931845.1). NCBI lineage: Eukaryota > Metazoa > Arthropoda > Arachnida > Araneae > Salticidae > Maratus > Maratus michaelseni. The sequence continues at coordinate 90,143,322 of OZ007597.1, read as the reverse complement.
AAATTAGAATCTCAAGTTTATTCAAAGCAATATAAATTAAAATATTTTTATTTAGTACATAAATTGCTTTACTGTAAACTCATATATATTTTTAATTAAATATTCAGTGACATAAATATGTACTGACTGGCCACTAAAAAAATTATTCTCACTCGCCACTAACTGGCTACTAAAAAAAAACAACCTACCGGCCAGTGGCTACTAAGCAAAATTCCTTATTTTCACCTTTAGTCAGCCAACTCGAACCCGAAATATTTAAAGTCAACCCGTCCGAGTCGGTCAGGTTCGGGTAAACTCGGGTTACCTGACTCGATGCAGGACTAATTTAAATGCAAATAATTAAATATGCAAAATCTTCCGTCTCCAATGTGATGTATTACTTTGCTTGTCTTTATCAATACGGTTAATTTATTTTTAGATTATCTTATAATTCCATTTATTTATTTATTTTAACTATGAAAATTGTTCTGTAATATTATTTAGTTTTATTCTATCTCTTTTTATTAGGGATTTTTCGTTTTGGAAATAATCATTCAAAAAATACGCAATTACCATAAATGACATGTTAAAAATAAACTTTTTAAACTTTACAAGCAATATATATTTGATACCATTAAAATATCAGTAACTTCAAAACACATTTTTGTCTATTAAAACAACTTTATCGAAGTTAAGATTACAAAATACAACTTTTTTAATACACTAGTAAATTACAATTTCGAAGAATTCGACATTCTAAAACATTCGCAAAATAAATATTGTACACGTGCTTTTATCGACATGGAAAAAAATTACACAAAAAAAAAATGAACAGTTAAAATATAAATTCTAATAAAACCATAATTAATACATTGAAAATTCTGGTTATAATACTTTAAAAGCTAAATTTAGGGCGCTTTTGTTTAACTACTGAAAAATGCTCAGTTGTATTTCATTTGTTTCAACATTGTTTAAAGTTTTATTTAATATGTTTTCTTCAATGATTTCTGATAATATGATTCATAAATTACGCAGGCAGCGTAAAAAATAAACTCTTAAATTTTGTGAACAAAATATTTGAGGACTTAATAGAAGTAAAAATAGTTTTATTAATATACTTAAAAGCAAAAATACGCTGAATTTAAAATTCATGTTTTATAAATAAAAAATCATTTTCTTTATATGACATCGTATTGCCATGTAAAAACCAAATATTAGAGATTCAAAGATTGTTATTAATTTTTGCTCAGTTTTTAAAAAATATATATTGCATTATGAAAGAAAAAAAAAAGCATTTTATATTATTGCAAATGTTACTTCACATTATTGTTACAAAGAAACTTAATATTTATTGTTGAGTCACGTGATAATATATTTTTAAAAATTCATGACTGAAAATATATAAACTATCTAGGATTTCTAAATTATTTACTCAACGTATAATTAAAATTTAATTAAAATTAATTTGTTAATTGATAATTAGGCTTCTAAAATATGAAAATATTGCATTGTAAACACAAACACACAACAGTACATAATTTCTAGAATTGTAGCAAATCAGGAAGTGAGTGAAAAATCCATCGCGAAATTGAATCTTTTACATAACATGAACCAAGTTCTCTATTAAAAGAACTTCATTGGGGTTAGATTACAGAAGACAACTTTTTTAATTTAATAATAAACTCTAATGCTTTTTGTTTTTAGGGTTTCGTTCATCTCACGAAACCCTATTACTCCCGCTTCGTTGTTTGTCCGTCACAGAGCCGGTTCTCAGAAACTATATAACTTACAGTCATGAAATTTGGTGTACTAATAGCTAAATACCTATTCTGAAGCTCAAAATCATAAAATTTGAAAAAATCGTATTATTTTATATAGAGAGATAAGAAACCAAAAATCCAACAGCCTTTTCCTATTAAATTTAAACATTTTTCGCTATAGCAGTTGCCAACAATTAAAAATCCACAATAAAATTATTCTACAATAATTAATTTTCTATTGAAAGATTTCCAAGTGAAAAATGAAAATGAAATAAAAAGTTTCACCAATTGAAAAAAATATTAATATGACGTCATATTGGTAATAAAACGGAAATTTTCAAACATTTCTCAATAAGACAAGGAGTATGAGTATGTATAAATACAGAAAGCAGCTTAATAGGACGTCATTAGAGAATTAAAAAGAAAATTAATCTGACGTCTAACATTTTGAAGTTCTCTATACAACATGTTTAATTTTGAAAGTGTTTTTCTTTTTTTTTTTTTTTAATATCGCATTTAGTCCACATGACAATTATTATGACAGAGTATAATAGCGTAGGCTTCGCGCGCTATCGGAGGGTTCAGATTTTCGAAAAAACGAGAAAAATAGACCGGTAAATTTTTACTTTATAAAAAACAAGACTTTTTTTTTTTTTTTTTTTTTGGAAAATGAAATTTATTTGGATTTATTAAAGGAAGGATAAAGTGTTTTGAAAGGAATATTAAACGAAACCCTTTGTGCGATCCTTCGATCACACTTACCCACTTGTTTAAATTAAATCCCTCATCTCCAATATGATGTCTGACTTTGCGTGTTTTTACAGTAACAAAAAAATAAAATCAAACATTATTTTAAAAAAATTCTGCCGTATAATTCAAAAAGTAAATTTAGGGGGTTATTGCTAAAAATAGTTCTGCATAAACAAAGTAATACTTTTTAAACTTTAAGCTCTTATTTTCTATAATGTTTAAAGTTTTAATCAGTCTGTTTCCGTCTAAGTGATTTATTTTCCTGTCAATTTCATTAATTACACGGTTAATGTTAATATAAATGACGTCTTGAAAATTAATTATTAAAATTTCGTAAATAATATATTTCGGGACAGAAAAAAAATGCAACTTCCAAAAAATATTTTATAAAGAAAATTTCTCGTAGTTAGATGACATATACAGTTTTTTAAATTTACTAATAAATTATCATTTTAAGGAATTTAACTGTCCAAAATATTCGCAAAATGAATTTATGTTCGATACCTTGCCAGAAATTGTCTTTTAAAACTTAAAATTTTTACTTTTCAACAATGTTTTAAGAATTAGTCAATACCTTTTCAATTACTAGTAACTTAATTTCTCAGAAACATCATTCATAAATTACGCAGTTAACGAAAATGATGTGTCAAAAATAAAGTATTGAAATTTTTCAAACAATATATTTATGAACATAAAAATATAAATAACTTTTAAAACAATTTAGTCTATTATAGCAACTTTATCGGAGTCAGATTGTAGAAGACAACTTTTAAATAATAATACTAAATAATTACCATTTCAAGAAATTTGGCAGTATAAAATATTCGCAAAATAAATAATATAACCGATTTTTATCGATACGGAAAGAAATATTTTTACATAAAAAATAATAAAGAAAAAAAAACTTAAATATAATTTCTAATAAAACCATAATCAATAGGTACATTCAGTGCCTGATTTACGACAGGGCATTCGGGGCACGGGCCCAGGGCCCTCGAATTTCAGGGACCCCCAAATGCTACTGAAGATTTTTTTAATTATTGGCCAAAATCGGATGAAGTTTTAACTATTAAAAAACAAAATTATTATGGGAAAAACTGTTTATTACCGTATTTACCCGCGTATAGGTCGAGAAATTTTGGACAAAAAGAGACTTTAAAGGTGGGGGGGTCGACTTATGCGAGGGTCCTTATTTTTTTTTTTTTTTTTCAGAGTGGATTTCATCCGGTTGTCCAACATTAACAAAGGGCGGTAATATTTGAAAGTCCGACATTGCATTAATTGCCCAGTGGTTTAAAGATGCGTGAATCAAATTCCTTCCGAAATGATTATAAAATCGTTCAAGAATTGCTGCATAAGCAACGAACTAGACGGCACAGAAGATTATGCCATTTCAGAAAGTAATAACGACGAGGAAGAATGTTCCGATACAGAGATTGAAAACGTGTATCATGATGAGCCGATGACGACAAAGGACTTATGTGAAGGGTTTGGCTAGTCCGATATTGAATCGGATCTCGAATCAGTTTAACTTTGTATATTATTATCTTCATTATTGTATATTTAGTACTTTTTCTTTCAGATGATTTCGAATAAATGTACAAAAAAAATAATAATAATAAAGTTCCTTTATTATTGTATATTTAGTATACTTTCTTTTTTTTCCAGGTGATTTTGAATAATGTATTTTGAAAAAAAAATCAAATTTATTGATCGGAAAAGTGGGGGGTCGACTTATACGCGGGATTTATAAAAATTCAAATTTCTTGATCGGGAAAGTGGGGGTCGACTTATACGCGGGATCGACGTATACGCGGGTAAATACGGTATTTTTTTTTTTCATTTAAAAATAACTACTTCATTTACGCGAAAACACTCGCCTAATATTAATTCTATGGGAGAATTTTTTTTAAATATCTCGTTTGCATTTCAATATTTTTAAAAGATTTTTTTTTTCCATTGGATAGTTGAGATCAATTTCTACAAAGGCTGTTTTTTTACTTTTCCGATTTTGTGTACAGGGATTATTAAGATACTTTCACTTTCGGAACAGATTTCGAAAAATCGTCAGCGAGATAAAACACTACAGATTAATTATGAAGATGTTATAAAAACTTTTACTGCTAAAAAATTGGGAAGAAAATGTATAAAAAAAAATCATTAAATATCCCAAAATTATAAAAGTCAGTAGTAGTTATCTTAATAATTACCGCTTTCAATGATATATTTTTTTTTTACTCAAGACTGCTATAAGCACCGATGCAAGGGGGGCCCCATAAGCATCTGTGTCCAGGACTTACAAATTTGTAAATCGGTCTCTGGATACATTACAAAATTTTGGTGTATAATTGAGAAGCTAAATTTAAGGCGTTTTTTCTTTCACTACAGAAAATTGCTCTGTATTAAATTTTTATTTTTCAACAATGGTTAAAATTTTATTCAATATGTTTCATTCTGTGATTTATTTCCCTGATAATATGATTCTTAAATTAAACAAATGAAAAATTCATAAATGACGTGTAAAAAAATAATGAAGTGTTATAAATAAACTTTTAAAACTTAGTAAACAATATATTAGTGAAAATAAAGACATCAATAATTTCAAAACACATTTTTATTTATTAAAATTTCAAAGTTGTTGGATTTGGATTACAGCAGTCAACTTTATTTAAACTTAATAGTAAACTGTAATAACATTTTTAAATATCGTCTCCTATATGATGAACTTAGCTCTCTTTGCGTGTTTTTATCAACTCTAATACAATCATATAGAGTAGATGTGCCAATAAGGGACACCCTTAAGGAATTTCTTTAAAAATTATTTTTTAATTAATAGTTATAATTGTTATATTCCACATTTTTTAATATTATATTAATCTACCAACAATATTTAACCATGCTCATAGTCACATTTCCCAATGTGAATCGAAATTTAATTGTAAATAACAGAAATAAATCAAAACACCCTAAATTCCAGTAATGGACACCCCACAAAAAGTAATAGATAATTGATATTATGATTGTATTTAAAACTAGAATTTAAAGAAAGCATATTAATGAAATAAAAAAAGCTGAATTTTTATTGGTTATTTTTTTATAAACCAAAAATGTTGAAGGCGGCCCATTACTGGAAGGCGGTCCATTACTGGCACATCTACCCTATGAAAATTCTGGTATATAATTAAAAAGTTAAATTTAAGGAGGGGGGGGGGTTCTATTACTAAAAATTAATCTATGTAAACAAAGCAATGTTGGCATTTTTTAAACTTAATTTTTATTTTTCTATATCGTTTGTTTAAAGATTTATTCGATCTGTCTCTTTATTGATTTTTTTTTCACTGGCAATAGCGCTCATAAAATACGCATTTAGCATAAATGATGTATCAAAAATAAACTTTTACAACTTTGTAAATAATATATTAAGGAACATAAAAATATCGTAAACTTAAAAAAAAAAAAAATTATACACGAAAACAAATTTGTCCGCGTTAAAGTTATAAAATGTAACATTAAATTTGACAGTAAGTTATCATTTCGAAGAATCTGTCAATTTGGCTTATTACATGAAAAGTGCCACCTTATTAAACTTATTATTATTTTTTTTTCAATATTATTTAAAGCATTAGTCAGTCTATTGTCATTAGCGGTTTGTTTTCTTCAAAAGTTATGCAGTTAGCGTAAATGACGTGTTAAAAATAAAGTTTGAAAACTTTGTAAACAACCATGTTTGGGGACATAAAACAAATTCGTCGGCGTTAAAGTTATAAATGTAACATTAAATTTGACAGTAAGTTATTATCATTTCAAAGAATCTGTCAATCTGGCTTATTACATGAAAAGTGCCACCTTATTAAACTTATCTATTTTTTTTTTTTTTCAATATTATTTAAAGCATTAGTCAGTCTATTGTCATTTGCGATTTGTTTTCTTCAAAAATTATGCAGTTAGCGTAAATGACGAGTTAAAAATAAAGTTTGAAAACTTTGTAAACAACATGTTTGGGGACATAAAAACATAAATGATTTAAAAATATATATATTTGTCTATTAAAACAAGTTTATCAGAGGTAAATATGAAATGCAACTTTTAAAATTTAATATCAAATTATCATTTCAGAGAACCCGACATTCCAAAATATTCGCAAAATAAATATTATACCTGACTTACCTGAAAAGTGCCACCGCCCAGTTCCAACACCGGTTCGTCGCGGGAATTTAAATGCGGTCAAAACACAACACGAATATTGTTACAAAACGATTTCGACATTTCTAGTTCATGTTAGTGATCAATATATATTTTTTGGAATGATTATATTACATATCTGTAGCACTCAACCGATTTTTTAAAAGAAATCCTTAACAGAAATTCATTAAATCACCTGCCGACTCACTCACCTGAGACAGGTCCAACGTACCAGGTAGGATGTTTTTAAAGCAGCGTGGAACGAAGAATTCGATGCTATTCGTCGATTTAGTATGCATAGCCCGAGGCTAGACGCTGAAGTTCGGAGAAAGTTTGTTTCGAGATCTTTACCATATCACTTACACAAAATGTTTTTGAAAATTTTAACACATGCCAAATCTGTAGGTAAACTTTAAATAAAACACAGCTTCAGTACACTCTACTCCCGTACCTAAGTCAACAGTCAACGATCTGTAACAGGAGTTGATGGTTGCCGCGCTTTTTATTATTACTTTCGGACACGAAACGAAAAGTAATGCGGCGATTGCAGCGACCTCGAGAGGGTAAACTAAACAAGTAGCAGACGAATTTTTGGAAAGTTTCGTTTTACTGGATTAGTTTTATTTTTAAAGGTCTGGTGAGAAACAATATGTCAATTACATAAATAACAATAATATTATTTTCCTTATAGTTATATTATAATGATTATGACTAAAGTTATTCATATTATTATTTGTTTTAAATAAAACTGCTTCGAAAATATTTTTTTAGGTTGGTTGAAATTATTATTATTTTTTATCTCGTTTTATTTTTAGTTTAGTTTTATTTTTTAATTTAATTAAATGTGTAATATAATAAGCATTAAATTATCGTTAAAAATGATTTCAATAAATTAAATGAAGTTAAAAATAGAATTAAATTAATAAAATTTAAAAAATAGTAATAAAAATAGAACTAATGAGCTAGCAGGCGATTTTTTTTAGAAAGTTTTATTATTATTGTTCACTTTCTTTTATTTTCAAAAGTCTCATGGGTGATAATGTTTTAATATATTAATAATACCAATAGTTTTCATTTACAATTTTTATTATAACAATTATAATTATAATTATCCTTACTATTATTTTATTTGTTTCAAATAAAGCTACTTTTAAAATAAATTATTTTAAACTCTCTTTATTTTATTTTATTTTGCATTAAGTATCAGATGTACTCATAATTATTAAATTCTTATGAAGGGGAGAAGGATTCAAGGAGTTAAATTATTTTTGCACTAAAAAAGAAATGCAATTATTGAAACTCCAATAATCTGGATCAATATCATATATATTTTTTTAATTGGCAATATTATTAATTGCAAGTTTTTTAAATGCCAATATTTTCCTCCGAACTCCTATTTAAACTAAAGTTAAAATTAATGTTTAACTGAAATTTCCGAAATTTACATTTGGGTAATTCTATGTCGACATTTCACGAATTTCAGACATACTTTATTTATCTATTCCATATTTGGCAACCTTCCGGTATTTTAAGTGAAATAAACATATTTTGAACCAGAAATTTTAATTAATAAATGAAATCGAATAAGTACCGCATAGAAACAAGAGACATACTTAAAGAATTTTATTAAATAAATTTCCTGGTTCCATGTATATCCTTTTCTCTCATTAAAAACAGCAGATTTGGTAAGTATTATATTCAATGACCGTGGCATTTCATTAGGCCGTGGCTATTGTCATATCCTATGAAAATCCGAGTAATGTATTTAGTTTAGAAATTGAAATAGGACTTTTAAGTGAAAAACGGGCGGCGTTCAACGTTGTTAACACATAGGGGCGGCGCCAGAATTTGCTCCACAGCAAAAAACTGCGCTAGATCCGAAGGCGGGGGGGATGCCTTCCCATTGGACATGCCTGCCCCCCCCCCTCCCTTCGGGGTCTAAATTTCACCCCTTGGGGAGAGCGACCCGTATACGTGACGCATAAGATGCTCAGAATCCTCGATTTTTCCCACCAGTTATTTTTTATTGTAAGATTTGCCTCATTAAATCTTAGCATTTCTGCGATTCAATTTGGCGAAAATTTCTGTTTTGAAAAACCGGTGGTAAAAGATTAAAAATTCTGTAAAGGACGCTCGTCGCGAAGGGGTTAACTGTCGTCGTGGAAATATTTTGACTTGGGAGTAGAATCCTCCTTTGGGTCAGGTAACACAATTTTGCCCGCAGCCGATCCGACTTCGGTTCAAGTCAGGTGCGGGTTAATTTATATAAAAAAAAAAAAAAAAAAAAAAAAAAAAAAAGAGCTACAACTCGAACCGATACGCGGGTCGGATCGGATGCGGGTAAAATTATGTTACCTGACCCGTTGCAGGACTCTATTCCCGAGTCAAAATATTTTCCCCGACGACAATTACTAAATTTTGACCTCCATGGGGATTGGGTCGGGTTGGCGTTGATTTTCTTCTTTGCAAGTCTGGTTTACTAAACTTATTATTTCGGGTTTAGGTTGTGTTTTGATTCTTGTGAGTCGGGTTCGGGCTAACCCAATATTTAACAAAAATGTCCAGAATATTGTTTTAGAGGAAAAATTACATACAGAATATGAATGACTCTTTAGCTGTTTATTTTTTAACCTATAAGATAAAATTGATATTGGAGATATGATTATAGACTTTTTTTTTCCATAATTGCATTAAATTGTGGATCAATTCTCTCTGATTGTGGATTCAGGTTGAAGTATTTCGGGTTCGGGTCAGAATGCGGGTCCACGCAATATTTTTTTGTAGGCCTCATGTCAGATTACAGGCAGAGTCCTGCATCGGATCGGGGAACCCGATTTTACCCGAATCCGACTAGACCTGCGGGTTGGATTGGGTTGGCGTGTAATTCTTTTCGTTGCGGCTCCATTTGACTTCTATTTTTTCACTGTGAGTCGGGTTCGAGTCGGATCAACTTTAATCATTTCAGGTTCAGGTGGGTTTCGGGTTGGTTATATATATACTCTTGCAAATTGGGTTCGGGTTGACCAGATTCCTCAAAAGAATCTCCAAAATATTTTTACAGATAAAAACTATCTATATATTGATTTTTCAACTTAAAAGATAAAATTGATGCTAGCTATTTAAATGTAGATTACTTTTCCATAATCGTATTACAATATGTATTTTTTTTTTCTGTCATTTCGGGTTCCGGCAGAGTTGTGGGTCAACTAATTTATCTTTGTCCAGCTCGTTTCGAGTTGACTGGCCATAGAATTTTCAGGTTTTCGGGTCGGGTATAACCCGATCCGCACAGGACTGAAGTTGCGGGTTGGTTTTAATTAAAATTTCTGGGTTCTCAGACTCTAGTTTATAACGTTTAACCGTTAATTTTCACGGTAATACTTTCTCTAACAATTTTTTTTAAAAACCCCAAAAGAAGGAAAGAAAAATAAAGCTATTCAAATAAAATATCTAAAAACTGATAAATCTGTTAAAATTAGGCGGGTTAAAACCCACGTGGAGATTATCAGAAATGAATATGCCGATTTATTGGCTAAATCAGCAATTTTTGATAATAGTTATAAGTTGCAAACTCAACTTCCTTTTCTCACTTCATTAGGAAAATCGTTCATTAAAATAAATTTGTTCCGACTGCCAAAACCATTGGGGAAAAATGTGATAAAGGTTACCAGTATAACATAAATCTGTAAAATGTAATTACGTTTGTAGCGACGTAATTGTGATTTGTTTCATAACTGGAAATGTCAGATTTCCTTCTTTTTTGTATAAATTTGGGAAGATTAACGATAATTGTAACTATAGCAAGAAGGGATATCCTTTCCGTTACCAGTTTTAAAACTATAATTTGATGAAATATCATTTTAACTTGTCAAAAATCTAACTTTCATCGAACAAAATATTTTTAAAATCCTACACACCAAGTAAAATTTGAAACAAAGGAATTTAAATTGTAATTATTCATTTATTAATAGGGTTCGTACGGTGCTTACTTTTGAATAACACTATTTCCAAAAAGTAATTTTCTTCTTATTTAATTACAAGAATCTGCGATTAAATAAAGCGGAGATTATTTTTCATAAACAGTATAGTATTCAAAATGTGAGCATCCGTACGAACTCTGTTAAATATCTATTTTGATTACTATTAATTTTGTTGGTTTAACTTTTTGGTTTTTCGTTGTTTTGGTACGGTGTAGTATATTTAACCAATAGTGTTCCTCTTTTTTTTTGGATGTTTTTTTTTTATAAGAAGTTTACTTCATTTTTTATAACTATAATTTTGTGTATTGTTTATATCACTAGATATTTTTTGTGAATATAGATAAATTAGTGCATTTTTGTAGAATGAGCAAGATGCTGAAATGACGCTTTGTATATTGTATGTATCATATTATTGAATATGTCTGCGAATTGTATAAGGTATCGTTTTTGTTTCAGAAGTAGCCACAAGTTTGCGTCTTAAACTAATTTATAACTAGAAAATCCTGTGATTGAATATATTGTTAACAATGCTTTATGCTTGTATTATCCGTGTCAAATTATTTTATAAATCAAATTATTGCAACGGATCAAACTACAAACATATACTGCAATTTAAATATATGCCTACCGTTTTGCTTTTGTGCTTTTACATAGGGTTGGTGCTAGATGGCAACCGCCCTAATAGAACAACTAGTCGATTTAATGTCACAATAACAAATGTGGACAAAATGTATCATCTTTATTTGGTCATATTAATGATTCTCAGGCGACCTATTATGCAAATTAAAAGAAAAATGTTCGGTCTAATCTAAAGGAAACATGCTGGAGATAACTGAAAAATTTAAACTGAAGCAAATAAGATTTCATTGTACATCGAAATAAATGCAAGCAGAAATTTAAAAATGTATATAAACTTAAAAAAAAAAAAAAAACACTGACAGGCACATGAGCATCTAATAATACGTTTGAAAGATAGTAAGCTTCGAATTAATTAGAAATTTCAATTTCAAATTAAAATAGCACATTCAATTTCTATACGAAATGATACCATAAGCTTTGTATTATACTTGATTATTAAAAACAATAAAATAGAGATCATTTGGAGGTATAAAAATAAAAGTGTTAAATAACACTGTAATATCTAAAAATACTTAGTACTTAGTTACTAATACATAGTACTTGTATTTTCTATTATTGCATTTCCTTATCATTATAGATTTGATGACCTAATGTCTTGAGCAATTTACTTGGCGTTATTTAATGAACTATGCTTAATTACCGGAATTTATTATTATTTTCATTAGTAAATATGTACATTTTTAGCACGTGTGTTTCCGATAAATGTTGTCGATTTCACATTTATTTCCCATTAATTATTTTCTTGGTATTTTTAATTGTTAAGACTCGTTTGGGACTGACTGATATTGGGATTTATATTTTTTCTCAGATTTCTGAACGTGCAGATGCCATTTCGCATTTCTCCCAGAATTTATTAATTATTACATGATGATGATCCCATTCTTTTATGCGGAATTCTTATAAATTTTCATTTGCCATGCAGCTAAATTTCAGTTTAAATTAGTTTTAACCACTTTACTGTCGTATTACCCATTATTATTTTTCATGTTATTATTGTTGGCATTGATTTATTATAGTTTGTATATTTATTTTTTCCTATGGAACTTAAAATTGTTTTTAACTGCTTTAAGAGGAAATGTTTTTTTAATCCTTCACTGTTACACCTCCTCTCTCACCATCTTTCATGTTATTGTCGATATTGGATAATAAAATAAGTCACATCGTGTCTTTTGTTTCACGTCCGTTAAACCCTCCCTTGCCAAAAAATTTTCCAATGAACCAGAAGATGTCAATTTGATAAATTTGTTTCCTGTGTAAATTGTATTATGTGAGTATTGTGGTGTCATTTGATTCATATCCCTTAAACCTCCTCCTGCTTTTTTTTACCTAATGAAACAACGATGACAGTTTGTCGTTTTTGTTTCCTCGCTAAATTATATTACATGAGTATGATGATACCATTTGATTCACATCCCTTAAACCTCTCCCTGCAAAATTTTTCCTAATGAACCACAAAATGTCATTTTGCTAAATATGTTCTACCTTTGCTAAACAATGAATCAAGCGATGTTATTTATTTACTAGTATATAACAATAGTCAAAATAACAATAGTCAAATATTAACAACAGTCAAATATAGTCAAAAATGACGGATTGCGGCGTTCCACTTTCATAAGACTTTATACAAACAAACAGCATGAAGATTTTATTATTGAAAAGTTTTTATTGTAAAAAGTACATTTTAAAAATGACAAATGATTTCTACAAATAAAAATGATGAGGATATATACATAGATATATTTTTTTTTTTTACTGAATATTAAATTTCTGAAATAGTTCAACGATTAGACAAAACATTCAAATTAAATATTAAAAAATAATCCATGTGCAAAAGTTTTTGTAAAAAAGTGTTATCAATGAATTTCTAAACACCTTGACTCACCACATAACTCATTGTTTGATTACATAAGCAAAATTAAATGCAAATTAGCTGTACTATGTATTCCTTATACTTTAATTACGTTTCATAAGAAAAAAATCATTTTATTTACCATGGAAGCAAAATTTCAAAATCCGTCGGTAGATGGCGCCAAGATACTGAATCGATCACCAGAAAACCTCCCTACGAAAAAAATCACCACTATTTCTGAAAAAAAAGTGTTTACAGATTTTTTTTTTTTTTTTTTTTTTTACAGAAATGTTGATATACATGTTATATGAAATAGTTTTTGAAGGTTTTAAACAAAATTAAAATATTTGAAAGCTTTAATATGCGTTTACAAATATTTTAAGGGTAAAATCGTAATCCATGAGCGAAAGTTTTTGTAAAAAAGTGTTACCAATGAGTTTCTAAGCAGCTTGACTCACCACATAACTCATTCTTAATTACATTAGCAAAATTAAATGCAAATTAAGCTGTACTATGTATTCCTTATATTTTAATTACGTTTCATAAGAAAAAAATAATTTTATTTACCATGGAAGCAAAATTTCAAAATCCGTCGGTAGATGGCGCCAAGATACTGAATCCATCACCAGAAAACCTCCCTACGAAAAAAATCACCACTATTTCTGAAAAAAAAGTGTTTACAGATTTATTTATTTATTTTTTACAGAAATGTTGATATACATGTTATATGAAATAGTTTTTGAAGGTTTTAAACAAAATTAAAATATTTAAAAGCTTTAATATGCTTTTACAAATATTTTAAGGGTAAAATCGTAATCCATGAGCGAAAGTTTTTGTAAAAAAGTGTTACCAATGAGTTTCTAAGCAGCTTGACTCACCACATAACTCATTCTTAATTACATTAGCAAAATTAAATGCAAATTAAGCTGTACTATGTATTCCTTATACTTTAATTACGTTTCATAAGAAAAAAATCATTTTATTTACCATGGAAGCAAAATTTCAAAATCCGTCGGTAGATGGCGCCAAGATACTGAATCGATCACCAGAAAACCTCCCTCCGAAAAAAATCACCACTATTTCTGAAAAAAAAGTGTTTACAGATTTATTTATTTTTTTTTACAGAAATGTTGATATACATGTTATATGAAATAGTTTTTGAAGATTTTAAACAAAATTAAAATATTTAAAAGCTTTAATATGCTTTTACAAATATTTTAAGGGTAAAATCGTAATCCATGAGCGAAAGTTTTTGTAAAAAAGTGTTACCAATGAGTTTCTAAGCAGCTTGACTCACCACATAACTCATTCTTAATTACATTAGCAAAATTAAATGCAAATTAAGCTGTACTATGTATTCCTTATATTTTAATTACGTTTCATAAGAAAAAAATCATTTTATTTACCATGGAAGCAAAATTTCAAAATCCATCGGTAGATGGCGCCAATATACAGGATCGATCACCATAAAAAAATTCCTATGAAAAAAATCACCGCTATTTTTGAAAAAAAAAGTGTTTACAGAAAAAATTGCTTACAGAAATGTTGATATACATGTTTTATATGAAATAGTTTTTGAAGGTTTTAAACAAAATTAAAATATTTAAAAGCTTAATATGCTTTTACAAATATTTTAAGAGTAGAATCGTAATCCATGAGCGAAAGTTTTTGTAAAAAAGTGTTATCAATGATGTTTTGTAATGGGCATTATTTATTTATTTTTTGTTCAAAATCACGCGATCAGCATGAACAATGTAAAAAAAAAAAAAAAAAAAAAAAAAGACTTGAAGTGACATTTGAATATTTTGTTTTATTGCGCGTTCACGTGTGTAGTCCAGGGGAAATGTACCAAAAAAAGGCGTTACCTTACAAAAGGTCGGGTAGAAGATTTTATTTTTTTGACTTGTATATAATAAGGCCACCATGGAAAAACCGAATTATCCAACAAAATTTCTTAAGGGAGAATTTTCTGTGGCCAAAAAACACCAAAATTTTGGGACTTTTATTGTTGTTTTTTAAATATCTAGAGACCCGTTGTCATAGTGTATTATTTGTTAATTACAATGTTAAAGAAGACAAAATTCTCTACAACATTCATATTTACAACTTTTTTATACGCTCAATAGCCAGCGCAGTACGATATTTCAAAAATAAGACAATTTTTTCAATGTCCTTAAAAATCGTGAAAAACGTAGTTTTGTCCCGACGCGCGACGATTCAAATGTTCCCCACAGATGTAATGATGTATGTCAACTTCTACAGATTGACAGCAGAAAATTATCTATTATTTGCACGCCCTCTTCTTCATTTTTATCACAACAGACATATTTTAAATAATAAATCTATATAATTTAGTAAGTAGGGGAGAGTGTAGATGAATAAGACAATTTTCATATTTAGACAATAACTTTAAGTATGCAATTGTTAATTTTAAAGTATTGTTTAAAATAATATTTCAGTATTTAGTAACTTATTGGCACGACAGTTTCAAACAAGAACGAAAAATCATGCGTCAAGCATAGATTATGTAACACTTTCCAACGCTTCCAAAATAATTTTACAAATCATACCGTTTAATAAGCTAAAAGATAACATCTAAGTAATCCGAATACTTTTCATCATCCCTGTATAGGATCTATAGATTTGTATATATACTACATAGGATGCTAAATTTTAGTTCAGTTAGGAAACGCGTAGCACAGTTTAAAATTCTCCGTCTGGAGTTAAATAATACGGAAATGTGTTCGCGAACTTTTGTGCTTCCCTGTATAGGATCTACAGAATTTATACACACCACGTAATAGACAAAAAGCGAGTTAAAATTAAAATCGCGTTCAGTAATTTAAAACACACTTCCAGGAATTATTGTTAACAGACAGTAGAGAATTCTTTTGCGTGTCCCTGTAAATGAACGATGACTGCTATACACACAATATTCTGTAGTAAGCCTCTTGTAATGCACCTTATATAAATTTCAATGCGTTTAAAATAGGGAAACATTATTTAAATAAACCGCAGACGATTTTTCTCCATAGACGTAATGTAACGGAATTCTTTTGACTGTCCCTGTAAAGTAACTATAAGTGCTATGCACACACTATTCCATATTAAGCTTCTTCTAATGCACCTTAGTGATATATATAAATTTCAATGCGTTTAAAATAGTGAAACATTATTTAAATAAACCTCAAGTGATTTTTCCCCATAGACCGCAATGTAATGGAATTCTTTTGAGTGTCCCACTAAAAAAAGTATAAGTGCTACACACTTCCGTTGAAATAGGGAACATGCTATAGATAACGACTATAACATATAAAAATTGCAGAGCAATCCGAGCATATTTGCGGGAGTTAGAGCACGGCCAGACGGCAGACGGCAGACGGCAGACGGCCAGACGGCCATACGGCCAGACAAACCGAAGTCATAAACACTTTTCAACTAGGTTGGAAAGTGTTAAAAACCAAGTTTTGATGTATTTTGTGGCGACGTCCACTCTTTTTTTTATGGAATTCCAGAGAGAAAATAAAAAAAATCTGGTACCTTGTTTTTCTTGAGTTATTTGCTAAGTTTTTGTGGTTATCTCACCGTAGGAGTTGTGAAATATATTTTACGACTATGCGAGCACAAAGGTGCTAAAGTGAGTATTATTTACATTTAAGATTTACAGTTTAGTAAAAGACATTTATTCATAGAACTAAAGTTGACATAAATCTGCTTTTGTGGTACGTTTAGTAGATTGTTATATATATATTAGAGGCGTCCGCGTCTAGGATAGGGACTAGTTTAAATAAAGTTATCTATCATATTTAGTTTAAAAGTGTTAATAAGAATTTAATGAAATAAAGAATTCCCCAGATGTTTAAATTGCTTGAAAGTTTTAAAAGAGAAGATATGATTTTCTTAGCCGAACAATTAGGCGAAAAAGTATCACCAACGGCTACACTTGTGACGCTTAAGGATCTAATTTTGAATTGTAAGGTATATAAAGATGATCCCGAATTTGTACAGAACGTTTTAGAAAATGCTCTTTCAGAAAAAAAGGAAAAAGGAAAAATTAGAAATACAAGCAACGAAAGAAGCTGAAGCATTGAATATGGAAAAACAGAAATATGAAATTGAATTACAAGCAAAGATTGAAGGCGAAAAGTTTAAAATTGGCGCACGAGTTAAAATTGGCGCACGAGTTACAATTGCCGCAACTCTAGTCACCAGTAAACAGCCAAGGTGAAACTCTTAATCCAATTATTGATAGTTATGCAATGAGAAGAAAGTTTACGTTACCAAAGTTAGAGTTCAGAAAGTTTGGTGGGGAAATCATACACTGGTTACCGTTCTGGTGTCAATTTAGACAAATTGATGAAGATACAGAAATAGCACAAGAAGATAAATTTCAGTATCTGGTGCAAGCGACAATTTCCGGCTCCCGTGCAAGAGAAGTTGTAGAGAGTTTTTCGCGAAGTGGAACTAATTACGCCAAAGCAATTGAGAGTTTAAAAACCCGTTTTGGTAGAGAAGATATATTGGTAGAAGTCTATGTGAGAGAATTACTCAAATTGATAATATCAGTACAAACGAAGGGAAAATTCTTGCGGACATCGTTATATGATAAGTTGGAATCATATTTACGGGCTTTAGATACATTAGGTGTCACAACTGACAAATGTGCATCAATCTTATAACCACTAGTAGAATCGTGTTTTCCAGCAGAATTTCTAAAAGCGTGGAATCGCACGAACATATCGACTGAGAAAACTGATGTGCAAGACAGATTAAATAGTCTGATGCAGTTTTTGAGAACTGAAGTAGAAGGTGAAGAAAGGGTGTCACTTGCAGTAGCTGGCTTTGGATTAGCTGGGTGAATCCAAGAGTTCACCCCCTGCTTGGCGTCCGTTTGTATTGGCGTGGTAGCGCGCGCGCGATAGCGGACTGACTCGTGCAACCCTCATCATTTCTCAATCGTGCCAAATCGTCGATAGTTAGCCAGATGTAGCTCTTTTATTGTTGGAAAGGCTGAGCAATGATATTTTTTGTGATGACGCGTTTGTTACGTATGACGTATTTGTTACGTCATCAAATGATTATTCGACTTTTATTTGTATTTTAATGATATTTAATGATTTATTAGTTATTTAAAACATGTTTTTTTTAATACAGTTAAATAACACTTATGTCATTAAATGGTTATGTCATGATATTCATCATCTGCTTCTTGATTTAAATCTTGATTTTTTTATTTTTTATTTATGTATGTGAGTGGCTACTCTTGTTACTTTAGAACAGTGTGAATTAATTGATTGCAGTTTTCATGGAAGTCTCATGTTCGCGAAGCGATCATACATGCGGTATAGTGATCGCCGCATTTACAAATTTCGTGTATTTTTGTGATCTCTATACAACGAGGTTGCTGCATCCAGAGATGTTTATTTTTCGGTTTCATGTTCGCAAGCGATCATACGTGCGGTACAGTGATCGCGACATTAACGAATTTCATGTATTTTTTGGGATTCCGATACGACGAGGTTGCTGCATCCAGTGATGTTTTTTTTTTCGGTTTCATGTTCGCGAAGCGATCATACGTGCGGTACAGTGATCGCGGCATTAACGTATTTCGTGTTTTTCTTGGGACTCCGATACGACGAGGTTGCTGTATCCAGTGATGTTTTTTTTCGGTTTCATGTTCGCGAAGCGATCATACGTGCGGTACAGTGATCGCGGCATTAACGAATTTCGTGTTTTTCTTGGGATTCCCATACGACGAGGTTGCTGTATCCAGTGATGTTTTTTTTCGGTTTCATGTTCGCGAAGCGATCATACGTGCGGCACAGTGATCGCGGCATTAACGAATTTCGTGTATTTCGTGGGATTCCGATACGACGAGGTTGCTGTATCCAGTGATGTTTTTTTTTTCGGTTTCGTGTTCGCGAAGTGAACATACGTGCGGTACAGTGATCGCGGCATTAACGAATTTCGTGTATTTCGTGGGATTCCGATACGACGAGGTTGCTGTATCCAGTGATGTTTTTTTTTCGGTTTCATGTTCGCGAAGCGATCATACGTGCGGTACAGTGATCGCGGCATTAACGAATTTCGTGTTTTTCTTGGGATTCCGATACGACGAGGTTGCTGTATCCAGTGATGTTTTTTTTTCGGTTTCATGTTCGCGAAGCGATCATACGTGCGGTACAGTGATCGCGGCATTAACGAATTTCGTGTTTTTCTTGGGATTCCGATACGACGAGGTTGCTGTATCCAGTGATGTTTTTTTTTCGGTTTCATGTTCGCGAAGCGATCATACGTGCGGTACAGTGATTGCGGCATTAAGGAATTTCGTGTATTTTCGTTTTTTCAACTTCACATTAATCGTTAACTTTTATGTAATATCGATGAAAACGTTGTTTTTTACTGCTCGTATTATCTTTTTTTATATGTATCTTATTAAATTTGTCAAATAAAATATTTTTTTTCACTCATAAATGCAGTATCTAAAAAAATCAACTCTTTAGGGTTTAATTTAATAATTCTGTATTTAAATTATGTCTTTTGTCCAAATTGTTTTGAACGAATAAAATTTTACTCTCGTATAAATGCAATCTATTTTTCAGGGACCTTTTTATTGCTAAATCCATTACTTTTCCTATGTGTAACTATTTAAAAATTAAGAATGGCAACATTTTACCACTTGCTTATTGTGGGTTACAATACGATAAATGTAAGTAAACAATTTAGAAATCGCCAATGTGGCATCATTTTTTAAAAGCGCTAAATGGTGGCTTGAGTAAGGATTAGGTCGAGATCATTGGTTCTCTTTTATTTTTCATAAATGTATTTTGATGTTATTTTGCTGTTTAAAGGTTTAGATTAATTATTTTTGCTTTTATTTTGATTCTCGCAATTTCAATTTGCGTGGTTTTCGGAACACTCCGCACAAAAGCAGGTGAGTTTAATTCTTACCTAGCCATTCCAAAAAGTGGATTTTTTTTTTAAACAAAAAAAATCTGTGTTTTTAAAAACGTTATTTTGACATTATTTTGCTTTTAAATGTTTTAAAATATGTATTTTTGCTTTATTTTGATTATCGCCATTTCAATTTGCACGCTTTTGCCTGTTGTCTTCTGGAGGTTGCCACTCCGGGAGACAACAGGCAGAAACGCACAAATTTGGCAATTTTTTGAAAACGCGCCAAGCAGTGGTGAATCCTTGGATCGCACCCCAGAACATACAGCTAAAAGATGCCGAGTGATGATGAAATGCATTATTTGTAATAAGCGTCATGTGCCATTATTGTGTGATCAACGTAAGTCATCCGGTAAAGATACTCAAGAGGGAACTGAGGAGAAGTCTAAGAAAGATGAGTTGAATATGACAAATATTAGTAAAAAGAACGCTAAAGTGTTCTTACAGACCTTGAAGGTGAAGCTAGTTTCTGAAAGTAAACAAAAGATTGTTCGTTTATTGTTAGATTCGGCATCACAGAAATCGTATATATTAAAAAGTGTGGCGGAAGAAATGAATTACAAGCCTATTCGGCAAGAAAAGATAATCCATTCTTTGTTTGGCGGCATTACCACTCAAGAATGCCAACACAACTGTTACAAAATAAGAGTTAGAGATTTGAACGAAGAATTTCGGTGCAATTTCGAAGTACGAGATCAAGTTAGCATATGCGGAGATATTCAACCCGTTACACAGGGACTATGGTTACAAGAATTAAAGGAAAGTGGCATCATGTTAAGCGATGTGAGTCAATGTTGTGGTACCATAGAAATTTTAATTGGAGCTGATGTTATAGGAAAAATGCTAACTGGTCAAAGAAAAATATTGTCTTCTGGTTTAGTCGCAGTGGAAACGTATCTTTGGTGGACATTAATGGGAAAAGTACCATGTGAAAAGCCATGTTCATCCGAAAACTTGGCGATGACAGTAACATCAATGTTTGTGAAAGAAGCGGATATCTCAAACCTATGGAGACTTGACTTAATCGGAATTACAGATCCCATAGAGAAGAAGTCAAGAGAAGAGATAGATCGCCAAACTAAGGAACATTTTTTAGAAACAGTAAAAGTAAACGATGAAAAATGGTATGAGATTTGCCTTCTTTGGGCTGACGACACAGCAACACTGCCAGATAACTTTAATTTGCCGATGAAACGTTTAGAAAGCACCACCTCCAAGTTAATCGCCAAGAACTTGTTTCAACAATACGAGAATGTTTTTAATGATTGAATGAACGAAGGAATTATAGAGGAAGTTCCTTCTTGTGAAACGAAATCGCATGGCAATTACTTGCCGCATCATCCAGTCATAAAAGAGAGTAGTACTACAACTCCGATCCGTCCTGTATTTGATGCGTCAGCAAGATTAGTGAATCATCCATCTCTGAATCAATGCCTACAATGTGGACCCAATTTGATCGAGCTCATTCCAGATGTTCTACGCTTTCGAGAAAGAAAGTTTGGTGTAATTCCAGATATTAGGAAAGCCTTTTTACAGATCAGTATTTGTGAGAAAAATCGAAATTTCCTACGTTTTTTATGGTGGAAGGACTTAAAGGAAAATAAATTAATGATATTCAAGCATACCCGAGTTGTATTCGTTGAATGCAGTCCATTTCTTCTTTCGTCAGTCATCGAATATCACATCCGAAGGACTCCAGATTTCACTGAAAGTTTTAAAGATAGACTGTTGCACAGTTTTTATGTGAATAATGTCGCAACCAGTGTAAACAGCGAAGAAGAATTGAAAAAAATTTATCGAAGATGCTAAGATGCTCATGGCGAAAGGTAGTTTTGATCTAAGACAGTGGGAGTATACAGCAGGGCCGAAACTAAGGGGGGGCAGAGGGGGCACGTGCCCCGGGCGCCAGCAGAACTGAAGGTGGAGGGGGCGCCAAATGCAGGTTTTGTTTGATATAGAAATGTATATATATATGAAATTTGTATAAAAAGTCTCGCAGCCGGAAAATCCAAAAGAAAAATGAACCAAATGCATTAAAATAGACAAATAGATAAAAAGATTCGTCTACAATACAAGATAGCAAATGAATAAAAAACGAACTGTTCTCTTAGGCTATTTTCATTCTCCCATTCCAAATGTATCATGTCTATGCCGTCTATCATTTAAATCTCTTCCTGTGGTTTAGGATCACTAGTTAGAATCACTAACATTTTTCAAGGTCAGTCCTACTCGTGTCTGTATATGACACTGTTCAACGTCGTCTGGATACGGTACTGCACTGTCCAGCAAGGATAATTGACAAATGATTCCCTCACCCGGACTTTTCTATTAGATAAAAATATCCCATGAAGGCTGTTCTATTTTTTCCCTTTTCTCCCAGCGTGGAGCTTTCTTCTCTTTCCATTTTGTCATGGGCGAGGGGTGACTGCTCTGGACAATAAACACAAATTGGAGGATGAATGCCCAAAGTAAAATTCTCAGTAAAAACTTTTTCTTTTAACTATAGCCTTTGTAGAGGTACAGTAAAAAATCTCGTACAGCGCGCCATGGCTAGTAAAGCCGGAGCCACCCCTGGCTTTATCTTCCAAAAAGTTTTTTACTCATCTTTTTGCGAAAGTTTTCTAAGCGTTTTGCCGCCCTTAGCGGCAACTGGAATATGCCGGCCTGTTAATTTTACTGAAATTACTTTTTTATACAGATCCAATCTAGTATTATTAGAGGGGGCGAGGTTGGGCGACTGCCTTGGATACTAAAAACAAATAATATTTGAAAGAATAATGTGAAAAATACGCAAAATAAAACTCTTTGTTAAAACTTTTTTTGAAAAAAAAAATGTCATTTGTAGGGGTGCAGGGAGAAAACCATACCCAAGTTGCTATGACTAATAAAATTAAATTATAATCAGTAACAAAGTCAAATGCATTCTAAATATCAGCTTTATGTAAACAGCATACCAAGTATGGGGCACCCCTAAATCAGGGGCCCCAGTGTCATGATCCAGATTTAGATTTATCACATCTGATTTAATTAGACTCTGAATCTGTGTAATTAAATCGTCATAAAAGTCTCTAACAGTAACAGGGTTCCTTTCAGCTCAGATCGAAGTTTGAGTCTCACCCCAACCCTCCACAACCGTTCACAGTTCTGATAATTGCTAATAGAAAAGAAGACAAGGAAAAATATTTAAACATAACTAAAACATGTCTGGGAATAGCAAATGGTAATAAAAAATATTCTATTTAAATTACATGAAAATTATGTAGTAATACTAATTAAAAAAAAGTGCTAAGAAAATCCTTTGATCAAAAAATAATTTTCCTCGTTGAACTCAAAAGAGGATTTTGGGGGCCCTTTGGATGCGGGGCCCCTCGCGATTGAGACCATCGCGACCCCTTAAATTCCGCTCCTGCGAATATGAATAATTATACTTCCTAAGGTGAAAACTTGTATAAAGCGGAATATTTTTCGGTTCCTTTCGATTCCATTTTCAAGGTTTTAATGAATCAGTATTTGACAAAGCTGATTACTTAGTTCAGTATTACAGATTATCTGATTATATACTTTAAATTTTAGAAACTTAGAAAAAATTAACTTTGGAAATTTTCTTTTCGGAGGGGGGGGGGCGCCAAAATCCATGTTTGCCCCGGGCGCCAAAAAGGCTAGTTTCGGCACTGGTATACAGGTGATCGCCAAGAAGCGCTAAATACGAATGAAACTAATGTTTTAGGACTTGTTTGGAATAAGGATTCCGACATGTTAAAGGTCAATCTAAGTTGGTTACAAGATTTTGACACAGAAAAATATCACTAAACGCAGTAAGTTATCATCTGTGCATAAAATATTTGATCTATTTGGTTTTACGTCGCCAGTCATGATTTGTCCGAAAATAATGTTGCAAAGAGCCTGGAAATTAGGTTTCAAGTGGGATGAAGAGATAACTGGGGAGTTACGTAAAGAATTTTTACTATGGTAACAAGAACTAACAGTTTTGAAGAATATAGAGATTCCAAGATACATGAAAATGACTCCAGGAAACATAGACGCGTGTTCACTTCACACATTTGTAGATGGAAGTAAAGATGCTTACGCAACAGTTATATTCCTTAGAATAGAAATTGGAAGCCAAGTTGAGTTAGTTTTCATAGCAGCCAAATCGAGAGTTGTACCTTTGAAGAATGTCACGATACCAAGAATGGAATTATTGGCGGCAACTATGGGAGCTCGTTTGGCGCAAACTATTGTAGATGCCCTCGGTTGGGAAAATATGAGGTATCATTGGAACGATTCATCTACAGTACTCGCTTGGATATCCAAAGATAACAATTGGTCAGTATTTGTACGAAATAGAGTTCTAGAGATCAGAAGATTAAGTAGTCCTTCATCATGGATATATGTGCCAAGTGATAAAAACCCTGCAGACTTGCCAACTCGTGGATGTGATGCAGGACAGCTAGCTGCCAGGAGATGGTGGGAGGGTCCAGCTTGGTTGAGAGATTCAGCAGAGTTTGGAAAACATATGATCTCTAGTGATCAAGATTATGACGAAGATGAAATTCGGAAGGAACGAATAAAGTCAGGTAACGAATTCTGGTAACGAATTCCATGGTAACGAATTCTGATGTTAAACAAGATAGTTGGTATTACAGACATTTCTCGAGTTATGTAAAAATCATACGGATGGTCGCATGGATATTACGTTTTAGGCATAACTGCAGAAGTACCGAAGTGAAAAGAGAAGGAGACCTGACGTCATCTGAATTTAAAAAAGCTGAATTAAAGACTCTACGTATGGTTCAGAAAGAAGCATTTTTTTTTCGAGAATGATAACAGGTTGAGAACTTTACAGACATGGAAAGACGAACAAGATATAATTCGACTACAGACTAAAATAACGTACAGGAAAGACAATGAAGATTTTCTGAAACCTATAGTCCTGCCAGCAAAGCATGAAGTTGTAAAACGGCTCATATATCATGTACATGTAAAACATTGTCACGCTGGATCATAGATCCTACTAGGACTTCCCTCAAAGGGATTACTCTGAGTGATATTGCTGAGAACACAAAGTTAACAATTACGATATAAAGAAGATATCAACAAGAATCTAAGTGAATATACAGCATATGATAGACAAGAGATAGATAAAGATACAACATATGAAAAATAGCAAATTAAATGACATAATTACAAAATATCATATATAAATTCACATACTGTTATGTTTTCATATGCATTTTTTTATAACATTTGGCAAATAATCTCATTTTCTTAAGCGGGAATTGCTCAAAACTTTAAAAAAAAAAAACGCCGGATCTTTTAAAACGATATTTTTAAAGTCACATAATCAGATTTGCAGCCAATAGCGTATTTCAGCAAGCGTAGTTTAACGCAAATTTAATTTAATTTTTGCAACATTTTCTTTGTGACAAATATCTAAATAAAATATTAAAAAATAAAATATTAAATATTGAAATATTAAATCAAATATTTAATATTTGAATTAAAAAAATTTCCTTTGTTTATTTGTATAACTATTTATAGAAACTCGTATACTTCAAACCACATTGATAACATGCTTTGCTACAAACGTGTCTACCAGTCTAACTACTCGTATGTCTTAGCTGTGTCTCTCTCCGAACTCATCTGTCTACTGTCTCTCTACTCTTCTGTATACCCGTCTAAGTATCCGTCTGTCTTTCTACCCGACTCTTTAATCGTGTCTCTACCTGTCTCGTTTCCCGTTACACTACTCGTCTATCAACACGTCTGTCTGTCTATATACCCCTCTCTCTACCCGTCTGTCAAGTCGTCTCTGTACTCGTCTCACTATCCACCACGCTACCCGTCTCCCTACCCATCTCACTACCCCTCTGTCAACCCTTTTTTGCACCTGCCTCGCTACCCGTCTGTCTATTCGTTTCGCTACCCGTTAGCTTATCTCTGTCGCTATCCGTCTCTCTACCCGTCTGTCTACCCGTTTGTTTACACGTCTATCTATCTCTCGCCAACTCTTCCCAATATTTAAACAATTTAGTAAACGGAAGCCGTTTATCTGTTATTAAATGCAAACAGGAGTAATTTATCTAAAGAGTGTAATCAGATGCAATTTTTTTAAATACATACATAAACCAGCATAATAATTCACCAGTTTTATTTTCATAGTAGTTTATGTCATTTGACAGTAAATCTCAACTTCTTCAACCCGAACTGCGTCAAGCTTTTTAAAAAAGCCCCAAGGTCCGTATAACTGGGAAGGGGAATTGTCCTCAGGGCTATTAGATACATGTTATTAAGTTAAGTGAAAGTTTCGTAATCGGGTTCGCAGCCAATTTCTTATGTCAGAAAGGGTGGCTTCACGCCATTTTAAATTCATTTCTGTAACTTTCTTTTTCTTTTTTTGGTGGGTGGTTGGGGGGGGGTGAGGGTTCCAAATATATACACTTAAATTCAAACTTTTGCCCCCATGGTAATATTAGCGTAGTTTGTATTATCAATTAATACTTTGTTGATCGAGCTTCATTCGAAACAAATGTAAAAGACTTCTACAGTTTTTTTTTTCTAGGAGAAAGTTCCGTAATCGGGCCCTAAGCTAATCGGGGAATTTAATATCATTATTGTTTCTAACTCTTATAGAGTTAAAACAATATTGTTGCTAGCATTACTCTTGTTTGTGACCAACCTCTTCTGTGTATCTGAATAGGGAAAAGTTCCGTATCATGTACTGGTTGGTGCCAAAGGCAGTTGTAGAATCTTACAAATTTTTCTAGAGAGCGGAAAAACATGTTTTTTAAAATATTTACAAATATACGTTTATTAAACCATGTTTTTGAGCCATTTTAAAAAATTAAGTACGGTGCTAAAATAAAACTTTATTGCCATTTTCGATATTTTAATAAGAAATGAAAATACATAACAAACAAATTTAACAAAACTAAGCCATTTTTGGGTACTTCTCTATTATCCCGTCGACCACTTTTCATAACAAAAAACTATCGCCAAACTAAGATTAAACGCCAAAAATACAGTCCCATTTACTTGATGCCAGAAGCATTATACGTATTTGTTATGCCATCAAGTGGTTTTTAATTCGACATTTGCGTGTATTTTTCATTATGTTTTACTGATTTATTAGTTATTTCATTCATTAAAGTAACAATTGTGTCCTTAAATTCTTATATTTTATTTATTTTGATATTTCAATGGCAACGTTCTCCCGTTTATTTAGCGTTACAGTTTGGCGATAGTTTTTTGTTATGAAAAGTGGTCGACGGGATAATAGAGAAGTACCCATTTTTTGTGATAAATAATTGTTATTGCCACGGGGGCAAATTGTAAACAATTAATAAGCGAACTAAAAAAATTACCGGAAAAAACTTGTGGGAATCTCAAGAAAGAAATATCTGATATAAATAGCATTTAAAATCTTAAAATGGAGAAGTGGTCCGTATAAAAATGCAAAACATTATACACCTGATATAAGATTTTTTAATTTTTTTTATATTTCCGAAAGCACAGATAAAAGGGTAAAAATCCCGGCACAGATGCCATATACTCACCACGTTGGCGCGATTTTTCCCCCGCCCCTTTAGCGAAAACTGTTTGTTGTGTTTGTTTACTTTTATTTTTTATTTTAATTCTATAGATTATTTTTATATGTATATCAATATTAATTTAGGCACAGATGTCATATACGCACCAGATTGGCGCGATTTTTCCCCCGCCAATTTGGCGAAAACTTTGTTTTTGAATATTAGTTACAAATACCATACAATAATAGCATGTAATTTTTTATTTCAATATAAAAATAAAATAACGTAATAAATGAAATAGCTCCTATTATTCAAAAATGGGAAATAAAAATAAATAAATGATAGTTTGATATAAATAAATATTGATATATATAATAAAAACAATTTATAGAATTAAAATAAAAAATAAAAGTTAATAAACAACAATTGAAACAAAATAACCGGGTTACCATGTGAGGCATAAAATTGCCATTTTGTTGCAATCGCGCCAATGTGGTGCGCCTTTATTTATATCAAACTATTATTTTTTTTTATTTCCTTTTTTAAAATAATAGAAGCTGTTTCATTTATTACGTTATTTTATTTTTATATTGAAATAAAAAATCACGTGTACTATTTGTCACACTATTTGTAACTAATATTCAAAAACAAAGTTTTCCCCAAGCTGGTGGAGGGAAAAATCGCGCCAACGTGGTGCGTATATGACATCTGTGCCTTGTTTCATTTCACATAGAGGTACTGCTCTATTATCCTCCCGTCGACCACTTTTCATAACAAAAAACTATCGCCAAACTGTTAGATTAAACGCCAAAAATGCAGTCCCATTTACTTGATATCAGGAGGTATTATACGTGTTTGTTACGTCATCAAGTGGTTTTTAACGCGACATTTGCGTGTATTTTTCATTATGTTTTACTGATTTATTAGTTATTTCATTCATTAAAATAACAATTGTGTCCTTAAATTCTTATATTTTATTTATTTATGTATTTTGATATTTCAATGACAACGTTCTCCCGTTTATTTGGCGATAGTTTTTTGTTATGAAAAGTGGTCGACGGGATAATAGAGAAGTACCCACATATGTATTGGTACTTTTATGTTAACTTGGCGCAGTTGATAAATCGCCAAATATTTTTCTCATAACATCTTCATATTGCATTCATTTCATTTAAATATAAATCTTTCACTGATTTCATTTGAAATACATACATTAAAAATACACGTCTTTCACTCATTTAATTTAAAATACACGCCTTTCACTAATTCCATTTAAAATACTAAAAAGGAAAAGAAAATAAGAAATAATGCCACAAATCGAAACCTTTTATTTAAACATCAAAGAATTGTTCCTAACATACACACGCGAAATAAAAAAGCTGCTAATGGTGTGATTTACGCCAAATCTCTAATACTAATACTACTCTTACTAATCTCTAATACTTTTCAAACAGAAAAAAATCCAGATTAACTTTCCATTTTTATTAAATTGAAATATATTTTATTGTGCTGAATATTAGTGCTTGCATATTTTTTTGCTCCATGTATTCCATGAACTTTTCAATTCCGATTGTCTACGAAAATCTCCCGCCGGTGAAAATGACGTACGCACAAAATTTAGTGACGTATGTACTTTAATTGTGCTTTTTTATCTATTTTTTTAATATAACTTCCAAACGGTTTGACATTTATTCTTGGTAATAAATAGACGTCGTTGTCACCTTTATAGGTACCTGCTGTAAAAATTTGAACGAAATCCGTTAAATATTTTTTGAGTTATGCTTGACGAAAGGTTTTAATATCCATCGTAGCTATATATGGGGCAAAGTAATACTGCGCTGTGTATGAGTCTTCGTTGCACTCAGACAACTAAATTTACTGAGAGAGAAAATAAATAAATGCTGATAGCTTGTTTTTTCTTGAGTTATTTGCTAAGATTTTGTGGTTATCTCACCGTAGGAGTTGTGAAATAAATTTTATGACTATGCGCGCACAAAGGTGCTAAAGTGAGTATTATTTACGTTTAAGATTTAAAGTTTAGTAAAAGACTTTTATTCATAGAATTAAAGTTGACATAAATCTGCTTTCGTGGTACGTTTAGTAGATTGTTACAAATGAGTTTCTAAACAGCTTGACTCACCACATAACTCATTGCTTGATTACATAAGCAAAATTAAATGCAAATTACGCTGTACTATGTATTCCTTATATTTTAATTACATTTCATAAGAAAAAAATCATTTTATTTACGATGGAAGCAAAAATTTCAAAATCCGTCGGTAGATAGCCCTAATATACTGGATCGATCACCTCAAATCCACTATTTCTGGAAAAAAAAAGTGTTTACAGAAAAAATTGTTTACAGAAATGTTGATATAGATGTTTTATATGAAATAGTTTTTGAAGGTTTTAAACAAAATTAAAATATTTAAAAGCTTTAATATGCTTTTACAAATACTTTAAGAGTAGAATCGTATGTTAAACTGTATTTTTTAATGAAGCTTTCAAAGAGTCGTTCATTTGTGATTAATTTGAATTTGTGATTCTGAATGGTAACGGTGTTCGTTTGTTTATATCTGGGATTCCGATGTTTTATCTGGATTTTTAATTAAGAACTTAAAACATTATAGGATATGATATACATAGGAAAATATAGCGAACAGACGTGATTTTAAATAGAAGATATATTATCATTTAGCTGTAATATTCATATGTATAGGTTTTGCATATAAATGCATAGGTATATGCATAGGTTTTTCATTAAGCCTAACATGGCATTTAACTATGGTCAATTCGCAGACCAGAGCTGTCGCGTCCGGAATTGTTACAGACACTTTCTTGCCTTCGGATTTTATTATAAGTAGATTCCTCCTTAGACTTCACCTTTCTAAAACTTTTATTATGAGTCTAATAATACTTCAGTTTTCACCCTCCATGAAAACTTCAATAATTAATTAAACAATGCCACTCTTCAGTCACCTGCTTACCGGCTTCCTTTCTCTTCCATTTAGCCATTCAGCAGCAACTCTATCTCCCATTCTCTGATACTCTCCTTTTCATTTATTTTCATTTAGCCCCATTTTAGGCCATTTATTATCTTTTGCCATTCTCGGCGGACTTGACCATTGGTTTTTGGTTTTTCTATCCTTAGATTCATTTACCAACCTTTCATTCATTCATGTAAGTCTCGGGTACTTGCACTCAGGTCAATTTCCTCTTTGTCTTATATATGGGAGCGCTGAAAACTACCCCCATGAAAAGTTCCCCCATACGTCATTTTTACGTCACAGCAGATGGGGGTAGATTTCCAGTCATAGAGAATTTTACTTTCGTCGAAAATTGGAAAACTTCCCCCTGAAAAGTTCCCCCAAACCAGAAGGAGGAAGTTTTCCAGTGCCAGGTAATTTTCTTCTTCACTGAGTTCTTGAAAACTTCCCCCATGAAAAGATGTCCCCATACGTCATTTTGACGTCACTACAGATGGGGGAAGATTTACAGTCCTAGAGAGTTTTACTTTCGTCGAAAATTGGAAAACTTCCCCCATGAAAAGTTCCCCCAAACCAGAAGGGGGAAGTTTTCCAGTACCAGGTAATTTTCTTTTTCACTGAGATCTTGAAAACTTCCCCCATGAAAAGTGTCCCCATACGTCATTCTGATGTCATAGCAGATCGGGATACATATCATGGGGGAACTTTTCCAGTGCTAGAGAATTTTCTTTTTACTGAGAACTTGAAATCCATCCCCATGAAAAGTGTCCCCATACCACATTTTGAGGTCACAATATAGGGTCACATATCCAATGCTAGAACTTGTTTCGAGAGCTGAATATCTGGCACTCGAAATGTGTTTCTCTTTTATGTCTAGTTACTATTGTTACTGTGAATTATTATTATACGGACTTGAAGAAATGCGCAGAAGAGATTTAGTGCGTAATGTAAAAGTATCTTGCTTACTTTTCATATTCGGTTATCAAACACATACTAGGCGGACAAAAAGGATTTAAGTATTAATGTGATATAATATTGCTCAAAGCATAATTTGTTAGAAGGTTCATGGAAACTCGACGAAAACAAAGATTTTTGTTATGTTAGAGGAAAGTGTGTGCATGTGATATTTGTTGTTGAGTAGAGCATCAAATGTGAATCTTTAATGAAAAATTCACATAAGTTATTTACTTTTTTTTTTAAATTTTTTTTTAATTTTTTGGAAAAATAAGAATTTGCTTTTTTTTTTTTTTTTTTTTTGGAAAAATAAAAATTTGCTCTTTTTTTTTTTTTTTTTTTTTTTTTTTTTTTTTTGTTAACATCCAATATCAATAATTTGACACAAAAACAAATAATTCTTGAATCAACAGATCAGAATTTAGAATTGAAATCAACTATCAACTTCTTTATTATTATCTTTAAAATTGTGTTTTTAAAAAAAATAACCATATTAATTGAAAGGTAAACAAATCTTAAGAACAAACTAAAAAAGATACTATGTCATTAGTGTACAACAAACTTACAAATAAATAATTATATTGTTGTAAACGAACATTAGCTTCAAAAATATAAATGGAATTTTAACTTTTAGTAAACCATAAAATACATAAGAAATCTGATTTTTGAACAGAATTTGTAACAAAATTACTATTTTTTTTTTAATTGATTAATCTGTGATACCCCATTTATATGAGCAAATAGATAAATAAATAGAATGCTAAATTCATCTTTAAAAGTTAGACTTAAAATTATAGAATGTGCTGATGAATTAAAAGATGATGATAAAAATATTTTTAAAACAATTTAATTGGTTTATTGTATTCTCTGACGGCGGCTATGTTTATGCCTGAAAGTACTGTGAATTAAAATAATTATAAAAATTTTCTTTCAATATTTCTGTCATCTTTTAAGTATTTAGCACATTGTGTAATTTTAAGCCTATTTATAGTTTAAGAAAAACTATTTTTAACAAATTGTTCTACGATTGTTGAGGCAAAGGCAATTTTTTTCAGGGTTTTGCTTTTTTTTTTCAATTTAAAGCGACTAGGAACAAATCGTTATTATTATTAATTTTTTTTTTCATTTTTAACATTTTACGAAAACGAAGAGCCTATTCTCAACAGCTGTAATTCTTGAAAAAAAAAATCGAGACACATTAAAATAAAATCCTCATAAATACTACAATTTATTAGCAAAGCAGACATTGGATGCAGTGCCGCGTTAACCTGTTAACAATCGGGGTCTTGGTCTAAGATCCCAACCTCTCACAGTTGTCTGGATCATAATGCATTTTCACGGTTTTGAATTTTTATTTTAAAAGGATAAATTATTTCGAACTACTAATAACCCATTAAAACGAATTTAAATAGTAAACTGAACTTTAACTTTTCTACTATTACATAAAACCAAGTCATTAAATATCCATCATAAATTTATAACATCTATAACTGGAAATCAAAAATATGTTTTCTTTACATCCTATCCTAATAATATTATAAATCTGATTGCGTTCAAATGTTAGGCTGAAGCCAGCGTCAAAATGGAACATTTAATGATCCTGTATCTTTGCGTATAGGTTGATAATAACCCTCAAATGAACATAGGCTGTTTTTTGTTTATTTTATTCAAATATTTTTCTTAATAATTCAAAATTTCATTATTTTCATAGAGAATAAATGGAAATTTTTTCGTATAATATTTTAAAATGGTTAAATTTACTTTACCGTTGCTAGTATTTTATCGTTGCGAAAACTAATTCAAAACCCGGAATAATAATTTTTACTCAACAATTTAGTTTCAACTGAAAATTTTTCAATGAAAAATGAAAATGAAATAAAAAAATTAAAGAATTAAAATTAAGATAAAATAATATTATTAGAAATAAAACGTACTTTTTTTAGTTTTTGATAATAATACAAGGTCTCAATATGCGTAACCATATGAAACAGGCGAATATGACGTCATTCATCTAAAATAAAGCGGATATTCATCTAAAATAAAGTCGAGAAATAAAATGATCTTGGGTTTTTTCTTCACTTTTTTTCTTTTTTTTTTTTCTTTTGTATGGTAACAATACTTGACGTTTTTCCGTCTGCGCACGGCTAATATAACTAAACCGTATTTTTTATTTAAATTTTTAAAAAGTAAAAAGAAGTTTCAAAAGAAAATGGTTAGCAAATGTCATTAATATGCTCCGCAAAATTATCCATGTCGAAAATGATGTCATGGATAGCGAGAAATAGTTATTTCATTCTTAAAACTATTTCTTAAAACTATTAAGAAATAACTCGATTACCTAAAAAAAATGACGAATGTTAACAGTTCCATTTTTGTTGATAAAACCTAAAGATTTAATATTATTTCGTTAAAATGACTTAATTTCTCCTATGCCAGTATTGAAATTAATTGCCTGGAAAAGAAAATTAACAAGAATTATGTCATTAAAAAGGGATTTCTCTGGTGAAAAAGAGACTTCATATTTGAAATAAAACGGGAATTTTCCAATATGTTTTAAAATGAGTGTGAATTAATTCCTTACATTAATAATACAAGGATCAGTAAGTATAGAAAGTAGATGAGTTTCACGCCATATTTATAACGAAAAATTTAAATGTTTTGTTATCTATACTGATTATTAAGCATGAGTATCCGTTATATACAGATGAGAGTTTTCTGCTAAAAATCACATCATAATTTTAAGAAAAGGAAAATGAACACGAATCTATTATATTAAAATCTGACCGTGTTTTTGTATTTCGCAACTACTCTTAGATTATTGAACGCAACTCGATTTACTTGATCCGAGGATGTCGCACAAACTCTCAGAATTTAAAAAATTAAATTATATTCCAAGATTTTTTTTTTTTTGTAAATTTTAACGAAGTTTATCTAAAAACGGAAAGGAAATTACTCCATATTTGTGTATAAAAAAGGAGAAATAAAACATATTAGTATATTTTTTACACCATTTTCTCATTAAAACTGAATTGATTTCAGTAAATTTTCCGAAAAACAAAAACATATTTTCACATATACAAACTTCATGAATCAATTTATTCTGGAGAACAAAAAGTGCCTGTCAACATACTGTCATTTAGAAAACAAGATTTGTTTCAACTATACATTAAACCAAGGAGGCAGAATTGAATTTAAAGAAAAAGCATATACTATTCCAATTAAGGTTTTTTTTGAAGGATGTTAAAACGTTTCACAAAGACTTAAAAGTAAAATTTTTTATCAGGTAAAATTGATATTTGTTTTTACCCAATTCGTCTATTTCCACGATTTTATTTGGCCCTCCTTATTGCATTGGTTGCAATTTTATTTTCGCGATTATTTGGCAAAAAATTTCACTTTTTTAAGACTGGGTTATGTCAAGGTCCCTATAATAAAAAATACTGTATTGTCTCCTATGAAATAAGATAAATAGTTAGTTAATTATTAACGTTTTTAATTATCGGGAATGAAATAATTTTCTTAATTAATGTATTTATTTTTCTTTTAAAGTTGTTAAATGGTAAAGATTTGTAAAATTATTTTAGAAGTGTTGTAAAGTGTTACAGAATCTATGCTTGACGCATGATTTTTCGTTCTTGTTTAAAATTGAATGAATAAATTTTTTTTCATTTATTCTTCTGAATGAAAAGTGAAAATTTTGGTAGAAATACCGTTCCGAGTAAGACTCCTATAATAGGAGCTCTAGTTCCGAGAAAAATCACTATAAAAGGAAGAATGTACAGAGTACTAAACCCGTTTTCCACTCTTCATCTTCTGTATACGTTTGAATTGTTAGCGAAAATATAGCCTGGTCACTCAATAAGTCATTAACAAAAGACGCTGAACGGGCTGTGTGAAGCAAACAGATGCCTCGCCTCAGGCGGGGTGGAAAACAGTCTATTTGCAAGTCAGTACTTAGCGAAACAGCTTAACCATGAATTTTTTTTGGGTTGAAACTCAAACTCTATTTAATATGGATTTTTCGATATTATCAAAATAATGTAAACTTTTTATATATATCCTTATGTAAGATATGAATATTTAATGTGAATAATTAACTGTGAATCCTATGAATTATATGAAACGATTTTTTCCCCTTGTTTTCTGTCTTTCTTATCTTATTTTCGCTAGTATCTCAAACTTTATGTATAAAAGATGCATCAATTATTAAATGCATTTTTAAATACTATATGATATAAATAAAGTGAAACATCACTATAAAGTAATAAGATATTTTTAATTATAATTATTTTTAATTATAAAATTAAACGGTCATATAATTTTCTTCGAAAGAAAAAAAAAGGAAGAAAATATTTTAAAAATACCGTATTTGCAGTAAAAGAGTTGAGAAATATAAAAGATTATCTGAACGGAACATACACATGAAAGCATGAAAAACATTAATTCATTTTCTATTTCTTATTTATGTGAGCAACGAACCAGATCGGCTATATTATGAATTAATTGGCAGAGTTTATCGAAATATTTTATTCAGCTTTCAGTAAAGAATATTATCTTTAAGATTTTTGAAATGTGTAATCTAATACAGACAGAGTGGGTGCCTTTGAGCAGGGCTGTCCACCGCGGCGATGGTAACTGTACTTTTAAATGTTTTTTTCATTTTCATGTAAACTGCATCCTGGCCTGACAACCTTTAAAACGTGCAAGTTTTATTTTTTAATCACTATATGCCATGATATTCAGGGATGTGAATTTTATAAAAGAAGACTCCGTAAATTCAATAAAATAAAATATATTATTCAAAATATGCTGCACATACGTTAACTGAGGATACAGTCTTTAACAAATAAGCTATTTTAGAGGAAGCAATCACAATAGTATAGTTTATATTTTTCTTTACTTTATTAAAAAACTTTAATCTTGAATATCTCGTAATGGCATTTTTTTAGTTACTTGTTTTACAAATTAGCCCTTTATTGCATAGCATTATGGCTGTTTTCAAATCCAAAGGAGCTACATTCTGACAAATTTCTGAATTAATTTTTGTTCGGAAACGCATGAAATGGGCAGGTGTTCTTTATTCAGAAATTATGTAATCGAGTGGTGTTTTCAATGTTTTAGTAAAGGCAGGTGATCTTTCAGAAAATACTGTCAAAGTTGATGTTTTGTGCATAATTTCCGGGCGCACGAAAGGATAAAAAATCTATCATCACGTGACAGCAATTGCTTTTAACTCAATAAGTAATTTATTTATCAAAAAATGAAAACGCCATTCGATTCCAAATCGCAGTTCATTCAGCAGTCAGGCCTGCCAATTTTATGCCATGACGTTTTGAAAGAAGTAAGAAAGTTTGGCGTTATTGAGCCGGGAATTTGATAACCACTTTAATCAAGAAAGGCAATTCAAAAAATAAATAAATAAATAAATAAATAAATAAATAAATATGGGGTTATTTTAGTTTTCTTTTAAATTATAAAATTAATCAAATCAGGATGCTCGTAAAATAATTAAAATTAAAGAAATAAAAAAATTAGGAAAATAAAACAATACTTCATACTCTTGATTCATTATTTTATATTTATTAATTTGCGTTTTCCGAAAAATCTGGAACTATAAAGTTAACGATATAGTCTTATTTTTTTAACACATTATCAAGTCAACCCTTCATTTTGGCTTCAAATTGCTAGTCCTTTCTATGTGCTTCTTTTTCCTTTCTCCTGAATTATAAATACACATTAAGCACTTTTTATATTTCGTTTTTCTTTATGTCAAATTTATACAGTAAAAAAAGGGTGATACAGAAAGAAAGAAGTAAGATATTCATGGAAGAGTTTGAGTCCCGAATAAAGAATAATTCTAAAATATTTTGTACAGAAATTAATATAAAACTTACTAAAAAATAACAAAAATAAACATTTGTTTAGCTTAGCAATGTAGCTACATCAACCATAATGTATCTTAAAATAACTCAAACATTATCTGTAGGGGAAAAAAAAGCATATGTGAAACTTAGTACATGCTTTTTTTTTTTTTTTTTTTTTTTTAATAATAATAACATTTTATGGAAACTTATTCAATAGAAAAATAGAAAATAAATTTCAACTTCTTATTTTTTATCTGATACGTCTATTTTAACCATATGATTTCTGACAATCTATAAAAGTTTTAGTTTAGAAACTAAAAAAGAATTTTTCAAACAATTTTCCAATTTTTTAAACTAGAAAACAATTTTTCTATCTCTTGAATTAGTGACCTTTTGAGTTTAAAATAAGATTCTATTTCTATTACTTTTTTCAGACACGTTAAACTCTAAAAAACTAATAATAAAGAAATCTAAATTGTTAAATTAAACCCAAAAATTAATAGAACGAATGGTTAGATTCGTTTTTGTGTCTCAACAAACAACTAATTAAAAACATTTTAAAAATTTGGAAATATTTCTAATAAGTTGTCACCAGATGAAGCTCGTAAGATTTTTCCTGTTTTGGTGGGGGGACAGAGGTTTTAAATTGCTGTCTCCTAGTAAAAAAAAAAAAAAAAAAAAAAAAAAAGAACAAAAAATCATGCGTTAAGTATGGAATATGTAAAACTTTTCAACACTTCCAAAATGCTTTTATAGAAATCTTTACCGTTTAAGAATGTCTAAGTCTGATGCTAAAGTTAACAATTTGGAAAACGCATAACACATTTAAAAATCCAATTTTAGAAATTACCAACAATATTCGGAAAACGATCCTAACTATTTTGCGCAGCCCAGTGTATGATCTACTGATTTTTATATATACTACATAGAATGCAAAAATTTAGTTCAGTTAGGATACGCATAGCACAGTTGAAAATAGCCCATCGGCAATTTCCGTCAATAAACGCAAATGCATTCGAGATGTTTTGTGCTGCCCTGTATATAACCTATAGGATTTATACACATCAAGTAATAATAGGGGAAAAAAAAGTTCCATTTAAAAACGCAACTGAAAACGCATTTCCAACCATTATTATTAACAGACAGTACTTTAACAAAATAATTTTATGTGACCCTGTAAATGAAGGAGGAATGCTATACACACAATATTCTATAGTAAGCCTCTTGTAATGCACCTCAGTGATATATATCTGTTTCAGTATGTTTCAAATATTGAAACATTATAAAATAAACCGCAAACGATTTCTCCCCATAGACCGTTTTGTAATGGAATTCTTTTGAGTGTCCCTGTAAAGCAGGTATGTCAAACACGTGGCCCACGGGCCACAACTGGCCCGCCGACAACTTCTCTGTGGCCCGCCAAGCCTTTGGCATTTTACCTGTGCATTTATTTTGGCATTTATTCAGTTGCTCGAACACGCATGCTGAAAATACACTTTTGAGGAACTCACTTACACCAAATAGTCTTAGAGATGGCAAACATATGTATGTAAGTATTGCCAGTTGCTTTTTTTTATTCACAATTGCTACCACTTTTTTTAATAGTAATTTTTGTCTTATTTATTTCGTCATTAATTAAGAGAAATATTTTTCTTCAAAATGTGGTAGTAAAAAAAAAAAAAAAAAAAAAAAAAAAAAAAAAAAAAATCCGCTCATTTGGCATAACTGATGTATATAGACAGATGTAGCTCAGTTTTAAAGTTTTAAATTTTAGCTCCAAGAAATTGCAGATACACAGTTAACTAATCGGAATGTAACAAAGTGCGAAATCTCGAGTCTAAAAATTTAAAGATTCGTAATTTTTTTACAGTATTTTTCTTATAATATTTATGTGTTTTATGACGAAACTATTGCTTTATTAGGTGCGTTCGTAATTATATAAATACGTAGCACCTATTGTCGTCGTCTGGTCCGTCCGTCTGCATATAGCAACGCAAAAACTACCCAACCGAATGGTTTGAAATTTAAGATATATTATCTTTGCAGAATTTTATCGCGACATTTCAATTTTTTTAAAAATTGAATCAAAACTTTAGAAAATATTAATAAAAACATTTATTAAGAAATTTGATTTTTTTTTTTTTAAATCGGTGCTTTCTTTTTATAGGAGCTTTCGAAGTTTGATCGCCAAGCGACCGAGAAACTTATTTTATTACAGAAATTAATCTGCAGACGATATAATTCATTTCACAGAATTAAAAATCATCAAGATCTGAATAGTTATAGAACTATAACTTTTATAGAACTATAACTTTTTTTATAGTACGAACGCACCTCGTTTGTAACGTTTGACGTACAATTTCCAACTTGTTTTACTACTCTCTTCAATTTTACACATGCTATATTTATTAAATAATAAGAAATGTATAGTAAAATTAATAACATTCGGGCTAATTAAGAACAGTTACAACTTTTTTCAAAATCAAAGTATAAAATTAAGTGGCTTTTAAATGATTTGCTTTCGAAATGACATAAATTATCACTTTTGTGCTTGAAGCAAAACCCCCGAATACGTCATGTCATCTAGTTTCTCCACTCTTGTTTTACAAAATTATTTTGGATTTAAGTTCTTTAATTATTTTCATTACTTAGGTTAGTAAATGTGTCATTGTTAATGAAACCTGCTTGATCTTTCTTTCTTTCTTTCTTTTATTTTCTTTTATTTTTTTTTTTTTTTTTACCGATTTACACATATTTTAATAACATACTGATAAACAACCTAGGAATTTTTTTTTAAGTTTAAACTCTACCAGTATGAATATATATGATTGACGGAAAATAAACATTAAAAAAAAAATTAAGTTGATTCACAATACCATTATCTTAAAAGAAAAACTGAAATTATATGTTGATATCCAAACATTGTTGGAGTTTCGAAAGAATGGAACATTAAGAGATGCTACAGGACAAAGCATTAAAAATCTGGCCAAACATCAGAAAGAAAAACTGTCAGAATTGAAATTGACACTTCTTAAAAGAGAGTGCTTTCACCAAGCCTATTGGAGAAAATACATTTACTTTATAAAATAATTATTGCATTAAATATCCCGTGATTCAAAATCATTTACTAGGAAATGGAAGAAAGGATGCGCAGAACAGTTAAAGAAGTTTGAAAATACTATAAGCAAAAGTACCATTGCTAAAAAGCATTTTGTATAGCCGGATCGATTTATAAAAGCCGGATACATGTTTATAAACTTATATGATATTCGTACGCACATGCTTAATCATCCTCAATTTAGAAAATATCTTGATAATATTGGTAACGAATATAACCAGATCTACCTTCTTATACAAAAATTTGACGGCTTTCCATCATAAAAGTTTAACTGTTAATTACGAAATGTTAAACAAGGTAAGCATTTTCATTTTAAATTGACAAATTATGAATGTGAATTATTAAAAGACCACCAATAGACAAAGTACTTGGAGTTTTCATTTTTAATAAAAGCACCTGAGTAAACTTCAACCTCAGAGCAAATTTCATAATTTCATCATGTCATTTGATAGTATTAGCATCAGAGCCGGATTAAGCATTTCTTTGGCCCGGGGCTACTTTGGACATTTTGCCCCCCCCTCTTCCCCTGCTACTGGAAATTTTGTGCCCCTTCCCACGATACTGAATATTTATCCCCCCTCCCCCCCACACACACCTTTTATTATTTTTTTTTAAATCCTGAAATACAAATTTTAAAAATGGAAATATTTATATTGTTAATCAAGAGCGTTTTTTTGTTTGTTTGTTTGTTATCTTCAATAGTGCTCTTAATTAGTTTGTTTAAACATATACAATTAACAAATACTTTATAAACATTAAAAAAAATAGAAATATTCCAGGCGTATAAAAACTGAATACATTAAAAATAATTTCAATACATCTGTTTATTGATATAAATAAATTTAATTACATGTTTAAGCTTTTTTTTATTATTATTAGATTTTCATTACTAAAAATTAAGTTAATTGAAAAAAAAAATCCTTGTATTTAAATTTCCAAGTGATTGCAGGGCATCATGAAATGCAAACAGTTCTGTTATGTCATTATCTAGTGACATTAGTGTTAAACCGCTAAGTTTGGGCTCCAGCATAAACGATCATAGTCTGTTCTTTATTAATTTTAGTTTGGAAAATGATCATTCTGCTTCAAAGTTTGTAAGCGGTACTACTATATACTATAATTGCAATATGCAGTACATTTGGGAAAACAGATATTAATTGTTTTTCATTGATTAACAGCATCTTGACAGCATTGGATATCTACATTTCTAATACATTCCGAGAAATATTTCATTTCTATTTTTAAAATATCGCCAAGATCCTCGTAATAAAATGTTAAGCGTCTAGAGAATCTTTATCTATAATGTTTGAGTATTGTAATTGACAGAAAAACATGAAAAATGATAGTTTTATAGAGAAATGTATGATAAACATGGTGAAACATAGAGTTTTAAAATCGAATAATTATTTTAAGTGCCTCTGTTTAATGTTGAAATCGGTGAATATAATTCAGTTACATAAATTTTATAGGATTAAAAACTATGCACAGCAATTTAACCTTCTTTTGAAGGCATATATATATATATATATATATAATATTACGTCATTAGATTATGAAATGCTGTGTCGAATATATATATATATATATATATATATATATATATGGTGTTACGGTAATGTTTCATTAATGGTTATATATATATATATGGTATCGGGATTTCAGTGTATGTGGTCAGTTTCTTATGTTTCAATGGTTAAATTTTACTTAAAGTTTTATATATATATATATATATATATATATATTGCCTTTGGTGGACAATATCATATTTACTTCTAAGATAATGTTTACTTTTATACAGTGTTAATATAATATGTTTTAATTTTATTAAGTATTTTTATTTAATTTAACTTTGTTTGAAGCCACATTATTTGTGACTAATTCATTTCAATATTTAATCAATATTAATTTTAAATTATTTGATTCTTAATTCAAATCTTTAGTATTTTAATTTAAATTATTTTAATTGATGTTGCAATTTTAGTACAGTTATTTAATCGTTGTTGTCATTTAATGGTACATTTTTAATGTTGCATTAATTATTAATTTTTCCATATTACTACTTATTTATGACATAGTATTATTAATTGATACATCCATTACTTAGATATTATTCAACATTCTATTTATTAATTAATTTCATTTATTTATTATTTAACTTATGGCTATCATTAAGATAGTAATTTGGTTTAATTATTAAACACTAATTTTCATCCATTACTTTATATTTACTTTTACCACTAGAGGGCAGCACTATTTTAAGTTGTTTTTTATTATTAATTTTTCCATCTTAATACTTATTTATAACATAGAATTATTCATTAATACATCCTTTAATGTAATTCAATTTTCTATTTATTAATTAATTTCATTAATTTATTATTTAACTAATTGGTATCAATTAAGATAGTAATTTGGTTGATTTATGAAACATTTATTTCCATACAATTCCTTCGATTCAGATTATATTCACTTTTACTAATAGATGGCAGCACTAATGTTCCTGTTTATTTTATAATCCATTATATTTTAACATTATTTCTGGCATCACTGCAAAGCAATTTATATTTCTAAGCAATTTATATTTCTAAAATTGGCAACATGTTATGATTTTTTATGCAATTCATTCCCCAGTCATGTTGGAGTGTTCATGATGGTTCATGAACTGCAAGGTATCTTATTTTTATCTCTTTTCATCTTTATGGATTTTATACTTAATGTCTCTATTAAATGTTCTCTCTGTAATTTATAAGTATGGCTTCTTTCCTTTTTTATATTGTATTTTATTTTTTATTTTATCACTGATTTGAATCATTGTATTTGAGATGTAGTCCCAATATCATATTTTTTAGCAATATATGGCTAATATGATGATGAAACATCTCATTTCATTTTATTTGTGGTATTTAGGCAATTGGGACTTGATAATTCTGTCTAAATTCCACACATTTCATTTCATTTAATTCATTTAATTCCATATATTCAAATTTTTATTTAATTTCTTATTCTTTCAATGTTTTTGATTCCATATTCAGTGTGTTGGGGAATCTTTTATTGTCAACTAATTATTTCATACTTAATTAAATAAATGTTTAAGTTGGTGTTATGATAATGTTTCATTTATGGCTATATATATATATATATATATATATATATATATATATATATATATATATATATATATATATATATATAGTGTCTAATTTTATGTTTATGTTTTTTTTCCCTTAATCCAAAATTTTATTACTTGAATGGATATTTATTTCTTTTTTCCAAAAAGCCGTTTTTTACATCTGGTGCTAGATGTTTATAAAGCCCAAGTAATATTTCTAAACATTTTCCATTTGCAAAATATACTTACACGCGAATATTAAAAATGACAGGAAAATTTAAAACAATTAAGTTATTATGTGTGTAAAGCATTTAATGAAGAAATTTGCATTGTATTTAAAAACTCCAAATAATAATATTTCCAAATATTTTTCAATTCGAAAAAATATTTACACGTGAACATTAAAAGAGAAAGAAAACTTTCAAATAATTACATTTTTATGTGCGGAAAGCATTCAGTGGTAAAGATTATGATTGATATATATATACACACACACATATATATATATATATATATATATATATATATATATATATTTTCTTATAGCGTCTAAAAGAAAAAAATCTTCCAGCAGTTAGACCGTCAGCAGTTGCGACAGCGGTGGATGCGGCCCTGGTAATGTTCAAGTCAAAGGGCCGCCCGAATAGATACCCGATTATAAAAGATCACTACTGGTCGTGTTGATATCATCCAATCTTTCGTAATCAAGTAATCTTTTTAAAACAGATTATATCATTGTGTTTGTAGAGCCTGTGAAGTCTTGGGAAGTGTAGCTCGTTGGGGGCGGAAATTCCTAGTTTTGTTAGAAAATGTAACTGTGAATTAAACTTTTATTACAAAAAAAAAAAAAAAAAAAAAAAAAAAAAAAAAAAAAAAAAAAAAATTGATTTCTGATTTTAAAAAATGGCACCACTTCAAACTTTTTAGGAAATTTACTTTTTAAGTTAAATTTATATCTTGACAATGAGCAAAATGTTATAAATATGCATGCTAAAATTTTTCAGTTTGACTAAAACAAGTCGATTTTTGTGCAAAATATATGAAATTTTATTAAATAA
Source organism: Maratus michaelseni (assembly GCA_963931845.1). Taxonomy (NCBI): domain Eukaryota; kingdom Metazoa; phylum Arthropoda; class Arachnida; order Araneae; family Salticidae; genus Maratus; species Maratus michaelseni. Next base: position 90,098,610 of record OZ007597.1, on the reverse strand, counting down.
ATTCATTGCAATCAGTCTTCCGTAATCGGATAATCTTTTTAAAATAGAAAAAATTAGCGTGTTTTCAGACCAATTAACGTGTTTTTCGATTCTGCGGGGTATGCACGGGAGTTGGCGAGCGTAGCTCGAAGGGAGCAGAGCCCACTAGTTTTGTTAGAAAATATAAATGTGAGATAAAACTTTTATTACAAAAAGCAATTTTTTTCTGATTAAAAAAAATGCAACACCTCAAACTTTTAAAAAAATTTACTTTTCTAGTGGAATCTATATCTTGAGAATGAATTAAAATATCTAAATATATATATATATGCTAAAAATTTCCAGTTTGACTGAAATATGTTAATTTATGTGCAAAATATGATTAATTTTATTAAGGCTGTTCTCAAATCCAAAGGAGTTACTTTGTGACACATTTCTGATTCATTTTTGTTCGGAAACGCATGAAATTGGCAAGTGTTCTTATTCAGAAACTATGTAATCGAATGGCGATTTACATATTTTGGAAAAGGCAGAAGCTCATTTAGAAAATACTGTCAAAGATGGCATTTTAAATCAAATTTCCGGACGCAGCAGCACGAGAAAAAATTAAAACTTGTCGTCACTTGACAAGAATCTCTTATAACTTAATATATTTATCAAAAAATTTAAAACGCTTTTCGATCCTAAATCCCTCCAATAGTCAGATTTTCCAATTGTATGCCTTTACATTTAAAAATGAGTTAGAAAACACGTCAGGTATTTTCGCGTTGTTGAGCAGGGAATTTGAGAACCGCCTTAAACAAATTAATCTGAGTATATTAAAGAATTTAACCCTTACGTATTGATTTTTAGTAAAAATTGCACAAAAGAAACAATTTATATATGAATATGGGAATTTTAATAAAATAAGGATGTGTGTAAAGCCATTTAAATAATGAAATTCATAATTAATCAACTTAACTTAAATTGATAAGATAAAAGATGGCGATAAAAAATATTTCACAAACAATCGAACCCATAAGAGGTGTAATATTATTTAACCTTTTTTTTCTCTTTCTTTTTTTTTAAGCCACCTAAACACATGCAGTAAAAACAATGGTTTTCTACAAGTTAAATGTACTCATACTCAAGGATAAGCATTTTTCTCAATTAAATAAACGCTTTTCTTTACTTAGTATTAAATAAAAACATTAAAGATAAAGGAAAAGGGAAGCAAACACACTTCCTAAAATCTACTTCTTATCATATTAAAATAAAAGTTTACGAACAAAACATTCTTTTTGATTATCTGTCTGTTTTTTTTTTCTTCTTCTTTTCCCATAGACTTTTATGCAGGAGAGGCAGACAGAGATGATTCTCAATGCACTGGCCAATGGTTCTCAGTTCTTACGCAAAATACTGTTGAAAGATACTGGTCATGTCATTGGGGAGGGGGTTGCCCTTGGGAAGTGTCGGATGTTAGGCATTGGGGGGGGGGGGGGGGGGAGGTCCTGACCTTGTACTAATTTCTAAGAAATCGTATGCCGTGCACACATAGACCTTACAATTCAAGATTCTTCCCCTGAGCGTGCACATGTTTTTTGAGATTAGGTGGTAGAAGCGGAAAATAGTAAAGATGTTTTCTTCTTTTGGTATCGGGCAAAAGTAGGGTAAAAATAGTAAAAGAATATGAAAACACCTGCTCGCTAATGTTAAACGTGAGGCCATGTTGTTTTCGAATTTCTCATTTAAATTTGAATATTTTGAAAAGTGTTTTTTTTTTTTGCATAAGATAACTGAGGTTGATATTTTAGTTGCAGATTTTTTTAATAAAGGTACTTTCACTTTCAAAACCGGTTCCGAAAGTGAAAATACCTTTACTAAACAGATCTGCAACTGAAATCGAAAAAATAAAAAATCGTCATATTACGGATCGACCTCAGCTATCTTATGCAAAAAAAAAATCTTTTAAAAGTATTTAAATTTAAACGAGAAATTTGAAAGCAACCTGGCCATAGGTTTAACAATAACTATCGGGTGTTTTCAAGGGAGTGACGACTACCCTTAAATCGCACTTCGAAGTTTTGGAATTGCAAAAGGAAAAAGTGATGACGCTTGAAACCCGATTTTATCTCGTTATTTCAGAAAAAGTTTTTTCATTTTAGAAGCAAAAATTTTCTTTCTTTCTTTTAGAAATTAAAGTAATTTTTAAAACAAAATTTTGATAAAACTTAAGCTGTTGACGAGGGCTCCTGACGGATTGGGGCCCGGGGCTGCAGCCCCGTAGCCCCCCCCCCCCTTAATCCGGCCATGATTAGCATTTTCAAATAGAATTTATTATTTTGACAAAACAACTTTCAAAAAGAAAATGTATTTTATTTTATATGTTGCCAAACATTATTAGAAAAACATCGGAGTGGACATTTTTTGAACAAGCGCGCTTTTGTACGGCTTCTTTGCGTATAGCGGCCAACCTTTTGTTATTTTTCAAGTCAACATACGTTAAACCAGAAAATGTATTTAATAAATGAAAATAAAAAAGAATAAGTAGAGCATAGATACAAAACACAAATTTTTAAAGAAATTTTTTGATTCGAAATATGTTTTCTTTTTCACTGGAAAAAAATACGGAAGATTGGCAGCTATTTCTTTGCTAGGTAAAAGATTAACAGGTCATCGTGCACAACCAAATTGCAAAATAAATACAAATTAGAAAAAAAAAAAAATTAAATTCAGTTGATTCGGTTGATAGAAAGCAATTTCGAGTATTTTTTCGAAAAATAAGATAAAACAAGCTATGAATTTTATTTACTTTTGAACTTTACATGCACATTTCTTTAACATGGATGTGTTTTATACGAACAAATTTTATTCTGTGCAATGGTAATAATATTATCTTTTTTTTTTTTTTTTTTTTTGGCTTTGTATATAACGCTTAATTTGGTCCGCGGCGGTAAACGAGTTTGACATACCTGCTGTATAAGTGCTATACATACTATATGCACATTAAAAGCACGAGATAGATAAAATAAAATGAAAGCATAATAATATAATAATAATAATAATAATAATAATAATAATAATAATAAAACTAAGCATACATTATGTAACAATTTCTAAACTGTTATATTCGCGATGTTTGTTTTCCTCTGAATTATTACGGCAAAATATGCTATTTCCAAATGAAGTATTTCACAGAAATAATTTACTTTTAATTAAATTATTCTACTTAGCACATTACATATTCTCAAATTATAGCCACAAAACCGTAAGAAAATATTAAACATGAGATAAATAATTGGATACATGAAAACTGTGTGAAATCTTAAAGGCAGTATTCACGCTTGGTACTGAAGCCCAATTTCATTCACTCTTAATAATAATGTATAAAAACTAATGTAAATATAATGCTTTAAAGTAGATTAATTTAGACTTTGTTTTTATTTAAATGCTCGTGTTTAGAAGAAATTCTATAAAAAAGAAATATAGCAACTTAAATAGAAAGACAACAGGCGCACCTTTATGGAAGTTAAAATAATTATTTTTAATTGCTAAAGCAAAGAAAACATGTGGTAATTAATATCAACACCTTTTGGTTGTAAAAGGATTATCACTGGCACAAAATTTGCGTAAAATTTAAGAGTTCTTAATCTGTTTATTATTTTTGGAAACCATGTGGTTAATGAGTTAGTTGAAGCACCCCCTTTCTTTCTTATTAATATACCTGTAAATCTGGTACTATCCATATAAGTTACTTATATTCTAAAAAAAAAAGGTTTTTATGAAATAGTAATTTAATTTTAATTAATTTACGATTATGCGTTGAGAAATCAAATTTTAAATTCTAAAATAAGAAATTAAATAATGTTTATTTTTTTTCTTTTTAGTTGCATTACCTTAAAAAAGATTTTTAAAAAAATACTATGTATTTTTGAAAAAATTCGCTTGTTTGTGATTTCTACCAAGCGTAAAAAATCTGTATATTTTTTATAGTGGAATTCGATGTCAAATTATTACGGAAATGTTTGCCAAAAACATGAAATACCTTCAAAAAATTAATTTTTAATTTCTAGTTATTAATGTTATAAATTGATGATGGATATTTAATGACTTGGTTTTTTTTATATAATAGTAGAAAAGTTAAAGTGATCATTACTGTGTCAAATTATTAATATTGGATATTTGATTGGGAATATTAACAAAAAATTAAAAAAAAGAGCAAATTCTAATTTTCAAAATAATAATAATAATAATAATAATAATAATAACTAATGGGAATTTTTCATTACAGATTCACATTTGATGCTCTACTCAACAACAAATATCATATGCACACACTTTCCGCTAATACAAAAATCTTTGTTTTCGATGAGTTTCCATGAGCCTTCTAACAGATTATGCTTTGAGCAACATTATATAACATTAATACTTAAATCCTTTTTGACCGCCTAGTATGTGTTTGATAACCGAATATGAAAAGTAAGCAAGATACTTTTACATTACGCACTAAATCTCTTCTGCGCATTTCTTCAAGTCCGTATAATAATAATTCACAGTAACAATAGTAACTAGACATAAAAGAGAAACACATTTCGAGTGCCAGATATTCAGCTCTCGAAACAAGTAAAATGTTATAGCATTGGATATGTGACCCTATATTGTGACGTCAAAATGAGATATGGGGACACTTTTCATGGGGATGGATTTCAAGCTCTCAGTAAAAGGAAAATTCTCTAGCACTGGAAAAGTTCCCCCTTGATATGTATCCCCATCTGCTATGACGTCAGAATGAAGTATGGGGATACTTTTCATGGGGGAAGTTTTCCAATTTTCGACTTTTCAAGATCTCAGAGAAAAAGAAATTGCCTGGCACTGGAAAACTTCCCCCTTTTAGTTTGGGGGAACTTTTCATGGGGGAAGTTTTCCAATTTTCGACGAAAGTAAAACTCTCTAGGACTGGAAATCTGCCCCCATCTGTGGTGACGTCAAAATGGCGTACGGGGATACTTTTCATGGGGGAAGTTTTCAAGATCTCAGTGAAAAGAAAATCCGATCTCACTGGAAAACGTCCCCCTTCTGATTTGGGGGAACTTTTCAGGGGGAAGTTTTCCAATTTTCGACGAAAGTAAAATTCTCTATGACTGGAAATCTACCCCCATCTGCTGTGACGTAAAAATGACGTATGGGGGAACTTTTCATGGGGGCACTTTTCAGGCGCCTCTTATATATACATTGCATCTTCTTAACCATATTTTAACGTTCCCTTCGTTTGTTATTGGATCCTCTGGTTGATGATATTTTTATTAATGTATATTAGACCGGGAGGCGGCTGCACAGACAATCACCTCATCGAGTTCACGGCTGAAATTCCAGAATTAGTTAAAACTTGATTGGCATATTAAAACACAATCGGTTTGCCAAGTCATATCTTGGTGGAAAACACCCGAAAAACCGATTTTAGCGGTTGGCTTGTAGGTTTACCATTGTGTGTTCCTGCTCCCAGTCCTCCATGTTTTCATACTTTTGGGTGCAAGAAAACACAATCGTAAACCTACGAGTCAACCGCTAAAATCGGGTTTTAAGGTGTTTTCCACCAAGATATGACTTGGCAGACCGATTGCGTTTTAATATGCGAATCGAGTTTTAACTAATTCTGGAATTTCAGCAGTGAACTCGATGAGGTGATTGTTTGTGCTGCCGCCTCCCGGTCTATATAAGTTATATTGTTATCTCCTCTTGAAAAAGTACTAACTCGTATCAAGTGTAATCATGTCAGAGTCTACACGTGTTAATGAGGCTTTATCTCTTGCTTCGCAACAAGGTGATCGACCTTCCTCATTACATGATTCTACAGCAAGTCAGTCGTTACCTGTAGAGAGACGCAAAAAGTTCTTACCTGGAGATAGACGCAAAAAATATAACAGTCGTCAGGAAAACTCGGATTTTATGCACTATGAATCAAGACGTAAATTTGTTACTGAACCTTTCAGAGCACTGGTTGGGGACGAGGTTGAGACAAATATTACGAGTTTTTCAATAAACGCGCATGATGATAGACTTTTGACATCTTGTGCATGTCAAACCCTTCATAAAAGATATCCATTAAATCCTTTCTCTATGATCAATCAAAATCATTTGGATGATATGAACTACTTCAACATAAATTCCTAGAATGGAATAGATGTTTTACTACAATTGGACATCCTACAACATTCCTCCTACCCTTTTTTTACCTCGAGTTTTATAGTCAGCATTAAAATGCTTTAAAAATAAATAAAAGCTGTGTTATAACATTAGAAAGAAATGTTTGCAAAGAAAATATTTTTTTTGTGCATATAATTAATTTTATCCTCTACATTTTTTAAATATATCCCAAAGTTTCAGTAGGCTACCAAACTCATGAAAATAAATCATTTCACGTTTTGTAAACAAAATAAACAATAAATAAATAATAACTAGGGGGCTCAGCCCCCTACTCGCTAACGCTCGCCAACCCCCCGTGAATTGCAAAGCAATTCACATTGAGACCGCTACGCGGTCACAGCTCGCTCGCCCTTTTTAATTTTTCTAGTAATTCTAGCCGGAATAAGTACTACAATAAATCATTTGAAAATATGAAATTGAAAATTTTGTAATGTAAAAAAGTACTTGAAAACTCCGTTGAAAACACAACTAAAAATGCATTTAGTTGATGCTACTAATGGACATATAAACAATTTAAATACTATGAAAAAATGGATCTTGGAAACATAATTAGTTAAAAACTTATTGCACCTATAATATTGTACAGCACGACATTCATTAAAAAAAACAAACAAAAAAAAAACACTACGTGTTAGGAAGATAGTTTATCATCAATGATTGTTTAAATTTCGTTCGACATTTTATTATTTTAATTGAGTATAGATTTCTGCAAAATAAATTATTTTTACTTCAATAAAACAGCAACAGATGGCAGCAGCACATTCTAGAAAGTTTATATTTTATTATCTTCAATATTTTGTGTGAGGGAAATTCGTAAATAAATTCTAAATAAGAGTTGAGAATTCATTTGAAATTAACAATATTACTCATAATTAAAATGAGGAATCATCTCAGACGCTTTGGATTACGTTCATATTATTTTATTTTTAATAATTGCTAACTTGAATTTCACTTGAATTTCACATATTGGAGGCGGAGCTAACACAATCTTGTTTGTTCTTTGGTCTGAGCTCTGGAAACTACAGTTGTTGCCAACGATAAGGTAGAAATTCAGCCCTATTTCCGCGCCACGTAAGACAAATATATATATAGATTGTTGTTATTGAATAAGCTTAGAAAGAATAAATAATACATTTTATAATACATGATGTTATTTAATATTTTTACCTTTTTACGAGTATATTTACTCTCAAACTATCTGTAACATTAACAATCCCTAATATTAAGCGCGGTAAACGTCTGTGTGTGTGTGTGTGTGTTTCTGTCTGTGCACTCCACCTTTGTACCCGCAAAGGCTCCGGGACCAGGCGACGCACGGACGGCGGACGCGGACCGAAAAATTCGCAAAAAAGGCGCGACGCTCAAGTTTCGATCGGGTCGGGATTCCGACCCGGACCCGGGGAGTTATTAATGAACGAAAGTGTTTTAATTACCGACCGAAACCGAACTTGAAAAAGAATCGAAAACCGCAAAGTTTCGCCTCCGAAAAGGTTTGCCGGTGGAGACGATTCTGGAGTCCGTTTTCGAAAAACAATGAAGGAATTAATCTCTGGACCCCCAAATCGGCCATCACACGTAAAAAAAAATCCTGATTTCAACAAAAAAAAGATTGTACAATTCGACCAGTAAAATCGGAAGATATCAATTAAAAACCGGTTAATGAAGCAATTTATTTCTAATCATTTGTAACCAATGCAGAAAAACGACACGTGACCGGATATTTTCAGACAAGAGGAGGATTTTCAAGAGTAGAGGCGCAATTTTTTTACGGTGATCACGTGAAGTTTTTTTATCTTAACTGTGGGGTTCTAGAGATTCGTTCAGTTCGAGGTTTATCTTATTCGAGGTTTATTTTTTCTATTTGCGCCACCTGGTGGCGGAAGGTGGAACTAACGTATACTGCAGCGCATGCGCAGCACGACTGCTATACGGAGCCGCAGGCAGCGGGGACCCGAGCCGGAGGTTCGTTCAGTTAGAGATTTATACTATTCTATGTGCAATTTAAGGGATTATCCGGTGCCGAAGACAGCGGGGACCAGGGTCGGAACGACTGAAGTTGTTTGACATCAGATTTTTTTTTTTTTCGGCAGTCTAATTCAGTTGTTTAAGGAAAAGCAGTGTCCTCCCTCCCCCCCCCTTCAAGTTTTTTATCTTAACTGTGGGGTTCTAGAGGTTCGTTCAGTTCGAGGTTTATCTTATTCGAGGTTTATTTTTTCTATTTGCGCCACCTGGTGGCGGAAGGTGGAACTAACGTATACTGCAGCGCGTGCGCAACACGACTGCTATACGGTGCCGCAGGCAGCGGGGACCGAAATCACCCACTCGTGGACAGCCACCCGTGAGGTATAGGAACAATAACTCCACGAGGGGAAAAATAAACGCTACCCGACACCGATAGCACCCATCCGTTCCAACCCCCACCGCAGGAGGCGCCTGTTTATTAGATTTGAATTAATGAATATAATTACATAACAATAATAAAATATAAAAGGTAAAAAATAACAATTTTTTGCAAATTGAAAGTTAAATATAAAATATTTTCGAAGTACTATAAGTTCATGATGTCCTAAATTTATGGTATTTTAGTTCAGAAAGTCAATGGTCAGTTCAGTCAATTTTTTTTAAAATTCTTTCGTAATGAAAGAGAAATTTTTATTGAGAATATTATAATTCTCTTTTAACTTTTGAGAGTTTGAAGGATTGAAAATGATATTACGAAGGTTATATCTGAGAGTTTCATTCTTATCAAAAGGGAAGTGATGGATCATAAGAGAGCAGCATCCGAATATGTAGTGAACTGCATCTCCTTCTGCTTTATCGCATGGACATCTAGGTGAGGCTCTTTTTCTTATTTTATGTAAGTATTGAGCCGGAGGTTCGTTCAGTTAGAGGTTTATACTACTCTATGTGCAATTTAAGGGATTATCCGGGGCGTGCGTAGCACGGCCGGTATACGGTGCCGAAGGCAGCGGGGACCAGGGTCGGAACACCTGCTATACGGTGCCGCAGGCAGCGGGGACCCGAGCCGGAGGTTCGTTCAGTGACAGGTTTATACTATTCTATGTGCAATTTAAGGGATTATCCGGTGCCGAAGGCAGCGGGGACCAGTGTCGGAGATTAGTTCAGTTAGAGGTTTATACTATTCGATGTGTAAATTAAGGGATTATGCAAATTATGGGATTATCCGGGGCGTGCGTAGCACGACCGGTGTACGGTGCCGAAGGCAGCGGGGACACGGGTCGGAGGTTCGTTCGGTTCGAGGGGGATGCGAGCCGGAGAATACAAAAGTTTCGAGGCACAGATGTAAATTAGGGGCCCGCTGGCGGGCGAAGCCAGCTAGTCCCTAATATTAAGCGCGGTAAACGTCTGTGTGTGTGTGTGTGTGTGTGTGTGTGTTTCTGTCTGTGCACTCCACCTTTGTACCCGCAAAGGCTCCGGGACCAGGCGACGCATGGACGGCGGACGCGGACCGAAAAATTCGCAAAAAAGGCGCGACGCTCAAGTTTCGATCGGGTCGGGATTCCGACCCGGACCCGGGGAGTTATTAATGAACGAAAGTGTTTTAATTACCGACCGAAACCGAACTTGAAAAAGAATCGAAAACCGCAAAGTTTCGCCTCCGAAAAGGTTTGCCGGTGGAGACGATTCTCGAAAAAGGCAGGGTCGCCAGGAGCAAATTAAGCCCCAAACCGCAGTACGGGTTTTTAAACCGATCCGGATCTACGGAAGTCGGGGGGTCAGAAATTCGGAAATGGGACAGACAGATTCAGGAGAGCATTTGCTTTCAGAAATTCGAAAAATCATTCCCGTACGACCATTAGAACCGAAAAAATCCTTTAAAAATCGATCAATAAAAAATAATTTTTTAATTCTTTCGGCGAGGCATGTGGAGACCGCAGACTGCCTGGAGCGCAGATGTTTGGAAGGAAGAAAGAGCTAATTCACGTGACAGCTTTCATGTAATGCTCAAGTCCGTTTTCGAAAAACAATGAAGGAATTAATCTCTGGACCCCCAAATCGGCCATCACACGTAAAAAAAAATCCTGATTTCAACAAAAAAAAAAAGATTGTACAATTTGACCAGTAAAATCGGAAGATATCAATTAAAAACCGGTTAATGAAGCAATTTATTTCTAATCATTTGTAACCAATGCAGAAAAACGACACGTGACCGGATATTTTCAGACAAGAGGAGGATTTTCAAGAGTAGAGGCGCAATTTTTTTACGGTGGTCACGTGACGTTCAATTGGGTTTTTTTCAGAGGGGGGCCCAATCTCTGAATCTAAGGGGCGCAGTAATTCCTAACTTTTACAGGGCGACGCAAAATTGATTCTGCTTTCAGAATATCTACAAATTATTCTCATATCTGCATTACGAGCCGATATATTATTTTATTGTATAATTAATCATCGTTATTTGTATAATTAAAGCAAAAGAAAGATTTCCATCACAGTGCCGGCTAGATATTACGATTTTAAGAAGTAGGCCGCGTCTAAACTTTTTTTTTTTTTTTTTTTTTTTTTTTTTCAGTTTTAAGTTTTTCTACAGGTCCCTGTCTTTGAACTAAAACTCAGGTAGTCTAAACCAGGTTCTTTTGAAGTGATTCATTACGAGCCGATATATTATTTTATTGTATAATTAATCATCGTTATTTGTATAATTAAAGCAAAAGAAATATTTCTATTACAGTGCCGGCTAGATATTAAGATTTTAAGAAGTAGGCCGCGTCTAAACTTTTTTTTTTCAGTTTTGAGTTTTTCTACAGGTCCCTGTCTTTGAACAAGAAGTCCGGTAGTCTAAATCAGTCGTTTGAGGAAAAGCAGTGTCATCGCCCCCTCCCCCCCCCTCCTTCAGTTTTTTTTCTCTTAACTATAAAAGCGGGCTTCGCCCGTTATCGATTTTTTTTTTTTTTTTTTCAGTTTTAAGTTTTTCTACAGGTCCCTGTCTTTGAACTAAAACTCAGGTAGTCTAAATCAGGTTCTTTTGAAGTGAAAAAGTGAGTTTGCTTTGATTGTATTTATAGGGAAAAGGGGGCTTCGCCCGTTATCGATTTTTTTTTTTTTTTTTTTTAAGTTTTTCTACAGGTCCCTGTCTTTGAACTAAAACTCAGGTAGTCTAAATCGATAAGGAAAAGCGGGCTTCGCCCGTTATCGAATCGGGACGGTTGGTGAATTAAGACATATTTGTACATTTGTAGTATTTTTGAGGAAACCAATTCCATTTCAACAAATTTAATATTTTTAAACGTTTGATTGTTTATATGTATAGAAAAATTACCACTATTTTCGATTAGTAAAAAGCGGGCTTCGCCCGTTACCGGACGGTTTATGTAATTAAGACATCAGATTTTTTTTTTCAGTTTTAAGTTTTTCTACAGTTTACTGTCTTTGAACGAGAACTCCGGTAGTCTAAATAAGTTGTTTAAAAGCGGGCTTCTCCCGTTATCGAATCCGGACGGTTTATGTAATTAAGACATCAGAATTTTTTTTTTTTTTCAGTTTTAAGTTTTTCTACAGCTCACTGTCTTTGAACGAGAACTCCGGTAGTCTAAATAAGTTGCAACGATTTCAGTTATGATCGTATAAACAGTTTGCGCCACCTGGTGGTGGAATGTGGAACTAACGTATACTGCAGCGCGTGCGCAGCACGAATGCTATACGGTGCCGCAGTCAGCGGGGACCCGAACCGGAGGTTCGTTCAGTTAGAGGTTTATACTATTCGACTAGAGCTTATCGGTTTTAGTTCGTTTTTCACCACCAGGGGGCGTTTACTTATCTCTGTTTCTATGGCCCGGATCACGACGGGGTATGGCTCATTCGACTCAACGTCGATAGAGGATACTACAGCTTATTGATTTTTGCTCCGACTCTCACCACCAGGGGGCGCTTTCCTATCTCTGTTTCTATGGGAAGGATCACGACGGGGTATGGCTCATTCGACTCGACTACGGGGCCGCAGGCAGCGGGGACCCGAGCCGGAGGTTCGTTCAGTTAGAGGTTTATACTATTCTATGTGCAATTTAAGGGATTATCCGGTGCGTGCGTAGCACGACCGGTTTACGGTGCCGAAGGCAGCGGGGCAGGGTCGGAGATTCGTTCAGTTAGAGGTTTATACTATTCGATGTGCAAATTAAGGGATTATCCGGTGCGTGCGTAGCACGACCGGTATACGGTGCCGAAGGCAGCGGGGACCCGGGTTGGAGGTTCGTTCGGTTAGAGGTTTATACTATTCTATGTGCAAGTTAAGGGATTATCCGGTGCCGAAGGCATTGGGGCAGGGTCGGAGATTCGTTCAGTTAGAGATTTATACTATTCGATGTGCAAATTAAGGGATTATCCGGTGTGTGCGTAGCACGACCGGTATACGGTGCCGAAGGCAGCGGGGACACGGGTTGGAGGTTCGTTCGGTTAGAGGTTTATACTACTCAATGTGCAAATTAAGGGATTATCCGGTGCGTGCGTAGCACGACCGGTATACGGTGCCGAAGGCAGCGGGGACCCGTGTCGGAGGTTCGTCCGGTTCGAGGTTTTACAAGATTCGAGATTTTCTACAATTCGAGGCACCGATGTAAATTAGGGGCCCGCTGGCGGGCGAAGCCAGCTAGTTATCATTAATTCTAAACTTCGTTGATTTTCTTACTGAATATCCATTCGAATGTAATTGTATAAGTCATTTTTTTAAATCAGTGTTTATGTACGCAATTGCCTAACTGTCATTAATATTGTTGTTATTCTGTATTCCATGAATTTCGAACATAATCTGAAAATAAAATCTGTGAATAAGTAAGTGTGCTTTATGAATAATTTTAATTGTAGGATTATGCTGCTTCAGAAATATCGGCCTGTTTTGTAGAATTTCAGTCGGGTCGAGAAGTGCCAATTAAGTTTTTGTACAGACCGGGCGGAGCTCGGGCCGAACTTTGAACTTTTATACCGGACCGGACCAAAAATGGTTTTGTATGGGTCGGGCCCGTTCCGGGTCTGGAAATTTCGGCAAGTGTAGACCTTTAACCGACATATGTAAGCTAGTTTTAATGTTTTTATAAATGCTTTTTTCAGCGACCGCCCTGTAGTTACTGAATATATGTTTCTTTAATAAGTTTTAAAATATTCTTTACTGATTTACAACTGATCTTAGATATAAAGAAATACTTTCAGACATTTGCAAATTTATCCGTAAAAGACACACGCAGCCGCGCTGCAGTTCATTTTCTCACCAAAGCGCTTGGGCACAGAGGTTGCGACCGGCAGGGACATTTATTCTCTAATACTTGGTTAAAAGTCTGAGCAGTCCCTCACGGGCAGTAAGTCAAGGTATTCCGTAAAATGAAGAGTTGTTCATGCACTTCTCCGGATTCGCATTTCTCTCTTTCCCAAGATGATGCCCTCACTCAGTGAGGACGCTGCCCATGAACGCCCATGACGCTCCCCATGGGGCCAGTTTACTGGGATGTTGGCTATGTGGAGCTCAATAAACCCTTCATACAGTTTGAATTAGAAGCCATTCGCGCCGCACCGAGTCTTCCTCTACTGGTAAGGACAATATTAGCGCTGCTCTTTTCAAGGATCTCACTGACCACGCACTGGAGCTTCTGCTTCAGGTCTATAATTCCATTTGGAGTCCGGGTGAAATTCAGCCAGACTGGACGTCTTCTGTCAATTTGTCTATTATCAAGCCGGAAAAACAACAAAAAAAAAAGGTTATTCATATTGTGCTACAGCCCTTACGTCGGTCATGTGCAAGATCTGCAAGAAAATTATTGCTAAACGGATAAGTAATAATCTAATTAAAAATTACGTCCTAGACCAGCGCCAGCGTTTCTTAAACTGTGGTACGCGGTTCCTTGGGTGTCTGCTAGCTGAACGCTAGAGGTCCTCAAGCCCGTTTTGAATTCAAACCTTTAGATGCTAGGAGAAAAGCAATAAAGGATTTAAATTTAATTTCATTATCTAATGATGCTGTTAAGAACAGAATCACAGACCTGTGTGAAAATATTGAGAAACAATTGACTGAAAGTGTAAAAATCAGTCCTTATTTCGCATTACAACTGATTGAGAGTTTAGATGTTTCCGATTATGTAAATTTTCTAGTTTTCGTTCGTTATGAGTTTGGTGGTCAGAAATAGGAAGCTTTTTTGTGTTGCAAATCCCTTCCAACTCACAGAACAAGTGCAGCAAGGTACACGAAAAAGAAATAAACTGGTCAAAATGTGCCGTAATAAGTACAGATGGGGCTCGAGTTATGAGTGGAATAGTTAAGACATATTATATAACATTAAAAAGAATACATTAAAAAAATTTTTTTTTTTACATATTTTCACTCCTTAAACCCTCAAAAACAAAATTTTACAAAATATTTTACAAGATCTGTCACATTGAATATGCATGTCAAACCAACGACGATAACAAATTTTACAAAAATATAATTTTAAATTTTTTTGTGCATCTTCGAAATTTAAAGCATATTTCCGAGCACATGCATTCTCTGTCAGAAGAGATTCGTCATGTCGTCGTTTTTTACGCTGATATCTAGCCTCTTGCCTTTAAGCTAAATCATGTTCGCGTTTTTTTCGACCAGTAAGTGTACGTTTTCACAGTATTTTTTGTAATAGAACTAATACATTCCATAAATTGTTTTTAAACGGCAAACATGTTAAAAATAATACTAATAGTAATTACCTCTTAATATTAAATATGTTTCATTTGGTTCAATTTTCAACCTTCGAATTCGAATAACACTTTATATAACGAATTTAACAATTAGTTTTATTTGTTTACAATTCTTTTGTTGCCACTTTACAAAAAAAAAAAAAAAATCATAATATAATTCTTTTAAAATGCGCAAGTATCGTCTGCGTAAAGGATTTCACATAATAAGAATAAATTGTGTATTTGAATCCTTAAAACTGAAAAATACTTTTATAATTGAATGTAACTAATTGAATTTTCACAAAATTTAATTCTTTAAAAATATGCTATAATTTTCATAAAAAAGGTATTTTAAAAATTTCATAAAAGAAATCGTGAAACTATTATATGATTAAAAGGAATGAGCACAAAAATACGCGCCATTTCCAACCAATCTTAATAAAGTATTCTATTAAAATGTACATTTTCCTCTCAAATAACATACATTTTTAATATAAGAAAGTTTAATGTTCTTCGCAAAACGCCGATATATAGGTTCCTTTCCTTATTTAAATATTTTTTTAAAGAATGAGAAATTTTGATGCAACGATAATATTTTACGTACTTAATCATTCATGACTTAATTCATTTTTTCTGACTCAATGATTTTTATTTACTGCAAGAAATACGCAGGTTTCATTAACGTTTACAATTTTTAACATTTTTTAAATCATTCGATAAGAAAATAATATTGTCAGAATCTACAGATCATATTTTATTTCTATGAAGTCCAAAAATATTTCTTTCCTTTATTAAATTTTAAAATCAGTTTTTGAGATATTTTGGCGGATTTATTTAAATAATCATGATTCTATAATTACTAACTCCATGATTTATTTTTTCTTCTGAAAATATACGTGTTTCATTTTTTATTTGCAAAAATACGTCCGTAATGGAAAAACATGTAAAATAAATTAATTAAAATAATAATTTTTTTAAGGTTATTCTGTAAAAAAAATAATTTTGTGCAAATCTACAGATCATAATTTATTTTTATGTTTAACTTCAAGTCAAAATAATGAATAGTTTTTTGTAAAGTGTACGACAAAATGTAATTTGGGTAGCCTAGTTACAGCGCTTAGAATACATAGTGTGGAAACCGGCAAATTGTGTAATGCTTTAAAAAGTGCTAAAAAGTTGTAGCCTATAAATGTGCAACGGTGCTCCTACGAAGCCTACGATAATGTTGCAACCAGAGACAAAAAAAATGCGTATCACGTTTTTTAGCCATGCTTTCATAATTTTAAAAAAAACTTATAAAAATCACTAAGTCAGAGGAGAAAATGATATAATTTAAGTATTTAAAATACTTACCACCAGCCGAAACATTCTAATACAATGTCAAGAGCTAGCAGATGGCGCTGCGAACCCATCCTAATATTTTCAGCAACGTTGTACATTTATTGGATACAATTTTTTAGTACTATTTTGTAGCCGGTTTCCACACTATGTATTCTAGGCGCTGTAGCCTAGTAGAGGATTCGCTTCGCTTATCCTAATAAGGTGCCGAAATTTTATAACGGGATATTTCAAAGGTTTTTCATGACTTTTAAGATTTATTTATTAATTTTGTCCCATGAATTTATCAGTTTCTTAAGATGTGATAAGCGTTTAAATCAAAAACTGCGTGAACTACAGTCCCCAAATTTGAGGACGTCCTCGACCTTAACTTTCGCGATTAAAAGGGACTACAGTAGGCACTTTTAATCGTGACCAGTACCGAAAATCGTCCTTTTAACTAATAGTAGAGGGTTTTTTAAATTACCATTTATTATAAACTCGTTTGAAAGTTTTATATATTTAAATTGGGATAATTTTTACGTTGTCATCTAACCCATAACTTACTAATGTCATACAAAAAATTAAACTGTGAAAAACAAAAAGGTTCAAAATACATGTAATGCTTGAGATTGTGTTCCGAGAGCGACGAACTTAAGATTTAGCTCACCAGGTGGCGTATTCAGGTGCTTGAATAGCGAATGGATGATCAAGAAATTCCAGGAATCGGAATCATTACTAGGCTCGAGTTTATAAATTAATATTTTCACAATAGAAGTCATTGCATAAAAATTCCGGTCCATATCTGACTCTGTCCTCGTAACTATAATTTACAAAATTATTCGAAAAGAACGTTCACATTCAGCTCACGGAAGTTATTGGCTAAGCAGATGGAACATTAATTATCACTATAATACTTTACTATTACATTTTAACTATCCGTTATCACATCTAAATAGCTTTAAATTATCTAAGGTAATACGAAAATGCTAGTTTGAGTCATCTGACAATAATAACTGCGTGAACTACAGTCCCCAAATTTGAGGACGTCCTCGACCTTAACTTTCGCGATTAAAAGGGACTACAGTAGGCACTTTTAATCGTGACCAGTACCGAAAATCGTCCTTTTAACTAATAGTAGAGGGTTTTTTAAATTACCATTTATTATAAACTCGTTTGAAAGTTTTATATATTTAAATTGGGATAATTTTTACGTTGTCATCTAACCCATAACTTACTAATGTCATACAAAAAATTAAACTGTGAAAAACAAAAAGGTTCAAAATACATGTAATGCTTGAGATTGTGTTCCGAGAGCGACGAACTTAAGATTTAGCTCACCAGGTGGCGTATTCAGGTGCTTGAATAGCGAATGGATGATCAAGAAATTCCAGGAATCGGAATCATTACTAGGCTCGAGTTTATAAATTAATATTTTCACAATAGAAGTCATTGCATAAAAATTCCGGTCCATATCTGACTCTGTCCTCGTAACTATAATTTACAAAATTATTCGAAAAGAACGTTCACATTCAGCTCACGGAAGTTATTGGCTAAGCAGATGGAACATTAATTATCACTATAATACTTTACTATTACATTTTAACTATCCGTTATCACATCTAAATAGCTTTAAATTATCTAAGGTAATACGAAAATGCTAGTTTGAGTCATCTGACAATAATTGAGGCTTAATTGTCATTTCCTTGTTTACAGTCACGTTCATTCATCTCTCAATATGTCAGATACTTTATGAATTTGTCCCGTTATGACATAACGCTTCATTGTATTTCAAGGTTGTGTTCCGGTGCAACTCTATTAGTTGTTGCCACTACTATAAAGTTAATATCATCGCGATGAACTTAAGACAATGAATACAGATTTTATCGTGTAAATTGTCTTCATGGCCATTCAACGTGATATTGGAGTGTAAAATTTACATTCCCCGATTATTTCACGCTGAAATTATGCATTATATATTGAAACACGCTGTTTGTTGATTGTAATAATGCTAAAAATTATTTTTTTTACCCCAAGAATTTTTATATAAATTTACATTCTTATATAAACATTTCAAATATTTTTATACTGTACATTTTTAGGCTACGTAATACAATTAAAATATTTTTTTAAGTACAATTTCTCAACAGAACAATTATGATTATCATTTAGAATTCATTAAATTCTTTTTTAAGTCAACTCGAACTGATAAGAACATTTTTAATTAACCCGAAACCTGACAATATAACGTTCATCGACCGGAAATCCAGCCCGAACATAGCACACCTCGCCTCCAAATGAAAGGAAATTAATGAATATTCTAATGCAATTTTGAAAAAGTCCTTCTATATTAAAAAAAAAGTAATCTGGAACTGAGCCAAAAACGATTTAGAAATGGACCAATAAAATTCTGCGTAGATATTCCGGGTTATTCTCATCGCTTTTTTGAGGAGCTATTACTTTTTTTCTAGCCATCCTACGGATTCGAAAATCATACCACCAGACGCGAAATATAACATGCTTTCAGAAATTCAAAAAATTATCACGGTCGGACAATAAAAACTCAAAAAATTCTTTAAAAAAAACGAGTAAAAAGTCTTTTTTTGAAAAAGTCATATTTTTATATTGTTGCCAATTTCTAAATAAGCGCAAAGGATTATGTTTTATCTCAAATAAAAAATGTATTTGCGCGAGACTATTAAAAACAATAATGAAAGTTTAAAATAATAATTAAATGATAACGTGTTGAAAGCAGGAAATAAAGAAAATTACGTTATAAAAATTGTGTTTACACATGACTATTAAAAATAAAAAAGATGAATTAAATGAAAAAGCATTATAACCAGTTAAAAGAAAAAGCATTATAACCTGATTACAGAAGATAGTCGCCGTTCGTGATATCACCATCATCATCTTTTTTAAAACAGGATACATTACCATGTTTTAAGAGGCTGTGAAATCAGAACGTGGGTTGGTGAGCGTAGCGAGCAGGGGGCAGAGCCCCCTAGTAGTCTAAAGTTTAATCTCTAATATTAATTTTATCTTTTATGCAGAAAAAGTGTGTTTACAAAAATATACAGGATGTCTCAAAAACATTGGCCTCGGCATTTCCTTAAATATTGATCATAGACATACATTATAAATTACCACTTCACAAAGCACACTTCACCCCGAAATGAAAGGAAATTAATGAATATTTTAATGCAATTTTGAAAAAGTAGTCTAAAATTTTATCTATAATATCAATTTTGTCTTTTATGCAGAAAAAGGTGTTTTAAAAATATATAGGGTGTCCCAAAAACATTGGCCTCGGCTTTTCCTTAAATATTGATCATACACATACATTATAAATTACAAAGTTACGTAACAAAAGGTACACAATTTTATGAAATCGATTATAACTTTCATGGGATTAAATTCGAAGAAATACAGAATTTAAATTTG
Organism: Maratus michaelseni; assembly: GCA_963931845.1. Classification (NCBI taxonomy): domain Eukaryota; kingdom Metazoa; phylum Arthropoda; class Arachnida; order Araneae; family Salticidae; genus Maratus; species Maratus michaelseni. Next base: position 90,079,038 of record OZ007597.1, on the reverse strand, counting down.
TATACGGTTCCTGTACAAAACATTTCCCAATGAGTAAAATGTGCCCCATACACTAAATAAGGTTATGTACAAAGTTTCAGCATTTTATCATAAAAAGTCGCAGAGATATGAAAATACATAAATGCTGACTTAAACCACTTTTGAATGCCTGAATACGAGTTCGCAAAAGGCGAAAAATCATGTTGGATGATCACGTTTAAGGGGTCTTACACAAATTACGAAAGAAAACAATCATTGTATAAATAAATAATAATTGTGCTATTTATTGGCACAAAAAGTATCTAAGCTGTCTATAAATAATAAATTTACATTTTAATTTACGGTTAACAGCTCATCAACTTTGTTTAAATATATCTCTTCGACTTTTTATGATAAAATGCTGAAATTTGTACATGACCTTATTAGTATGTATGGGGCACATTTTACTCATTGAGAAATTTTTTGTACGGGGGGATCGTATAAAAATTTTAATTTTGTATTTCTTCAAATTTAATCACCTGAAAATGTTAACCGATTTCATAAAATCCTGTACCCCTTTTTACGTAACTTTGTATTTTATAATATACGTCCATGATCAATATTTAAGGAATAAAAGCCGAGGTCAATGTTTTTGGGACATCCTGTATATACAATTTATTCGCTAATAACTCGCATGTTTTTCTTTTCAGATTTAATTAACTTCAAATAATGGCTGAGACCGAACTAAGTTTAGACCGAAGAAAATTTATCGTAAAATGTTATGGGAGGTTTGAAAACGTAGCTGAACCGTCTCCCTTCAAAGTGGATCGGAAAATTTGAAAGACTCACTAATTTGCTTCCTATCACAAAACTTTGTTTTCAATCAGCATGCACATAAAACAATTTAAAAGTATGAAAAAACTTTGGTAAAACATACTTGTAAAACGATTATTTATTTTTAAACAAATATACATCGGCTACGCTACTCCTTTTAGAGTTCCGCATAGGTTATAACCAATGCGAAAATTCTATTTGAAAAAAACTGAAACCTGACAAGACATTTATAGTCGACCTGTAACTCGATATGAAGAAAATTGATGCTTTAATTAAATTAAGGTAAAATAGTCCATAATCATCATATCTAACATCAATTTTATCTTTTATGAAGTAAAATGAATATGCATATACTCATTCATATTCAAATTATAGTATTTTCATCTGAAACAATATCCTGGTTTTTCTTTTGAAAAATCAGGTGTACTCGCAAGAATTAAAACGTAAACCGAAAAAATCCGACACAGCGTGACTCTCAGCAAACAAATTACAGACAAACGAATCTGAACAGGATTTATAGCACGGGTTCAGGTGAAAACGGTTACCCTATCCCACATTTGCGGAAAAAGTTAGGGTCATTCCATGCTAAATGAGCAAATCAGCTGTGACTGACATCTCATAGATTTTAATGAAAATCATCATATAAGTAGATCATATTTATTTATGAGTAAATGTAAAATAATTGTCTGAGTGCAACGAAGACTCATACACAGCGCAGTATTACTTTGCCCCATATATAGCTACGATGGATATTAAAACTTTTCGTCAAGCATAACTCAAAAAATATTTAACGGATTTCGTTCAAATTTTTACAGCAGGTACCTATAAAGGTGACAACGACGTCTATTTATTACCAAAAATAAATGTCAAACCATTTGAAAATTATATTAAAAAAATAGATAAAAAAGCACAATTACTGTACATACGTCACGAAAATTTTGTGCGTACGTCATTTTCACCGGCGGGAGATTTTCGTACACAATCGGAATTGAAAAGTTCATGGAGTACATGGAGCAGAAAAATATGCATGCACTAATATTCAGCACAATAAAATATATTTCAATTTAGTAGAAATCGAAAATTAATCTGGATTTTTTTCTGTTTGAAAGAAAACCCCCGCAATAACTTAGTAGACTTGGTATTAGAGATTTGGCGCAAATCTCAGCAATAGCAGCTTTTTTTATTTCGCGTGTGTAAATAAAAAAAAAAAAAAAATTCTTTGGTGTTTAAATAAAAGGTTTCGATTTATGGCATTCTTTCTTTTTTTTTTTTTTTTTTTTTATCTTTTTAGCATTTTAAATGGGATTAATGAGAGGCATGTATTTTAAATTAAATGAGTGAAAGGTTTATATTTAAATGAAATGAATTCAATATGAAAATGTTATAAATATTTGGCGATTTATCAACTGCGCCAGGATAACATAAAAGTACCAATATCTGAAACGGTATGTAGTATGTGAAATGAAACAATTATAGTATAATCACCCATCGTACAAGAAAAAAAAACTAATATTCTGCATTCAGAGGGAAAAATCCATCTCCTGTGCCGTACGATTTGGCGAGTTCTTTTTTGGCGAGTTCTTCTTTGATTTTTGGGATCTGCAGAATTTGGCTTACTTCTTCTAAATCTTCTTTTTTTGCAGATGTAGTATTATGTAAATATATTTTTTTGCAGATATTTTTCTATTTTGTATATTTTCTATTTGGCATTTGGAAAAGAGATTTTTACCTTTTTATCTGTGCCTTCGGAAATATAAAAAAATAAAAAAAAGATTTACATATATCAAGCGTTTAATTTTTATACGGACCACTTCTCCATTTTTAGATTTTAAATGCTATTTATTATTTACTAGCCATTTATTAATTGTTTACAATTTACCCCCCTGACAATAACAATTATTTATCACAAAAATGCCTCTTAGGTTTGTTAAATAAGTTTGTTTATGTATTTTCATTACTTATTAAAATATCGAATATGGCGATAAAATTTTATTTTAGCATCGTGCTTAAATTTTTAAGATGGTGCAAAAACATGCTTTAATAAACGTATGTTTGTAAATATTTGAAAAACATGTTTTACCGCTCTTTTGAAAAATTTTGTAAGATGCTAAATCTAACTTTTGGCACCATTTAAAAATTTTTTCGCCAACCGACATAGGATACGAAACTTTTCCCCATTCAGATACACAGGCAAGGCTGGTCTCGAACAAGAGTAAAGCTAGCAACAATATTGTTTTAACTCTATAAGAGTTACACTAATGATATTAAATACTCCAATTGGCTTTGGGCCGAATTACGAAAGTTTCTCCTAAAAAAAACTGTAGAAGTATTTTACATTTGTTTCAAATGAAGCTCGGTCTACAAGGTATTAGTTAATAATACAAACAACACTAATGGCATGGAGGCAAAAGTTTTAATTTAAATGTATATATTTGAAACCCTTACCACCCCTACCCCCCCCCCCCTCTCCCCCCCGCCCAAAAAAAAAGAAAGTTACAGTAATGAATTTAAAATGGCGTTAAGCCACGCTTTCTGACTTAAGCAATTGGCTGCAAACGTGATAACGAAACTTTCACTTAACTTAATAACATGTAATTAATATAGCCCTCAGGGTACTTTGCAGTTATACAGACCTTGTGGTTTTTTTAAAAAGCTTGAGACAACTCAGGTTTAAGAAGTTGAGATTTACTGTCAAATGATATAAACAACTATGAACACAAAACTGATGAATTATTATTCAGGTATGTATTTAAAAAAAATTGCATCTGATTACACTTATTAGATAAATTACTTCTGTTTGCATTTAATAACTGATAAACGGCTTCTGTATATTAAATGAATTGTTTAAATATTGGGAAGAGGTGGCGAGAGGTAGAAAGACAAGTAAACAAACGGGTAGACATACGAGTAGTGAGATGGGTAGAGAGACGAGTAGAGACATAGGTAGGCTGACGGGTAGCGAAACGAATAGACAGACGGCTAGAGAGAAAGGTAAAAAGAGGGTTAAAGACTCGGTAAAGACTCGGGTACAAAACAGATGGATAGTGAGACGGGTATACAGACGAGTAGAGAGACAGTAGATGGTTACGGAGATGGTTAAGAAGATGGGTAGAGAGGCGTATAGCCAGACGGGTAGAGAGACAGATAGACAAGTTGTGAGACAGATAGACAAATGGGTAGCGAAGTGGATAGAGACACGGCTAGACATACAAGTAGTTAGACGGATAGACAGACGGTTAGAGAAATAGATTGGCGGGTAGAGAGACTGGTAGAGAAATATAGAGACAGGTAGCGAGACGTGTAGAGAGATAGACAATCGGTTAGAGAGACGGGCAGAAGAACGGATAGGGAAACAGACAGATTGCGGAGAGACAGACAGACAGACAGGCAAAAGAAAAGTCTGCGGATTGGCCCAGTAAAGGCGTATTAAAGGCGCAGGGGGCAGAGCCTCCTAGAGAATAATCAAGAAGTATCTTTTAAGCTTAACTTTGTAATATATATAATTTTTCAATTTTGCTGATATGGAGATTTAATGTAAAAGTTATTTTACAGAAGTCATCGAAAGATTTTTTGTATACTCTAATAGTAATTTAGACTATAGTTTTGCAATCTGGTTTGTAGCAAAGCATGCTATCAATGTGGTTTGAAGTGTAAGAGTTTCTATAAACAGTTATACAAATAATAGATATATAATCAAGGAAGAAAAATTTTAAATTCACACACAAAAAAAGGTGCAACAATGAAATAAAATTTGCGTTAAGCCACGCTTGATAGAAAAATCTATTGGTTGCAAATCCAATTACGTAACTTTAAAAAGCTTGGCGTTTTAAAAGATCCGGCGTTGTTTTTTTTTCAAGTTTTGCGCAATACGCGCTTAAGAAAATGAGATTCTTTGCCACATGTTAAAAAAAAATTATGACAACACATCTGATGAACGGTACTTCTTTTCTATTTTTTTAAAAGTGTATATGAATTTATATATGATATTTTGTAATTCTATCATTTAATTTGCTCTTTTTCTTTATATTGTAATTGTTAACCCTATGTTCTCAGCAATATCACTCAGACTAATCCCTTTGAGGGAAGTCCTAGTAGATTCAGGATTGTTTATTTAAGTATTAAAACTTACATTAAAAGTTGATATAAGATAGAGGTTTTGTCTACATGCTTGAAATTTCAATTTTCATTATTAGCCGTAGGAGTGGAAAGACTTTATCAAAATTTATTTATAATTAAGAATGACTAATAAGTAACAGATTGGAGTGATTTAGTAACTGTCCTTTTATTCCATAATGAGAAAAATAAATAAATAGTGAAAAATTTTGAGAGGAAAATGCAACATTTCTATTACTTGTTTGAACATGAAGGAAAGGTCTTAAGATTTTAAAATTGTTTGACGTTATAGATAAAAGTATATATTTTAAATATAGAAACTTCCATTCTTGCCTTTTTATTCCTTAATGAGAAAAAAATAAATAATGAAAAATTTTGAGAGAAAACTGCAATATTTCCATTACTTGTTTAAATATGAAGAAAACATCTTAAAAATTTTAAATTATTTGACGTTATAGATAAAAGTGTATATTTTAAATATAGAAACTTTCATTCTTGCCTTCAGTTTATATTTTCTCAACAATATTTTGAATTAGAGTAGAATAAATTATTGATTTTGGCAGTGGTTTAACAAACAATTATATAGTAATCAAAGCTCCATATAGATGGCAGCACTACATTTTTTTTTTTGCCAGATGGCAGAGAAGGCGCTCAAATTTGAAGTGAAATAGCCCATAGAACGTAACAAATATTACCTTTTTGAACTCATTTCTGTTATATTAGGAATCAAAAGGCAATCTTGAATTTTTTTCAGCATATCATGAGCTTTTTGAACTTTATGCTTCTGCAATATTGTTAATGTCAGGTTTTTCCTTCATTTGATTTTTTAAGTACACATAAGAGGAAAAATTGTGATTTTGTAATTTTTTTTAAGTTTCTAAGCTATTTTGAAGATGAAGAAAATAAATGACAACTTCCAAATTTGAGAAATTTGGTTTTCATATGTAACATGACATCATACATCAATTTCACATATGTTTTTAAATTCCTTTGATTTTTATAACGCTTTTAATTTTCTCAAAATTTTAAATTTTTCAATTTTTACAACCAATTTAAGGTCAACCATGGTGTTACGAAATTATTATTACTAAATAAATATGATAATAACTGTCCACGGGTTACAATATTATGAAAAAAATTTATTTATGTTAAATAGTTTTTAAGATATGGAACTTTAAACTTGCAACTTTGAACGATTCCATACAAGCCATTCTATGTCACAAGTTTTTTAAATGTCCAGAATTTCCAAAATATTTTATTTTTTGTCAAGATATTTTGAATAGCTCTATTTAAGTATGAATTGAATCTGTGTACCAAATTTTATTAAAATCGGTTACTATGCGGCCACGACTTTATTTTTTTATTTTTTCTCATTTTGCATGGAATGACCCAATATCAATGAAGTTTTTAAATTCCAATAATGCTCTCTCGCTTATTATTATCCTAAAATACGCTTTCACGTTATTTCAAGACTTTCTTTGGGGGGGGAGGGGCGTGCAAAGTTTTCTTTGAGGGGCAGAGTACGAAATAGCGTGTAGGATTTCGCAAATAGCTCACAAAATAGGACAATCCCTCATAATAAGAAAATGGGCATAGGCATGCGATTCGTCCGAGAATATTTTTTAATTTTCGTGAAAACTGCTGTGATTTCTTTTCTTTCTTCTTTTTTTCGGAATCCCGCAAAATTAATTCATCAATCGTTCGCGATTTTCGTCAACAGTCTCGGATGACAATATCACGAATTGCAAATTCGTCAAACAATCACGCAAAAAATCAAAAATTTTGGTTGCGAAAAATCACGAATTTCAACACACGACAGTGGAAATGAATCGCGAATTTCGTCAAAAGATGGTGGAAGGAAACAAATAGCGAATTTCACTAATTGGTCGCGAAAAATATGTATCTCGAATTTCGACAAATGGTCGTGGAAAAAAAATCGTCCCTTTGGGACCTAGCGCCATTAAACCCTACACAACCAACCAACCAATTTCGTCAATCGGTCACAGAAAAAATCTCGAATTTCGTCAATTGGTCGTGAAAAAAATCTTGAACTTCAATCGGTCATGAGGTAACACACGAAAGTTATCAATAGGTCATGAAATTTGCAAATTTTTTGCTCCATAAGGATAAGAAAATTTTCATTAATAATTTTCCGTCAGTAAAAATTTTCATCAATAATTTCCTGTCAGTAAAAAAATTCATTAATCGTCAGTAAAAATTTTCATTAATCATTTTCTGCTTTCTTCAGACAATAATCTAAAATCTATACAGTTCAAAAATCTTCAAAGGTCTTAGTCTCTGGTAGAGTCCTGCATCAGGTCGGGTAGCTCGATTTTACCAGATCCCGAAACGACCCACAGTTCGGATCGAGTCGAGCTGACGCTCCTCATTTTTGTTGCGGGTCAGGTCCAGGTTGACTTTAACCCTTTTACTACGCTCGGGATATTATCGATCCAGTAGACTTTTTTTTTTCTATTAATTCGTACCGCTTTTTGAAAAATAATATCTGGCATACACTTATATTAGGCTATTTCCAAGAGAAATCTACCACATTGAAAATTTTTCTAAATTGTGGTACGATTGAATATAGAAACAGTCGCCAGTCCTGGCCCGTAATCAGAGGGTTAATTGTTTCTGATTGGGTTTTCACTAGCAGAAATCTGGTTCGAGTTCACCCGATTTTTCAAAGAAATCCTGAACATTTTTCAGATGAAAAACGCTATATATTTGAACATTAATGAGTATTGTATATGTTCATTTTTTTTTTTACAGAAAAGATAAAGTTGATATTAGAGATATAATTGTAGACTACTTATCCATAACAATATTAAAATATGGATTAACTTTTTTTCATTTCGGGTATGCGTTGAAGTGTGTCGTGTTGTGGGTCCATTTTTTTTTTTTTTTGCCGGGTTTTGGATTGACTTGAAATCAGAGTCCTGCATCGGGCCGAGTAACCTGATTTTACCAGTACCCTACCCGAACCGAAGGTCGGATCGGGTTTAGCAAAAATGTTTTATATTTATTAATTTTTGGGCTTAAAGTGTTTATTTAATGCTTATGATTTTATTGTAATCAGATCTGACAAGTTATTCTAGCCTTTGAGCATACACTCATGTCTAAAATTAAGGTAATAAACATAAAATCTGTGAAAACTGATGAACTATTCACTGTGTTGCCACGAAATTTGGTATATTACAATGGGAGGAAGAATATAGCAACATAACAACATGGAAAAGATTTTAATTGTGAATTAAGATACAGGGCATATTAAAAAGTGTTAAATCTTGAATCAGCGATAAGCATTTATCTCGGGAAAAGTCTGCCTAATATGGAGTGTGACCACCGTGCGCTGCTATACAAGCCTCACAACGAGCTCTCATACAGTTTATGAGGGTATCAATAAATGTTTGCGGCAACAAAGCCATTCTTCCAAAAGCGCGGCTTTTAACTCCTGGGAGTGGGGTTACGCGGTGCAATTTCTCTTCCTAGACCATCCCAAGCATGTTCAATAGGATTGAGGTCCAGAGACCTCGAGGGCCAATTCATACGGCGAATATCCTTTTCTTCAAGAAAATCATCAACAATGTGAGCTCTGTGTGGCCCCGCATTATCGTCCATAAAAATGAAGTCTGGGCCTACCGCACTCCGGAACAACCTCACATAGGCTTCAAGGACCTCATCTTTATAGCGATGTGCGTTGACAGTACCCGCATCGAAGAAGTGCAGTGGGGTACAGCTGCCCAACATTATGCCGCCCCAGACAAGGATTCCTTTGCCACCAAATCCATTGATTTATTTTATATAGGAGGGATGATAGCGAGCTCCACGTTCTCTCCAGATGAAGATTCGACGAGAATCACTTTGCGTGGTGAATCGCTCCTATTCTTGTTGTGTCCAAGACTGATGTCTTCGGCCCCACAACCACCAGGCTCCCCTGTTCGATGCAGTGAAAGGGACACACACGACTGGACGCCGGGGGTAAAGGGCCCTCTCTGCTAGACGTCTATATACTGTTTGCCTGGAAATTCTTATTCCAGACGCAGCAGCAAGGTCACGAGCAAGCTGAGGAATCGTTGCCAGCCTATGTCGTTGTGCGCTTAATGCCAAATAGCTTTTCTGTGCAGGTGTCGATCTTGGCCGGCCTTCCTGGTGACATGGGATGATCTAGGAAGAGCCATTGCACAGCGTAACCTACCTGCCATAACCAGCCAGGAGTTAAAATTCTCGCTTTTGGAAGAATGGGCTTTGTTGCCGAAAACATTTATTGACACTCTCATAAACAGTATGAGAGCTCGTTGTGAGGCTTGTATAGCAGTGCACAGTGTGGCAATGACAGTGGTCACACTCCATATTAGACATACTTTTCCCGAGATAAATGCTTTATCTCTGATTCATGATTTAACACTTTTTAATATACCCTGTATCTTAATTTACAATTAAAATCTTTTCCTATTGTTATGTTGCTATATTCTTTCTCCCATTGTAATATACCTCTGTGCCAAATTTCGTGAAAACACAGTGAATAGTCATCAGTTTTCATAGATTCTATGTTTATAACCTTAATTTTAGACATGAGTGTATTTGAGTTTGACCTGTGATGACTGATAAAATTTTTGAAATGTCAACTTTCTTGGAGGGGAAATGACGCCCCTGCTGAAAACTAAAAAAATGACTATTCACCCTGTTTAAAAATGCCACTTGAATAACTGCTGCAACTGTAATTCAATTTCTTTTTATGTTTTAATTATCTTAAAGGGAGACATAGTTTTTCTCCAAGGAAACTTAATATCAATGCTTAAACAAGTGGGAAAGTGGGATCGAATATCGCACAAAGGGTTTCGTTTAATATTCCTTTCAAAACACTTTATCCTTTCTTTAATAAATCCAAATAAATTTCATTTAGCAACAGACAAAAAAAAGTCATGTTTTTTATAAAGTAAAAATTTACCGGTCTATTTTACTCGTTTTTTCGAATATCTGAACCAGCCCACTATTATACACTGTCATAATATCTGTCATTTGGACTAAATGCAATATTTAAAAAAAAAATAGTTTATATAAAATAGATAGTTAAACCTACTGCATAATCCTCTGTAATCCAAGTCCTACTGCCAAATTGCATATTTTAGAAAGTGAGACTTTTTGTGACAGCTCTTTAAAAGTATCTACATTGATTTTTAACTATATTGCTGCTAACAAACACCCATGTTTGGAGCTAACCTTGCCCACAGATTACGGAAGATTAGTTATTTTATATTTTACTATCTGTTACCCGTGACGTCGTTCACGTAACATTTAAAGAAAAATAAATGCATTAATTAAGGAAAACGTTTCACCCCCGATAATTAAAAACATATGTAACTCTCTTTATAACAAACTCCATTTTTTTCGAATATCTGAACAGGCCCTATAGCTCGCGTCATAATAATATCTGTCGTGTGGACTAAATGCAATATTAAAAAAGAAAAAAAAAATTAAACATATTGTACACCTTTAAAATGTTAAAATATGCGAATATTTCCATAATCGAGATTTTATCATGATTCAATACGTTCCTCAAACTCATATATTTACTATTCTCTATTACTCATATTGATACTCGCTTTGTATTATTCTCAAACATTTGAAAAATCCATTAAACTTCCAATATGACGGCAGATTAATCATATATATTATTTCTCCTGTCAACATCCCTTTTTCTCAGAAAATACAAAACTCAGAACGACGAATGAGACAGCATATGAAAGGATTTTGAACAGGCTTATGACATAGCCCACTTAACAGTTTGTTAAAACATGTTTTTGATTAAAATTTGTTGAAAATTAAAAATTAAATCGGCATTGTTTTCATAAAAGAAATGAAAGGTTTTCTTCAAATTATTGTTGCCACAAAAAATAAAATACCACATTATATGATGCTCAGCAGTTATTATAAAAACACCGCACGGGTTTATTTTATATTTATGATTAAAAAGCGAAATTGAAATTGAAATGTTTAGATTTATATTTCTATGTCCCATGTTTTTCCCGAAGCGGATGACGTCATCCTCTAATGCAGTCAAAATATGATTCTTATTTTTTTTTTTTTCTCGCGCATGCCTTTTGCAATCAGTTTTTACTCTAACTTTGATGGAATAAATTAGATGACATTCTGGCTTGACTAAAAACTAAATGTTGTTTGCAGATATTTTTATCCTTACTTTTTCTTTAGAAGTTTAAACCTGCATCTAATAAATATTAGGTACTTTTCGGTTAGCCGGGCGCCAGTGAAATGTATATATCTATATATACATATATATATACATACACACACATATATATACATGTATATATATATATATATACATACATATATGTGTGTATGTATGCATATATATGTATATATAGATATATACATTTCGCTGGCGCCCGGCTAATCGAAAAGTACCAAATATTACATATTGATAAAAAATGATACTTCTATATTATCCCGTCAGCTACTTTTCATAACAAAAAACTATCGCCAAATAAACGGGAGAACATTGCCATTGGAATATCAAAATAAATAAATAAAATATAACAATTTAAGGACACAATTGTTATTTTAATGAATGAAATAACTAATACATCAGTAAAACATAATGAAAAATACACGCAAATGTCGGATTAAAAACCACTTGATGAAAACAAACACGTATAATGCTTCTGACATCAAGTAAATGGGACTGCATTTTTGGCGTTTAATCTTACAGTTTGGCGATAATGTTTTGTTATGAAAAGTGGTCGACGGGATAATAGAGAAGTAACTAAAAAATATTAGATTTCAGTGCGAAATCTTCGCACGGGCCCTCTGGTTTTCTTTTTAATTCTCCAATGATGTGATATTAATCTGTTTTCTGTACATACACATACTCTTTGTATTATTGAGAAATCTTTGAAAATTTCTGTTTTATTACCAATATGACATCATATTAATCTTTTTTCAATTGGTGAAACTTTTTATTTAATTTTTCACGTGGAATTCTTTCAATAGAAAATTAATTATTATAAAAAGAATTTTATTGTGGATTTTTAAGTGTTGGCAACTGCTATACAAAAAATGTTTAAATTTAATAGGAAAAGGCTGCTAGAATTTTGGTTTTTTATCTCTATTTATTAAAATATAATTTTATCAAATTTTAATATTTTGAGCTTCATAGTAGGTATTTAGCTATAACTACACAAATTTTCATGTCTGTAAGTTATATAGTTTCTGATAACGGCTCTGTGACGGACAGACAACGGAGTGGGAGTAATAGAGTTTCGTCCCGCATATTTTTTGCATCCTCTTCTTCGGCACCTAGAAACGACAAAGAAAGTATGCAAAATATGCGAGTAAATATGGTATTCTTCTCACTGTATTTGTTTTCAACTGCATGGAATTAAGCTTTGTGTTCGAATATAAAATTGTATATTTTGGCCCGGGAGACAGCATCACCTTTTTGCTACCAATTTTAGGGTTGGTGACTTTGTTATATAGGATAGATGAGATGGAGCAGTTAACGGAACTGCCAGTGAGCTGGAGCACCAGGACGAGGTGCTGCCACAGAGACATAGCAACATCCCACGCTTTGCTGCAATGTGAAATAAATGACAATCCGATTACTGATGATGCCTCCAAGTCATAGCAAAATCAGTAACATGAAAGGTTCCGATGAAGAAAAACGTAGTATGTTCGGACCTTAAGTTCTCAGACCCCTCAACCCTCCTTATATATAGTTTCCAGTATTTTCTTTGCATCAATTCAGAGAATGTTCAAAACTGCTTTCAAAAATGTAAAATTCCATGCTTTAATCAGGCCCTGATTTTAGACAGAAGTTAAATATTTTGAATTCCAGAAAATTATGATTTTCAATTTAATGGAACAATAGGAAGGAGGAAATACGTAGATTTTTGTCAGGAAGCAAAGTGGCCAATACGGTATCTCCATACTGGCAAGGAGGGTTCAAGTTGTAGAGCTCTCAATGAAAAAAAAAACAAGTGGGTAAGTGTGATCCAAGTTCGCACAAAGGGTTTCGTTTAATATTCCTTTCAAAACACTTTATCCTTTCTTTAAAAAATCCAAATAAATTTCATTTTCTAAAAAAAAAAAAAAACTGTCTATTTTTCTCGGTTTTTCGAATATCTGAACCGGCCCGTCATAATAATATATGTCATGTGGACTAAATGCGATATTTAAAAAAAAAAAATAATTTCAAAATTAAACATGTTGTACACATTCAAAATGTTAAAATATGCGAATATTTCCATAATCGGGTTTTTATCATGATTCAATACGTTCCTCAAACTCATATATTTACTATTCTCTATTACTCATATTCATACTCGCTTTGTATTATTCTGAAACATTTGAAAAATCCGTTAAACTTGCGATAGGACGTCAGATTTTCTTTTTAATTCTCTAATGACGTGTAATTAATCTGCTTTGTGTACATGCACACATACTCATACTCCTTGTATTATTGAGAAATCTTTCTATTTTATTACAACTATGACGTCAATCTTTTTTTTATTTCATATTAATCTTTTTTTTCAATTGGTGAAACTTTTTATTTCATTTTTATTTTTCACGTGGAAATCGTCTGATAGAAAATTAATTATTGTAGATAGAATTTCATCATGGATTTTTAATTTTTGGCATCTGCTATAAGGGAAAATGTTCAACTTTAATACGAAAAGGCTGTTAGAATTTTGGTTTTTTATCTCTATTTATTAAAATAACACAAATTTTTCAAATTTTAATATTTTCAGCTCTTTGCAGCTGATATTCTGATTTATACACAAAGTTTCAACTCTATGAGTTAGACAGTTTTCGAGAATGGCTCTGTGACAGACAGACAATGGAGCGGGAGCAATAGGATTTTGTGAGATGAACGAAACCCTAAAAAGAAGTATTTAATATACGGGAAAGTAGAGCAAAACAGTCCAGTCCAGTGAAACCACATATCTCAATTTTGATTCAATTTGAGCCGCCCTCTTGCTGCGGTAATGGATGAAATACTTAGATTTTTGTCAGGAGGCAAAGTGGCCATTACGGTATCTCCATACTGGCATCTATGTGGTTTCTCTGTTTAAAAGTAAATTTTATCTTTTTTTTTTTTTTTTTTTTTTTTTTAAATTTTTCTACTTTTCAAAATGTTTAAATATGAACACATTTGAAGTTACTGAAACTTTTTATATTATTAAGTCCAGAAGTAGATTACCCATTAGGCTGAAGCCTAGAGGCCCCAGTGCTAAGATTTTTTTTTCACTCATTTATTGAATCTTTTAGGTTATTAACGTATAGATGGTATTCCAAATACTACTGCTTTTTTAATTTCTTCTATATTCATAAGAAGAAAGTACTGGATTCATGAAATTTTTCGGCTTCCAGTTTCTAATGAATTTACACAGAAGTGGCTTTTGCAGCCACAGCAGACTGGGCGAGATTTTGCCAGCACCTCTACGAGTGATATATTTTAAAGGCATTAGTAAGTTTTAATCAAACACCTATTTTTTGCCCCTTAGTTTTTAGCGCCCTGGGCGATCATCTGACGTCGCCCATTTATTCTAATAACATTGAATGTTAAATTACGAAAGTCTTTTTGAGGTTAGAGACTCCACATAAATGTCTACATGAAAATATTTTAATTTGTGCAATTATTTACCATAAATCCCTTCTGAAAGAAAATTTATGCAAAAGATTTAAAAATATTCTCATTAGTTTACTGTACCAGGTGATTCAAAATAGATGTCTCTTCAATTATCTATTAAACTGCTGATGATAGAAATGAACTTTCATTTGCAAAAATTATAAAAATCAAGTACAGCTTTTAGATATGGCATTTGTTTTATAAAGGGTTGTATACATATTAAAATACAAAATTTTATTTTTTATATGGTCCTTGGGTCCTAATAACGTACCTTTTAGAAAAATGTTGTCTTCTGTTTAGGAAAAATAAAAAACCATATTCTGTTATGACAAAAACTTACCGAATTATGACACTTTGAATTTTATGAAATTTCAATGTTTACCTGCACTAAAAGTGCCCCCTTTTTTTTAGGCCAGGAAACACTGATATTTTATAAAATTCGAAGTAATCATAATTTAGTAAGTTTTGGTCGAAACAGAAACAGATTTTTTTTATATGTCCTTTTTAAACGAAGGACATTTTTCTAAATATAACTTATAAGACCCAGGAGCCATATAAAAAATAAATTTTGTATTTTAATATGTACACAGCCCCTTGTAAAACAAATGCCATGTCTAAAATATGTACTTGATTTGTATATTTTTTGTAATTGGAAGTATGTCTCTATCATCAGTGGTTTAGGACATAATTGAACAAACATGTATTTTGAATGATCTGGTATATATCACTTAGGAGGCAAGAGGCAAAAAAGGTCAAGCCTAGGGGGCCAGTAGGTAGTTGCTCCGTTTCTGATTAAGTGCAGTATATTTATAAGGATTTATTTCCTATAATGAAACAAATGTCATAAGCATTTAAAAGGGCATTTTTATAGCTTGCTTTCCAATGCACATTTTCTTGGGGTAAAACTGGATATCCCACATAGGATACGGGGCAATGGAAAATTAAAGTGGCTGTAAACAATATATTTGAAGAAAAAGTAGTCAAAACTACATGGACAAGAGTGATTATGATTTTATAAAACTGAAAAAGAGGTGAACTTCTTTTCTGCAGTATCTCAAATTGTAATGAAGATAATTATAATTTTGTTTTTAAATATTAAATCATTAGACTTATAATTGAAATATTATTAGTTTAGTTCCAAAATTAAAGTTGTAAAATAAAATATATTGTTCCATTTTAAAAGAAAATCTAATTTTTTCATTGTCTGTAAGATTACCATATCCATGTGGTTTTACCCCACTGGTGGAAAAAAAAACTGGATAATTTGACTTTAAAAAAAAAAAAAAATGTAATGAGCTAATCATATTATTTAAAATGATATTATGGGACAAGGATAAGTGCAGAGTATGTATGAAAAGTTACATTAAATTCTATTGGAAATTCTGGCTTTAAGAAGCAACCAATAATTAGGTATACAGTTTTATACTTTCACTAGTTAAAAAAAAATAATAATCATAATCACAGGAAAAAAAGTGTTGGAATATCAGTGCATGCAATTGTATTTCCCGTTACATTTTGAAAGATTTAAATTTTCTGAAACTACTCTAAATATTACTAGTAATAATTAGTATTATTAGTATGAAAGAAATGAAACAGCGAGTTAAACATTTCGAATAATAAGTAACATAATTTCAAAATAAAAAAGCAGAACAGATGTTGAGGCCCCTGATTTGCAGATTTAGTAGTTATAAATGTAATCAATATTTACTAGATAGTAATAATCAAAACTTGACTGTAAAAAACTTAAAGGTTCCACAGAAAAAAAGTTCATAACATCCTTAAAATGTCAGAAATTTTTACAGAATATTTGTTAGCAATAATTAAAAGAAATAAAGAGAAACTCCCCCTTTTATAACAAGTCTGGAAACAGGCAGCATATAAACTCTCTTTACACGGTTACAGACAAAAGAGCATTTTTCAAGGAATCCAGTTTTCAGATCCAGAAAAGAGCAACTGCAAGTTCTTTTTTCTTAAAAATTTTACAAATAAAGAAATTTTTGAAGTTAAAATTTCATTAGCTTTCTCAAAAATAAACATTCCATTGCATTACAATAACAATAGATGGCACAACAGTTTTTTTTATAAAAATGCTTTTCTTTCTTTATTTTTACAGAAAATAATCATCTACTTTTCTTAATATGCCTTCTTGATCAATTGTAATAACAAATATACCAAAAATTGCAGACAATTTCAACTTATTTAATCAATAATTACAGGCCAAATCCTTAAAGTTTTAAATACAAAATCCTTAATTAAAAAAAAATATTGGGAATGGTAAACTCTACTTAAAAATAATAAAGGAAAAAAAATCTATAACTTTTCCTTCTGAAATAAAATATAATTTACAATATTAAACTGAGTTATCAGAACACTGACAATAACAGAGAAACATCTTATGCAAGAAGAGGGGTTCGAACCCACGTTCCTTTTGGGAAATCAGATTTTCTGGCGTCTTACACCACTCGGCTATCTAGACTTCAATGATTTTTTTTTTTTTTTTTTTTTTTTTCAAACAAAATAATTTTAAAATTGGTTTCTTACCCAGTTTAGCAACAGAAAAACACCCTAAAATGTTCATTGCACATGCTCAGATCAGCTAAAATCTGTTTAAAAATTCAGCTTTGCGATTTAAATATATGGATAATATTTTTTATGTACAAAGATGCTTTGTCAGAGATGAATAATCAAATACTGAAGACAGAAAACAATCGATTTTTAACAATTCATGTGACTTAAAAACTTGTCTATTTGAATGGGGGAAGGCTTGAGTTCCATGAACTCCTCCTTTCCTATGCCTTTGAACATTATTTTCTGCTTCCTGATTTGTCTGATTAAAATTTCACTATTAACCCAGTTTATAAAACATACAAGTCAGAGTATGAAAAGAAAAAAAAAATATTTTAAAATTTTATTAACCACATGAAATTAATTTAAAGCAGCTATCTATAAAAATTTTGTTCTTATCACATTCTGTTAAGTGTAATCTAAATATTATACTTGATTACTCAGCTTTTCAGTTAAATCAGAAAAGATTTTATGCACTATGGACATTACTGAATAATGATTAATTAACACAGGAGTACTGGCATGGTGTCAGACAGACCTGTGGTACATATGGATTTTACATTTGTCACCACTTTCTTTTGAGTAGTAATTGTGTAACTTTTTTTAGCACAGAATTTGTAGAAATTATGTGATTAAATAAGACGACAATTTTTATTTGGATTTATTGGTGACAAAATAAAAACCATGCCCATCATGGGTGTGCAACCAGTGTTCCAAGGTTAAACATTTTAGTAATTGACTCTGGTCAATATTTTTTTTTTTTTTTTTTTTTTTTTTTTTAATAGCACAAAAACTAAAATAATTTATCACATTCGACTAAAATATAAACATTATCATTAAATAAACACTTAAATTAATAATTATCAATAATATTTTCTGAAGAATTCTAGTAATTCTATCTAATAATTGCTGCACTGAATTCTTGCAGTGAGACACATTTATCTTTGATGAGTATTTTGGTTAATTCAATAATAAAATTTTTGCTTCCTTCAAAGAAAATTTTTCCCTGCTCCACCTACCCCTCCCCCCCCCCAAAAAAAAGGAAGAAAATAATAATAAAATGGCACGGCACACATGAGATTGTCCTAAACCCTTAAAATAAATGTAATTTTGTATGCCTCACAAATATTTTTTAACTCTATAACCAAATATTATACAAAGATGTTCAACATACTACAATTGTCTTCCAAATTAACTGAACAGTGCAAGTACTTTTGCAGAAATTAACTAATAAGTTATATCAATAATAATAATAAAAAAAGTAAAAGTGATCAATAGGGAATCTTAATTCCAATAAACAACACACCAATCATTAAAAAGTTTCTATTCATGATTGGGTTGCTTTTATCAAAAATCACAAAGGTTTTCCAGCAACTGAAAGCAATAAGCAACTCTACCACTTAAAAAACTCGTGACTAAAAAAAATGTGTCATTCTATACTTAGCTCATTTTATTAACATCTTTATTCAACATAATGAAATGTGTGAAAATTTTTTACTAAGTTTAAACATATATATTTCATTTTATTTCTCTTCCAAAAATATTTTTTACAGTAAATTGCATAATGTAGCAAAAAGCTAATTTTATTAACACCTTTGATCAAAATAATGAATAGTATGAATTTTTACGTGAATAAAAACATATGTATTATTTAAAAAATTAAAATTTTATTTAAATTATTCAAAGAATAAATAATGACTATACATCTCCACCATTCTGGAGAACATGGCACTTTGGTATTTCATCGAACACAAAATATTTAAATTCATTATCTTGAATTAATCTTGATTAGGTGAAAAATCTGAAAACAAGAATAAATATACTATGTCAGTTAGTAAATAAAAATGGGAAATAAAATTTTACAAAAATGTAATTTAAATTTTATGACATATATGATATTTCTTACATTTTGTTCACATAGCACCAGAGGTCTACAAGCAAACAAATAAAAATAAAATAAATTCTGAAGAAATTATGATAATTTTAGATGACATTAAAAAATATACCACATATTCTGGCATATTATGCGCACCTCAAGTTTTAAACAAAATATTTCTATTTTTAGATATTTTTGGCATATCATGTGCACCCCCCTTTTTTGCAAAGAAAATTTCATGTAATGCATAGTATATAATACAATAAAGAATGTTGAAAACTGAATAACTAGCAAAGAAATACAGAAAAAAAAACAGTGAAAGTGAAGCGGGAACGCACAATACGTAGATTTATCAATGCAAAAGTATTAATTCTTATGATAATCTTTTCTTAATTTTTAACTTGTCATTTTTATACTCGGCGTATAACACACATTTGTGAATTTTGATGAATTTTCTTGTATCAAAAGTGTGCATTATATACTGGAACTGAAAGGGATATAAAAGAAATTAGGTGATAAATTGTGTCCTCTAACTTATTGTTAAACAAAATGAAAGCACACTTAATACATATTTGAATATGAAGAGAGGCAATACAATTTTAATATCTATTTAAGAAAACTATTGTAAGTTTCATATTTAACACTTGCAACATAGTTTAAAAGTGTTTATGACTTCAGTTTGTCTGTTTGCACTGTAACTCTTACAAATATATTTGGATTTCCACAATATCGAGGTTTACTATAGCATGCTTCCTATTATTTTTTTATATGAAGTACGCAGTTGTTATAATTAGTTTACAAAGGCTTATAGGGGAAAATTGCTTGCGGCGCATTTCAATGATTTCTATTTCAAACATAATGCAATTGATATCAGTGGCGAATCTGTTAAGAAGCTATTGAGACTTTAATTCTCTAAATCTAATAATTTAGACTCTTAACCAATTTATTCTTAACCCCAATCAATTTCAAAAAGTTGAATAGTAATACTAATAAGATAATATACAACTTTTTGAAATCAACATCATCCACAATGCTACATTTAGCAATGGTTCTGCACACTGGTTTCATTCAATTCATTTAATATTTCTTGTTTTCCATGATCACTGGGGAATAGAGAAGATGGTCAGAAAGAGACTCCCTAGCAATCGCCTCAAAAATAAGCTTGTTTGGTAGAGAATGGGGTAAGACACACATAAGTATTGCTGACTATGTTAAAATTTGCCTTCTTTTACTTGGGGCTGAAAACAAAAAAAAAAAGGTTAACCTCTGACAAATAAGGGGTATTCTCCCTCCCTGACTTTCTGAGGAGAGAATAGCAAAAGTGCTCAGCGATGTCATGTAATACATGAACGCTAAACAGTGTAAGCAAAAATCTTGCCAGAAAAAGAGTACCAATCTATTATTATGTCTGTTATATTTTCTCTTTTTAAAGAACTTATAAATAACCAAAAATTTTAAATTAATCAGATTCTAGACTGTAACGTCTTATATAATTATTTTTTCAATAAATATTTAATGATTTTAAAATGGCTAGTTATTTTAATTTAAACAACAAGTAATTGCTTAAATGCATACATTCAATGATATTTCATAATTTTTTTTTAACGTAATTCCTCTGTCATTAAATAACTCTTTATTAAAAAAGAAAAAAAAGAAAAGGGGATTGAAACACTATAGTAAAGCTTTAATAAGTTCAAGATATATACAGAGCGCCAACAAATTAGTTGGGCAGTTTCAGAAGTTAAGAACTTCCGAAATATTAAATGAAATTAACTAGTTGAAAGTCAGACTAGATATTGCCGAAGTTTATTCATAGATGGCATTAGATGTCATAACTGACGCTATCACTTAGCGAGCAGTAATCATTCTTGTTCAGCATTACGATAATGGAAACGTGCAATGATGCTGAAAAAGTGAAATGTTGTCTTTGGTTTCACGAAACTCATTCCGCTGTGCAAGTACGATGGAATTTTGTTCGAGAAGACAAGAAAAGAGCCCCGAAAAGAGATACTATTGTGGCATGGTATCATCGATTTACTGAAACAGGATGTGTGGCTCGCCAGTTCAAAGCAGACCTGCAGTTTCAGAAGAGACGGTTGACGTAGTAAGAGAAACATTCATGAGAAATCCCTCAAAATCACTATCACGAGCTAGTTTGGAGCTGGAAATTCCAAAAACAACAATTTCAAAAGCCTGCTGATCTGAATAAGCAACAAGATTTTTGCATGGATATGGTAAGCCACATGAAGAGTGATGATGATTTCTTGTCACATTTGTTTTTTTGTGATGAAGCAACTTTTCACCTAAGTGGTAAAGTGAATAGACATAATGTAAGAATTTGGGGATCGGAAAATCCCCCTACCATCCTAGAACATGAAAAAGATAGTCCCAAAGTAAAAGTGTTTCATGCAGCAAGTTCCTCTAGATTCTTAGATTATCGTAAAAAATAAAAATATTACTGAAAATGAAAAAAATATACTACCATGGAAATAACTAAGACGGTAAGGGTTTAAAATTTGCCCCTGTGACATTCAGGAAAAATTAAAAATATATTGTAGAGCAATTATTAACTAACAATATACCATTGAAACTACTTACAAAATGTTAAGTATTGAACAGAGAATGAGTATTAAAAATGATTTAATACACATTGATACTGCAGTAACATAATTTATTTATGTACACTAAAAATATATAATTTTATATAAATATATAAAAATTTGTATAATAAAAATATAACATAATAAATTTTAACTTTTAAACATAAGTTTTTTCAAGTAAGTATGAGTGAATTGAAATACGTATTTTATTTTAATGTTTAAAAATCCTTAAACATAACCCTATATATCAAAATCAAAATTGCACCTTTGCTCACCTTGTGTGGAATGAATAGATAAAATATTACTAAAAATTTACAAAAGTTTGGCCATATACCAAATAAATAAAACTAAATAAAAAATAGAAATCTGTTTAACAATTGCAGTGAACCTAAATTTTATATAACATAGAATGGATACAATAAACAATCTAAAAAATTATAAAAGAAACTTCGATGTTCAACAATTGAAATTTGCCACTAAATCTTATTGATTTCGGTTCATTGAATACAGCATTACTGATTGAAATAAACTAAGTGAAATCCTTTGATAACATATGGAAAAATTTACAAAAAGGATACTTGTTTGTAATAGTGGCCCCCAAGGATGAATCACCAAGTGATAAAGATATATCACCAAGTGAAAAAGGTATATCGCCAAGTTAGGTTGTAAAATTCCGTCAAATAGTTTGGAATCTCAAAGAAACAGCACATGCTTATGCTATCATCATATTGTTTTTTCGTTGATGTTCCAGAACATTTTTCATATGTTATTTTTTTTAATTGCATGTTGTATTGTTTTTTCTTTAATCACATGTATTTATTTTTATAAATATGGAAACAATCTTTGATTTACCTGGTACTGAGATGGATGCAATATCATTTTTTCAAAAGCAAGTATTTTTATTCAATACACAACTATGCAAAAATGGCAATAATATGAAACTGTATGTTATTAATGATGAAGTTAGATGAAGATGCAATGCAAAAAGTTGCAAAAAAGATCTTCATGTTGGAAATTGGTTCAGTGGTTCGAGAATACTGTTCATAACTGCTTTAAGGTTTATGTACTGTTGGACAGAGGAATTAACATCCATAAAATGGTGTAAAAAACAACTATATATGGGGGGAAATGTGACAGTTGATAGGAATAGTTACATGATGATGAAAAGTGTTAAAAAATGAAAAAGTTGTTAAGTCTTGAAGAGCACTGCAAGAAATTGTTGTGAAACAGGAACATGAATTTGTTATGAAAAATTGTAATATATTCTTAGTAACTTAAAATATTATATTATTTAATGCAATGGTATTTATTTTTATATTTCTATTATATGCATGCACTACAATCGCGCTTCATGAGCTTGGTGCAATTGACTACAACGTGGCATAATCGTAATTGTGGGGGCTTCTACGACAAAAAGGATTAGTCATTATCTAATAGTTTCCAATATTTGGTTTTCACCATCAGAAAGTTGATGTTCTATACCAGCAGTTCCCAATCTGGGGTACATGGTACAATATTTGAGGGTACATGAAAATTACATTGGTAATTGCAGATAATGCAAAAATAAAGATTAAAATGAAAACAGCAACACAAAACTGTAAACTTTTTGTTTACAAAGAAAGACTTGTGTAAAAGTAAAATAAATTCACATAAAATGAAAGAAAATGTCCAAACTTAGTAATTGATTGATCGTTTTTTGCCAGTATCTCCGCACATTCCTAATAATCTTATGATTTTTCATGTCCCCCCCCCCTCCCTTCCTTTCTTTTATTGTTCTTTTCTTTATAATAATTGTAGAAATATTTAGAAAAAAACACAAATCGTATCCTGTCTTTTGGTTTCACCAATTTCATTTAAAATTAATTTGAAAGCATGTCATCATTTTAGTGTTTCACTGGTCAGAATTAGCATAAACTCATTAACGTGTATTAATAGGTGTAGCTTCATCCCTACTACCCCTGAGTGCTTAATTTGAAATCTTTAGATAATATTTCATGTTTTGAATGACTAGAATTTTTGCTGGCTACCAGATTTTATGAAATTTGTAAAGCCCTATAACAATATTATTGTTTATTTGAAAGAATGTTTGGCAATTTATCTGCACCCAGTTAATGGAAAAATATCTTAAAATTAATTTATGAAATTATAATTAAGTTCTATAAATATTCAAATGTTGTATTGTCATCAAAAACACACCTGTGATATATAAATTTTAGAATTCTACCTCAACAAGAATTGAATGAAAAATAAATTACAAAATTCCATCTATACAGGAACCAAGTTAAATAAATGTAAAAAGAGAAACTTGGCTGGTATATATTATGTAATACTCAGTGCTATTGAAAGGCTTAGTTCATTAAAGAATGATCTAAGCAAAAAATAAATTTAGGCTAGAATTGGGAGCAAATTTGGGAGTAATTTTAAGATTTTAGAATTCAGAAATCTAGATTTTATTACTCATATATTGCATATAAAAAACATTTTTTAAGAGATACTAACCAGTATAAAATGACATTCACAAGTTAAAAATCACATAGTGAATGTACTGGAGCAGAAATCTTCTTCCTTCCACCTAACTCTTTCAATTCAATAATAACAATACAATGTTCCACTGTTGCACCTAAACTTTTGACAAGTTTTACAGAAGCTGCCATTGTTCCTGAAAAATAACAGGAGCAGAAAAAGAGCTTAAAATTATAAAAACTAAATTAATTTTAATTACATGCATAGAAAATTAAAAATGAACAATCAAAGGCAAGTTCTGATTAATAAAAGGTATTGTGAAATTAAAATTAGATCAAAGTTAATAAAATATATCATCAATCGTTTGTAGTGTATTTTAATGTAACATCATTAAAATACACAACAAGCAGTTTTCTCCCATAGATCATAACAGGATATTTTTTAGTGTCTCTGTAAATGAATTACAAATGCTACACACTCTATTTTCAATATCAAACATGCCATAGTGAACCTCAATAATATACAGTCAAGCCTCATTAAGATGAAAATGCTTAACACGAAATTTCACTTAAGACGAAGGAAAATAGTTTCCCCATCATGTTATCTAGGAAAACAATAATAATTGCATCATTTAATACGAACATGAAGACAAACTTCTCCCATTTAAGACGAAGTAAATATTGCACCTAATAAAAATATTTTCTCGTTGTGACCTTTGTGGCTGGCTCCCTTCTACCTTGAAACAAATTTATCGCTTTTCCTGAACTGGATGAGGTCGGATATGCGTTTGTTCTTGCAAAAATTGAAACAAAAGTCAATAAAAGATTATTTTAAAGTCTAACTGAAAGAGGCAAATATATTTTAACATTTTATTTCTTCTTACTCATTTACTTTTTTTTAAATAAGAATATTACAGTACATATAGTACTAGTATCGTCATGTGTGTATCTGTGTGAGTATGGGTTTTGTGTTTGTATGGTGATGTTAGAAATGTACCTTTTTGCACAAAAATACTGAGTAAAATAAAATGAGTATAAAATATTTCTCTGCAGATATCATTTACATTCTTTGATGTCTTTGTTTTAGTGATTTATTTTTAAAACTATCCTAAATGCCTTTTTCTGTTTTATTGGTTAATACGAAGAGACTTTTGCTGCCCTTCAACTTCGTCTTAACAAGGTTCGACTGCATATGAATTACATGGCAATCTAAGAATATTTATGAGAGTTAGAGCACAGAATGACAACAGACAGACAAACCAAAGTCGAACACTTTTCAACTATGTTGGAAAGTATTAAAAAGGTATTAATATTGCCTTTACCAGCACCTGTTTTGAATTACCATGTTCTTTTCACTTCCTCGGCATATACTGCAAAAACTATTGTATATAAAAACATGAATACTGGTAATTTACAGAGAAATGTATGTTAAACATGGGAGGGGGGGGAGGGGGAGAATTCATCATTTGTGTTACATTTACTTTAACACAATGAAACAAAAACAAAATATACAAAGAAATAAAAGCAAAATAAATATTACAAAATAATTTTATAAATAAATATCGATAAAATTGTATTTGCTTTGCCTTTAAATTCTTTTGCAAAATATTTTAATATGAGGATTTTTTAAAACTCGTTGTCAAAAAGAACAATAAATATCTTGGTTTCAATTATCATTCTCAATAAGATATCTTTTAAGAATCAAATGAACAAACTAAGATGTGAATCATCTGAAAGAAAAATGCAGAAAATTGAAGGTAGAATTAGATATTAACGTAAAGTAAATTTTATTGTTATTTATAATGTACATAATTATTCTGTTTTTTAGCAGATAAATTAAGCTAACTTTAGAAAGGGTTGCAGTTTATATCAAATAAGAGAAAAGAATCCCGAATATGAAATGTTGACAATGGCTTGATACAGTAATCATTTTCTGTAGTAACTAGCTTACAGCACATCTCATAATGTAATTAAATTAAGCATTTATGGGAATTTTTGAGGAAATTAAAATGAGAGTGAAGAGTATTCATGCAAGTTCAAAAACTCTACATGCCCAACATGCATACCTACAACTATTTGCGAATAGAAATATCTGTTTTATTTAATGACAGTATTAAATGATGAGATTCTACCAGCAAATATTTCTATTGAAGAATAGATTGGTATGAAGCTTAAAGATTTTGTGAACCCTACCATTGCACATGATTTACAAATTTTCAAGCTAATCAAAATTATAAAGCATTATCATATATAATTAAAAAAGGAAGTCTGTATTATCGCCAATATAAAACTGTAATATAACATATATACTTCAAACATATATATATATATATATATATATATATATATATTTATATACAACATATATAAAATTGCAATTAAGTGGATTCATTGGAAGTGCGTAAAATACAAGTTGCAAAATTAAACAACCAAACAAACAACAAAAAGAAAAGCAATATAAAATGGTTTGCAGAAAAGTAGAAATGTAAAGAAATATAGAAAAATAAAATAAATAAATAGAGGGGAATTAAACTGATAAATGTTTAAACACTTATATAAGTTCAATTCCTATCTCCCTTTAAG
Source organism: Maratus michaelseni (assembly GCA_963931845.1). Lineage (NCBI taxonomy): Eukaryota > Metazoa > Arthropoda > Arachnida > Araneae > Salticidae > Maratus > Maratus michaelseni. Next base: position 90,052,395 of record OZ007597.1, on the reverse strand, counting down.
AAAGCAAAATAATATTATGCAAACAGTAAGAGCTGGAAGAAGAGTGGTGGATGTTGCGAAATAATTTGTTTCTACTTCTACATTATAAACCATTTGAATTAAAAAAAAAAAAAAAAGACAAAATTTTGAAGCACTATGTAATGTCTAATATGTGCCCAAACAGGAAACCAATGCAACTTGGAGACTATCAAGGGGTTTATGAGCATGTACACATTTGGTTTAAAGATGTAATACTTTTTTTTTTTTTTTTCATTTCAGGATCTATATTACAATGTGAAGCCAAAGATGTTTCACAGACAATGGAAATTGAGAAATTGGAAAATAGTTCTGGTTGGCTGTTTTCTTTTCATGATAGGCATGCCATTTTGCAGCCATCAAGGAATTATTTAAAATAAGAAATGCCAAAGTGAATTTGGGCACCAACTAATAGAAAAGGCTTTTCCAGATTAAAAAAATTAAGTTTCTGCAACGATGAGTGTAAGATAAGCAATTGACGCGATATAGGCTGCCTAGCAAAATTATTCGTCTACTACAATTAAAAACTGTTTAGGAAATTATGGCTTTGTGCATTTTACAAATAAAGCACAGAAGAGTGTACTAATTGCATTGAATTTCCCATTGATCTCTCTGAACCACAGCTACAGAATATTTTCCACTTACATCATCTGCTAATGATTACATTGAATGGATGGATGAAGGAGTCGCTACATGCACTGACATACTACAAATGACATTGTTTAAATGTTAATGAAATAAAGTAAAGTAAATGACAATGAAAGTGGAGATGGTGATTGTTCATCCAGTACTGAAAATTGTGTTTTACGAGCAAAAGTAGCTCTGCTGAACATAGGAATCTTTAAACAGCATTTATCCCAGCAAAATAATGTGCTTGAAACATTTTATACAACAGCAATATAAAAAATTTTGGTTTGAAAATTTTGTTGTCAATTTCAGAAAGTAGGAAATTTTCTTACTTTTTCGCAAAAACGAAAATAAATTAAGTTACTTTACAAAAACAAAATTGCAAATTATGAATAAATAAAACAACTTGAATATTTCAAACACATTAACATATATGTGGAATCTGAAGAAGTTCCTGAAAGGTTGGTTCGTGGAAAATGTCTGAATAATTCTATTGCTTTCTTACTGACTCAAATCTGTGTTATACATTTATTCATTTGTATACTATGACTCGAATGACAGTATTTGTAATAATCAAACATCATTACAGAAATATTTTTCTTTTATGAAAACTTTTTTTTTTTTTTGTAATAAAATTTTTATTTTCCTTCGCTTTCACACTGAAATGAAATATTTTAAATGTGATTAAATAAAACATATTTCTTTAGTACATTTTTTTTAATAGTTAAATTTCTGTTATAAATGATAATTTGCCATTATCATCAAACACTTTTTTTTTCTTTCTCTTTTTTTTAAAGAAAATTTATTACATTGCCAACAGAGTAATGCTTTGCCAAATAATGAAAGATTAATAATATTGTAACTAAGTTTATAAAGAGATTCCACATGAAATTTTTGTATAATTATGTATAGTCATATGAGAAATGTCTTCAGTACTTTTTTCAACATTTTTCAAGTATGTGACTTTGGAGACTTTTCTTGTAAGCCAGCAACCAAGCTTCCTTTTATATACAGGGAACATTATAAAAAATAAAATAAATACATAAATAAATCTCTATACTATTCAATGTAAAATTTTCTTAAATTATGATCACATAATTTCTAAATAACAAATCTCCTGAGTATAATTAAATTTTTCCTTAAATTAAAGCACACAGCAATTCAAATTTTTAAAAATAAACAAGTATTTAATGCCTAAGTATATATAATATATATATATATGTTTAAATTATTCTAATTTATCAAAATAAATTATTATCATCTTTCAGTTATCGCTTGAGTTACACATCAAATTTTACTGGTACCAAAATCACAGTGGTGTAGGGTGGGTTTTTAGAGCCCAACACAATTAAAAAAACTGTGCCCCTCCATGGGGATTATTAGAATTTTTTAATACAAGACATTTTTGGTACCCCTAAAAATTTTTTGCCCAAGGTTTAATTGCTCTTCTGAACTCCCCTCTGCCACGCTACTGCAAAAATAACTTATTAAATTATTTTTATCTGTATGTTGAATGATAATCCCAATTTAATCATTTTTGAAATCTCTTGACATTTTTGAAAAATTTTTTTTGCATGTTTTATGGAATTAAAAATTTTACTTACAAAAACTGATAGAAAATCCACATGAAGAATATAATAGTAACAAGAAAAAAGAAGTATTTACCTCCTGTGGCAAGTAAATCATCAACAATGATTACTCTTTGTCCACTCTTTATAGAATCACTTTGAATCTCCAAAGAATCCTAATTTCGAAAGAAACAAAACAGGTTAGAATTAAAAATAAAATAAATACATTTTGCAATAATGCAGAAAATGAAATGGAATACAGTCAAACTTTGTTATATCAAGCACAGATGTTATAAGAAAAGATGTTATGACAAGGAATTAGTGAGCAAATGGTTGGACCAATATAAAAATTACACTGCAAGAAGCTTGGTTATTACAAGTGAAACTCGGGCACAATTGTGGCGGTATTAATTATTGATGAATAAATCAATTGCCGTAATTAATTATTTTATTGTATTGAATGGATGGAAGAATATATCGTATAGTGAACTTTTAAATATTGTAGTTGTGTAGAATAATTGCAATAAGCCCTGCACAATACGTGTATGACGTTCTTTAGGTCAAAGTTCTTCATGAAGAGAATCACATCTAAAAAATAAATGAATAAAATATTCTTACTTGTTCTTAAAAATAAGAGACACAGACAACTTGAAATAAATGCTCCTTCTGAATTTGAATCTATGTATTAATTACGTTCTTGTGGAAGGAAGAAAAGATGAGAATGAGAGTAGCTGCACATCATTCTTCTTTTTTAAAAAAAGTTCTGGCTCGAACATCCCCAATTTTACGACGATGATTTTTTTAAATATTCATTCTGGCCTAATCCATGAAGAGTTTAGAATTAATTCAGAAATCTATTGAATTACCACTTATTTTAAACTTTTTAAAATATTAAATTTAAGTTTACAACAGCATTCCAAAGAACATTAAAAAAACTTTGGAAATTGATCTCCATAAGCTCGGACACGAGCTGAAGCTCAGATCAAAGGTGCACGAACCAAATTATTTTTACAGCATCGTTTAAATTAAAATTCTGTTAGAAAAATGTGTGTCATTGGTATTTATACCAGTGACTGGGGAACACAAATGTGAATGCAAGATTAATTAAAAATAATTTGTTGATTATGAATTACATGAAAATTAAAAGAACAAATGGAAAACTCATTAATATTTGACGATTAAGAGAAACATTCTAATTTGTGTATGAAGAACACACCCCTTTCGGCTGCAGCACCAAAGTAGATGAAACATGAATCAGCTCCCGAGATTACAGCGCTAAAACAGGTATCAAACAAGAGAGAGCCGGGCGGTGCATGCGTATACCGCACAAGCGAGGAGGAGCAGGAAAGATGATGACGTCAAGGCGTCTGCCCAAGCTCTGCAGTGAAAACAACATCGGAGCAGCGCTTGTTCAAAACGAACAAAGAGACACGATGGGGGGTGGGGTGGGGGAGGAGTTCTGCAGTGAAAACAACCTGCTGCATCGCGCGCGACCACTGATAAAATGGCTTTTAAAAGAACGGCAATTAAACTGGAAAGGTTATTAAATACAAAAATACGTTGAGCTGAAATAGAAAGTAATTAAAAAAAGATAAAGACTGCGATATCTTTATCACAACAATGAGTATTGCAAACTCACACAAAAGTCCTACTGTTAAAGAATAACTTCTTTGAGAAAACATCTTTTTACAGTGTATATACACTATTCCTGAAAGTGATGAAAATGAAGAGGATGATTGTGATACAGGTGAGCATGAAACTACAGCTTTTCACTCACCTTTATGCAATTGGTTTGGATTGCAGTGCAAAATTTCAAAGCTTCTTAGAAGTAAACAAAGACAGCGATAATGTTTTCCGAGTAATTGAGTTAAATTAGAATGTCACAAATACCAGCGACAAAAGTTGCAATGTGATAACAAACCAGAGAAAACCTTGCAATGTGACTAAAACCGAAGAAAGAGACCCAAAACACCAGCAACAAACTAGTGATAGCCAACAACCAATCCAGAGACAAGACTGATAACCAATTCTTACCAAGAAAATGACAAACACATCCCAATAGAGGTGAGCCCAAATAAGCGGCAAAATAGAGACCAGCCCATAAAAGCAGTGACACACCACCATGAAAGAGACAAGCTAAAATAAATGGCCAAACTCAAATAACAAAAACCAAGAAACAGGCAGTGTCGCAAGAACGGCAATAAAAAAACCAGCGATAACCTAAAAAACACAGCAAATAGTGTCAGAAGATACTGTACAGAATAACCATAGCAGATAGAAGCCATGTACGCTAATGGCACCTGGTGGATGCAGAATACATTGTGGGTGCAAAGTCCTCCAAGTTCCCTGTGAATTATACCTCTGGAGGTGCCTAGTCAGGTGAAGGTCTCGTCACCTGATCAAGGTTCTAATTACAAGGTTCATTCCTTTCTTATTTGTTTTAATTTTTGCTTTTAAAAAAAAAAAAAAAAATCTGTCAATTCAACAATGTTAAATTGAAGCAATGAACCGGCAAACAAAGAAAACTGTGGGAGAGCACTGCAGTGATGCCAACAAGTTTTTTTTCAGGTGGATCACAGTCATGCTGTGATCAGGCGAATATCACACCCCACATCCAGGTACTAACTCGACCAAAAATTATGGGATAAAAGGGATTCTTAAAACAGCTTAGAGTATAATAATCTTTTTCTTCAAATCTGCTGATAATAAATAAGGGATTTATTTTCCTTTTTCTGTATTATTTTATTCTTTTACTTAAACAATAAAAAATTATGACAGTGAAGTTAAACACAGATTCATAATTAGTAATTTCTTTCATATGTTTAATCAAAGGACTAAAGTTACCTCAAAAGGGAGGGAAGAAACATTTCTATAAATAGAAAACCTGTGTTGAATTAATTTATTTTTTTCCAAATTTAACAGTTTTTTAGTCACTTCACTGTGAGTTACATTTGTGCTTGCCTCATACCTGTAAGATTAACAATCAAATTTTTACAATTAGCAGCAATTATTAACTCAGATGTTAGGATGAGGGGGAAAAAACTATTTTTAGAACATTTACTAATAGACAAAAATAATCATACCTGTAAGATTAACAATCAAATTTTTACAATTAGCAGCAATTATTAACTCAGATGTTAGGATGAGAGGGAAAAAAAAACTATTTTTAGAACATTTACTAATAGACAAAAATAATCATCCATAAATCAAATATATTACATAAAACAAAATTATTCATGTTGTGTCTATGCGATACACAAGGACAGTGCATTTCATGATCTGGCAAGACTAATGAAGTGCTACACAAAAAGCAAATGACCTTTATAATTAGAATAAATAAATAAAATATTTATTTTTTTGTGCAAGAATAGCAAACAAACGAGAGAAGATATTGTGATAATAATTTTAAAAACATTTTAACGTTACATAAAATTTCTTAGAAGTGAAATATAAAACTTTGTAGATATGCTGATTTGTATTCAATTACAACTACAGTAAAACAACATTTTTATATACCTCATTTATATCACTTTTAAATTTTATATTAATTTATTGTGGTGTTTTTCATTTTTATACATTTTAATGGAAAATTATTTAACACATGGTTTTGTTTATATGTCATTTTTCTTTATTTTTAAATGAGAACTACCGTATATTTCAGTTTTGAAAACAAAAATGAGGCCAATAACTAGATGCAGTTTGTAAATAGAACCAAATTTACAGTCGATCTTTATTTAAAAATTTGAAAATCCAGTTACAAAAGAAAAAAAAAATTCTATGATATTATGTTATATTTGTGAAAAGAAAAAACAAGTGGGGAAGTGTGATCGAAGATCGCACAAAGGGTTTTGTTTAATGTTCCTTTCAAAACACTTTATCCTTTCTTTAATAAATCACACAGTTTCAACGAAATTCCTAATACATTCTTACAGTATGACGTCACTCTTGACGTTTTGGTTTCAAACAAACGGTTGCTATGTTTCATTTCTTATTAGACTAGGGGGCCCTGCCCCCTGCTCGCTACGCTCACCAACCCCCGTTCTGATTTCACAAAGCCTCTTAAAACCTGGTAATGTATCCTGTTTTAAAAAGATGATGATGATGATACAGTAGAAAGCCATTAATCCGCAAAGCTTGGTTCCAAGTGTTGTGCGGATTGGAGGCTTTTTGCGGATTACAGGCCATGTCTATTTAATCTTTGTTTACATTCAAATTCATTAAATTCATATTTTGGATATTTGATATTGGATTTTTCATATTCATTTTAAATTCATATTTTGGACAAATTTAGATTGCTAATACTAAAAAATAAATAAATTACACATTTTAATATATAGATAAAGTAATAACTATGTAAAAAATAATTTATTATTTTTTAAATTTCTTAAATATGGCATCAATTGTTGTCTGTTTTAAGACATTTGGTTTATAGTGTTGAATTTTATCTTTATTTAAGAGTTCAAAAGCAATATATGTATTTTTTTTATGTGTTTTTCAATTTTATAATTACAATTTAATGAAAAAATAAATTATAAAATATATTGTCTAAGTAAGGATTTTTTATCATTTAAAAAAAAAAAAAATTACAAAAGCTCAACTTGAATTTAGAAGTATTGTATGAAGAAATGAATATATAAAATAATATACTAATTAAATGTGCTTTCATTTTAAACTATAAAGAAGAATGTTATATGATATATAATACTATACATAAAAATAAGAAAAATGTTAAAATTGGTGAAAAAAAATTTCAAAATTCAAAATTTTGTCACCATTGAAGCATTTTTCAAGAATTAAATTTCTTTGTTTACATTCATAAATTGATTGCGGATTACAGGTTTGCGGATTAGCGGTGCTCTACTGCATCACGAACGGCAACTATCGTCTGTAATCAGGTTATAATGCTTGTTCATTTAACTGCTTATAATGCTTGTTCATTTAACTAGTTATAATGCTTTTTCATTTAATTCATCTTTTTTATTTTTAATATTCATGTGTAAACACAATTTTTATGACGTAATTTTCTTTATTTCCTGCTTTCAACACGTGATTATTTATTATTTTAAACTTTCTTTATTGTTTTTAATAGTCTCGCGCAAATACATTTTTTATTGGAGATAAAACATAATCCTTTGCGCTTATTTAGAAATTGGCAACAATATAAAAAAATCACTTTTTCAATAAAAGATTTTTTACTCGATTTTTAAGGATTTTTATAGTTTTTATTGTCCGACTGTGATAATTTTTTTAATTTCTGAAAGCTTGTTATATTTCGTGTCTGGTGGTATGATTTTCAAATCTGTAGGATGGCTAGAAAAAAGTAATCGCTCCTCAAAAATGTTTCTAGTAAAAAAGCGATGAGAATAACCTGGAATATCTATGCAGAATTTGATTGGTCCATTTTGTTTTTGGCTCAGTTCCAGATTACTTTTTTTTTTAATATAGAAGGATATAAATCATAGAAAATGTTACCACTACATCTAAAGTATTAAAACATTTAACTGTGAGATATAGCTATAAGATGTAGCTAAAATATACAAACAAAATAGAAAATACAACATAGCAATCATTTGTTTGGAGTCAGTTTCCAAGCAAAATGTCATGACTGACGTCACGACTGAAAACTGAAAGCTTCTATTCAAAAACAATTTTTTAAAATCAGTATGCCATTTATGGACTAAAATATAAGCAAATAGTACAGAATATTAAGAAATCAATAACTATTGATTATTATTTCATTAATATACAGAAATAAATAATGCTATGCATAGTTACGCAAAACAGATCCGTTTCAACTGACATCATAAACACTTATTTATCAGCCGAAGGGGATAATTAAGAAAAATATTATAAAAATAAAAATTTAAATTACTTTTTTTTTTCTCTTTTCATTAATGTATGGCACAGATGTCATATACGCACCACGTTGGCGCGATTTCCCCCCCTCCCCTGCCAATTTGGCGAACCTTTTGTTTTTGAATATTAGATACAAATAGCATGTGATGTTTTATTTCAATGTAAAATCTCATTAATTACCCACTTGTAATTCTTTAATCTCACTTTAATATTCCTTTCAAAACACTTTATCTCTTCTTTAATAAATCCAAATAAATTTCATTTTCAGAAAATAAATAAATAAATAAATAAATAAAAAATAAATAAATAAATAAGTAAAAGTCATGTTTTTTGTAAAGTAAAAATTAACGGTCTATTTTTCTCATTTTTTCAAATATATGAACCAGCCTGATAGCGGACGAAGCCCGCTATTATACTCTGTCATAATAATATCTGTCATGTGGACTAAATGTGATATTTAAAAAAAAAAAATAGTTTATATAAAATAGATATCTAAACCTATTACAAAATCCTATGTAATCCAGGTTCTACTGCCAAATTGTGTATTTTAGAAAGTGAGACTGTTTGTGACAGTTCTTTAAAAGTATCTACATTGATTTTAAACTATAGTGTTGCTAGCAAACGCAAATGTTTGGAGCTAACCTTGCCCACAGATTATGGAAGATTAGTTATTTTATATTTTGTTAGCTGTTTCCTGTGACATCGTTCACGTAACATTAAAAGAAAAATAAATGCATTAATTAAGGAAAACATTTCACCACCTATAATTAAAAACATATGTAACTCTCTTTATAACAAACTTCATTTTTTTGAATATCTGAACAGGCCTGATAGCGGGCAAAGCCTGCTATTACAGTCTGTCATGTGGACTAAATGCGGTATTTAAAAAATATAATAATTTCAAAATTAAACATGTTGTACACTTTCAAAATGTTAAAATATGCGAATATTTCCATAATCGAGCTTTTATCCTGATTCAATACGTTTCTCAAATTCATATATTTACTGTTCTTTATTACTCATATTGATAATCGCTTTGTATTATTCTCTAACATTTGAAAAATACGTTAAACTTCTAATATGACGTCAGAGTAAATTTTTTTTTTCTCTACTGATGTGATATTAATCTGCTTTCGGTACATACACATACTCTTACTCCTAGTATTATTGAGAAATATGTGAAAATTTCTGTTTTATTACCAATATGACGTCATATTAATCTTTTTTTTCAATTGGTGAAACTTTTTACTTAATTTTTCACATGGAAATCTTTCAATAGAAAATTAATTATTGTAGAAAGAATTTTATTGTGGATTTTTAATTGTTGGCAACTGCTATAACGAAAAATGTTTAAATTTAATAGGAAAAGGCTGTTAGGATTTTGGTTTTTATCTCTCTATATTAAAATATGATTTTTTCAAATTTTAATATTTTGAGCTTCATAGCAGGTATTTAGCTATAAGTACACAAATTTTCATGTCTGTAAGTTATATAGTTTCTGAGAACGACCCTGTGACGGACAGACAACGAAGCTGGAGTAATAGGGTTTCGTGAAATGAACGAAACCCAAAAATGTTTCACATGGCAGAAACGTACCAGCGTGTTTACAAACGATTCAATTTTCATGAGCAGAAAATTGCATTTTGACCGAGACCGGCATTGCATCCAATCACAACGGCTCTCCGGAAGTTCACCTCAGATTGTCTTGTATGCAATATAAGGAATAACTCCTCCCATTTTCTCCCTCTTTCATTCTTCATCTGCACCGAATCCTAACTATGGGAATCTATTTTACTCTATGTTCGTAATTTTTTTTCAGCATAAAAAAAAAATGTATACTCACGTTTGGCAACAGCTCGACTAATCTTAAACTTTCAATATACTGTGCCCATGGTAATGCACACTGCAATTCAAGATCAAAGAATATCTCATACTATTATTTTAATTTGATTTTACCATTTTTTGGGATGAATGGATGCCTGGAGAGAATCACACATTTGCAAAAGGTGGTCGAATGTGCAGTCACGTGTACACAAGTTTGTGAACGGATTGTTGACTCTTGGGATCTAAATTTCCAAAGGAAATGGTGAAAAAATCATTTATGAAAGCAGAAATAATTCAGGTGATGTTGATGTTGTACAATCGAGCTCAACATCCAATCCGGATCGCTTTTTTGATAATGATACAAACAATGCAGATGATTTCATAGACACTGATCAAAGATTGTCACATGAAATTTAAAAATTGTTCCACAGTGACATTGAAGATCAAGATTTTGATGGATTTTCGGATGTATAAAATTAATTATTTAGTGCTGTATTATTATTTAATTTCTGTTTGTTAAAATAAATAATGTTCATAGTAGCATGAATTGTGCAATTAATTAAAAGGTAAGTTTTAGTTCAAAATGTTTAATTTTATGTCCATCAGTTAATAATTTTAATTATTTGCTCCAAACTTAGTATTGTATTTTATTTATAATGTACACATTATACACAATGTGGCAATATACTTGATGCAACATTAAACTAGTTTTCTAGTTACTGCGGTGTTATTCCCAGAAAATATGGTGTAACTATTTTTTTTTCCTTTTTCTCATTTCAAGAATCAATCAAGCAAAAATTTAGCATAAAGTATAATGTGGTGTTTTAATCCCTACGCAACAAGCATTATGTGATGCATAAAGTGTTCAGAATTCTTGATTTTTCCTACCAATTATTTCTAATTAAAAATTTTGTCTTATTTAATCAAAGTAGTTTTACGATTAAATTAACCAAAAATTTCTATTTTGAAAAACTGTTGATAAAAGATTAAAATATCTATAAAGGATGCTCATCACAAAGGTGTTAATAAGTAAGAGTGATATCTTAAGTCTAAGTGTTCAGAATTCATGATTTTTCCTACCAATTATTTCTAATTAAAAATTTTGTCTTATTTAATCAAAGTAGTTTAACGATTAAATTAAGCAAAAATTTCTATTTTGAAAAACTGGTGATAAAAGATTAAAATATCTATAAAAGATGCTCATCACAAAGTTGTTAATAAGTAAGAGAGATTTGAATTTTGCAAACTGGGCAAACTAATTTTAAAATACAATTCTTCTTTATTTATTAATAGTTATTATTTCATTTATATTTAGTCCACAGATTGTTTTTGTCACTCGTCTAGTCTTATCACCTCTCTATCTTAATTAATGCAAATAATATTTAGAAAGAAAAAGAATTTTACTTTTCCAAATGATATGTTATAGTCCATACATGATAAGGTGGCCGATAAATTAATGCAAATTTAAATTTATTTATCTGTTAATCAAAGCGACAATCACTACTGGGAACTAGCAATAGCTAGGATTTAATTAAATAATGCATTTATTGCACTATTTCTGTCTCTTAGCAACTTTCTTTTCCCGTAGCATTGCTAACTCTTTCACAGCTACCAACCAAGTATAGGTAAAAATTAACTTTTTTACTCACTGGCCACTGGCCAGTACATGGATTTTTTTACTCGCCAGTGTTTTTCAGCACTGGCCAATAACAAATTTACAAATACTTGATAAAAAATTTGTGAAATTTGTCAAACGATTGTGGAATAAACAGCGAAATTCGTTAAATGGTGTCGGGAAAGAAATCGCGACATTCGTCAAATGGTCTTGGGAAAGAAATTAATTTTGTCTAACTGTAGTGAAAAAATTTGAGAAATTCATTAAATAGGTTCGGGGAAAAAAATTGCAAAATTCGTCAAATGATCTAGGGAGAAAAATAGGGAAATTCATCTAACAATCGCGGAACAGAATTGCAAAATTCGTTGAACGGCAGCGAAAATAAAGTGCGAAATTTGTCGAACATCAGCAGAAAGAAAGTGTGCAATTTGTTCGTTCATGGAAAAAATCATGAAATTCGTTAATCGAGGGTCGATAAATCGTGAAATTCGTCAATCAATAGCGGAAGAATCGCAAAATTCATTAATCGATAGTGGAAAAATCACAAAATTCATCAATTGGTTTCGGGGTAAAAAAAAATTTTGAATATTGTTGAATGGCTTCGAGAAAAAAAAAATCACAATCCGTCAAATAATGTTGGGGGAAAAAATCGTGAAATTCGCCAAATGGTTTCGAAATTTGTCGAGTGACAGTGGGGAAAAAAATCTTTTTCCATTCAATTATCGCAATTGGTGAGTGTGACTATTAAATTTGACCAGTGGTGGCAATAAAGTTAATCGCCAAATTTTCAGTATTACTCGCCGATTGGCGAGTGCTAATTTTGTCCTATACAGCCAAGTTATCATGAGCGAACTATACTTGTGAAACCAGTTTATGTTCCCATAAAAGGAAATAATTTCCTGTAATATCAAGCATACTATAATGATTTCAGTTTGAAACTTGGATATTAAAAAGTATATTTATGGGGGAAAAAACAACTGTTGAAATATACCAAAAAAGGTTTAAAAGAATCGTACAGGATGAAGATCTTACAGTTATTTGGCATTGATTCTATAAGTCGTTGCTTCAGAATATTTAGTTTCAATAAATAATATATTTCAAGTCCATAAATTGTAAGTATTTCAAATGTAAATATTCGTCTCAAATATATTATTGATAAGTAAGAATTATAACAAATAAATATCAACAACAACAAATATATATATATATCATAATACACAGAAATATTTATCTAAAATTGAATTATTTTTATTTATTTTTTATTTTTGGCAAATTTACAAAGAAGTAGAATTTAAAAAAAAAAATTAATTAGGCTGAGAAATGGCTAGTAAAAGATGCTATTAAATCTGATAGAAACATTTGAAATTAAAAAACTGTTTACTAAACCAAACTAAAAGCACCTTAATCGAATGCTTTGAGAAAAAGGTACCTATAAGCAGATTAAAACAATACTTACTGTTCCATATTCTAAAGAATAGGATTCCTTTTTGACATCGCCAGGTAACTTTCCAGCCTTTCTAATCGGTACAAACGGAACATTAAGTTTCAGACTCAGTGCTGGCCCAATTAAGAAACCACGTGAATCAAGACCTACAACGCAATCCACACTAATTGAGTTCTTCAACAACCACTTTTGGATGAAACAAAGCATTTTATCAAATAGTCCAGGATTTTGAAAAATGGGAAAAAAATCTCTGAAACAAAATTTAAATATTTAAAAAAAAAATCATTTATTTGCTCAACCATACAAATAGAAATTATTTTTAATTCATAGGGGCTAGCAAGGGAGGGTAGGTAGAGAAGGACCATTGCCATCACCTGGATTTTGAAATGTAATAAACTTAATTTTCCTCACCTCTCAAGATTTTGAAAGAAAAAATAATAATTTACCAGTGGACTCGTGTGAAGATTTTGCACTGCATTTTAATATTTTTAAAATGCAAGTTTAAATTTATATATATATAAAATAAGGACTAAAAATATCTGCAAACAACATTAGTCGCCAGAATATCGCCTCATTTATTCCATCAAAGTTACAGTAAAAACTGATCACTGATAGCTAAGGCAACAAAAAATTATCAATCATATTTTAACTGCATTAGAAGATAACATCATCTGTTTCAGGAAAAAAAACATGGGACAAAGAAAGATAAATTGAGCATTTGAATTTAAATTTTGCTCTTTAATCATAAATATAAAATAAACCCGTGCAGCAATCTTTATTTTACATTTTTTTTTTTTTTTTAATATAATTACTGCTGAGCACGATATTTTATTTTTGTGGCAATATTAATTTCCGGAAAATGTTTCATTTCATTTATGAAAGCAATGCTGATTTAATTTTTAATTATCAGCAAATTTTAAATCAAAAAACATGTTTTAGGAAAATGTATTTGTGCTATGTCAGAAGCCTGTTCAAAATCCTTTCATATGGTATCTCATTTCTCGTTCTGCATTTCGTATTTTCTTAGAAAAAGGGATGTTGACAGGAGAAATATATACAATTTTTCACAAGTGATATAAAATAATTAAACACAAATAGAAGGAAGAAATATAAATTTTTCATCAGAAGGGCTCTGCCTCCTGACCCCTTCCCAAACTCAATGACTTTTCATGTTTCCCATATTCATAATTAGAAGAAAAAAAAAAAAAAGAGAAAAATTCATAAACATAAAACAATAAAATTCTTTATTAACAATGGTTTATAACAAGAAGAAGCTTTGGACAAAAGTTTTCACTGTGCCACTGATATGTGTATGAATTTTTATTGTAGAATTACAACAATATAAAAACGTTTATCGAAAATGGCCAATACCAGATAACTGGTTGGGTCTCAAAGCACCACCAATGGGTCATTCTATGGTAACTTACGTTACATTTAGAATAATTTTCTTTAGTAATTTTCATAATATAACACCAAAAAATATTGAAAATGTAATGTTGATATGATTTTTAATTAAACCTATCCAAAGCGAAATTTGGATGAAAATATTCTACCTTTAGTGCTATTTTTTTAACACTGGCCATTATTTTATTATGGTAACTTACGTTCTTTTTGTCAGAAATGTAAATTACCATAGTAAATATAATTTTTAGCGTTCAAGAAATAGTACTAAATTTAAGTAATTTTTATCCAAATTTAGCTTTGCTAGGTTTAATTAACAAATCATATAACATTACATTTTGAATATTTTTTAGTGTTATATTGGTAAAACTGAAGTCAATTATTCTAAATGTAACGTAAGTTACCATGGAATGACCCCAATTTGATTAGATTTTTGGAATATATGTAGCTGTGCCATTGTTTCTGATTTCAAATTCATTATTAGATTACTATAATCGGTGTTTGAAAGTTTATTATAATCCCTTAGAATGCACATGTCAAATTAGCATTTTTTTCTGGAAAGATTCTAAAATCAGCCAATTGGAAATATGATTCTGGTTCACTGGTTTCCAAATAAATGATTCTATACTCTAGATTTTATATCATACTTTTAACTGACTATAATTAAACTATTTTAAGTTGTATTTTTATCTAACATCAGTTAAGGCTAATATTTTTTAAATCAATATCTAATCATGTTTCTTTAAGAGGACAAAATTGCTCTTCCTTTTTCTTGTTACAGAAGTTTCATGTATTGTTGTATAAACTCACAAGCATACCTGGCAGATTGAGCATATAACCAGAAAAGAAAAAAAAAAGTTCAAGTAAAATAAAATAAGACAAATAGGAAAAAAAACCACAAAAAACAAAATCAAGAAAGCTGATGCAACACTAAAAGCTTTAACATTTGTTTATATTAACAAATTTCCACAATTTACAGAATAAGAAAATCAAAATGCATAATTGAAAAGAGTAAAATGATTTATAACTGCAAATCTAATAAAATTTTCCTTTCCACAATGAAAAGAAAATTGCATGTTAGATTCCATGTCATAAGAAGAAAGAATGGCAATACATAACAGATGTTTTATTTAATGATGATCAATAGAGATAGATGCACTATTTCTCTGATGACAAATGACATAACATATGGATACTACAGAGAAGCAATCAAAAATTTTATAATGGATTTGGTTTATTTTTAACAATTGAAAGATTCTACTTGAAGGTTCAAACTGCTAATATTGATAAATTTTTAAGCAATAAGAACTAAGAAAATACTACAGGAGATCTATATTTTAAAGATTAAATTCTTAAGTTTAAAGTGCTTTATCTAGTACTGTTCAGGTGTAGAAATTTAACAATTTAATTTGAATTTGCTTACACTATTTGCACATATAATACACAAATATTATTACCTATTTATTTACAGTATGGAACCGTATCCTTTCTGGAAACCAGTTACAAGTACTTTCAGTCAACTAACTTCAGAATCTATCCAAAAAAAAGTACTATACAGTGTCAATTTGACATGTGTATTGCTTGATACATTACTACATTCAGCATAAATTGATGTAAAAATCTAGGATTTGAGATGGAAGCATTTAGATATAGCATTTTGATTTTTATACAGAATTGTTGCCATAAACTGTCACTTTTGAAAAGAGGACCCAGTATTTTGAAAGTGTTTGGGTGCCAGTGATTCAGGATTCCAAAAAAAAGCCTAGTGATGCATAATTGGTTTGAATATCAATCTATGCTTTAGCAGTGTAAAATCCTAATCCTAATAATATTATAAATCCGATTCTGTGCAAATGTTAGGCTGAAGCCAGCGTCAAAATGGAGCATTTAATGATCCTGTACTTTTGCATATAGGTTGATTATAACCCTCAAATGAACATAGGCTGGTTTTTGTTTATTTTATTCAAATATTTTTCTTAATAATTCAAAATTTCGTTATTTTCATAGAGAATAAATGGACATTTTTTCGTATAATATTTTAAAATGGTTAAATTTACTTTACCGTTGCTAATACTTTATCATTGCCAAATGTAAATCAAAGCCTGGAATAATAATTTTTACTCAACAATTAATTTTCAATTGAAAGATTTTTCACGTGAAAAATGAAAATTCAAAAGAAGAGGAATTTCCGTGATATTTGAAACAAAAATATGGAGTATTTGTTATTATACATGAAGTATGAATATTGGTTACATTGAGAAGATATTTTCTGTCAAAAACTGAGTTATAATTAGAAGGAAAAATGAACAATAATCATATTATTAAGAAAAGATTTCGCTTGGACCATGGGACTATGAAAAGGATCCTCCTTGGCTTGAACAAATAGGATGTCATAAATAAAACATGTATTTTCAAATATTCGTAACATTACAAGGAGCATGAATATCAGTGTATGATAAAAGTATATACATAATGGACGTCAGATTTAAGATGAATAACTGAAATATTTTTTTTGATACTGATTAATAATAAGCTTGAAAATCAGTTACATACAGATGTGAGTTTTCTGATAAAATTCCCATCATGATTGCCAGGAAAAGAAAATTAACAAGAATTATATCATTAAAAAGAGACTTCTCTGGAATCAAAGTGACGTCATATTTCAAATAAAACGGGATTTTTCAAATATGTTTCAAATCGTGCGTGAATCAATTTCATACATTAATAATTACAGAGTATAGTGAAAGAATAGAGAGGCAGTGAACCGTCAAATCGGCTTGCAATATGAAGCCGGTTATCACTCAAATCATTAGGCCCAAGGGCTGACTTCATTGGATGGGGAGGTTTTCAAAGCAAGCCGCCAGTTGTTTAGGCCAACTGTAGGGTTGCATTTTCAACATCACGCCAAACATAAACATTTCATATCTATTTATTCTCTGAACTCTGTGATTAATAATACAAGCATCAGTAAGATTCATAGATCGAATACTTTGTGCGAATTTTAATGCATAAACCAAAACCAATTATAACAAAAAAAAAATAAAGTTTTTTTTTTTGTGTGCTATTTTTCATATTTGTGCGTTATAACGTTGTAATTGGTTTTGATTTATGCATCAGTAAGATTATTAGAAAAAGAAAATTGAACACAAGTCTTATTTTAAAATCTGACTGTCTGTTTGTATTTCGCAACTACTACTCTTAACGCAATGCGATTTACTTAACACCATCATTGATCTAAGGATGTCATATAAACTCTGAGAATTTAAAATTTTGAATTAGATTCCGAGATATTAATTTTTTTTTTCCTGTAAATTTTAACGAAATTTCTCTAAAAACGGAAATTAAATGACTCCATTTTTGTGGATAAAAAAAAGAAGATATAAAACGGATTAATACATTTTTATGCCATTTTCTCATTAAAACTGAAAAATGAATTTATTTTCAATTTGAATAGTTGGTGCAAAAAAAAAAAAAATCTTGATTATGGTAGAATTTCCGAAAATTAAAAACATATTTCCACATATTCAAACTTCATGAATTAATTTATTCTGCAGAACACAAATCGTCTGTCAGCATATTGTCAAGAAATCAAGAGTTGTTTCAGCTATAGATTAAACCAAGGAGGCAAATTTGCTGTTACATGCAAACGTAACACTTGCAAAGCTTTTCACAATCCCAAATTACATGCAAACGTAACATTTACATGGAATTTGCACCCAAATTAATTTTAATTTGAACCCTTATAAATGTTAATTTGCACTGAAAATAACATGCAAAAGTAATGTTTACATATAATTTTGGGTTGCAAAAAGCTTTGCAATTGCAAGTGCTACGTTTGCATGTAACTGTTACTGTTACATGCAAACATAAGACATGTAAATGTTACGTTTGCATGTAATTTTGGGTTGCAAAAAGCTTTGCAATTGAAGCTCCTTGCATTTAGGTGTAGAATTATTCCTCCATATTCACAAGAATTGAATTTAAAGAAAAAGCATATACTATTTCCAATGAATTATTTTCAAATGATGGCTGTTAAAACGTTTTTCAAAGTCGTTAAAAGTAAAATGGTTTATCAGGTAAAACTGATATTTGTTTTTTGACATTTTTAAAACTGAGATATGTCAAGGCCCCTATAACAAATAAATACTGTATTTTCTCCTATGAAATATGATAAAGAGTTAGTTAATTATTTACGTTTTTAATTATTGGGGGTGAAATATTTTGCTTGATTAATTCATTTATTCTTCTTTTAATGTTGCGTGAACGAAGTCACGGGTAACAGCTAGTTTCAAAATAATTGTTAATGTATTATTTTTTCATAGTATAGTGTGCCACACCAAATATAGGTGCCACACCAAACAAATCTCCAAATTCAATAATACAGGAGACAAATATGAAGTGAAAAATGACCTTAGATACAAAAAAAGTGCACTACTAGTTAGCACATCTAAAATTTCATTTATTAATCTTGTAAACGTGCCAAATAGAATTTAGAATTAATTTAATTTATATATTAAAAAAGAAATACCTAGCTTGTGTTTCGTGCAAAGAATAGCTGATTGACCCACATATACATCTAATCTATATTATTAATGTTTGGAAACGTCTGTCTGTCTGTCCTTTTGTACATGGAAAAACTCTGCTCACGGTGCGAGCTAAAGGACGCTCTTGGTGTAAAAAAATTCGAAAAAATCCCGTAATCGTTGATATTCAGTATCGAAGAAGTCGGCCCTTAATTAAGAAAGCCTCGAAAATTAAGCGCAAAAAGTGATTTTTTACAGAAACAAAAAAACGTAACTGCATTCTGTACTAGATCTGCACTCTGCACAGAGGCTAGCATAGTTACCGGAGAGGTCCGGGCAACTACGAAACTGCAGTCATAGCAGGAGATTCGTTTGGTTAGAAGATTATACTATGTTAGGTGAAAATTAAAGGTTTTTCCAGTGTGTGCGCAGCACACCTGGTATACGGTGCCAAAGGCAGTAGGCACCCAAGCTGGAGATTCGTTCGGTTTGAGGCTTTATGCAATTCAAGGCCCCAATGTAAATTAAGGGCCCGCTAGAAGGCAAAGCCAGCTAGTCTATCTATATATAATGATTACATAAATCAGCTGAAATCTTTATCAATTAACTGCTGGCTTGAGGTTAATCTATTAATCATAGTTTTTAGTTATTTGAAGGATAGCTAGCAGTGATGCCACAAATGTGCTATAACACATCATTTAAGCAAAAAGTTAAAAAAGGAATGCATAATTTTTTTTTGTGTAACACTTATTTGTTCCTCTTACTTTCGAAATTCAGTTCCATGACTACTAAAGCAGTTGAAAGCTTCAACAGCACAATAAACACACACCACACAAGATTCAGAAACCAGTATAGCTGCGTCTATGGTCCACAAAAAAAGGAAAACACTCGTAAAAGTTTGCAAGTAAACTTGGGTGGTTGAATAATGCTACTCAAACATTCTATTTCAAAATTCATAGTTCACATAGACCTCTAAAAAAAAAAAAAAAAACATTCCATATAAAAATAATTTAACGTGCCATGTGCTACTTTTGCCAAAATTTGTTTGGAAAATTACATCCAATTTGTTTTTCATAAAACAAACATACAGTTTTATGTGCAATGTTATTATCTAAAAAGTATTTTGTATAGACACTACAAATACTATATACATAATTATTAATTAAATGTTAATTTGACTTAAAAGTGAAATTATTTAATTGAAAAAATTATTACCAAGAAATTAATTTAATTTAAAAATAAAGAATTTAATAAGTATTATTAATATCTTTTTAAAATCTCCCCTTCCTCTTACGTGAATACATATATGGGGACCCCTAAGAAAACTTAACCCTGAGGTCCAAGCTGGCTCTCTCTACGCGTCGGATTTAGTGTGATTAAACATAAAATTATTGTGAGGCAATTTGCAACCTTTAAAAATAAGAAATTCTATCATTTCTGGAAACAGATGTCACCTGTGGTCTATGGCATGACATTAGTAATCGGTCAAAACATGCCAAAATGCTGTTTTTTGAAAGTGACCACCAATGTGAAACCCTGTTTTAGAATATGGCAGTTACTTTCAAACTCTCTGTAAAATACATGCTTTTTTAAATGCCAAAGACAAACATCCTCCCCCTCCCCTATTCAACACAGATTTTGATCATAAATAATATACTTTATACAAAATTTTTGCACTTTAAAAATATACATTTGTTTTTTTTAAGTGATCTTACCAGAACATCAATTTAGAACATGGCATTTACTATATTTCTAAATACATCATAAAAAACACAAGTAATATTAGAAAATGTATTTGTATTTTTAAGCACATTAACAATTACAAAAAAATTAAAATAAACACTTTGATTTTGTTTTTTAAAATTTGCCAGGAGGCTTTGACCTCCTAAACTCCCTAATTAATTTAGAATGAAATACGGAAAAACATAAAACCATATCATTCATAAAATTCAGTTTATAAAAAATAATACAAACATAGCACTTGCATTGTACAGAGAAATTCTTAGAATATTTTACAAGTACCAGGTTTGTTTTGTAAAAAAGAGGAAATAATTTTGATTCTAATGAAACAATTTTTTTATATTTACAGTGCGGGAGAGACTGAAAAACTTATAACCAGAAATATAATGCATGTAGATCAAAAACGTTTGATAAAAGAAAAATAATTAATCTGAATCGGTTCCTGAAGATACTTCGACTGCCCTTCCTGAAACAATATACCAATCTTTTAAATCAAAATCTTGGACAATCTCGAGAAAATGCGTGAATGGATCTTCGTTGAAAATATTAAAAATTAAATAAATAAACATATCTAAAACAGAGCAGCTCACATCGTTTCAACGGTCAGTCACGGAGAGAAGTGAAAGATAAGAAATTTACCAAACTATCCTCCCACTTCCATGGGGGAAAAGTACTGTTACAATATTCGAACATTTTCGAAATTAAGTTTCTATTTGGTTAATATTTGGAACTTTTTAAGTAAAGCAAAAAATTAATACCTGAAAATTATTCCTTTTTTTGGAAAATCAGGATAACTTTTAATTGCTGCTTTAATTTCTTCACAGACCATTTCTTCGTCCATACTAGAAAAGAAAAAAATAGTTACTATTTATGAATATCAATTATATTCAAAATAACTTATAAGCCTAATAATTACTATTATAACGTAACAAGCATACTTTAAAGTTTGAGGCAAGAATATTGGGTTAACAGCACGTTTCAGCACTTTTACCGTCTGATACCAGGTCTGATCACAACAACGTGACAGCTGTTTTGTTTTGTTTGCATTTGCATGCAGCATTTCGGTTACTAACTAAACTGTGATCCTAACTGTAGTTGTATGCATCGTCTTTAATATGATCATTGTTAAATGATATTTTTAAAAAGATTGATTGTATAAATACACAAAACATATTTAATACTAATTTCCGTTCTTATATTTAAATATTTTTTAAATTTAAAAATCAAAATCTAAACATTTGCCTTTATTGGTTTTCAGAAAGCTATTTATTTCTATAAATTGGCAACATCTGGTTATTCTTAATCTAGAAAGGTTATTGTTTTCTTCTTTAATAATGTAATGTTTATGTTTAAATTCCATTTTAGAAAAAAAGAGTTTTTCGTAAATTTTTCTTTTGAAGTATAAATTGGTAAGTATTTTTATATTTCTACGTATTTTATGCAATTACATCATGTTAAAGTGAAAGTTGCATGTGGCAGATGCATTTCATGTACGCCCGTTAATCAGAAGTGTTGATTGCTGCATTGTTTTCAGAATTGTATTGGGCATAGATTTATGTGCTTGGAAACGCGTCATCACGTTTTGCATCTGTATGGCTGTTTCAGTCACAAAATTTCTTTCTTAACCTGTTATGGAACTAAATATTCTATCTTTATGTATAAGAACGTTTTGTGTACGTGTTTTAGGTCCATTTAAATTTTGTAGACAAAGAGAATTTTTTTTTTTTAAGTTGTTTTTACTTTTTAAAGTTTTCAAGCTTTTACTTTTGAGTTTTTTGCCTTTCTAGCTGTTTATTTCAAATAAATAATCTTTGCATTTTGCGTTTTCAGGTAAAATAATTTCAAATTGATCATGTATTTTAGTTTTTTTTTTTTTCATTTCTTTTAGTTGAGCGATGTTTATTGACATAATATTAAGACTATATGAAATGTGATTTCTTTTATTATGTACAGTATAGTTTAGTTGTTTATGTATATGAAATATGTTTATCTATATCGATTTATTTTTGTAGCAATAATGAGTCGTATTTACGTATTTTATTTATTCGTTTTAGCTTGCAAGTTTTATACAGTCTTAAATATTATTTATTTACACTTGATTAAGTATTCAATGTAAGCAAATTGCAACATATTAGTGACTCTTGTAATTGGAAACTTTCAATAGCATCTCTACCATATAATAATTATAATGAAAATTGTAATAGTACTTTAGCCTATTTTTTATTCTGCCTAAACCCTTTGTGGCTTTAATACATAAAAAAATTGACAGCTTTGCTACGCCATATAAACAGAGGCATTTGTACACAGATAAGTTTTTTTTTCACTAAGCAAAGAGCGATAAGATACCAAGAATTAATATCTATGTATGAGAATTGAAGTATATTGCAATTGGTTTTTTGAGCATTTCTCAAAAATTTTTTATTGCTTGTAAACAACAACAAAAAAAGTGTTAACACAAATGGAGTTTGGGATACGGATAGCAGACAATAACATTGAGATATTCACAGAAGAGCATTTTAATTATTTTATTTTTTTAATAGAAGGAGGAAGGATCAGTTTGTGAGTCAGTTGCTGACTAGCTGCTACATTAAATTAGTGAGTCAGATTTAGTAGGGCTCTCAACAAATGCAGTGACAGACAACCAAAATATTTTAACTTGGCGATTGTGTTAGTATTACGTACTTAAGCAGGATGCAGGGTTTTTTTCTTGGTCCCATTTTGGGAAAATAAAAGTTTATTTTTATGAAAATTATTATATTTTTGTGAAAAATAACATTTTGTAATGAAAGATGAAATCCAGTTACTAAAATCTGAACCAAGAATTTATTAATAATAATTCTTTAAAGTCCTTCTCCTAAAGTTTTCCTTTCTGATGAATTTGGTTTCGTATGCAAATTATTTATTTTAAAACCTAACAAAATAAACATAATTAATAAAAAGTTTGTTTTTCTGAAATAGAATTTTGTGAAGAGATCTGTTTTATTAAAAGGAATTTTGTGACTTTGTCTGTTTTATTAAGAGAAATTTTCTGAAGGGACCTGGGCTATGATGTCATACACTAACCCACATTTTTTTTTTTTTTAATCGGTTATAAAAAGGAAAAAAGTTGCCAAATTTAGGGGATTTTGTACTTTAACCCATTTTTGGCCAAAGGTGCGTAAATGCACCATTTCAATAAATATATTTTTATTAACACTGCGATGTATATTTTTCACTAATTTTATTTTTTTCTATTTTTAAGGGTTCTGCAGACATCTATAAAATATTAGTAATTCAATTGAAGTAATCACTTTCTGTTGAGAAATTTTCAAAATACGCTGTTTTTTTACTTGAAACTGTTATTGACAAATTCGACTTTTTGAAAATGTATAATTATTCCATTTGAGATTAATCATATGTTTTTATAATGAAGCAAAGTTGCAAGTTCTGTAAATAAAATAAAAATAAAACAAATGCCATAAGAAAACTTAAAATTTTTTTAATTAAATTTAATGGTAAATTAATAATGGTAACGTCAAATTAAATAAAATATTATTTTTCCTGAACAAAACTTTTTTGGTGTCTTAATGAATGTAATTTAAACAAATTTCAATGCAAATAATACCACATTTTATAAAATTTCTATGCTTGGCCTAAAATGGATTAATGGCAACCTAGCTATTGTATTAAGTTCTTGGTTTGGCACGGGCTTGAAAATCGTTCCAACCAAAAAGTCGCCAAACATCTCTGCGTGAGTGTAAAGCATCTGTTCCGGGACCTGTTTTATTAAATGAATTTTTCTGAAAGGCCCCAAATTTTGCCTGGTTCGACCCCTGACTTAAGTAATTCATTAATTAGAGTTAAAGCAGTTCAGTTAAATGATATATCATTACTAACTAGTAATTGTTCTCACTCAATCAATTTATTAAAAACTTATGGTGTTTTAAAAAACAAATGATTAAGTAATATGAGAGCCATAGGCAGAGTGGTGTATGTCACATTTTCTTAAATGCTCTAAAACAATTTCCTGGATATGTGCTATAATGATTTTCTATAGGGATAAAATATGGGTGCTATTTACAGATAAAATTTGTGGAACTGTACTGTCATTCAAACTTATATTCCTATGTATGGATAGATTATGTCTAGATTGTTGCATGCATAATTATAGAAAGGTGAATTCCAGGGTTTGTACGGTCCTTGAAGGTTCTTAAATTTTTCAATAGTATTTTTTGGTCCTTTTAATTAAAAGTCCTTATTTTTAAGCAAAATCTGTAAAAAGTCCGTGAAAGTCTTTAATTTTACTCTCCTGTTATTTCTTAATTAGTTATGAAAATCTTCTGCATTTAAATGACTTTCTGATTAAAAAAAAAATCATCTAAGTTTCCCCTCTTTTGAAATTTTCCTCCCCTCCCCAACTATACCCATAGTTTAAAATCTTTAAAACTGTAATTTTTTTTTAAAAACTTTTTTTACTCTATTTGTTACTTTATTAAAACAATAAATAATCAATCATAAATTTGTTATAACTTAATCTAAATTACCTCCTCCCAAAACTTCGCTTCTCCTTTTTGCAGTCCCAAGCAGTGCCCTAAGTTTAAAATCTTTAAAAATATTTCATTTTTTAAAAACTTTTCTGCTCTATTTGTTATTTTATGGTAATAATAAAAAAAAAATTATCATATAATATTCATTAAAATTTCATTTAAATTCCCCTTTCTGAAATTTCTCTTTCTCCCATTTGTTCCTCACTTCTTACAAAAAACACAAAATTTAAAGTTTTAAAACACACTTAGTCCCCCCCCCCCCAAAAAAAAAGGCCTTTCCCCTTTTGCCCCCTCAGCTCATAAAGTAAAAAACTTTTAAAAGTCGTCATTTTTTAAACTTTTCTGCTCTATTTGTTTATTGCACAAATAATTATCATATTTTCTCCACCTGCTCCATTGCTGTCACATTGTTTTCTTTTTAAAGTTTTTATTTTTGCCGTAATTAAATAATGAGTGCAGATTTCGGCTTCTTTTTCCCCTTTGCAATGTCGTTGTTTCACCTTGTACGGCGCATCACCATTCTCAAGGCACTTCCTCTTTTGTGTAGTTTGTTTTTCCTTTCGGTATTTCTCCATTCAACCGGTTGCCCGATGTTATGGAGCAGCTACGCAACATCGGGCAACCAGTTAAATGGAGAAATGCTGAAAGGAAAAACAAACTACACAAAAGAGGAAGTGCTTTGAGAATGGCAATATGCTGTACAAGGTGAAACAACAACATTGCAAAGGGGAAAAAGAAGCTGAAACCTGCACTCGCTATTTAATTACGGCAAAAATGGCACAAATAAAAACTTTAAAAAGAAAAACAATGTGACAGCAATGTCACACCTGCTACTTAAATTGATGTTTCTTCTTCTCCCCCCCCCCCCCCCCCTTTAAAAAAATTAGATACACAAAATTTAAAGTATTTTTAAAATCTCTTTAATTTATTTTGTTCTATTTGTAAATCTTTAGTAAGGTAAATAAATAGTGTTGTAAGTCTTCTAATACCTCACCTTCCTCCCTCTAAAAAATAAAACAAATTCTGCTTCTACCTTTTTCTCCCCTCCAATTCACCAAGTTAAACATCTTTAAAAGTATTGGTTTTTTAATTTTTTTCTGCTTTATCTGTTACTTAATTGTAACAATAAAGAATCAGTCATATAATTTTCCCCCACCTAAAATTGTAGTTTTCCCCTGTTTTGGCCTTTGTTTAACCACTCAACGGCAGTTCCGTGATAAGTTGGAGGTAATAAGACTGTTTCATATATTTCTGTGCCCATTGTAGTGGTTTACAAAATTAAGGAAAAAATGTTTCAGAAATGGTAGAATTAAATTAGGGGTGCACAACCTGTGGTCCGCGGATAAATTTCGCCGATCGGACGCGAAAAAATCACAAATTTCGCCTATCAGGTGCGTAGAAATCGCAAATTTTGCCGAGCGAGTGCATATAAATCGCAAATTTTACCGATCGGGTGTGTATAAATCGTAAATTTCGCCGATCACCTGCGTAAAAATCGTGAATTTTGCCGATCGCCTGCGTAAAAATCGTGAATTTTGTCGATCGGGCCCATAAAAAATATGAAATCTGTCGGTAGGGTGCGCACAAATCGCGAATTTTGCCGATCAGGTGCGTATAAATCGTAAATTTCGTTGATCGTATGCGTAAAAATCTTGAATATTGCCGATCGGGTGCATATAAATCGCGAATTTTGCCGATCAGGTGCGTGTAAATTGCAAATTTTGCCGATCAGGTGCGTATAAATCGTAAGCATAAAATTCTCGAATATTGCCGATCGGGTGCATATAAATCGTGAATTTTGCCGATCAGGTGCATGTAAATTGAAAATTTTGCCGATCAGGTGCGTATAAATCGTAAATTTCGTCGATCGTATGCGTAAAAATTGCGAATATTGCAGATTGGGTGCATATAAATTGTGAATTTTGCCGATAGGGTGCGTATAAATTGCAAATTTTGCTGATCAGGTGCGTATAAATCGTAAATTTAGTCGATAGGGTGCGTATAAATTGCAAATTTTGCTGATCAGGTGCGTATAAATCGTAAATTTAGTCGATCGTATGCGTAAAAAGCGTGAATATTGCCGATCGGGTGCATATAAATCACGAATTTTGCCGATCGGGTGCGTGTAAATTGCAAATTTCGTCTATCGTCCGTGTAAAAATTGAGATTTTTGCCAATCAGACGCGTAAAAATCACAAATTTTTCCGATCAGGTGTATAAAAATCACGAATTCCGCCGATTGGGTACGTAAAAACGTGAATTTTGCTGATCGGGTCCGTAAAAATCGCGAATTTTGCCAATCGGGTGCATATAAATCACGAATTTTGCCGATCGGGTGCATGTAAATCGTCGATCGTATGCGTAAAAATCGTGAATTTTGCCGATCGGGCCCGTAAAAAGCGCAAATTTTGCCAATCGGGCCTGTAAAAAACGCAAATTTTGCCGATAGGGTCCGTAAAAATCACGAATTTTGTCGATCGGGTGCATATAAATCGCGAATTTTGCCAATCGGATACGTAAAAATTGCAAATTTTGCCTATCAGGCGCGTAAAAATCGTGAATTTCGCCGATTAGGCACGTAAAAATTGTGAATTTTGCCGATCGGGCACGTAAAAATCGCATATTTTGCCAATCAGGAGCGAAAAATCGCTAATTTTGCCAATCGGGTGCGTAAAAATCGCAAATTTTGCCGTTCGGGTGCATGCGAATTATACTCACAATAATAATATTATATTAAAATTTCGCCGAACGTGTGCGTAATAGTGAATTTCATCAATCACTAGGAAAAAACTATGAATATTGTCAATCGCGCATGGAAAAAAAAAATGCAAGTTTTTTTCCATCCTTTCCAATTGAATTGGGTTATGCTGACTAAGGAGGTGGTTGAGTATAGGGAGCTAACCCTCCTTTTAAAATTAGACATTTTTATGAACTTTTAGGCCGACCCCCCCCCCCCCCCCCCCCTCTCCCTTCTTGCCTGAAACAAAATTTTGTCCACCCTATGGATGTTGGCTCTCGACAATCCAGTCATTTTTGTGACTGCCCCTCCTCTTATAAAGGTTGTGCACCCCTTTGATATGCACATTATATGACTGAATATGTTAAGAAGTACAATTTAGAATAATATATGTTTCTTCTCCTCTCCACCTTCATTCATGAAAGCAGAATTTTTTTTGGGCACTGGCAATCTTTAAAGCTAAATTTATTCCTTCAAATAAAGTCAAGGAGTATTTTCACTCTTTGAAAATAATCTTAGCTATATCTCTTGTGTAACGTAAACTGTTGTTATATCCTTGCCAACAGAACTGAATACGTTGACTGGAAGGAAGGAACCTAGGGGGCTAAATCAACCCTTCCGCAATTTTTTTTAAAATCGATATTCCCCTCCCGGTCACACCTCCGCGAAACAAAAATTTTCTGATGGTGGCCCTTGACAACCCAGTCATTTTTGTAAGTGGCCCTTCACTTAAAAAGGTTGTGCACCCCTAAATTAAATGATTTATTTTTTATTTTATTTTCAATATTGTGATATATTCTCAGCTTAAGCTTAACACCATGATAGTGAAATCAAAACCACATTAAATAAAATTTAAAAAAGTAATAAATTCTACACAATATTATTTTATAACTTAAGTATTATTTAAATTGTAACGGATATTGATGTATTCGTTGTAACTCATTTGCATCCACTGATGTGAATTGACATTTTATTTGTTTCAATGTTCCTTCTTTTTTCTAACAATCAAAAGTTACATGTATTAGTTATATTATCATTATGTCTTTCTTAAGTAGTATTTCTATTTGTAAAAAAAAAAATTATTAATCACACATTCATAGGTAACCATGCAGGTGTATGGGCATTTTATTTTTTAAAGAAAGCAGAGAGAATAACAGGTACTATAATTTCATTTATTACAATGCTGCTCAGCTACCCATGCAACTTGCTAACAGCATGGCAAGCTTTTTAACTGCACTGCTTCATTTTTAAACTCTTTTATTTTCTCATTTTCCCATATTTTTGCTTTCTCTAACTCTCCTTGCTGGTGTTGGTAAATTAATGTACTATTAATATCTAACAATTAAGCATTAATAAATTACTGTCTCAAGTTATTGTGTTGAATTCAATTACTATCACTTGCATTGCAAATCATTGATGTTATTTTTTATATATATATATATGCATACAAATAAGTTTGTTCGTATGTGCGCTCCATATCAAACAGTATCACAATAACATATTTGCCAAGTAAAAAAATAGCCAGAGTACTTACTGTAAGTGAATAAAAGGGATAAATTTTAATAAAATAGGTGATTAAATTTTTTTCGTTACTGCTACATGGCTGCAAACTTTCTCTTTTTTGACATCCCTTTTTCTGAAATCAATCTTCGCCTTATTTAATTGTAGAAATCTGTGTTTATAAATAAGATGAAATTTTTTCCTTTTTTTTTTATTGAAAATGGTGGTGTCAAAAATGTGAGGTAGTTGATCGCAATACTGCTTCTTGACCAGATGAATTTACTCTTAATATTTTGAAACATTTATTAAATTTTTGTATATTAATCTTATGCACAGGAAAAAATAAACATAAATTTGTTACGTCAGTGGTTTTAAAGATCTACTACATCTTGATTTTAATATCTTCTTAACTGTAGTTGTCATGTTACTGAGTGTAAGCTTTTCAAATGTTTCTCACTGTGTAGCTCCACATATTTAACTCTGTGTTTCTCAACTGGTGAGGTTCGTCTCGTCGCCTCCAAAAAGCCATGTTGATTACTTTTATTGGCTTTGAACACAATTTTTAATTAAAAATTATTATTATTATTTTTTTAAATATTGTTTTCTTTTGTTTACCAAAATTTCTTCAAATATTATGATCTTCCCAATTCCCTTTTCAACATAGAACATTCTTAACGTATGGAGAGAATTTTTATTTTCATGAAGATTTATCTGGAATAAGTTACTAAACCCCTTTAAGAGCAGAAAAAGCACAAATAAAATGTATATCATTAGTCATCAAAACTCACTATTGGCTAAATATGGATGATCTCAAGTATTGTCAGCAAATTTCATTTTAAAAATACATTACATATAAATTATTTTTTTTTAATCAATATAAAAAGTAAATAATAGCAGTATGTAATTTTCTTCTTTTTTTAAATAAAAATGATTTTTTCTTTTTTGAAGTGTGGTTTATCATTGTTTAATTGTATATAATCTTTAAAGTGTATAGTGTACATATAGAGCTATGTAATATTAGATACACACCATGTTTGTGTCTAACTTAATACATTCTCTTCAATGTATATATATTTTCTTTGATTATATATCCTCGTGGTTATATATATTTTCAATGTGTATATATTGCCTTCACAGCATTTTTCTAGTGGTCATAAAGACTTAATTTGATTCATAATGCTAAATAGAAGTTTATAAGCTTTTTAGTAAAAAACATTTATGAGTGCATCAAATATAAATTAATGTAAACTTAATGTGAATTTTCTGTAAACCACCAATATTTTAAATAAAAGTCTATTGTTTAAAAGTGGTTAAAAAAATGCCAGTCTGCTTTTTTTGGCCTTGCTAAAATCTGACAATCCTGCCAAGGGCAAAGTACCTGGAGTGGAGACTCAGTCCAATGGTATTTATGTCAGTTATGGTAAACAAAGTTTATGAAAAAAATAGAGCCTCTTTACATGTGCTCTGGGGTGACGAAGGAGGTAGCACCATTGCAAGTTATCCTTATTTGGGCAGGTATAGCACAGAAAAGGTTGAGAGACACTGACTAACCTGTACCCTATCCAGCGTAGCCCTTTCACTATTTTAAGGCCATGGAATATAATAATAATAATAAAAGAAAAATATTATATTTACCCATGTATGCTGCACAGTTTTTTATATCAAAAATATATTTAAAAATTGGGGGAATGTATGGATACACAAGTATTTAATATTTAAAGAACACCACAGGAGAGAATGACAGTGACTGTGAAAATTAATGTAAGTACAAAACATACATTTACAGGGCTTGAATTTCAAGGCGGGATTTGCGCCAAAATTTTGAAATCCCACCCAAAAAAATATCGTGGGCAGGAGCCTCCCGCCCAAAAAATGTAATCATTTTCAGGAGAAATTTGCATTGTTTAATTTACCTGCAACCGAACGATAAATTTCGTGATTTTTTTTTCCCGCAACCGGTCGACGAACTTCGCGTTTTTTCCGTGACTGATCGATGAACTTTCCGTTTTTTCTGTGACAGATTGACGAACTTTGTTTTTTTTTCTGCGACAGATCGACGAACTTTGCTTTTTTTCTGTGACCGATCGACGAACTTTGCGTTTTTTCTGCGATAGATAGATGAACTTTGCTTTTTTTCTGCGATAGATCAACGAACTTTGCGGGTTTTTTTTGTCTGATCGACGAACTTTGCGTATTTTCTGCGACTGATCGACGAACTTTGCGTTTTATCCACGACAGATTGACGAACTTTGTGTATTTTCCGCGATCGGTCGATGAACTTTGCGTTTTTTCCACGATCAATCGACGAAATTCACATAATTTTTCGTTTTTTTCTTTTGACAGATTGATGAAGTTTGTGATTTTTTTATTCCTGTGTCCGACTGATAAATTTCGCAATGTTTTCCTGCGACTGATTGACGAATTTCGTGATATTTCTGGCGAGCAATCAACAAACTTCATGTTTTTTTCCTTGACCAACTGACGAACTTTGCAAATTTTTCCGTAACCGATTGGCGAATTATTCGGTTTCTTCTGGCGACAGATTGATGAAATTCACTATTTTTTTTCTCATGCCTCACTGAAAAATTCCAAGATTTTTCCGCAACTGACTAATGAATTTAACATTATTTTCTTGTGACCAATTGGTAAACTTCGCCTTTTTCATCGTGACATCAACAAATTTAGCGATTTTTTTTTATATGAACACAGACATAGATAAAGACTTCTAATAAAATAGCCTTTCGAAGAAGAAAATCGTCTCTCAAAAAATGTTTCAAATACAATGTCTGTGTAGGACAGTTGTATTAGTTCGCCTACTTCTTCATATCGTCTGCTTGACAGCCGTCGTCTATGTCTGGTTAGGTATAATAGATTTATTCGATTGTATTTATCCGTATTGTTGTTTGTAGGTGGCGTTACCTTAGCACAGTTCTACACTGGCTGCCATGTAGTTTCAAAGTTGGAAATCAACATTAACACTTTTTCATTAGAAGTCCGTATCTATTTCTGTTCATGCGTAAGACAAATTTCATTATTTTATTCTCTCAACCAATTGACTAAATTCACAATTTTATCCAATGACCAATAGACGCATCTAAAGGGTTTTTTTTTTTTTTTTTCCTGAGACCAAAAAGAGAGAAAAGAGCAAAAAAAGGCAGTAAAAGCCACTGGTCGCTGCACTCTGTCAAATTGGCCTAGAGTCAGCACTAAACAAAAATGAGATTATAAGAGCTGCAAAGATCTTATTACTTTTACTCCTTGAGGTAAAGGAGTAACCCTTTTTAATCCTTGTGAAGGGGTAAAAGGGTGCCTTGTGAAAGAGGCTTCAGCACTCTAAATCAAATAAAATCTAAATTCAGAAATTCATTTAACAACCTAATTGTTAAGTGTTCCTAACATTTGGTGGAACTTGAAAAATACACTGCATATATAAAATTTAACTTTCTTCCTTTTTCTATAATAATTAAAAAAAAACATTTTACATAATCATTCTGAGTTGACATAATTTTTTCAATGGTATTTTGTCATGTCTGCATTAATGTAATTCTTTAAATAGCACATAAAATAATAGGGGGGGCTTAAAAATATTTTTTTCTCCCTCCCAAACATTACAACTCCCCTCCATTTAAAAATGTTGGGAGGGAGAAATCCTCCCCTTGGAAAAATTGAATTTCAAGTCCTGATTTGACTTTTAGAAATATTATACTTATGTTCTCCCTCACCTTATAGGTAAAAATTAACTTTTTTACTCATTGGCCACTGGCCAGTACATGGATTTTTTTACTCGCCAGTGTTTTTCAGCACTGGCCAATAACAAATTTACAAATATTTGATAAAAAATTTAGGAAATTTGTCAAACGATTGTGGAATAAACAGCGAAATTCGTCAAATGGTGTCGGGAAAGAAATCGCGACATTCGTCAAATGGTCTCTGGAAAGAAATCAGGCATTGCAGGAAAAAAATTAATTTTGTCTAACTGTCGTGAAAAAATTCGAGAAATTCGTCAAATAGGTTCGGGGGGGGGGAGGTGGGGTGAGGAATCGCAAAATTCGTCAAATGGTCTCGGGAGAAAAATAGTGAAATTTGTCTAACAATCGCGGAACAGAATTGCAAAATTCGTCCAACGGCAGTGGAAATAAAGTGTGAAATTTGTCGAACATCGGCAGAAAGAAAGTGCGCAATTTGTTCGTTCATGAAAAAAATCGTGAAATTCGTCAATCGATAGCAGAAAAATCGCAAAATTCATTAATCGATTGTGGAAAAATCGCAAAATCATCAATTGGTTTCGGGGGGAAAAATTTTCGAATATCGTCGAATGGCTTCGAGAAAAAAAAAAAAAATCAGAATCCGTCAAATAATTTCGGGGAAAATATCGTGAAATTCGCCAAATCGTTTCGAAATTTGTCGGACAGCGGAGAAAAAACCTTTTTCCATTCAATCATCACAATTGGCGAATGTGACTATTAAGTTTGACCAGTGGTGGCAATAAAGTCAATTGCCAAATTTTCAGTATTACTCGCCGTTTGGCGAGTGGCGAGTGCTAATTTTGTTCTATACCTTACCTCACACTAATAGTTGGTAACATTGAACTTCAGGTTCATCTGTGCATCTTCCCATCTTAGTACATCATCATTGTCCTCTGCATAATATGATCGCGACAGTTATTTTCTATTTCAATATACAAAATCATAAAATATTTTATAAATATTGTGAAATATTAAAAATAACTGTTAAATTTTAATAGAATAAAATCTGTTTGAAATCTTACATATTTTTTATTTAAATAACCATAAATTCTGGCATATAGTGTACCTAAACGATAAGAGTACATTTTCCGAATTTTTAGTACTTTCACCGTAAAACATGCTCTTCCTTCTTGGCAAGGTAAACTTCATGGAATTTGTAACAAAAAATTAAAATAGTAATAACATGTAAAAGCATAATAGTTAGTATTTTTCATGCAATCTGATAGCAAGCATTATTAAGCTTAAGCTCAGTGTTGAATTCAGACATTTTTCTCCGGGAGGGATTTGTGTGGTTCCGGGAGGGGGGGGGAGGAGGAAGAGATTGTACTTTTAACCATTAAAAGTGTAAATTCTCAAATCTTCCGGTGGGAGGGAATGCCGCCCCCCCAGGCCACATCCTGAATTCAACACTGCTTAAGTTCATAAGTGTATGAATTTTTTTTTGGATATATAAGAAGACAGCCTTGGGATAATGAAATTTTTTGACTAATTTTTGTGGTTTGGGATGCTTTTAAACATGATTTGACTATTTTTTGGAAAATGTCTGTAAGTGTGTGACACAAATTTTGTGGTCACTCTATCAAGGACTAATGCACAGAATTTCATCATACCTCATTATTCTGTTAGATTATGACATAAATAGGTACTTATTGGATTTGGATAAAGAATTTGAGCATGAAAAGTGAGAAAAAACACTATAGCATATTTTTTACTTAAAAAACAGTATGGAAAGTAGGATTTTATTTCTCAAATAACAGCTATTCTTTCTGTAATGTAACATGGTCTCTTTCCCTCTGGCCAATCATATATTTTTGATACTTCCAAAAGAGATTTAGGGGGGGGGGGGTAAAATGCAAAACTGAGAAATTTCACTGGTGGCCAGTGGCCAGCAGTGTATCAGTTTTATAAGTGGCCACTTTCTTTAAACTAGTGGCCACTTTTTTATTTAAAAGTGCTAAACAGTAAACTTTTGTTAAAATTTCCATTAGTATTAATCTAAAATTAAATAGCCAAAATAAATATGTTAATATACACATATTTCAACCGCCACTGACAGGCAATATTTTAATAGCCACTTTTTTTCAGTTAGTGGCCCTGTGGCTGGTGGCTAGTGTTAATTTTGCCCTTTAGAGGAGGGTGCAGTGTTTCGTTTTAACACAAGTGGAAAAAGCAACAGTTTAAACGACTTGGACTCTTTCATTTTTGTTTGTTCGCCAGTACATTTTTATACTGATTTTATTTTTTATTTTCTTTCTTGTAAGTTTATCGTGTGTTAATTTTTAACACTATTTGTACACTCTCTGTCTGCAAAAGAAAGTGTTGGAATTTAGAGAATAAAGTCAAAATTATAAGATCTTGTTGAGTAAAAGTGATGTGGCAAACAACTTGAGATTACAAGTAGCACTCTAAGCACAATATTGAAAGATTAAAAAATATATATATTTCTTAAAATATTCAAAAGGGGTATCGTTTCCTCATCATTTAGACAAATGCATACAACAAAATATGCAGATGTGGAAGAAGTTTTACTTTCATTGTTTAAAGATGCAAGAACCCTATTTTAATGGAAATATTTTGTAAGAAAATGCATAATAAATTTAGATATAAAGACAATTGATGGTTAGTTGAGTAAATTTTGAAAAAGGCATGAATTTGTGTGTAAAAGATTATGTGGAGAAGTAGAATTTGTTTCAGAAGAAACAACTGAAGAATAAATGGACGAAAAGTTACAAATTTTTGAGGATTACGACAGCAAAGATATATATAACATGGATGAAACTGGATTGTGTTTTCATTTGATTGTCACAATGTAAAAAGAACCAATGATTGACTTTTGTTAGCATTATGCTGCAATACCGACGGTTCTGAAAAGCGAAAACCTCTTGTTAAAAGCAAAAAATTCACAGTTTATCCCAAAAGACATAATGAAAACTGTGCCTGTAATGTACAGACATAATTGCAAAGCTTGCATGACAAAATGTCATTTTGGAGAATGGATTCAGATATCCGAAAGAAACATTTTGCTTATTTTAGGAATGTCTCTTCGCGTGAGAGTTCTGTTCTGCTTAAATGTATCAAATTACTTTTTTTTACTGTTTGTAGTAAAAGCATAGGTGCCAAGAGTTAAAGATTTTGAATACCATAGTTGTATATGTTTTTTTTAATCTTTGAAATTTGTGATTAAATAAGGCAAAGTCTACTTTTAAATAATAGTGGTATTCA
Organism: Maratus michaelseni; assembly: GCA_963931845.1. Classification (NCBI taxonomy): domain Eukaryota; kingdom Metazoa; phylum Arthropoda; class Arachnida; order Araneae; family Salticidae; genus Maratus; species Maratus michaelseni. The sequence continues at coordinate 90,016,051 of OZ007597.1, read as the reverse complement.
AAATGTGTAACACTTTGCAACAATGAGTGAAAGTTACCTTTCTCCTTATGGTTTTACATAATTTTATGTTACATTCAACTCTTGATTTATTTTGTTTTTATGGTACTTCTCTATTATCCCGTCGACCACTTTTCATAACAAACTATCGCCAAACTGTAACGGCAAATAAACGAGAGAACGTTGCCATTGGCCCGGTAGCAGAAAGTTCGAAACGGGCGACGTACATCACAGATTTTTTTCCCTCTTCTGCAGATTTTTTCCCATGGAATTTTCTTTGGCTCACAGATTTTTTTCCCTCCTTCTGCAGATTTCGTCAGCAGACGCGGTGCTGCAGCCACTTTCGCTTCACATCTAGAGAAGGGCTATGATCTTCTGCGCATCTCCTCATTCTTTGCTATCTAAATATAATTTTTTTTTCTCCGACATCCCTGCTCAATGGACCAACAGCGTTTGCTCATGTACTGTGCGTGCATCTCGCCAGAAAGTTCAAAGGAGAAAATCTGTGAAAAGCGGTTGAAGAAATCAGCAAAAAGCAGGCCTTGTCTTTTATTTTATAGCTGCAAATGCGCTCTGCTCTTTTTTTTTTTTTAATAGTGGCATAGCGTTTTGGGTTCGCAAAAAAAATTTCCGTCTGCATATTTCAACCTGTGAATTTCACCAATAGGTCGCAGAAAAACTTAAAATTTGTCAATCGGGCACAGAAAAATTTTGCAAAGTTCGTTAAACGGTTACGTGAAAATATTGCGAAAATTGTTAATTGATCGCGTGAAGAAAAAATCGCAAAATTTGTCAGTCGGTTGTGGCAAAAATTGTGAAATTCACCAGTCGATCGCAGGGGGGAAATAGCAAAATTCGTCTACGATCATGTGAAAACAAAAGCCCGCGAGTTTTGCCAGCAAAACTCAGTAAAATATCGTGAGTTTCGTCAATCGATCGTGGGACTATCTAGAAATTCATCTGTCGGTTACGGGGAAAAAATCGTGAATATCTTCAGTCAGTCGCAGAAAAAACCCCCAACATTCTGCCATTTGCTGCAGAAGAATATCGCAAAATTCGTCTATAGATAGTGGGAAAATATTGCAAAATGTGTCAGTCAGTCGCGAGAAAAAATTGTAAATTTTGTCAAGCTATTGCAGGTAAATAGCCAAATTCGCCGATCGGTTGTGTAAACAATTGCGAAAATTGTCCACAATTATATGTTAAAAAAAAAAAAAAAAGAAACATGCGAGTTTCACTGGTAAGACACAGGAAAAAAATTCGGAAATTCGCATATCGGTCGCCAAAAAAAAAAAAAGCAAAATTTGTCAATTGGTGGCAGGAAAATATCACAAATTTCTTCAACCAATCGCAGGAAAACAATCGCGAAATTCGTTGGTTGGTTACAGAAAATAAACGTGAAATTCGTCAATATGTCGTGGGGAAAAAACAGCTCAATTCACCAATAGGTTGCTGGTAAATATTGAGAAATCAAATTAAAAAATTGCATGTAACAATAATACTTTACAAGATATTCATTATTGATATACAGTAAAAGACTTCTTTATTACATATAATGTTGTACTGTTTCATATAATATAAGTACTATTTAATGTAAAATTTTACATATCAATGTAGTATTTGAGGTTTTTGACATAAGATGGTTTTGGACATAGCAGTTTAAACTCTCAAAAACGGACACATGTCAAAGACCTGCCAATCTTGAATTGTAACAAAGTTTACCTGCGGATTATTTTCTGCCGCTGAAATATCCGTCGCAGACACTTGGAGAATTTTCTGCTTCTGGGGCCATTGGAATATCAAAATAAATAAATAAATAAAATATAAGAATTTAAGGACACAATTGTTATTTTAATTAATGAAATAACTAATAAATCAGTAAAACATAATGGAAAATACACGCAAATGTCGAATTAAAAACCACTTGATGACATAACAAACACGTATAATGCTTCTGACATAAAGTAAATGGGACTGCATTTTTGGTGTTTAATCTTACAGTTTGGCGATATTTTTTTATTATGAAAAGTGGTCGACGGGATAATAGAGAAGTACCGTTTTTATTTACTTTTAAAAATAGTATTAAAACTCGGGTTGTACGTGTTATATAAAGGCATGACATGCACAAGTAAATATGACATATGCTTAGGATGATTCTATTCTTTTTCATGCCACAGACATTCTTCAAAATTCCCAAGTAATTTAATTGGAATAAGTACCTACCATTTTCACAACAATAAAAACTCTTGTCGCCACATATTTTAAACTTAGAACCATTTCGTTGGGTGAACTGTCTGTCAACTTTATTAACCATCCACCTAGAATTTCGTTGGTACTTACATCCAAAATAACATTTTTACATACATTACTGTTGGAAATTTTTACATTACTGCAATTTGTATACAAGTACTCATCCAGGTATTTCTTCCTACTACCCAGCTGCAAAAAAATTCTTGTAAAATTACTATTAAAACCAAACAGAATAAAAAGGATTGAATTATGACATCTTATAATACTAAATACTGTAAAAGCTGCCTGTTAACACGTAATCAAAAGGGACTGGAGGAGGGGGGGGGGGGGTTGCATTCTGTTTTAGACATGTTTATCAGGGACAGTCTCTATTTATAATTGCATTGTACTCTTTTCATCAAGGTCATACAGTTTTTCCATTTAAAGTAGGATTCTCTGTTAATTCAGGTTTTGTTTTGACAAGTGTTTCTATAATATGATCAGTTCTTTCTATCAAATACCATTTTTGTCTGTTATGTTAATCAAACATAGGATAATTAATACTAAGTATCCACAGACTTTCTTACATTATGTTTAAAACCAAATGAAATACTAGATAACTAAGAATTTATCTGTTGGTTTGATACAAGAATATGTTATACCTTATTCTTTCATCGTATACATTTCCTAGAATAAAACTGTTTAAGATATTTTTTCTCGCAACCAATTTTAAATTGTAGGGTATGAGATGAAAGATAACAGAAAATTACCAGACATCTGCTTAGAAAATTCATGAAATGTTTAAGTTGTCAAATGTACAGTCAGACAAAAAAAGAAAAGAGAAACCCCATACATTTTAATCTTCAAATTGTCACAGAAATAAATGGAAATAGCCATTTGACTCGAAAGTGTCTTTTTTAAATTTGTTAAAAAAAAAAAAAGTTTGGTGTGTTTTATTCATACTGATATTGTACCAAACTCTGAAAATTTTCAATATGAACACCTAATTGTGACATCAAATTTGGCTTTTTCATTAAATTTTACCTTAGGATATGGAACAAGAGGTCATTCAGTCAAGAAGTTTAGGAAATATGAAGATTTAAAGTTTGGAACTCATATTGTTAAATTCATTTGTAATTGTTGCAAAACAGATGTGAGTAGTTTTAAGCATAACTCAAGAACTCCTTGGCAGAATGAGTTGTAATTTTGGATTACCATATTTGAAGCTTCTAGAAATCTATTTCTGTTAAAAAATTCACAAGTTAAAATTTATATAGTTTTCAAAAATTTAATTAATTTTTTTTTTCAGTGAAATTATAAATTTGTAACCTATGATTTTTTAAAACACAAATCTATTTTAGCATATTTAAAAAATATAAAATTCATTTCAAAGGGTACTTTCTTTAAAATCAATATTTGTGTTTTATTATTATATTATTGTAGCCTCAATTAAGATTTTTGGCTCTATCCCTTACAAAGCTTTTTGAGATACCCCTGCCTCCTCTTTCCATCTCAGAAAATTGTAATTCTAAATTTACTGTGATTAATGTTCTTACTTTTTATAAAAAAAATATTTTTATATAGAGTTTTTGAACCAGGGCCTTATGGCTACCACTGTGAGTATCTGCATCATATAAGACATGCATGTATTGCTACCTTTACTACAGTGAGATAATAGTGTTGCATATTTAGAGTCATGTGAATAACGTTATCTTTCATTGTTTTACATAAATAAGTTTTTTTTTTCATTATCGCAGTTATGGTAAAAATGTGCTTTACTTTTAACAACAAAACACATATTTAAAAAGAAAATTTTTTTCTCTTACTGTGTGTATGTTGCTTTTAAATAATTTAAAAAATAATAAAACTGTTTAAGATATTTTTTCTCGCAACCAATTTTAAATTGTAGGGTATGAGATGAAAGATAACAGAAAATTACCAGACATCTGCATTTATAAATTTTTGCATACATAAATTCTTCTTTTGTGTTATTTAAAATTTTTATCTAATATGTGTTTGAATTTTGATTATTAAAGTAAAAAGCTTTTCTTTAAAAAATTTTATTTTTGAGAGTTTTGTATGTCACTTTCCGTCAACTGGGGTGACTTTGTCTCATTTTTTGCTTCTTCTTGTTTTTAAAGATACAAAAATTATAGAAATGTTCATTTAAACAATTTTTAATTGTTGTTTTCTAGTTTTGAGATATCAATTGTAAATTTTAAAATTCACATTTAGAATTTTTAAAGAATAGTTTTTAGCTCACAGGCTATCAAATCCTGAGAGCTTATGTGCCCGCCGGTTCTGTATGTATGTATGTACGTAACGCGATAACTCTTCATAGGAATATCCGTTTTCCTTCAAATTCTGTTTATAGGTTCACTGTGTTAAGGCGCTTCCCTGATTAGTTTTCGGGATTGATTGGTTAAGTATAATGGGGGGGGGGCTACCCCCCCCTTAATTTATATAAATGGGTTTTTCATGCAGAATTATCCCATTTTCTTCAAAATTTGTTTATAGGTTCATTGGGTTAAGACGCTTCCCTGATTAGTTTTCGGGATTGATTGGTTAAGTATAATGGGGGGAACGGGGGGCTAATCCTCCCCTTAATTTATATAAATGGGTTTTTCATGCAGAATTATCCCATTTTCTTCAAAATTTGTTTATAGGTTCATTGGGTTAACTCTTCCCTGATTAGTTTTTGGGATTGATTGGTTGAGTATAATGGGGGGGGGGGCTAATCCCCCCCTTAATTTATATAAATGGGTTTTTCATGCAGAATTATCCCATTTTCTTCAAAATTTGTTTATAGGTTCATTGGGTTAAGACGCTTCCCTGATTAGTTTTCGGGATTGATTGGTTAAGTATAATGGGGGGGGAACGGGGGGGGGGTTATCCTCCCCTTAATTTATATAAATGGGTTTTTCATGCAGAATTATCCCATTTTCTTCAAAATTTGTTTATAGGTTCATTGGGTTAAGACGCTTCCCTGATTAGTTTTCGGGATTGATTGGTTAAGTATAATGGGGGGGGGGAACGGGGGCTTATCCTCCCCTTAATTTATATAAATGGGTTTTTCATGCAGAATTATCCCATTTTCTTCAAAATTTGTTTATAGGTTCATTGGGTTAAGACGCTTCCCTGATTAGTTTTTGGGATTGATTGGTTGAGTATAATGGGGGGGGGACAGGGGGCTTACCCCCCCCCCCCTTAATTTATATAAATGGGTTTTTCATGCAGAATTATCCCATTTTCTTCAAAATTTGTTTATAGGTTCATTGGGTTAAGACGCTTCCCTGATTAGTTTTTGGGATTGATTGGTTGAGTATAATGGGGGGGGGCTAATCCCCCCTTAATTTATATAAATGGGTTTTTCATGCAGAATTATCCCATTTTCTTCAAAATTTGTTTATAGGTTCATTGGGTTAAGACGCTTCCCTGATTAGTTTTCGGGATTGATTGGTTAAGTATAATGGGGGGGGGGGGGGAACGGGGGCTTATCCTCCCCTTAATTTATATAAATAGGTTTTTCATGCAGAATTATCCCATTTTCTTCAAAATTTGTTTATAGGTTCATTGGGTTAAGACGCTTCCCTGATTAGTTTTTGGGATTGATTGGTTGAGTATAATGGGGGGGGGGGGTAATCCTCCCCTTAATTTATATAAATAGGTTTTTCATGCAGAATTATCCCATTTTCTTCAAAATTTGTTTATAGGTTCATTGGGTTAAGACGCTTCCCTGATTAGTTTTTGGGATTGATTGGTTGAGTATAATGGGGGGGGGGTAATCCCCCCCTTAATTTATATAAATGGGTTTTTCATGCAGTATTATCCCATTTTCTTCAAAATTTGTTTATAGGTTCATTGGGTTAAGACGCTTCCCTGATTAGTTTTTGGGATTGATTGGTTGAGTATAATGGGGGGGGGAAACAGAGGGCTTATCCCCCCCCCTTAATTTATATAAATGGGTTTTTCATGCAGAATTATCCCATTTTCTTCAAAATTTGTTTATAGGTTCATTGGGTTAAGACGCTTCCCTGATTAGTTTTCGGGATTGATTGGTTAAGTATAATGGGGGGAACGGGGGGCTAATCCTCCTCTTAATTTATATAAATGGGTTTTTCATGCAGAATTATCTCATTTTCTTCAAAATTTGTAAATAGGTTCATTGTGATAATGCGCTTCTCTGAATAGTTTTGTGGGTTCATTGGTTAAGTATAAAGGGGGAAGGGGGGGGGGCTAATCCCCCCTTAATTTATATAAATGGGTTTTTCATGCAGAATTATCCCATTTTCTTCAAAATTTGTTTATAGGTTCATTGGGTTAAGACGCTTCCCTGATTAGTTTTCGGGATTGATTGGTTAAGTATAATGGGGGGGGGGGAACGGGGGCTTATCCTCCCCTTAATTTATATAAATGGGTTTTTCATGCAGAATTATCCCATTTTCTTCAAAATTTGTTTATAGGTTCATTGGGTTAAGATGCTTCCCTGATTAGTTTTCGGGATTGATTGGTTAAGTATAATGGGGGGGAACGGGGGGGGGGCTTATCCTCCCCTTAATTTATATAAATGGGTTTTTCATGCAGAATTATCCCATTTTCTTCAAAATTTGTTTATAGGTTCATTGGGTTAAGACTCTTCCCTGATTAGTTTTTGGGATTGATTGGTTGAGTATAATGGGGGGGGAAACAGAGGGCTTATCCCCCCCCCCTTAATTTATATAAATGGGTTTTTCATGCAGAATTATCCCATTTTCTTCAAAATTTGTTTATAGGTTCATTGGGTTAAGACGCTTCCCTGATTAGTTTTCGGGATTGATTGGTTAAGTATAATGGGGGGAACGGGGGGCTAATCCTCCCCTTAATTTATATAAATGGGTTTTTCATGCAGAATTATCTCATTTTCTTCAAAATTTGTAAATAGGTTCATTGTGATAATGCGCTTCTCTGAATAGTTTTGTGGGTTCATTGGTTAAGTATAAAGGGGGAAGGGGGGGGGGGCTAATCCCCCCTTAATTTATATAAATGGGTTTTTCATGCAGAATTATCCCATTTTCTTCAAAATTTGTTTATAGGTTCATTGGGTTAAGACGCTTCCCTGATTAGTTTTCGGGATTCATTGGTTAAGTATAAAGGGGGGTACGGGGGGGGGGCTAATCCCCCCATTAATTTATATAAATGGGTTTTTCATGCAGAATTATCCCATTTTCTTCAAAATTTGTAAATAGGTTCATTGTGATAATGCGTTTCTCTGAATAGTTTTGTGGGTTCATTGGTTAAGTATAAAGGGGGAAGGGGGGGGGGCTAATCCCCCCCTTAATTTATATAAATGGGTTTTTCATGCAGAATTATCCCATTTTCTTCAAAATTTGTTTATAGGTTCATTGGGTTAAGACGTTTCCCTGATTAGTTTTCGGGATTGATTGGTTAAGTATAATGGGGGGGAACGGGGGGGGGCTTATCCTCCCCTTAATTTATATAAATGGGTTTTTCATGCAGAATTATCCCATTTTCTTCAAAATTTGTTTATAGGTTCATTGGGTTAAGACGCTTCCCTGATTAGTTTTTGGGATTGATTGGTTGAGTATAATGGGGGGGGGGAAACAGAGGGCTTATACCCCCCCTTAATTTATATAAATGGGTTTTTCATGCAGAATTATCCCATTTTCTTCAAAATTTGTTTATAGGTTCATTGGGTTAAGACGCTTCCCTGATTAGTTTTCGGGATTCATTGGTTAAGTATAAAGGGGGGTACGGGGGGGGGCTAATCCCCCCATTAATTTATATAAATGGGTTTTTCATGCAGAATTATCCCATTTTCTTCAAAATTTGTATATAGGTTCATTGTGATAATGCGCTTCTCTGAATAGTTTTGTGGGTTCATTGGTTAAGTATAAAGGGGGAAGGGGGGGGGGGCTAATCCCCCCTTAATTTAGATAAATGGGTTTTTCATGCAGCATTATCCGATTTTCTTCAAATTTTGTGTATATATATTCATTGTAATAAGAGGCTTCCCTGTTTAGTTAAAGGGGTTCATTAGTTAACTATGAGGGGGTAACGGGGGGATGAGCCCCCCTTAATATATTGTTGATTTCTTTATTTTTCGAGGGGCTTATTTCAAATTCTTAGAAATAGGAGTATAATATACAATTAGTGTGAATAGCCTGTGAGCTCAATGCCCTCAGTTTAACTGGGCAGTTTTCTTTTTATTTAGTTTTAATTATTATTTTTTTAAAAGTAGGACAAAGTCACCTTGGCTTGGGGAGACTTCGTCTCAGAACTAAAAAATCACTGAATAAAGCCTTAAAAAATCTTGTAAGACAATCCAGCCCCACTAATATGATAAAGTAATAAAACATAATAAAAAAATATGTTATTTTGTCATTAAAAAATATAAATTTTATATGAAAATGGACAGAAAACCGAAATTTTATTCAAAAATGACCATCATGCAAGACATGTAAAAACAATTAACAATTAAAATATGGTAAGATTAATATTTTTCAAGAAAACAAAAATTTAGATTTATTCACTGATTTCAGGCACTGAAAAACATTTATTTTAGAAATAGGTCTTGGAGGGTTAATTTTTTAAGGTCCTTTTAGCTTATTCTTTAAGGTACTGATTAGAATTTAATATTTTTCAGTGGCTATTCTTTGGCTTAATGCATGTTGTAGAATAACATCTACTTCTACCACTTTCTGCAACATTTCCTCAGTATAATTTTTATAGTTATACACAACTACCTACAGGAGATTTATATGTATGAGACATTATTACATCAGTGCCTGTGCAATAAAATAAAAAAATTGTACTTATACAATGTTTATATTTGCAGTAAATGTTTGCTTGTATGATTATATTTTCAGAAAAATTAAATTTAATAAACTAAATCTGTGGTGACTTTGTCCTAAGACAATCTCATAACGAAAACATATTAAGAAATTAAAAAATGTATTTAGCATTTTACAGCATCAAGTATAAATAACTTTTACAATCAAAAGTTTCTCCTAGTAAAATCACACGTGAAAAGGTAAACAAAACATGAATGGAAGTGATGCCAAACTCAATTCGTAAAATGCTGAATTGAATAATTTATGTTTAAGCTACTACTGTAATCTATTGGTTGGTTGGTTATTTATTATGACCGATTATCTGCATTAGGGATATGGGCCGGCGTGGGGAGTGTCCACTGTGGGGGTCTTTCTAAGAGATCCTAACCCGTATTTACGCAAGATTAGAAGAAAACCACGAAAAACTCTGAACGGTTAGATCGATGAGCACGACAGGGGTTTGAACAAAGCACCTCTAGTCTACCAGCTTCGATAGAATTGAGAGATTGTAGAGAGGTTGCAGAACCTCTCAGCAACTGGTGAGGCTGTAATCCGCTGTGTGGAACAAAATCACTCCAGTTGATGACAGTATGTATAATGAATGAATGATTTTTGTTTTTGGAGACATTTTGTCTCTTTAACCGTTGTGCTCTTCTAAGTAATACTCCACCCCCCTTTCCAAATGTACTGTACTTTTTATTAATCTGTGGAAAAAGTCATTTAAAAATTCTAAATTATATGTAATCTCCCCCCCCCCCCCCTATCCTTTTTTTTTTTTTCCTTTTTCTTCATTCTTGCACTTTTTTCTATTTATATGGCAGATTGTATTGCTATTGTTTGTTTTTGAAAATCTTGTGTAATTTTTTTTTAAAAATATGTAATAACAAAATTATTTGTTTTCAGATGCTCTTGTTAAAATTTATTCAGAAATTCAGTTTCATCTTGGAAATGTTATTGTTTTATTTTTAATTGATATGTTTTATTACATGGAGGAGAATTTTCTGTGTTTAAGTGAATTTTTGCTTTTATAAAAATTTTATCTAAATCTCCCCACCAAAACCTTCTGAAATTTTCACTACTGCTCTTTCCTCTTTACCTCCAGTACTATCCTGAGTTTTAAAACTTATTATTTTTTTTTTTTTTCAAATTTTCTATCCTGTTATAAAAAGGATAAATTATCCATCTAAATTGCCTCCTTCCTCTGAACTATATGTTTCCCTCTCTTTGCTCTCCTTTTCCCCAGCATACAAATTTTAAAATATTTAAAACTTTATCTGCCCTTAAATATATATATATTTTTAAATCTACTGCCATTACATTCCTTAACAAAAAGCAGGGGGGGGGGTGTCAACTTCTCACTAAATATAGAACAGAAGAAGAAAACAGAAAAAAATCCTCTTTTCTGCATTTGCAGTTTGACTGTTTACATAAAGTTGCATTATCTCCTAACTTTTACTTAAGCTTTCTTTTATTCTACCTCCAGACTCATCTCTATTGGTATATCAAAGTTAACCTATTTATTTATATTTCCTCTATGTGTGTGTTGTTTATGTCAAAACAGGTTCTCTTTTGTTGTAACTATGATCATATTCATGACATGCTTTTGCACTTTCTGAAAAGATAGGGTGTGGTTGTGTGCAGCACATGACTTCTTTATCCTGCAAATCAAGTACTTCGACCTTGAGGTCAGGATGCTATCACATTATCTTCTTCACAAATATGGTCTTTAATATTAAAATGAAGTAGGAAGTGTTTGACATTGCATAGTATTAACACTTTGTTAAATAAATAAGTTTTTTTTATGCACAAATATAATATAATTTTGTAATTGTTAGATTTTTTAAAAAATAATTAATGTAAATTTTATTACTTTTGATATCTAGAGCATGCTCTACCAATTCTTAATTGTTATTTTTTACTTTTTAAATTTAACTTTAACTTACTAATTTAAATTTAATGTTTTATTAGAAACGTAAATTAGGTTGTAATAAATGTGTACGGGTGGAGGCCTGTTTAATGTGTATAATTTGTATGTTAATTAAAATTTTATGAAGCTATTCAAATTATTTGAGAGCAATATTAAACCAGTATTAATTATTATTATTATTTTATTATTTGGGAGGGTGGGAGGATATTGCAATCAATTTTAAGTAGTTCCCTATTTAATTCTGAACTATTTGAATAAAAATTTTGAGTTAAAGAGAATTATTTTATATTTTATTCTTCATTTCCTTTACAAAGATGTTTTAATTAAAAAAATAATAATAAAAAGAAGCACATGAAAATGTTTATTCTAACAAATTTGTGAAGTGGAATGAATATAATGTAAATAGAATAAAATTCTTATTTATTTAGATTAAATGATATTTTATTTGTGTGAAAGCACAAATGTTAATTAAAGGTAGGAAAGGAATTAAAAAAAGTGAATTTAAATTAAATTTAGAGTTAAATAAGTAATAATTTAAAATATTTGATTGTAAATTGTAACATCACATGGATATTCAAGCGAAATATACACATGTTTGCATGCTTTTCTATATTTTGTGTTCTTTGCCAATTCTCTTAACTTTTCAATGTTATCTTTTATCGATATTTTGTTCTTTAAAGAAATTTTGAAAGTTATGAAATACTATATTAATTGCATAATTAGTTTACACCGATTCATGTGAATAAAATTACTATTTGTCATCCAATTTATTCTTACTTAGTTGTAACTGCATTGTTTTTTTTGTTTTTTTAAATAAAGTGTATGTTTTTTTAATCTGAAATTAAATAATATCATTATTTGTTTTGAACCAAGATTTTAAAGTACTAAGAAAGATCATGCAAGAAATTGACAAGTCAGAATATCCAAAATGATAATATAAATAATTTTACGTTTTGTTTTTCTATCATGCTAAAATAGCTGACTATGAATCAATCTGACTAAAAATTTGTATATAAGTAAATTATATTATAACCCAAATCACATTTTTAATTGTTTGGCCTTACAAAAAACACTCTTTTTGTTTTCTAGCTCTATCATTTTTAAATTCCTATATTTAGATTTGTTTGAAAGATAAAGTTATGAAACTTTTAAAAGTTTTTCAGTTATATATTCTTTAAATTGTCTTCAAGACGTTTTGTTTTGAGATAAATTTTAAAAATATGATTATCATAATAAAAATTACTCCTATAACTTTTTTTCAAAAATTATTAAAAATTATAAAATTCATATTTGTGTATATCTGATGACAAATTTATATTTATTCTCTTCCTTATTCAAAAATGAAAGAAATATACAAAAAATTGTTCTTTCAGAAGTTACATCAAATTTTAACCCTTGGCTAAAATTTCAATTTTTTTTTTTTTTTTTTTTTTAAAGAATTTATAGTTGAAAAACACAGTATAATACAGTATAGAACCATTTATCCAGAATGACTGGGATAATATGTATTCTGGGTAACTTGATTTTTTGGTTAGTTTGTCGGTTAAAGCAAAGCAGCACCCATCTTATCAGATTCTTGTAGAATTATACATGGCTGTACCATTGTTTCTAATTTCTAATTATTAGATTAATCGAAATAAACATCTAATCCAACCAATTTAAGTTTGAAAAAGAGCTAGCTGTTTATGGGAATCCCTTGAAAACAAAAATTCTGCATAACAATAAAAACATCCTATAATTAAATGCTTCCATTTCAAAACTAGATGTTGGCATCAAGGTATGCCATGCATGTAATCACATATCAGGCAGTAGCATATGTCAAACTGGCACTTTTTTCCAGGAAGATCCTGAAATCAGTTGATTAGAAGTATAATTCTGGATAACTGGTTTCTGGATAGACAGTTCCAAGTTGTATGAATATACATTTCAAGAAAAAAAAGTACATAACATATGTATAAATAAAAAGAAAAATGCCCAGTTAAACTGATGGCATTGAGCTCACAGGCTATTCACATTAATTGTATACTATACTCTTATTTCAAAGAATAATGCCCTTGAAAATTAAAGAAATCGATAATAAATTAAGGGGGGGATTAACCCCCCCTGTTTCCCTCTTTATACTTAACCAGTGAATCCCCAAAACTACCCAGGGTAGCGCCTTATCACAATGAACCTATATACAAAATTTGAAGCAGATCAGATAATTCTGCATGAAAATCAATTTATCTAACTTAAGGGGGAAAAATCTGTCCCCCGTTCCCTCCTTTATACTTAACTAATGAAACCCCAAAACTAATCAGGGAAGTGCCTTATCACAGTGAACCTATAAACAAAATTTGAAGCAAAACGGATATTTCTATCAAGAGTTATCGCGTTACGTACATACATACAGAACGGGCGGGCACATTAGCTCTCAGGCTTTGATAGCCTGTGAGCTAATAACTTAAAAAAAGTAAAAGTTTATGTTCCATACTACCTTAAACACATATTGCTGGATGTATTTTCACATAATTGGTCTTTTTCATTTAAAGATACATTTCAAGCCATGATGTTCTAGCCCCCCCCCCCCCCCCCCCAAAAAAAAAAGGGGGGGGGGCACTCAGATTTCTTACCTTAAACAAGAAAAAGTTTCCAAGGAATACTTTGAACTCCATAAATAAACAAAATACTTTTTAAAACTCCTTAAATTATCATGAAACAAAATTTTAAAGGCTTCAGTCATTTAACCCTCTGACTGCTCAATTTTTTTTCAAAATCCTTTCGACCAATATATAATCGATCTTTATCTCCTATACCATTACATTTTTCAAATCATCCTGTATATGAAAAATGTAATAAATATATCGTTTTCATTTTCAGTCTTTGACTGTGGAACTTTTAATACAAAATTGCTTCAAAAATTGTAAATTACATAAATTTTTCTACGTGGGATAAGCAGTTAGAGGGTTAATTTTAGTATACAAGAGTAGAAAATGGCAAAACATGTATTACACAGTGAATAACATTGTCTGTATAAACCATCTTTTTTAAGTATGTATGACATGAAAGAGATATTCACTCTTTAAAGGAACTAAAATAAAAATCTTCATTTGCAAGTGTTCAAGTGATTACTGCCATTTAAATTTATGAAAAGTTAGTAATCAGTACATTGTAAATACTGTCAATGTGCAATTTTAGCACTAATTATTAGCTATTTTTATAGAATAAAATCTGTTTGAAATGTGCTTTTATTTTTTCTTGCCAAATGAGGAATTAAAAATTAGGAGGTACATGTTACATAACGATATGGCATAATTGGAAAATATGGCAAGTTCTTTAAAATTCTTGGATTTTTTTTCTTCTCAAATCTGTATGAATCCTGCAATCCATTACTTTTGAGTCTTTAATACATGGTCTTCTTTATTGAATTCATGCAAAAGTGATATCAGCAGATAATATAAATTTCTTTGTAATCCGAACTGGTGCATGGGTAATTGGCACCACTAAGCAAAAGAAAATTCACGAGCCCCTTAACATATATTCACATGCTTAGCCAAATATACTAATATATACAAACAAATTTCATATAAAAAAAAAAGATTCATTTGATTTTTTAAAAATTAACAAAACAATTTAAATTGCTCTCTCTCTCTCTCACACACACACACACACACAAAAGTTCAATATTTTCTTTTAACCTGTATTTTGAGCATCAGTGATCTGATAATGGTAGTTTCTTCTAATGGACAAGCACCCTTTTGTTCTGGTGCCTCTGGGCAATCATCTAGTGTTGCCTAATGGTAAAAACAGCCCTGATTGTAATAAGCATTAGACAACATTTTGACTTTAATTTTTGAGGTAACTAAAATATGCAGGATTTTTTGAGTTTTAATTAATTACAAATTATATAATATGTTATGTAGAAAAATTTGGAAATCGTAATAAAGTATTTTGACACCCAATATTTCAGTGATTAGCACATTTCTCTGCTACATTACAGTTACAAGATTTGCCTTAGAATTTGTGAGAGTTTCACTCAACATTTCATTCTTTCGGGCTTGGTAAAATGATTGTTAAGCATACTTGGAGAATTAAACCCTGTGATATCTGTGTTAGATTGGCTACTTGGCCAGGACATATGCCATATATAGCACCCCATGCCTATGGTCATGAAAGCTGAATTGGGTTGGGCATTGTAGTCTATTATCTTACATGGATTGTATTACTGTGGAATTTTATTATTATTATTTTTTTTAATATTTGAAAATTTCTTATTTTAATGCAAGTAAAATTAATTTTGCTTCATCATTTTTGAAGCATGACAAGGATTTTTCCAGTGTAAAGTGACTTTATGGTGACTTTTAAAATGCTTCATGTTATTTTAAGAAAAGCTTCCTCCCACAGACTTTACTTTTATAAGCACTTTACTAAAAGAGATTTCAAAATATTTGCTTTATTTATCGTATATACTCGTGTATAAGTCGAAGAATTTTAGACAGAATTTGGGAGTTGAAAAGGGGGGGACTTATATAAGACTTATATAAGAGTTATATAAGACTTATATAAAAGTTAGTAAAAAATAAATAAATGCTTACTCAATTCCCAATATTCAGGATCTTTAAAGACAAAAAATAATACCTATCTAGGAATCATGAATCTAAAAACCTTAATTGTTTTCATTTAAAGATTAAATTTTTTCAATAACTTGTCACTGAAGAATTTCCTTCAATATAGGGGCATTCCTTTCAACATTTAATCCCCTTTTTAAAAAGGGTTCAACTTGAGAATGCTTCTATAGTCTGTTCAGGGAAAGGAGATAACGAAAGTAAACAAACGGGTTGCAGAAAAATCGCCAAGGAGCCACACATTTGGCACAAATCCCTAGGTTGGCGAATTTTATTTTTTATTTCGATTTATTAATTTTTTAAACATTTATTTTGATAACTATATGAAAACAACACAAGTTGCTAACTGACTTACATCGAGATTTTAAACAAAAATGTAAAAGTTTAAGACGTCAAAATATAAATTATTCTCTATTTATTTTAAACAGCGTTGAATTCAGACATATTTTTTCCTGGTGGGATTTCTGTGCCTACAGGCGAGACATTATATAGTTTCGAGGGGGGATTATACTTTTTGACCATTAAAAGTATAAAATCTGAAATATTCCGGGAGGGGACATTTTAATGCCCCAAACAGAATTTCATTCGGAAGATGAAGTTGAAGTATCGGAAGTATTAGAATCTAGATTGATTACCATGGAATCTACTATAGTATCTATAGCATTATCTAAATCCCACATTTGTTTTTCCACTGTATTTGTTACATGTTAAATGCATCTTTTCCATTCTTCAGTGCCAATTTTGCTGATACTTTGAGAGACTATATCTTTTACATGAGGCATTTTGAATGTTTTGTTTTCTTTCGCAACGAAGTTCTTTATTTGTGCCCAAATCAGTTCAATAGGATTAAGCTCTCAATGATAGGGGGGTAATCGTAAGACAGTTTTATTTTGTGCTTTTGCCATTTCATCGACAGCATACTTGTCATATTTATTTTTATTTTGCTTCACTAACTGCAACAGTTCCGCTTTTAACATTCCGTCCTCAAAAGGGATATTTTTTGTTAAAAGCCAATCAGCAATTTTTTGTTTTCTCCACGAAGTATTCGGTATTTTTTCTGATTTTCGGGAATGATAAGGAGCATTGTCCTACTATCACACAGTTATCTTCCAGTCGAAATAAGATATCACCAAACCACTTTTCAAAACGTTCTGAATTCATGTCTTCGTGATAATCTTTATTTTTATTTGATTCGAATAAGTCAAGCCCTCCATCCACGAAACCAGAATCGCTACCAATATGGGTAATTATCATCTGTTTTCCTTTTCCGGAAGGAGATTTTAATCCGGAAGAAAGACCAGACAAAAATGCTTGTTTTGATGATTTTACTGAGGTATCTTTCCAAACTTTACTAACTGTATGGCCTGCATTCAACCAAGTTTCATCCATATAATATATTTTGCGCCCTTCTTCTCTGAAAGATTTGATTTGCCTTAAATATTTTCTTCGCCACACAATTATTTCGTTTTTATCAATGAGAGTACTGTCTCGTCCTCTCCGTGAATATCTAAAGTTTAATTCTTTCAAGAGATGATAAAATGTTGTCCTTTTAAAGGTTGGCAAATCAGGGTCATCATTTACAACTTCCGAAACTTTATTTATAGTGGGCAATTCATTCCTCAAAGAGGTGGATTTTTCTCCTAATAGCATTCCTATAAAAATCATCTATATTTTCTAAAACACGTTTATGTAATTTTATTTTCTTCGGCGAGTTTAACACACCACATTTTTTATACTCTCTTAACACTCGAAAAACAGAAGCTTTACCTATGCCTGTTATACGAGCAGCATTATCTCCTATATGAGAAATTGGAAGTTCAGGATTCGATTCAAGTTCCGTTTTATATACATTTAAAATCATATCTTTCTCCACCTTACTCAAAGCTTTTCTTTTTACTCTCTTCTTAGGCGGGCTCAAAGAAGAATTTTCACACTCCATTTGTGTATATAAAATACCAAAACAATCGAAAAAAATCGTCAATTTTAAAAGTGAAAGACAAGAAACAAACAGCCGTTTGGGAAAAAAAGCAGAGGCTCAAACATTTGGCGCTTCTGGCACAGCGCCAGGTTTAAGCATCGCCAATCCGCATGCGCATTTGTTTACTTTCGTTATCTCGTTTCAGCAAACAGAGTATAGATTTTTCTCTTAAAAGTCCTACACTACAAAGAAGCACTATATTTTAGCAGTTTAAGAAGTTGTTTACTCTTGTAAATAAGGTTTGAATAGATTTTTCAAATAACTTTTTCTTTTTAAGTATCATTAAATTGATGTGAATAGGTTTCAAAATAGTTTAAGCTTCTTCAGTTTTACATAATTATACAGTTTTAAAACGTTGAAATAAAAAAAAAAAGTCTGATTAGAAACGAAAAAAAAAAAAATGTTTACTAATTTAATGAAAATTTGTAATTTTTTTTATCCCCTATTACAAATGATTTTTCAACATACTACCAGAAATCTGGTTTGACTTATACATGAAAATTAAATTTTTTTAACATTTTGCGTAAGAATTAGGGGGGGGGGGGGGGGCGACTTATAGACGAATACAGTAAAACCTCCATAACGGACACTCCCGAATAGCGGACACCTCTATTTAACGGACACTTTTCACATCCCCACTCCCAAAATCTAAATTTTTGTATGTTTAACCTCTGAATAGCGGACAGTAGTTTTGGCGACAAAGGATGAAAAATGACTTTTTAACGAGAAAGAAAATTGAGAAAAAAGTAAAAAGCCTCGGAATTTATCAAGGCAATATGTCACAAATTTTGAGACCACAAATAAATGTAGGGGGAGTCTCAGGAAAATCCCCAGTGGCCTGGGCAATCCGCCAATATTGTATGTATTTTGTATCGATTACTGTTTGATTCTTCAGATTTAATTGACCATACATTATTCAAAGCTTCAAAATATGCTAAAACCATTTTTATCGTTTTCTGAATATATTGAAATCAGTGTCCTGTTTGTGATTAATGTTTCGAGAATGACCTTAAAACGAAAGAGATTAACTTTAAAAGAAAATTTTGAAATTGTAAGTGTAAGGGAATCTGAAAAACAGAAATTGAGTTTACGGATAACTTGCCGAATGTTTTAAAATAGGTCAAACACAAATGGGAGAAATTTTACGAAATAAAGAAGAAATAAGGAATTTGTGGATTACTAACTTCTAACGAGAACATCAAAAATGTGAAATTGAGGTATGCTGATTCTATTGAAATTGATTCTATAATTTTGAATTGATTTACTTCACTTCGTTCAAAAAAATTCCTATCCGTGAACCTTTGATTCGGGAAAAAAATTTAGAACTCGCCAAAGAACTTGGATTACAGGATTACACGATTTTAAGACTTTGGGTAGATGGCGGGAAAAGTTCCGATCTCGGCACAGCATCTCTTTCAAAACAATATGTGGAAAAGCAAAATTTGTAGCTCTGAAAAAAGTGGATGATTGACATGAATGACTACAATCAATTTGTGAAGGTTATGAGGAGAGAAACATTTTTAATGCCGAGGAAAGCGGACTCTTTTTCAGAATTTTTTCGAATAAGACTTTGTTCTTTAAAAAGGATGGCTGTATCGGCGAAAAAAATGACAAAAGAGTGAATCACTATTTTATTATGTTGCAATGTATAGGGGAATTTTAAATCCATCTTATAATTAAAAAATTTCTGAAACCCATGTGTTTCTCAACTTTTACATCCAATTTAATAAATTTGGTGTTATGTGGAGAGCGAATAAAAAAGCGTAGATAACTAGTTTTTTAGTGATTAAATGGTTAACTTCCTTTGATAATGGGATAAAAAAACAAAGAAAATTCTCTTGTTTTTGGACTGTGCAACTTCTCATCCAAAACATTTGAAATCGGACATCCCCCCCCCCCCCAAACACAACTTCCGTATGCCAAGGCGTTATACACAGTTGTAAAGCCTGGTAGAGAAAGCTTTTATTAGGCCACATTCTTTAGAAGTTAAATTCTACTAATACAGTTGAGAATAGCCTAAAATTAGTTAATGTTCCAGATGCTCTCGAATTAGGATTTCTTCAGCTGTAAAAAAATATATAACCGGAATGCGTACAACAATGTTTCAGAAAAGCAGACTTCATATTAAAAGAAAATGAAGCATTTCTGATAGAAATGAAGAACTATAGCAATAAGTGAATTAATAAAATGTATTAGAAGTGAAGAATTGCCGAAATGTCCATCAACATTGATGATGACCTACTGAAGAAGAATCAGTTGACGTAGGCGATTATATTTCTTCAGAATCTTCGACAAAAGCTGACTCTATTAGTGATATGAATCAGATACTGAAACCAGAGGATGTTCCCTGCAATATCAAGAATTTCCAAGAAGCGGCAAAATACAGTGAGCAGTTACACATTTCTTTTTTCATTTGCAAAAAAGGATGATTCAGAAGGATTAAAACTACTGTTAGCATCAAAACGTTACATAGAAAAATTAACTACATGTAATCGCAAAAAAAAGCAAACTTTTGTAACATATTTTTTCCGTCAGAATGTAATAAACAGTGGAAAAATGTATGTACAATTTCATTTCAGTTTTATTGCTTAAAAAAGTAATTTTAATTTCTGATTAATCATATAATAGAAATTCTAGGACATATAAAAGCCAATTAATGAAATGTTAAGCATTTCTTAGCGATTTTGTGAATCTCTGAAGTTTTCTCAATAGCGGACACCTCCGAATAGCGGACAATTTCTGCGCTCCCGATGTGTCCGTTATTTAGAGGTTTTACTGTATATACAGTAATTGTAGAATATGCTATGAATAAATATTCTCTGAGTAAATTCTATCAAAATTTTTCTTATAAAATGCTTCTTAAAATAAATACAACCTGTGCTGGAGCTTTTCATCTTTTGTGTGTTACCCTCTTTGTTCTTAATAGTTTTTATAGTTCATTAGTTTAATCATTATCAATTTTTAATAATAGCCTGCAAATTACTATTAAATATTCATTGTATATGTTTTTTTCCAGATCGAAACCCATGGAAATGGCTGCAACTGAAGGCGAACAAATTCAATTCAGTGGCCATACATTAGATAAAGCTATTAAAGCAAAAGTTCACCTAGAAAATTACTATTCAAATTTGATAGCCCAGCACATAGAAAGAAAAACAAGGTTGGTAGTTTTCTTTTATAGTGAAGTGCTCTGGATAATTTTTGAACCTCAATATTTTGTAGTTTGAAACAAATCTGTTTTAATCTATTATAATGAATAATATATTTATATTAATAAAATATATCTGGTAATTCTTTTTAAATTAATCATTAAGAAATATATATACATATGATATCTAAGTAAAACATCTTACTCTTGCTTCAGTCATCTTTATACTATTTATTTTTCTTAAGCATTGATTTTTAACATCATTGTGTTAGAATGTTTCTGTGATAAACTGACATAATTTAATTTTTGCAGGTCGTTTTTTTTTTCCCTATGCTTCATTATTATTATTATTATTATTATTATTATTTTTTTTACCTACAGAAGAAAAATGAGACATCAGCGTGTTTCACTTTCCCAGCCTAATCTATGCTGTTATTTCTTTCATGGTTTATCATTGAAAATTTACTGTTATCTGTTTGTCATAGTGCTTAGAATGTAATTTTTTTCTTTACATTCCTCACAATTGTCTGTAAGATTTCATCATTTTGTGTGTATTTATATGTAGGTCTATATTCATAGAATGTATGGCAATGTATATCTTGCCTTCCTATTAACAAACAGACAAATAATTCCTTAACATTCATAAGAATTATGTTCCCTGAGAACCTTATAAATGTTAGGACTATCTTCCTGTAGAACAGGAGGATTTAGGTTTCATAAAACTTTTATTAGAATAAGAAAGCATTTAAAAGAACAAAGAAAGATTTTTATTAACAATAAGTGCATAAGTAATGTGTATTTATGTACTCAATACATAAACAAGCATGGATAAATTTTATTTGTTAGACAGTGATTTGAAATATTTTGTAATTTTTTGTCTTTCAGAACACATTTATCTTTTTAAAAATTTTATAATGTAGAATTGGTCTTGATTTCTCGTTTGAACTTGAGGATCACTCTTCTTAAATGATCTCACTTGTCTATTAACATGTCTATTAGTGACCAACAGAAGATGCTCTTTCGTCTGCTTGTAGGCTATTCAAAATTTAACTTTTTTCAGAATGGTGTAAAATATTTTCACTGCTAAATTGCTACAATCCCAATTATCATTCAAATCCCAACATTTGCCTTTTTCTAAATTGACAAATTGATGGATTGGCTATCACATATAGTGAAGATTTATTTATTTTTTTTTTTTATTGACCATACGGAAAAAAAACTGAGTGAAAGAAAAAAATCGTGAACAATCAAGGCACACACTCGAAAAAGCTTAAGTTTTTTGTGTTTGCGAATAACTAAAAGTTGTGCATGTTAAGGGATTAGTGTACCCCTCTTGCTTGGAAAAGTTGTGAAATCATGTGAACTTTATTGTAAGCACTTTTAAAACAAATTTTATAATAAATGAATTCTGTGCATATTGCAGTTTCAAATATAAAACAACTAATTCTTCTATTTGCTTTTTGTATGGAAAAATTATGTTCTGTTTGAAATTTTATTAATTTATTTTGAAGTAAAAAATATGCAAGAACAAGGAGCACCATTCCTATGTTTGAGATTTAAAAAATATATTTCATGCTAGATTTAGTTTGTATTTACTTTTTATTTACTTAAATTTTATACATGTTATGAATTTTCTTTGTTTCAGACATGAGAAACTGGAAGAAACTATGAAAGAAGAAGGATTGAGTGAAGAGCAGGTTATTATTATTTTAATGAATTGCTTTTGTTCTTTGAAGTAATACATTTTTTTTTTTTTTTTTTGAAGTTGTGCATATTCAGTATATGTATGAGGGAGTGTGGGACAATTGCGGACACTGTTTCAGAAACTGTAGTGAAATTATGTATTTATAAACAGTGATAGCTGATAGTGCAATCTACTCCTGAAGATATTTTGGAATTCATGCATTGAACAGATAAGAATTTATGTCCCTTTGTTTCCACAAGGTTGCTGTAATGCAGAGCTGCCAACTGCTACGAAAAAATCGTAGTTGCTACGATTTTGAGCCACAAACTACGATGCTACGAAAATCTGTCTAAAACTACGATTTTCTGGAAAAAAAAAAAAATGCGAATTTTGTCACAGGATCACTCGATAAATCACGAATTTCGTCACAGGATCGAGCTAAGAAACGCGAATTTCGTTACAGGATCGCTGAAAAAACGCGAATTTCGTAAAAAAAAATTGGCGGGAACAAGCAAATTTTGCCAAAGTATCGCCGAAAAAACCTGAATTTCAACAACAATCATTCAACTGATTGCTGAAAAAATGTGAATTTCGTCAAAGGATCGTTCAGGGGTGATTCTAGTCTGAAATTTCGGAAAAATTAAGGCAATGATTTCCGAAAAAAAAAAAAAAAAATCTGTCATAAATCCGAAAATTTGGACATTAAGTGTATCGGTATTTCGGCAAATGATCACCGAAAAAAATCAATCTCGTCATTCGTTCGAAGAAAAGTCGCCAATTTTGTCGAAGGATTGCGGGAAAAACGTGACTTTCGTCTGAAAAGCGCGAAAAAATAGCAAATTTCGTCAAAAACATTGCGAAACACTGCAAATTTTGCTAAAAGATCGCGACGGCAAATTTTGTCAACAGATTGCGGGGAAAACGTGACTTTCGTCAGAAAATCACGAAAAAACGGCAAATTTCATCAAAAACATTGCGAAAAACGGCAAATTTCATCAAAAGATCGCGAAAAACGACAAATTTCGTCATAAACATTGCGAAAAACGGCAAATTTCGTTAAAAGATCGCGAAAAAACGGCAAATTTTGTCAACAGATCGCAGGAAAAACGTGACTTTCGTCAGAAAATCGCGAATTTCGTAAAAAAAATCACTGAAAAAATGTTAATTTCGTCTAAGAATTGCGTGAAAATGCGAATTTCGTCTAAGGATTATGTAAAAAACACAAAAATCGCCAAAAAATTGCTGAAAAAACATGAAATTCTTCAAAAGATTGATGAAAAAACACAAATTTCTCCAAAATTTACTGCATTGGGTTAAAAGATTGAAACCGGATTCCTTTTACTAATGTAGAAAATTTGCCACAAAACATGAAAATAAATTAAGTTTTAAAACTGCTTTCAAAAGATCCAAAAACTGGCTTCAAAGTACATAACTTCAGGCATAGATATCCTCCTGCCAAATCTTGTAGCTTCGCATCGCAGCAGTTTCTTCGCAAAACAGTTCACGCAGAAACAAACATCTATGTTTATTATTATGATATAATTTTCAATCTGAAACAATATACTGAACTAACTTTTCGAAAATTTGTGTAACCCGACCTAAAATAAAAAACAATTAGTACAGACCCGACATGCAGGGTTGTATCAGCTTACTCGACCTGATGAAGGACTCTAACTCAGACATTTTTCTTTGGAAGATATACCCGTAGTTCCATCACCCCCTGCCCCCAACCGCCTTGGAATCTTTCAGAAATTTCACTGTGAAGTTCAGAAATTTGGCATAGGAGTAGACAGAGCTTTAATTGAATAGGAATAATTATGTTTAATCAATCCCAACCGCAAAAAAAAAAATAGCAAAAACAAAAGAGTCTCCTACTTTGTGCGCTTATGGATATACACATGTGTTTAATTGATTAGTATTTGCTCGCTTAAAATTTACAGCGTAAAAAAACAGCCACCAACCAACCTTCAGATAAATTTGAATTTGGTGTGCTACTATTTCTCATTTTCAAAGATTGGCAGGTCTGGTAATGTTAGTGTAACAATTTATAAGTATATTTTTTAAATACAGTGCACTCCCGATTATCCGGATTAATCACCGGGAGGGGTCACATGAATAATAGAAAAACACGGATAATCCGAAAACTTCTTTTCATTAAAGAAAAAATCAACATCAGTACAAAAATATAAAAATTACTTACATTGGCATGCTGTATAACATTAAACTAGTAATTTTCCTTTTAACATTTACTGCTTAAAAAAATCTGTAATGCGTTGCTGCTTCTGCTGTTCGTTTATTTCTTATCGTATAACGACACATATTTTACAAACCACAGTAATGTCACCGTAATAAAATCCTCTTTGTTCCGTATATCCCCTATATCACGTACAGTTTGTAATCCAATTTGATAATCCTTTGATAATTTGCTAACTGATTTCCATTATAAAGTTTTTGAAGGATTTCTAATTTTTGTTTAACACTTAAAACTTTTCGTTTTCATTTCACACCAATCATTTTTACCAGTAAAAAATTTCACGCAACTAACTGACGATAAACAAGTGCAAAAACTAAAGAAACACGTGCGAAAGTGGGAGAGCACAGCTGAAAGGCTATTGTACAAACAAAATTCCGATCCCTTCCATCCCCTTCAACCCTACCCTTCAAATAGGTTCCAGAGCGTTCGATTTGACCTCTACGCACTTCACATTACTATCAGCTAAACTGGACAAGATTCTAATTCACATCGACATCGATTTTGCAGGCATGATAAGCTTGAAAATGTTTCTCTTAAATTTTTTTTGTGAGTCAGGAATGA
Organism: Maratus michaelseni; assembly: GCA_963931845.1. Lineage (NCBI taxonomy): Eukaryota > Metazoa > Arthropoda > Arachnida > Araneae > Salticidae > Maratus > Maratus michaelseni. The sequence continues at coordinate 89,990,839 of OZ007597.1, read as the reverse complement.
GCACAGATAATCCGCACACGGATAATCGAGAGCATACTGTATAAAAAGTAAAATTATTTTACTTTGTTGTTAAGTGTTGATAATAAATAACAATTTATAGTTGTCTGTCCTTTCATAAATATTTATAATAATTTATTTCATCTTTAATGATTTTAATTAATGATTTAATGATGGAGTTTTTATCATATGTCACTCAAAGATATGTTTTCTTTTTTCATTATGCACAGTCGATGAGGGGAAGGGAAAAAAACCCATATTTTAATCATCCAATTAAATTATCCCAGGAAAAATGGAAATAGCCATTCAACTGGAAGTTATATGTTCTTTCAATTTATGTTTTAAAACAAATAAGCTTAGATGATGTCTATACAATGAAATTCTATCAAACTCTGAAATTTTCAATACAAGTCGATGAGGGGAATACATAAAACCCATCTCATCAAATTATCCGAGGAAAAAATGGAAATAGCCATTCAACTGGAAATTATATGTTCTTTCAATTTTTTTTTTTTTTAATAAGCTTAGATGATGTCTATACAATGAAATTCTACCAAACTCTGAAACTTTCAATACAAACATGTAATGTTGACATCATATTTGACTTTTGTGGTAAAATTTACCACAGGGGATACCAAATAGAAAGTTATTCAAACAAGTAATTTAAGAATTATGAAGATTTAAAGTTTGGAACTCCTAATGTTAATTTCATATTAAATCATTGCAAGGTGGATAGTTTTTAAAGCATAACTCAAGGACTACTTGGCAGAATAAGCAGTAATTTTTTATACACATATTTGAAGCTTCTTCTTATTGATATCTGTTAAAAAAAAATTATAAGTTATAATTTATATTTAATTGAAAAATTAATTACAAAAAATAAATTTTTGAAAAAAGTATGACCCTAAATTTTTGGAGAAAAAAAAATGAATTTCTTAAACAGAAATCTATTTCTAAAAGCTTCAAATATGGGAATAAAAAATTACAGCTCATTCCATCAAGTAGATTTTTAATTATTCTTAAAAAAAAAAAACTACCTGCATTGCAATTTGTTTTGCAACGATAAAAAATGAATTTAACATTAGAAGTTTCAAACTTTAAACCTTCATAATTCCTAAACTACTTGACCAAATCATTTTCCATTTGGTATGCTAAGATAAAATTTACTGAAAAAGCCAAATATGAAATCAAAATTATGTGTTTGTATAGGAAAATTTCAGAGTTTGATACAATCTCAGTATGAAGACAACACTTCAAAGCTTTTTTTTTTTTTTTTTTTTTTTTTTTTTTTTTTTTTTTTCTAAACATTAATTAAACGGAGATATAATTTTTAGTTTTTAGCTACATCAATTTCAAAGCTTAAAATGTGTGGTATGTTATGTTCTTTTTTTTTTTTTTTCCTTCTTTCTTTGGTTGACTATATTTTAGCAATATAAATATGTATCAACATCTATCAATAAAGATTCACAAAATTCTCAGAGACAATTAGTATCATTTGTAGGCCATGTTGAAAAAATTGAAATTATACGAATGAATTGTCTAAGGAGGTGTGAATTAGAGTTGGTCGCACTGATATAGGAGAAAGGTCATTTGTTGATGGTATTGATATTTTATTGAACTTTAAAACTCCAAAATAAGTCAAAGATCTTGTTTATTAGAATTTTAAGAGGAAAAATTCAGTCAGGTGAAATATAACAGCCTAAAGCATACATAATAGATGTATTCAATTTTTGATTAAATTAACTTTTTAAAATTATGTACTTTTTATATTTGTTTACAATTTAATATATTTGTCCATGCCCAACTATCCCAACCTAACCTTTTTAAAAATTAAACCTTTTCTGAGCTATCTATAGTTGTTTAATTTTTATTCTGTTAACAGATCTAGTTATATATATATATGTTATATAAAAAATTTATTTTCTTCGCAAATCCTTCGCATTTATTTTGCATTAGTCCTTTAAATTAATCTAACTTCTGACATAGTCGGTATTTCCTTAATTCTTAATAATATTTATTCTTATTTAATGTCCTTTTAAAAGTAATAACCTGTATATTAATAATTATCTTATTCCAAAAATTAATCTAAAATTTTAAGTTTATTCGTAACTTTTATCAGCTCCCCAATCTATAAAATTCTGAGAGACGCACGCCTTTGTCATTTCGAATGTTTTTAAAAGCCTTTTTTTAAAAAATTCCATGCTCTGCTTTCGCGCGCTGGGTATTTTTCACTTCAAAATAAATGCACGGCTACGAGAGGAATGGAATTCTTTCGTGTTGGGTCTTCTCCCTCGTGCCTCATTCGCTTGGCTGGAGCTTGCCTCTCACTCATTGGTTTGTGCACTCGTGACGTCGTATTCTGTATCACTACGCTCCGTGAACAAAACTGGCTTGCACACTTTTTGAGAGCAGATTTTTGACGTGTTTGGAAGTGTAACCAAATGGTTGTCTGGTGTTGTAGTCACATAGAATTTTCATACAGCTCTTTAAGATCTTTTAAACGATGTAGTGAGCCATCGTGAAGCCTGAGGGCTATAAGTTTATACCTAATACAGTGGGAACTGTTACTTGCATTGCTCTTGTTCATAAATAAACGATTTGTCTGGAAATTAGCTGGTCTTTATTGAAGAAACTCTTGTGGTATCCCATCCTTGCCTAAACTCCTCGCCATGATTATTGATTACGACTGCAATCATTCACCTTCTTGAACAAACTGCCATTTTTTCATGGAGTAAAAAACCATCTTCGTAAAAACACCACATATATAACATTAAATTTAATAAAAACTAAACAACAATAATTAATCAAATTATTCCCAAGTGACCCACTCATCTACTAACTTATTGATTGATTTTTGTAACTTTTGATAATAACTCTAATTGCACAATATTTAAGAATAAGACGTGGTTTTTTGCAGATTTCTGTCAACAGTTTGGTATAAATAACAAATTTGTTATTTTAATCAGATTTTCAGGGACATGAAAATCCTGACGTGGTGTCAAGAGGGAGTATTTAAGATTAATATTTATTTCTATGCAGAAAAGATTTTTAAATGACAAAATTAACCTTGAAAGAAGTTTAAAATGTTAACAAATCTCTACTGCATAACTTTTGGCATATGGGTCGGATTTGAAATCACTGGGCTTGGGCTCCGAGAAAATGCTCAAACTTATCTCTACTCTGTATTTCTCACTAAAGGTTATGAATCATGATAAACTTATCACGAGTGTGTTTTTGTTTGTTACCAAAATATTAAGTATAAAATAAAATGAAACTTTTTTAACTTTAGTCTCCCAAGCCACAAAGTTTTATGCCAATATGTTTTTCAAAGAAAATCTACCAGTGGTATAGAATGATGTTAATAAGAAATGTTCCAGAGAATGTAATGATCGAGTAGCTAATGAATCTTAATTCATACTTGCCAACTTTTATACTTTAGGTGTAAAATTTACACTTTTTAACAATTTTTTATACTTTTACACTTAGGATACTTATTTTTAAACTTTCTGTAAAGTTTTACCCAAGTGTAATTTTTTTCTTCCTTAAATTACAAATTACTTTTTAACTAGTTTTAATAATGATAAATGCTGAATGTAAGGAGACATATAGTATTTTTAAAAGAATAATTTAAAGTTCCATTGTGCAAAGTCATCATAGGAAATCTTTTAATTTTCATTGTTTATCAAATGAAGTCATGTTTTGAATAAAGTTTTACTCAGATGTTCTTTAAAACCAATATTTAAAAAACAAAACAAAAAAAAACCTATGTTTATGTTTTTAAAATCAGTTTCTTAGTGAGTGTTATAATGTTTAAAAAATTTTTCTCATTAAAAAAATCTTTATAATGGTAAACAGTGTATTAAAAAGTAGCCAAATATTATGTGCTTAAAAATGACGTTTATGCGTTACTTTAAAAAAAATTCAGCATAATAGACCCTTGGTCATATATTCTTATGGAAAAAAATTATTGTAATATAATGATTACGCATCATTTTACACTTTTCCTTTTTCAAAAGTTGGCAGATATGTTAATTTAAAAAACAAAACAACAGCAATAAAAAAAAAAGCAGAGAGAAGAAGTAACATTCATTCTACTTTTCATGGACAGTGCCATCCCACTAATAACATTTATAGTGATCTAAAAATTGTGTTTTTGTCTCAAACACTACTGCATTCTGTCACCATTGCATTTGGGAATTATGTTTTATTATAAAAGTGTCAATTATTTAGATTTTAATGTGATATAATTTTATTTTTATTTATTTTTTTTAATATTGAACTTCTGAATAACGACTACTCCAGAGTATGGTTCCTTTTTCACAGTCCCAGTCATACCAATATTCAGAAGTTATACTGCATATTGTGCTGTTAAACATTATTTTTTAGGAATTTATTTTAAAATTATTTTTTCCTCTCTTTCTTTTCTTATATAGAAACAGGAAAAAAGAAATCAGCATGCTCTGAAAGAGACAGAATTTCTCAGACTAAAAAGGTCAAGACTTGGTGTAGAAGATTTTGAACCTTTAAAAGTCATTGGCAGAGGTGCATTTGGTGAAGTTAGATTGGTTCAGAAAAAGGATACAGGACATGTATATGCCATGAAGATATTACGTAAAGCAGATATGTTAGAAAAAGAACAGGTAAGCGATAATATGTATGTTATTAAAGCACAGTATTTGATGGTTTGTCTTTACAGTATTTCACAAGCATGAAAGAGTTCCTCCTAAAGGAGGAATTCCACCTTTTTAGAAGCAATTTTGGACATCCTCTGAATTGATGGAAAATTGCAATGAAACTATTGGAAGCATATAAGAGGGGTGGTAGGTCGGGGAAATTTAATAATCAGACATCTTGTCTACTCAAATCCTTGGAGTTTGTTTCTGAATTGCTGTGCAAAAGAGACATCAAATCAATGGTGAGCTTATATTATAAGCATCTGAAAATCAAGTAAATAACGTTGAAGTGTCTTTTCTGAATGAATTTTTTTTAGACTTTAAAGGGGAAAGGAAGTGAGTTTGGTGCCATTGTACAGATGAAAAAAATTCCACCTTTTTTCCCTATTGCTATTTTCATGCCTGATTTCAAAAGAAAGGGCAAACTATTTTTTTTACATATTTGTCAGTGTTGTCTTTTTACTTGCTTTATCCAGAGATAATGGATGGGGAATTACACCAATCTGCTCACCACTGGCAAGTGAATTTTTAGGCATTCTTTTAAAACTGCAAGTTATAGAAAATACGCCAAAAGCTTATACATGTTCGTTGGCAGTATTTCAAATTTCTCAAAATTGTTGCGATGTAAACACTGTACTAAACTTCTTTACCATTAATATCAATTATTCTTTTTATTTTGTTAGAGTTAGACTAATTTTTAATTTCAGTTCTATTAAAGTTAACTTTTTTCTGTAAATGAGAATTGAAAAATTTGATGGTAATAATTTCAATTGTTTTGACCCAGAGTATTATCCGAATCATTAGTTTGGCTGTTATTTCTGTTCTTATGGTATTGAGATCATAGTTCAAATTAGTTTTTATTCAAATCCCAGCCAAGCCATCATTTTTATTGTGGGAATGAAGAATAGCAAAATAACCACAATATTTCAATTGATCACACTGGATTTGAAGACGAAGGAAACTTTTTAATTAAACCAACAGTACAAAGAAAATAAACCATAGATAATGGGATAATGTGTTAATACGGTTCAATATGGCTACAAGCTGACTTTACAATAACATTACAGAGAAGCACTTTTGCTTTCTCGCATTATACAAAACCAGCCAACTCAGCTAATAAGCCTTGTATAAAAACTCCTGGGATACTATTGTACTGATGACATCCATCATCAACTTAGCTCATGAATCTTTTTCCACAGTTAAGTTAATATTGCACATTGTTCATTTTTCTCACATTTATGATAGAAAGCAAGATGAAAGAATGCAAGATATATTTAAGTATGTAAGCAATATGTATTTAAGCATAAGAAAGAAAAAAGTAATATAATTATGGTATATTCAGCATAAATGAATAAAAAAAAAAATTAAGTATTACTTTAACCACAAGCTGGACTTTGTCCGTTTAGACAGTCATTTGGGAGCCATTAGAAAATCTTTTTTTGTTTTAATTACAGAGTAAACACTATAAAAATCTTACCTAAATGTTATTCAATAATCTAATAATTACGTTGAAAAAAAAAGTATTTTAATCTTAAATGCATTTATTACAAAGTGATTCATTTTCATTAAGAATGCATGGCTGATCAAATTAACTGCCTTAGCTAGCAAGATTATTAATAGAGTAAAAAACTTACTAAAATGATTTTTTCTGCTGCAGTATTTCCAGAAAACCAGTAACAGCCATTTCACGACATAATTCACTGTTTTTCCATTTCAGAAATCAATATGCAAAAAATCGAGTTGAGTTGTCTAAAATTTCGCTTTTAAAACTGAAATCGGACTTCATTGGTTCATAAGCAAATGATGTCAAAGGTGTTTTCTAATTTTATTCTCTGCATGTAAATGAAGTGTATATTGTTCAGCATGGTTTTTGGAATGATATAAATCTCAATCAATTATTTTTCAGAGGTTTGTTTACATAGAATGAAATTTTGAATGACAATAACTTCAAATATAAACAGTTTAGAAGATAGCTCATACTTTTATGCAGTTTTATTTGAAAAGGTAATTTTGAGAAAAAAAAATGACAGACTGGTATATGAAATGCAAAGCAGTCAGACCCATATCTGTATAGGACAATCACACGATTTGTGATATTTTTTATTTATGTGTGTATGATGTGATGATTCCGTTTTTTTTTTTTTTGGCAAGTCTTCCAGTAAGGCAATGTTTTTTACTTTTTTTTTGTTTTCCAAAAATAATAAAATATTTAATATTATTAATATAATAAAATTAATAGGTATTAATTAAATTAATCCATTTTTCTTTGTGAATTTTTGCATATGTTTAGTATTAATAAAACTTTTTTAAAGCTTTATACATCATTGTAGGCAGTATTCATCATTGGCTTATCATTTTTATGTCTAGTTAGAATTTTACACCAGCATTTCCATTTGGTGCCAAATGTCATCCCATTAACTCAGTACAAAAAGAAATGTCAAGGAAATTATTTTTACTATGTCTTCTTGACATTACTTAATTATATGTTAAAAATTCTCCTGGCTTTTGTATTTAGATTATTTTTCTGTTTAAAGTGATAAAAAGTATGTCAGAAGGTATATTGCGTGGTTTTCTTTGAACCTTGCGTTAATACAGGTCAGGATCCCTTAGAAAGACCCCACGGAGGGCACTCCCCCTAGGGCCTATATCTCTCATGTTGATAATCGGCTGTCATAAAATCAACCAACCAGAAGGTATATTGGCCCAAATGCATACAATTCTTTGAAAAATTGCATCTATATATTTTGGTTTATTGGGATTTGTGTATCCCTTTAATCAATTTCTAACATTTTAATGTAACTTTTAATAAAAAGGCACATAGTTGTGTTCTTAATCTTGTTGTTGTTATTATTATTATTATTATTATTATTATTTTGTACTAAAATCAGCTTTTTAATTTATGTTCCTGCCTGAAAACATGCTTCATTGTAATTTCAGGTTGCTCATGTCAGAGCAGAAAGGGATGTGCTGGTAGAAGCTGATCATCAATGGGTTGTGAAAATGTATTATAGTTTCCAAGATGCCATGAATCTGTATTTGATTATGGAGTTTTTACCAGGAGGTGAGTTAAGTATTATTTTTGTTTTGACCAATTTAAACTGGCTGTTTGTTAATTGTTATAACTTTGTATTATGATTAAAGATAACAGTATTTTTCTTTTTGAAAATGGTTTTTCTATTAAATAGTTTTTTCAATAGGGACATAATATATATATATATATATATATATATATATATGTATATATATATTTGCCTATATGCTAAAGAAACCCCTCATTGTTACAAAGTTTAAACAGCACCCATATTTTCTGTTTTTAAAATATTCATTCTGTTCATTATCACATAAGGTTGAAAAAAGTTTGAATAATAAATATAATTGTTGAAACTGTAAATCTATCTAGTAGCAAAATCCAGTAATGCTGAAGCATTATTATTATTATTATATAAAATGATTGTAACCTTTACAATAAACAGAATTTGCATTTACAAATGTCTGGTGGATATATGAGTTGTTATGATTTAAAATTTTACTCTTAATTTATTCAGTATTTTAATATTTAACTTTAATTTATTCATCCATTTAATTAAACTCATTAAATTCATTTAAATTAATTAAGCTAAGTTTCATTTTTGCATTTTAAATCAAACATTCTTTTAAATTGTGTACTTTTGGTGAGAGTATAATTTAATTTCAGAATCTTTCCATTACATATGTTTTAAAATATTCATTTCAAATTTAATTTACAATTTATTCACTTTGCAATATTAATTAAACTTCATTTCAAATTATCTAAAATAAAAATATTTCTGACTTACTTTTTCTAACTTTTAAATAATATCCATTTTTCTTAAATAACAGACAGTATAAAATTAATAATTATTCCAAAATATAGCGTATTTCCTTTTTAATAATAATTATTAAAAAATGTTTAATCGCTAATTTTATTCTTTTCAGAAAGTTCAAATTCACTGATTTTGATCAATGCAAAATCTTTCAGAATCGCGAAACTTTTCCAAATATCATTTCAAAATTTCTAAGTCCAATAATCATTTTTCAAAATTCCTTAAATTAAATATTTTTACTTTCAAAACATATCTGGTGGAAAGAACTTTTTATTTTATTTCATTTGCTAAAATTTCATTTATTTTCATCCATAAGTTTTGCAGTTATCGATTTTTAATTATTTTCTGTTATTTTATTTTGAAGATGGTACATTTTCGCTACGAGAGTCCATTGACAGATTTTCAGATGTCTTCATGTAAACAAGAACCTTTTTTCCTGCGTATTTTGCGTAAGGTCGTTTTGGTAGCACTCCAAGGTCGCGATCGAATGTTCGAAATACTATTTAAATGCTGTTGCTAGGGGTAGACGCGTCAGTGAGAGTTCTAGCTGTAACTTTGACTACGGTCTGTTGGGGGTTTGTTCAGTAACATTCATCCGGTTCCTATTTTCTCATTGGTTATTCCGTAACCGCCGGAATTTTTACCTGAGGGGGAGATTGTAAAGAGTATTCAGTTCTACTAAAATTTCTACAAGATGTAGGCGCTACAATATTTCGTTATCCGGGCTTTGCCATTTTCTTTGGCGAAAGTTAGGACTCCGGAATAATATGAATGTGACTGATTTTAGCAATATAATTTGGTATCTAAAAGTTATGATGAATGGAGACACTGGTGTTCAGATATGGGCCGTAACATCATCTTTACTTCATATGCTGGTTCATTATTTCTGTGGCTGAATTACCAATTTAGTTTTCTTCAAGTGTTACTCCTTCAATAATCCTACCTCGGAATATTCAAACTTACCTTATTCAACAGTTTGATTGTACAGCTTTACTGACGGAAATTGGATTTATTTTGTGTTGAAACTTATGAATGCATTGATGAGATATTCTTACCCATCTCTTATTACCAGACATAACTACTGCATAAATATAATCTAGCTTCCTAAATCTTGCTGTCAATATCCTAAAAACTTTCATCATTCATTGCTTAATTACAACTTTTTAACGTTGGAGATCAGAACCGGGTTTTAAGAACTTTCAAACAATAGACTTAGACTTAGACTTAAAGATGGGGGGTTCGAAGAACCTAGCACTCCGACCAGAGGTCTATTGTACTAACCCCAGAAAATAGTCCTAAAAAAGGCCAGTAGCTGAAGCAAAATTCAGCAGACATCTCAAAGGAATGTCATAAAGCTCCCAAGGTTCAATTATATGGCGACCAAGGTGCTCAAACCTATAGGCAGAAAACCCCTCACACTCACATAAAACATGCATGGTCGTTTCCTCCATATAATGGCAACCCCTACACGTTGGATCATTTTTTACACCCATAACTGTAAGGTGCCTTTTCAAAGGGCAATGCCCCGTTAAAAGACCAATGGCTTTCCTAATGCCATTCCTATTCAGCATTAAAAGTTCCTTGTGCCTAACACTAGGACAACCACGGTTAAGCTCCTTTGCTTGCCGCTGTCCTTTAATGTTACGCCAGTCATAATACTGCTTCTTTCTAAAGATCTTAAAGACAGTAGTCCTAATAAGATTACTTGAAATTCCAATAGCTGGTTCTGGACCAGCAAAAGGGGTAGCAGATCCCTTCCTTGCCAATTCATCAGCCAACTCATTACCAGAAACACCTGAATGCCCAGGTACCCAGTAGAGAGTGACCCTGTTGTCAATTGCCAGTTGGCATAGTAAAGTATAACATTCCCAAACTATATGGGAGGAAATAACAGTTTTACTCAAAGCAAGTAATGCCGCTTGACTATCAGAACAAATGTGAACACATCTTTTCCTACAGCCAATGTCTAAATAAATTCTGCAGCACATCAGAATGGCAAAGACTTCAGCCTGAAAGACAGTAGAAAAATTGCCCAAAGAACACGAGTACTTAATGCCATCACCAGGGCAACAGACACCAGCACCAGTGTTCTTGTTCATCTTTGAGCCATCCGTATACCAAATAGAGCACTTCCTACCAATATGGGTAGGAACCGAATCCCAATCACCACGTGAGGGCAAAAGAGTTTGAAAAGGTTTATCAAAGGCATACTTTACAGGCATGCCATCACTAGGCATACCAAAAAGAGGATACCCAAGAACATCACCATCAAAATTTTTCCAAGACAAATGGTCTGAATAGGACTTCCAATGACCTAAATACTTAAGCCTCCTCATGCATATGATAGCCTCAGCTTCCATACACATATTGAGAGTATACAGCCCAAGCAGAAGCTCAATGGAAGCTGTAGGAGTGGTTCTGATACAGCCAGTCATAGCAATACAGACCATCCGCTGAAGCTTGTTTAATTCTTTTTTAGCTGAATCCAGCCTTGTCCTAGACCACCACACAATGGAACCATAAGTAATAATAGGACAAATGATCATCCTATAAATCCAGAGGATAGTCTTCGGACGTAAACCCCAGGTTCTGCCAATAGCACTTCTACAGGTCCAAAAGACTTTTTTTGCCCTATTCAGACAAAATTCAAAGTGCTTCTTCCAACTCAGTTTAGAGTCAAAGTAGATGCCAAGAAATTTGACATCCTGAGAGCATGTGAGTGCCTGACCAAAGAAGACAATATTTTGCACATCAAGATCTCTCATACTCGTAAAGGCAACCATTGTGGTTTTATGTGGATTAGCTGAGATCCCTTCATTACAGCACCATTTTTCAATACGTCTAAGTGCATCAGACATAATGTAACAAATAGTTTTTATAAATTTGCCTCTAACAATGACAACAACATCATCAGCATAGCTAATACAAGACAAGCCTGAAGAAGTTATGTCATTCAAAAGAGAATCAACAACTAGGCACCAAAGAACAGGCGAGAGAACACCCCCCTGTGGACACCCAGCATTTGCATGGACAGTGTAACTGTCCCCACCAAGAGAAGCATTAATGTACCTAAAAGATAACAGAACCTTGATCCAGTTGACGATAGTTGCATCAACGCCCCTCCTATTTAGGGCCCGAAGGACAGTGTCAATAGGGACCTTGTCAAAAGCACCCTCAATATCTAAGAAGATTGCCAACGCAACTTCTTTGGACTTCAAAGTCTTTTCCAAAATAAATGAAAGACTATACAGAGCTGTATCAGTAGATCTGCCAGGCTGATAGGCATGCTGAGAGTCTGAAAGCGGAAAAGCATTCAGCACTGTTTCTCTAATAAACCTATCAATAAGCTTCTCCATTGTTTTTAACAGAAAAGAAGTGAGACTAATAGGTCTAAAAGATTTAGCCTCATAGTAATTATCTTTCCCTGCTTTTGGAATAAAGATAACCTTAGTATGCCTCCAGGCACTTGGAATATGTCCATAGGCAATACATGCCTTGAAAATTCTACAAAGTACCGGAGCAAGGAGCTGAACACCTTCCTGAAGAAGGGCAGGAAAAATGCCATCCATACCAGGCGTTTTGAAAGGCTTGAAGGACTTAATAGCCCAAACAACCCTATCATAGGTAACAACCTTCTTTGCAGTATCCCACTTTCTCTTCCCACAACTGTTTGTTGAGATGGGAGAGAGGGGAGTAGCAGCAGTGACAACATGAGAACCTGGAAAATGAACACTCAGCATTTCAGCTAATGTTTCCTTTCCAGTAGTAGTAAAGTTGCCATTTGAAAGCTTAACAGTATTTAAGCTACAGTTTCTGTTCTTGGCCATAATCTTTACAATTTTTGCCGTTGTAGAAACATCATTAATGCCATTACAAAAATTCCTCCAAGAATTTCTCTTGGCATCCCTAATGACTTTATTATATGCGGTGAGAGAAGCTTTATAGGTTTCCCAATCACCACTCTTCTTAGCTCTATTAAAGAGCTTTCTGCACTTGCTACGTAAAATACTGAGCTCTTTAGACCACCAAGGAACTAACCTTGGTGAGTCAGTAACAGTAGCATTACAATTTTGATAATACGACTGAAGGATGGCATGTTGCAACTGGTCAACGGCCAGCTCCAAGTCGGCTATCGAGGACAACTTACCAACTAGGTTGTTCAAGGAGCCCTCCAGATCTTCATAATAGGAACCCCAGTTAGTCATTCTGGGGTTCCTACCTTCTGTTACAATTCTTGTAGGTCCTGTAACAGAAAAAATGATTAGTCGGTGATCAGACATAGTTACCTCATCAGACACCTTCCAATCCTTAATGTAATTATAGCAAGAGCTATTGCATACAGTAAGATCAATGACCTCCCTTTTATTCTTTGTTACAAAGGTAGGTTCATTGCCCCTATTAATAAGACAAAGGTTAAAACCTAATATGTCTTCAAGAAGATCTTCACCACGCTTGTTGCAGTCAGTACTGCCCCATATAACATGGTGAGCATTAGCATCACAACCAATAATTAATTTCTTTTTATCCTCAATACAGTGCTCAATAAGAGCCTTCATTTTCCCTGAAAGAGGATCCTTTTCTTCATAAGGAAGATAGGCAGACATTAAGATGATTTCATCTTTATGTCCCTGAAACTCATAAATAACCCTGATAGCAACATTGTCACCATCCAGATAATTAATAAGATTTAACACATTGAGCCTAGAGCTAATAAGTATGCAAGCCCTAGGCCTCACACAGGTAGCATCATAAAAGATTTTATACCCTTTAATATTCAGACCCAGGATTCTACCATTAAGGGTCCAAGGTTCCTGAACTAATGCAATGTCATAATCACCTCTAGTCAACCCCCTGCCAAGAATGGCCGATGCAGAGCGACTATGGTGAAGATTGATCTGTGCTACTTTACAGCTGCTATCCATAAACAAGTTATAGAGGCAGCAAGAAAATTAGGAAGAGGTACCACCCTTCCCATCAACATCAGGTAAGGGTTTAACCTGCTGATCCTGCTCATTCAAAACCTGCAATTCCATTTCAATCTCACCCATAGATAAGGGTGAGTCTGGTTGAAGGGTTCCTTCAGAACTGGTATCAATCACCAAATCACTAATTTTAAGCAATTCACTATCTTTATCAGAAAGAATATCGGAATCACTTACCTGAGAGGAGGTTGTCTGTGTTTCAGTCAGACTCTCCTTCTCCTTCACCTTGGTGTTGGGATCATTTATAATTTTAAATGTTCCTCTATCCAGGCCTGTGTATGCACCAAAGTTTGCCCGCTTGATCGCTTCGGCAGCCTCCCGGTCAACCTCAAAGATCCATCGTATAGAATGTGGTTCTACCAACTTGTGGAGAACACGCCATTCTTCCGACTTCAACTCCGGGTTTAACCGGTTGATCCGCTTTAGCAACAAATTGGGCTCCTTTGTGTACACATCTCTGGTCTTAAATGCCACCTTCACAGGCTTTGGTAGCTCACTGGCATTCATAACTTTGAGTGTCATGCCACCAATAACCTCCTTGTTGTTATCAAATACCTTTTTGAGCCAGTCCCCAGTTTCAATATCATCACAGTAAATAATCATGGATCCAGCCTGCAATGCAGATCTCTGAATTTTAGGCATAAGATCCCCAGAAGGGATCAGGTCAACTTGTTTCAGGATCTCCATCTGAATGCAGTTGAAATCTTCAACAGAAAGCTTTTCGGAAGGAAAGAATTCCCTCACGATAGCCATCTTGACTGCCTTCACCGCATGTGCAAATGACCATGGCCGGTTTTCCGTCCGTGGTTTCTTTGACAATGCTGTTTGTGCAGGAGAAGGAGTTGAAACCTCAAACCTAAGTCTTTTGGTTCCCCTACCTTCTCTTCTTCAGTTGGTTCAACTGCTGAGACTTTTAGCTTCTTCTTTTGTGCTCTGCGCTTATTGCGCTTTTGAGTTTTTGTGAGTTCTACCCGCCCCCCAGCTGCAGTGTTAGTGTGTTGCAAGCTAGTGCTCGCATCGCCACTTCCACCAGCAGCAGGGTTGCTGGTTTCCTCCTTGGTGCTAGGACCCGGCTTCAAAGCCGTTTCACAAGCTGATTGGGTACCTCCCAGGGGAGAACCCAACCCTTTCTGCTTTTCTTCTTGTTTTTTTGTTTTTATATCATCCATAATTGGACCGGAGAACTGGGAGGAACAGAAAGGTCCACACCTGCTAACCTCCCTGTACAGGTGTAAGGCGTATGGTCAACGAGGTTTCGCCTGGTTCCTCGAGGGGACCGTTAGTGACATCATATACCCCAGATGCCATTCATCCCTTCAGCACGGTACCACACACCTTGGGATTGGGAGCCTATTTTAGTCGCCTCTTACGACATGCATGGGCTACATTGGGACTATTCTAACCCGGTCACCACACGGGTGACTTTCAAACAATACATACTGAACTGAGCCAGCAATATTATTTCAATATGACTTTACTACATCTACTAAGAACTGAAATATTTGCTTAATGAAAATATAATATTCTGATAATAAGCTATATGCAATATTTAAAATAATATTATCTAAAGATATAGGTTACATTTATCAGTGATTTAGCAGCTATTTGTCCTCGATGCATTTGTATTGTCAGAAGAGCATATATCTTACATATGTTATTAAGATATTTGTATTGAAGTTATGAAGTGATTTGTTTATTTATTGTGGTGCACTATTCTGTGAATAAATATCTGCTTAGCTTCATTCTGGTGAGTTTGTCTTTTTATTTTTATTTTAATGCTATTCAGCTCTTATGGGGATGATGGAATAAATTCTATTTCATATATTATAAAAGTATAATTTAACTTAAGAATTAATTTTAATATTTCTCAGATGTATTTAACGTAATCTTAAACTTTAATTTTTATGACTTCGCTTCGTGTACTACCACTATCGTTCACGCCTATAATGGTGTTTGGGGAAAGTATTGAATATATGTTTTGTCTAAATTACTTTTAGGTATTCGGAGTCACTCCGGTGCTAGTCACTGGTGATTCACCCTTTTGTTAATTTTTCTTTTCATATTCATTACAGTCCCCAGATATCATTATATGAGTAATACTTAAAAGTTGAATTTTCACTTAATACGATATGCTTACAAGAGAAAGGAAAATAGATTCATCTATAAAGTTAAGGAAAAAAGAAAAAAAAATCAAATCTAAAAAGAAAAATACATTACATTCCTTCATTATTGTTACAAGAAACCAAGGTAAGTAGTTTTCGGAGTTATTTCGCCCTTTATCAAAACTTTTGGTGTTACAGAAGTAACATTTGTTGAAACATGTTTAAAGAAGGACATATATTTTTCAACTAAGATGGCTTTTAAAAATTTATGTGTATTTTTATTTAGCCACTTTCTAGGTTTAACCCGTTTGCGACGGCGCGCGCGTGAGGGCGCCGACGGCGCCTATTAGTTTTCTCCTTCTGAGCCGAAGGATTTTGCGCAGTTAAGCCTAACGTTTGTAAAATATTCCTTAAAAACTTATAACAAAATAAGTATTCCATTAAACTTTTTGAAATTCACGTATATGGAATAAGTTGTTATTATATATATATTTATTAAAAAATGATGTATATTCTCTGATATTGTAATAAAAAAAATGAATTTTTAAATAGATTTAATGCTTATGTTTATCTACATTTTTAGTTAAAACAATAATATAATATAATAGAAAAATACTTACATGTCTTTAAAATATCAATATATCAAACATTTTCTTCTAAACGTAACAATTTTGTTACTAAATAATTTTTAACACTCCCAGTAAGCAAAATAATGTTTTAAACAAGACGATTTATTCAAAAATGAAAATAATTAAATAAAGCTTGCAAACAACCTGCAAATGTTACCTCATAACATCTAACGTACATAAAAATAGACATAAAAAACTTGTTTTAATTTTAAAATATTTTAAAAATAATATATATTATTAAACATATCGTATATAGTGTTGTATAATAAGCAGTAATAATGAGTAAAATAGAATTAAATTTTAAAATATGCATTTCTTTTTGGAAATGTTTTTCAAAACATATATATATTAACGTACAATAAAGCAGCTAAAATAAGAAGCGTTGGATAATTATCAGTAAAATTTAATGTTAACTTAAAATATATATTTCAAAAATATTGTTGATCTTAAAATTATTTCAAATTATAATAAGCATTAGTTTCTTTTGTAATAATTATCACAATTTCATCATCAACAAAAACTCTGAAAAAATCTATCTCAGAAGAAAATGATTGATTAACTTTTATACTTGGAGATGCACAAAACGACATAGGAGTAACTGGATTTATATTAGATGACAATAGCCATGAACACTGTACAGAAGGTCCTGGAGTTGGTAGGTCTAAATTATCCTTTTCACTTTCAGATTCATCAGCTGACTTATCAAAATAATCCGAGTCAATGATTGTGTTAGAATCACTTTCACTCTCAGAAATTTCACTTTTTGAAGACTAATTTTTATTTTAATTTCCGCTATTTTCTCAGCAGTTAAATACCGACCGACGTCTTTTAGACATTTTAATTAGTTAATGGATATTGATACGAAATTATAAATAATTTAATTTAAAACAAATTCATCTGAAACGTTATGAAAAATTACTAACGGAAAATATCAAAATAAGTACTAAAGAAAAGAACAGAAAATCCATCTTAACTTTACTGTGCGAAAAAAAATATGATGCTTTTAGCAAACACAATCTGTATTTCTTTTTCATTACTGTGCAATACGTTTCGCAACAATAAAATAAAATATAAAAAAAAGGGTTCCCCTTTCCTTCTCAAAGAACGAAAATCCGAATACAGTAAAACCTCCATAACGGACACTCCCGAATAGCGGACACCTCTATTTAACGGACAATTTTCCAAATCCCACTCCCAAAACCTAAATTTTTGTATGTTTAACCTCTGAATAGCGGACATTCCGAATAGCGGACATTAATTTTGGCGATAAAGGATAAAAAATGATTTTTTAACGAAAAAGAAAAAAAAATTAAAAAGCCTCTAAATTTATCAGGGCAGTCTCTCATAAATTTTGTGACCACAGATAAATGTAGTGGGTGGCCTGTGGAAAATCCCCCCCCCCCCTTCCCTCTCAGAGAATCAAAGCGTCATTTTTTTTGGAAGATTTTGGATTTTCTGCTGATTAATGTCTAGAAGTACAAATTTCCCAGATTCTATAATACACCATACATCATTTTTTTTCGTTTTAAATGTGAGCAACATAACCTCGTTTATAAATGGCTTGGCATTTCAGGATAAATAATATGCTGACTATTTTTGTTTCTGTGTACCCAAGCTCAAACCATTGTTCGAAAAATCTTATAAAGAGTAAAAAAAAAAAAAAAAAAAAAAAAAAGAAGAAAAGAAAAGAAAAAAACTCAAAATAGGATATATTTTCATTTAATAGTTTTCATTCGTAAAATCCAAACAATAATTAACTGGATTGTATAATTGCATAACATAAAAGAGAAAAAGCAGGCATTACAGGGTGCCACTGACAAAAGGTGGTTGATAATAATCTAAGTCACAGAGTATTATACTCTGTGATTCAAACCTTCAAAATATGTTAACACCCTTTTTATCCTTTTCTGAAAATATTGAGTTAAGCGTACTCTGAATTTAGTGTATTGTTTGTGATTAATGTTTCGAGAATGAACCCAAAACGAAATTGATTAACTTTAAAAGAAAAATTTGAAATTGTAAGTGTAAGTGAATCTGAAAAAGAGAATTTTATTTTACGGATACTTTCCGCACGTTTTTAAATAGGTAAAACACAAGTGGAAAGGATTTTACGAAATAAAGAAATAATAAGGAATTTGTGTATTACTAACTCTAACGAGAACACCAAAAATGTGAAATTGTAGAATACTGATCCCATTGAAATTGATTCTATTATTCTGAATTGGTTTACTTAAATTCGTTCAAAAAACATTCCTATCAGTGTGCCTTTGATTCGGGAAAAGGCTGTAGAAGTCGTTAAAAAACTCGGGTTTCATGATTTTAAGGCTTCAAGCGGATGGCTTGATAAGTTCCGGTCACGGAACAACATATCTTTCAAAACAATATGTGGAGAAGCAAAAGCTGCAGATCTTAAAGACGTGGAGGATTGGTATGAACGACTGCAATCAGCTTGTGAAGGTTATGAGGACAGAAACATTTTTAATGTCAATAAAACCGGACATTTTTCAGAATTTTTTCGAAACTTTTTTTGTGCTTTAAAAAGGATAACTGAATCGGCGAAAAAGTCAAAAGAGTGATTCACTATTTTATTATGTTGCAATGTATTAGAAGAATTTGAAATCCTATTTATAATTGGAAATCTCTGCAATTCAAGTGTTTCCCAAAGAACACTCAATTTCATAAATTTGGTGTTTTGTAGAGAGCGAATAAAAAAGCGTAGATGACCGGTTCTTTAGTGATAAACTGGTTAACTTCCTTTGATAATAGGATGAAAAAACAAATAAAAGTTCTCTTGTTTTTGAACAATGCAACTTCTCATCCAAAACATTTGAAATTAGACAATGTTAAAATTGTGTTTTTCCCACCAAACATAACTTACATATGCCACCTTTTGATCAAGGCGTTATACACATTGTAAAACCCCGTACAGAAAGGTTTTATTAAGTCACACTCTTTCTACACGTTTTGGTTACATAGATTCTATGAATACACTTGAGAACTAACTGCCTTAAAATTAGTTAATGTTCTCGATCTCGAATTTGGATTTCTTCAGCTGCAAAAAACATATAACCGGAAAGCGTACAATAATGTTTGAAAAAAGCAGGTTTTATATTAAAAGGAAATGAAACACTTATTTCCGATAAAAATGAAGAATTATGAAATGTATCAGTAGTGAAGAAACTGCCAAAATTTTCATCAACATTGATGATGAGTTACCTACTGAAGAAGAATCAGTTGATGTATGCGATTATATTCCTTCAGAATTTTCGACAAAAGCTGACTCTATTAGTGATATGAATCAGATATTGAAACTAGGGGATATTTCCTGAAATATCGAGAATTTCCAAGGAAAGGCAAAATACAGTTATACATTTTTTTTTTTTTTTTTTTTTTTTTTTTTAATTGTAAAAAAAGTTGATTCAGAAGTATTAAAACTACTGACAGAGTTAAAACTTCACATAGAAAAACAAATTACATGTAATCGCGAACAAGAACATACTTTAGTAACAGATTTTTTCGTAAGAATGTAATAAACAGTGGAAAAAAGTATAGACAATTTCATTCCAGTTTTATTGCTTAAAAACTAATTTTAATTTCTGATTAATCATATAATAGAGGTATATATAAAACATATATAAAAGACATATGTAAAAGACAATTAATGAACACATTAAGCATTTCTTAGCGATTTCGTGAAACTGAGATTTTCCCAATAGCGGACACCTCCGAATAGCGGACAATTTCCGCGCTCCCGCGGTGTCCGTTATGTAGAGGTTTTACTGTAATAATAATAATGTTGCCGACGTAGGAATAAATATTTCTCAATCGAGAAAAAAGTAAAAAAAGAATAAATGAAACACGCATAAACTCTTAGTCAGCAGGCGCCAGGTTGAAGTATACGTCACATGTTGATCAGCTGACTGATTCATTACATCCATTCATACCAGATATCCTCTTTTCCAAGAGATCTAGAAAATTTCCCGATAAGATTTATTAGGCGCAATAAAAAAAGTCATGATAGAAATGAGCCACTATTCAAACACATAAATACAGTGTGAAGAAACTCAATTTTATTTTATTGCAGTAATTGTTTAAAAAATTAAATTATCATGGATTAAAAAAAATATTAATTGATTCCATTTATTTACCTAGTTAAAATGAAACGTGTTCTACTGTGATACTTATTCAAATATGATTACAGTAATCCCTTAACATTCGCGGATTTAACATTCGCGAATTTTGATTATTCGTGAAATATAAAATGAAGAACATTTCAACATTCGCGAATACTTAACTTGATTATTCGCGGATTTCGTTTTATAAAGATTTTTTTTTTTTAAAGTGAACTTCCTTTGTTTTACCCAAAACATGATTTTATGCTAAAAATAGATTTTTCCCTTTTTTTGTTCGAGCTCGGCATTTCTCCAATTTATATTGAAAGACCAAAACGCAATTTTTTTCTTCGAAGTATGTAATGCGCATGCTCCTAAGTTTTGTTTATCCACCGCCCCCTGAATACTAGGCCTGCGCGCTGAAAAAAAATGGCGGCTGCTGAAGGCGGAATTGTTTGTACAGTCCCTCGAACTTCCAACACCAATAATATCTAAAAGTTATCTTTAACTTATTTGATCTCCGAAAAACAAGGACAAGAACACTTTTAGAAATTATTGGTGTGGGATTTCGGGGGACCGTTCAAACGTTGAAAAAAAAACGGCCTGCGACAACCGCCATTGTTGTCAGCGCTCAGGCCTAGTATTCAGGGGGCGGTGGTTTATCGTTTGAATTACGTAAGTCCCTGTAGAATAGGTTTGTTCTTTCTATTCGCCTGTCTATTTTTTTCTTCTCAGTGTTTTGCAAACCTAAAAAAGAGAAACTTCATCATGTCGCCTACAGCTAAAAGAGTGAAAAAAGTTTTGAACCTTTGCGAAAAACTGAAAATTTTAGATAAATTGCGAATGGGAGAAAGAGCGTGCGCTGTCGATCGTTATTTTAATATTAATGAATCTACGGTCCGATCAATTAAAAAAAAACGAAAAGGCTATAAGAGGTCTCAGAAAGTGCACCGACTAGTGCAAAAACTGTATCGCATGTACGGAACAAGTCATTGGAAGAAACTGAAAATGCCTTAAGTATTTGAATAGAAGATATGAACCAAAAGCAAGTGCAGCTAAGTTCAGCTTTAATACGAGCCAAGGATAAAAAAATATTTGACGCGATAAAAGTAAAGGATGATACTTTATTTGACTTCCAGGCAAGTAACGGATGGTTTGAAAATTTCAAACATAAGCCTAGTTTACACAACATAAAGTTAGTTGGCGAATCGGCTTCTGCGGATCATGTAAGTGCTCAAAAATTTCCTGAAGAACTTACTAAAATTATTGAAAGAGGCGGATATGTTCCAGAACAAGTGTTTAATGCCGACGAGACAGGCTTGTTCTGGAAGAAAATGCCAAAGAGAACTTTTCTTGTCAAAACAGAAAGCACAGCTCCAGGTTTGAAGGTAACAAAAGATAGGGTATCTCTTCTGTTGTGTACCAATGCTAGAGGCGATTTTAAAGTAAAGCCTATGTTAATTTATAGATCGCAGAATCCTTGTGCTCTCAAAGGTAAAGATAAAAGCAAGTTGCCTGTTTTCTGGCGAGCAAATACCAAAGCATGGGTAACAAGCGTTTTGTTTCTGGATTGGTTTAATGATTGTTTTATTCATGAGGTGAAGAAATACCTTTCATCTAAAAATCTGCCATCTAAAGTTCTACTCATCATTGACAATGCTCCTGGACATCGACTGAGTTTAAAAGATTCCCATCCCGACGTCGAAGTGGTTTTTTTTACCCCCTAATACGACTTCACTGATCCAACCGTTAGACCAAGGAATCATATAGCTGCGTTCAAAGCTTACTACACAAGATCTTTCAAAATAATTTTAGAATCGATTGAAGTAAATTCAGAAGCCACTGTCACATCGAGTTGGAGAATTTTCAACATAGCAGATTACATTGCCGAAATTGATGCAGCATGGGTGGAACTTAATGAATTCAATTAATTCTTGCTGGCAAAATGTTTGGCTGCAAGTGGTACAAAAAGAAAATCAAATGCCTTCAATTTCCAAACCTATTGAAGAAATTGTGGAACTGGCTCATCAGGTCGGAGGTGATGATTTCGACGACATAAGGAGAGAAGATGTAGAAGATCTGATAATAACCCATGATGACGGACTTACTGAAGAACTTCTAGAAATCCTTGAAGAAAAAATTACACAACCAGACAATGACACAGACGATGAGAGCAGGAATTGTGAAACTGGAGGTAAGCGTTTTTTTTAAGTAATTTTTTTTTTTTTTTTTTTAACTAAAATTTCTAAAATTAAAATTTTTTTATTGCAGGTGAAATATTTTTTGCAAAAAATGTCGCGGAAATTTTAAAATTACAACAACAACTTGTTGATAAAGCGATAGAATGTGATCCCTCGCTAGTGAGGAGTCTGAAATTTAAAAAAGAAATTGAGGCTGCAACTTTTCCTGACATGGAAATCAATAAACAAAAGATCTCTTCTGCCAAGCAATCACATATTACTAGTTTTTTTCAGCCATTAACCAGCAAATAATATTTTTATAATATGTTTATAATTGTTCAAACTTATTTAGAGTATGTATTTTTAATATTTACTAAATATACTACAATTTAAATTTCAAATGTTTTCCAATAAAAAAAATCGTAAAACCTAACCCCCCTTTTATACATGGGAGGATAGTCTCAACATTCGCGGAGATTTCCGTGAACCTAACCCTCGCGAATGTTAAGGGATTACTGTATTATAAAAATGTGTACGTTAAATTTAAAAAAAAAAAAAAAATTCCAAGTCTGAGTCACGAATTTGTGTCGCTCGGGATCTGAATACCGCAAGCCCAGTCACGTATTCCGGTCGCGCGGGATCTGAAAACCACAAGCCTCGTCACGTATACAGGGCGCTCGTCCCGAAGGGGTTAAGCATTTTACGTACACCCATATCAGAAGTACCAATAATAACAAGCAGCATTGTCTCTTGGTCTTTTTATTATGACACTATTTATTATTGAACCCAAACTATATCTGACATGAATGGGAAAGAATATAAAATATTAAAAAAGAAAACCTTCATAATAAATGACAATTTATACGTTTTAGGGTACTTTGTGTTACAGCGGCCATGTAATTACGATTATATCAAGTTGCAGTTAGTCAAAGCTTGTGAAATGATATTAGCATAAACACAAGCTGCTTTTTTAGGACTGCAAACATTTGACGAGATTTTCATCTAACTTGGCGATTCATTGTCAGGTACTGCCATTTTTTAGCACAGCAAGTTTGAAAAGAATTATAAATCACAAAATGAGTCTTCAATCTTTATCCTTACTTTCAGCTAACTTTCTCTGCATACATTGATAATTCATTCTCTCTATATTGATGGATGGGAGAACTTCCTTATCAATAATTAGGTTAATCCATAAGGTCTTAAATAATTGCAGAACTCACAGCTTCTGCTTCCAGGGTAACCCCAAGTCCGTAATAGTGAAAAGAGCTCTATGTTATTATGGCTAAATCCTCAGAGGATAGATATAGAAAGGTGTGCAACATGTTTTTATAAAATATTTATTTGTTATTAAAAATAAATACTAGTTCGAAGAATATTCCATTTGTTAAGTTGATTTTGTAGATGAGAAAGTTACTTTTCATATGTTTTAACATACAATATTTCTATTATTTATACTTTTATTTATAACTTAATATTTGCTCATTAGGGGACATGATGACCTTGCTTATGAAGAAGGACACTTTGTCTGAAGACTGCACACAATTTTACATTGCAGAAACAGCATTGGCTATTGACTCTATTCATAAGCTTGGCTTCATTCACCGGGATATCAAGCCTGACAATTTACTACTGGATGCTAGGGTGTGGATTATATAATATTGTTCATTTTACTTGTGTTATATATGTTTTTTTCTAAGACAAGTTCATACTAATATTCTCATTTTGTTAAATTTTTTTATTAATTCATCGTTATTATTTTGTATATTTGTTATTCTATTAGTTTTACTTTTGAATTCAAATGATGTAATTGTTTTCTACTTCTTTGTCATACGTTACTAAGTAAACAACTGTTTTAAAGTTACTTTGAAAAATTAATTTTATATTCTCTTAACTGTAATTTTTATATTTTAAATTTTCCAGCTTTCATTTTATTTCAGTCCTTTTTAAATTAATCCCCACCCCCTTCCTCAAAGATATATATATATATTTTAATTTTGTTGTTGTTATTTTGTTTTTTATAATTAAATTATGCTTCTTAATATCTAATTAGAAGTTTAGTTATTTTGAAACTTATAATTCATGATAGCCATTCCATATTTTAAAGCAGGGGAAAAATATAAAAATTAAATTTAAAGTTTAAAAATTAAGTATTTTAAAAATTATATTTAAAAAAGATTTATTATATCCTGTTTTTATGGCATTTCATAGTAGTTTCCAGTATATTAAAATCCTCTGTTGCAAATATTTCTTCAAATTTCATGATGATTAGCTTAATTTACTGCTGTGGAAAAAAAAGTTTGCCTATAGAAGTTTTCACTTCAAAAATTGATTTAAAGTAGAATGGAATTGGGATAGCTGAAAGAAAACTTGCAATACATGTTTTAAAACATTTTATGATGAAAAAATTGAACTGTTTTTATAGTGCAATACAGTAGATTTTCTTATAATTTACTTTTCTAATTTAGAAAGGAAAGTGTATCATTAAAAAGTTTATTTTTCTTAATATTATAATTTATATTATTCTTTTTATGAATTAAATTTTTGGTAAAGAAACAGAAATACTGAGGAAATTTGATTCGACTGTCCATGTGGGTAAGAAAATGTATTTAATTAGAAAGATGTTTATTGAATAAAATTTTATGATATCGTCCTTAAAAATGCTTTTTATGATCATTTATGTTCTATCATATCAAAATAATTGAATGTTTATAAGAACAAGAATGAGATTCTTCTGAATTTCAGCTGTTTGATGCAAAATTTATCAAAGTTTAATATCTTTCTGCCCTATTAGTGGTTTTGCAACCACAATAGTCATCTAAATTAGTCTTTCCTTTTGCCTCCACCCCAACTCTGTTCAACAATAAATAAGTAATCAAAATCCCCTGGAGATTTGCTTCCTGTCTTTTCTCTCAGCAAAACAAGAATTTTTTTACAATATGGGAGTAAAGCAAGAATTTCCCTTATTTTTGCAATTTGGCTCTTTTTATCCTCATAAGGAATATATGTCATTATCTAATAAATATCTTCTATTAAAATCATTTGTGCTTTCTTGGAGTAAGATTAGTTCATATTTCTGAAGTTTTGTTTTTCATTTGGAATTTTAGATTCTTTTTCTTCAAAACCTAAACAACTTGCATTTTAATTATGAATATCTTCAAATTTTCTTGAAGCTGTGAGGTTAAAGTCAATTTAAATAAATATTTGAAAAATAGAATCCACTTGTTGTCAACTTAGCTAATTTGTACTAAACATGTGTCTAGTTAATTTCTCCTTCGTTGGAGTATTAACCTTGAATATTTTAAATGCCAAATTTGTGACTTATCCATTTGTTGAATTATCTTTGTTCAAATTTAATTTTTGGTGTGTGTCATAGCCAGTTTTTTTTTTTTTTTTTTTTTTTTTTTTTTTTTTTAAATCAAAACGGTACAAATTTGATTCATTTAAGCATATGTTATTAAATGTTAATTTAATGTTTGATTTCATCAAAATTTAATTATTTTTTCCACTGCTAGAAAAACCCTACCTTTTTATAAACAGGATCTCAAAATTCTCATCTCAAGGAATGAAAAAGTTAAACTGATATATTTTCTAGCTTGTCAGGAAAATGATTGTATATGTTCTCATTCTGTAAATATTTAATTTGTATTTAATCTTAATCTTTTTGCATCTGTATGAAAATTTTAATCTTGTAATCTGTATAGAAAAATTTCTTAATTTGTAATTGTAAATTTAATATGGCACCCGAAATGGGCCCTTTAATTTTCATTACAAGGAATACATTTTGGCAAACCCCCCCTTCCCCCCCCCTTTTTTTTTGTGAAGGAGTTTTTTTTTCTTGATCAATTTATCAGTTTCTCAGTTGGGCAGAGCCTAGCCTCCAACCAATGGGAAATTGCCTGCCTCTGACATCATTGTACTAATTCAAGTGCAACAGATTTTGCTTGACAAAATCCACAACATGCTTACTTTTTATGCACCCTTATTCAATCCTACTACTTCGAATGAAAGTTAATGCAAGCATTATGACCTGCATAGGTATTTTATCAGTTTCTTCATTGGTTCTTTTTTTTTTAAACATCATACAGTTTAGTTCCATTAGAATGATGGGACTGCCAAAATATATTCCTTGTAAAGAAAATTCATCATTATGGATGGAGTTACATTTTTTTTAATAATTATTTTGCAACCGAAAGTTTTGCTGAACATTTTCTTAACATAATTTTTGTTATATTTAATTTCATTCTAATGGGACCCCAAAAAGCGTCAATTTTCTATTATAAATAGTAATATTTTCTTTGAATTTGTTTTATTTCAAAATATTATATGTATTCATTCTTTTCTTTCTCATATAGGGTCATATCAAACTATCAGATTTTGGTCTCTGCACTGGACTTAAGAAATCACATAGGACCGAATTTTATAGGGATCTATCTCAGGCCAAACCTAGCGACTTTAGTATGTATTTTGACAGAAATAATGGTAATTATTGTTTTTTAGTTGTTCTTTTAATTTTATGATTTCTTATTATTTAAGTTTGAGTAAGTTTATTTCTTATTAGTTTTAATCAAATTTATTTTTGTTTTTCTCTTGTCTTTTCACTCTTCTTTAAGCACACAGACTATGACTTCCTAATTTTTCATATTTTATAGCTCTTATTAAAAAGTGAGTTATATGTGATTAGAAATGAGTCTTTTAATATTAGTTGTTTGAATTTTTATTTTTATTTATCGTTATTTTATTTGATGTTTGTAACTTTGTGTAGTTTGCATGCCTGTGATGTCAACAAATGTTTTTTATGTATGTTACTGTAGAAAATTATGTACTGAGTTAGATATTTTATGAATGAAGTTTTGTTTTAAATTTTTGCTGGAATTTTTGGTAAATAAGAGGTTTGGCAATTCATGTTGAAAATTTACCAAAATTGATGTAAAAATTCATTTGGAATTTTTTTTTTTTCATGTAAATTAATAAATGCAAATTTTTATTATATGCAAATTTTTATTTAAAAAAAATTGTGGCAAATTTAATTAAAACTAACAATTGTAAATAACATACTATTGTCCTTCAAAGAATTATTAAAAATAGATTAATCTTATTTTTTTTAATTAATAAAACTTAATTTAATCTGTAACCTTCATTTCATGGCTTCTTCTATGAATTAAAATAGGTGAATAAAAATTTCCAAATATTTTAATATCGAACAAAAACTTTAAAAAAACATCTGTTATAGTTTTTATGAACCGTACCTCCCATCCCTGTATTCTCTAAAGGTATTATGACTAATTGAAAGGAATCAAAAGTAAAATTTCAAGAAAGTGCTAGAATGGATTAAAATGGAAAATCCAATCAATTATAATAGTGGCAATTCAACAAGAATAACTTTCCAGCTCTAGCTGATTTATTTAGCAAGAAAGTTACTACGTACAACAACAGACAGTGTCTGGAAAAACAGATTATTTTCAGAGGCTGGAAATGTATGTGAAAAAGCAAGAAAACAGATTACCGGACAATATTGGGAAACTTGCATTTATTCATCAGAACTTGTCTTTGTTGAATTACTGCTATTCATGTTTTTTAAACAACTTTTTTAAAAACACATTAATTATGAATATAGTCATTAATTATTAGTTTTCTTAAATGCCACTTTCCAGACAAAAGGAATAATATTAAAGCAATCTCTTTTATTGTATAATTGTATTTTTAAATTATTCTAAATTAATCTCTTATTTTATTGCAGCTTAAAACAGCAGTTCTGTAAGATAAAAAAAAATAATCTTGAGTTTTTCACATATTTAGTTTAGCTGAATGAATATCTGGTACATCCCTATTCTGGATTATATTCTTCAAATCAGTTGATTACTAATAATCAGTTGCACATAATGCAGCTAGCAACTATAAGATGCAAAATAAATTAATTTTATTGTTATGGCCTTTTGATAAATCCAGTTTTTTTAAACAAGATATGTGACCGCCAGTATTTATGTTGCATTATTTTGTTTGCATGTTTTTATTTAGTTTCATTAAATGTTGTGCAACAATCCTTTAATATTTAAATTTGTATTAAAATATTCGAGTTATTTGTCAACAGATTTGCACCAAACAATTAATGTATTAAACAAAAATAGCAATACCAAAGCTGTATGAAAGAACATTTTGAAACTTTAAAACTCAAAAATATTACCTCTTACTTACCTGTTCTTATAGTATATTTCTTTGTAATGCATGTAATATTGCCTGTTTACCTTAAAATATTTATTAGATAATTTATTCTACATTTTTCTGTGTTCATTTTTATCACTTGTACTTTTTATAAAGTTGAAACTAAATGTTGTTGTTAAACTGTGCATGCTTTTGCTTATGCTGTAATTCTTTCCTCTCTTTTCAGTTTTAAGTAAGTTTTAAATTATTTTTTTCCCACTCAGAATTTTATTGGTTTTTATATATGTTGTAATTATATTGTAATGTTTTCTCCTTATAGCAAGTAATCCAATGGATTCTAAGAGAAGAGCTGAAAGCTGGAAGAAGAATAGAAGGCAATTGGTATTGATATATTTTTTAGTTAAATTTGGAAAATTTTTATTAAAATCGCAATCGTGAAATATTTGATTTAACTTACTATTGATTTTTCTTGAATGCCCTGTATAATTTTAATTTCTGTACCTTTCAGCATATAACATGCTCCTGAAATTCAAGACAATATTTCTCTATTTTATGTATTTTTGTGGTTATTCTTGCACCCACGTCTTTGCAAGAAAAGCTTTTAGATACATAGCATGAATATTCAATAAAGAACATAAAAATTTATAATAATTAGTACGGAAAAAAATGAAAAGAAAAAATCTAAATTTGAGGCATGTAAAATGTTCATTAATGTAGAAAAAAATGTTCATTAATGTAGAAACTTAATTTATATGCTCATCTATTCTTCATTTTTAGTCATTCATTTTAATGCTTGGCATATAACAAACACCTGCAAATTTTATTGGGTTTTCTTGTATCATAAGTGCATCTTACAAGCCAGAATATACAGTAATTACAAAGTATTTTTTCTAGATATTTATAATCATATATATATATTATTTCTGTTGTCAACACCCCTTTTCCTATGAATTTGCGAAACGCACAACAACGAATGAGGTATCATTCGAAAGGTTTTTAAAGCGGCTTCTGACATAGTACACTTACATTTCATTTAAATATGTTTTTTGATTAAAAATTGCTGTTAATTAAAAAAAAATAAATCTGCATTGTTTTCATAAATAAAATGAAAGGTTTTCCTCAAATTACTGTTGCCACAAAAATAAAATACTGCATTATAGGATGCTCAACAATGATCATAAAAATATATATATATATATATATATATATATATATATATATATATATATATATATAGAGTATAAAAAAGATAAAAGTATGATTTCTCTCCACGGTTTTATTTTATATTTATGGTTAAAAAGGAAATTTGAAATTGAAATGTTTAGAAGAAAAAGACACCATCGATCGATCCAAGCAATGGTATTTCATGTATAGAATAAAAGGTATGCTCTGTTACGTTAGATTAAATTCTATTTTAAATGCATTCAATTTATTACTTACCCATCATACGTAGTATAGGGTAAGTCTTGTAATCGTTTTGAAAATCGAAAAAAAATTTTTGACGGATTTACACGTTTCAGACACTGGAGATTCCGAAAAACATATTTTTAGAAAAAAAATTTTGCCGTCCGTCTGTGTGTGTGTCTGTGTGTCTGTAAACGCTCTATCTCCCGAAAAAATTGAGATAGAGACTTGCAATTTGGTATGTACTTAGTATGTAATAATGGGAAGAAGCCTATTTCATTTCAATGACCTCGATTAACCGGAACAATTTTTTTCGGACTCTCGAAATATTCGTTCTGATGAAAGGTATATAAGAATTTTCGAAATTGTTTATTTTAAGAAATGAATATAAAACACAATAAAAAAACATAAATTTTGAATAAAGCATGAAGTCGATCGGATAATTAGTTGCCGAGATATTTGGAATCCTATTTTCCACACTCTTCAATTTTTCATGACCCTGTATTTCATCCAAATTTCACTTCAAAGATATATTTTAATTGGAAATTTGACGCTTAATCAGATGCAATAAACCGCTAGTTAATAGGATTATTATTTTTGGAGTTATAAGGAAAAACCTCTTTCAAACAAATCAGTAATCGAGCCTTTAAAGCAAGGCGAACGAAAAAGAAAGGCTACCGCGGTTCTTTTCGCGTATCTTTTTTTACAGACCGCCGGAGTCATGTGATGCTCGAATGCACCAATGAAGGTGTACGAAAAGAGCACACGTCACTCTAGTGGTCTGTAAAAAAAGATAAGTGGAATGCACCGCGGTAGCCTGTCTTTTTCGTTAGCCTCGCTTTAAAGTTTGTGACGTCATCAAGCCTCGATTTTATTTGAATTGCAATGCATTTTATAAGTAGTTTACACATTTTTTATTTTAATATTTTATATTATGCATATCCATGTTGGGTAAGTATTACGGTGGCCCCCAACGACTAGTTTTTCTTTGTTTCTTGTTTTTCAAGAAGCAGATGACACCATCTTCTAATGCAGTTAAAATATGGTTGTTCATTTTTTTTTTCTCGTGTGTGCCTTTTGCTGTTTTCAATCAGTTTTTGCTGTAACTTTGATGGAATAAATAGACGATATTCTGGCTTGACTAATGTTGTTTACAGACGCTTTTGCCCTTCATTTTTCTTTAGAAGTCTAAACCTGCATCTAAAAAATATTGATATTGCTAAAAATTTTTAGACTGCAGTGCAAAATCCTCGCACGGGTCCACTGGTATGTGGTGAATTTCTCTAGTGTTTGAATGATCTATAAATATGTCATTTTGATTGTTAAATTCTGTGGGAGACAATTCTTGGGCTTCAGCTGCTTAAGATCATCTTTTATATGTATTCAGCAGATTTGCATGGGTGGAATGAAAATTCATTGAAAATTATGTAATAATTTTATTTAAAAAAAAAAGTTTAGCTTTATGAATGCAAGGGTCATTTTCTTTAGAATACGAGGTCAATCAGTTTTTACTGCAACACAAGTGGAAACATTCCAACTCTGTAAAACTAAGATCTATTTATTTAAATGCATAATATTCAGTAAAGTGTTCACTGTAAGTCAAGTAGAGTTGCGTCCCCCCCCCCTCTTTTTTTTTTTCTGTGGATAGGCGAGATTAATCTGTTGCCTGTGTGTAGGCAAAGTTTTCATACATCTGTAATTTGTTGTTTGAAGAAAGAGTAAAATGCACTTCTCAGTATTCATAAGTTTAATTTATTTTGAAATCCTTATACAGAAAACATTGAGCAATAGTATAATGGTTATATTGTGTATGCATTTCAGTTTAATTGAAGTTTTAAGTTCAAGTACTGTTGAAAGGAGCTGGGCTGGCAAGATTTCAACTTACAGATATGTAGTTAATACAATTTAAAGTTCATAAGATAGTACATTTCAATTATTTTAAATACTCAAAATTAACAGTTTTTAAATTATGATACTGTAATTAATGTGTAATATTAGGAACACCATTATATAACCTGACATCTATTATATAATTAATTTTATTTAATGTTAAAATTTATTCTGTTCTCCAATTTAAACTGGTTACTTTCTGACACATTCCTGAATTAATTTTTGCTTATAAATGCATAAAATGGGCAGATGTTCTTATTCAGTAACTCTGAAATCAAAAAGTGTTTTCTCGTTTTTGATAAAGACAAAAGAATCTTCCAAAATATGTAAAAGTTGATGTTTTGAACTATATTTCTAGACATGACAGTCTGAGAGAGCTCGTCATAAGCAATTGTTTATAAATCAAGGTACATTTATCAAAAAATTAAAATCTGTTTGATTACAAATCACTTTAACAGTCATACATGCATATTTTACACTTTTATGTTTAAAAATAAGTCTATGAATGTGTCAGACAATTTTGTGTTATTAAGTGGGGGAAAATATTTTTCAGAATTGTCATAGTATTAATGAACTTTAATAATATTTTATGTAATCCATTTATTTTAAGATTTTCAGTCGGTACTCTAATAAAACCAATATATTAATTACTCTTAGAATTTATATGTATTTGATCGGATATTTACATTGTTATAGGCTTATTCTACAGTTGGTACACCAGATTATATAGCGCCTGAAGTTTTTATGCAGACTGGATACAACAGTGCTTGTGATTGGTGGTCCCTTGGAGTCATCATGTATGAGATGCTTATGGGTAAGAACAGTCATTTATGTTATTTGCATAAAAGAAGCATACTGTTCAAAACTAATTTTTAAATGGCTAGTAATATAATAGTATGTTCAGTAATCCACTATAATTTTCCAGATGCATTTGAGATTGTGAATATTTTTATCAGATGCAGTGTAAATATGTATTGTATTTCTATTTGAATTGCCTTTTCTACTTGTTTTAAAAATTCTATCAACTGATTTGACGCAATTACAAATTAAACTATCCAGTTACCCCTAATCATTTTTAAATAAGATTCTACATGCTTTTAATCTAAACTTGCTATTTTAGTACTAGCCGCCACTGGCGACCAGTTTGGTCTCCCTTAATTGTATGTTAAACATTGCAACACGTTACATTTATTCATAATTTAATTTTACCTTAATCCTTCACCAAATCGGAAGATTCTAATAGACAAATCATGAACTTTTGTGATCATGGTAGCATTTCCCAATTTTTTTGGGCACAGGTGTCACATATGCACGTTGGCGCGTTTTTTCCCCCCGCCAATTTGGCGAAATTTTTTTTATGGAAATTGTTGTTTATTTTACTTTTATTTTTTTTTAGTTCTATAAATTATTTTTGATATGTATATCAATATTTATTTACATCAAACTATCATTTATTTATTTTTATTTCCTTTTTCAATTGAGTATTTTTGTTAGCCGGGAGCAGATGATAAATCGCCAAATATTGTTCCCATCACCATCATTCATACTACATTAATTTAATTTTAAATTATAAACCTGTCACTCATTTCATTTAAAATACTTAACTTTAATCCAAAATGCTTATATTACATAAATTTAAAATACTTCACACTTTTCATTTAAATAGAAAATAAATAAATAAATAAGAAATAATATCATAAATCAAAACACTTGATTTCAAAATCAAAGCATCGTTTCTAATTTGTACACGCGATAAATAAAAGCTGTATTAGCGATTTTAAAAATGCTAAAAATTTGATTCATTAAATATTATTACATGAGTTCAATTTACGTCAAGAAAAGGTTCGGAAGGAAATTGAGTTATGTAGCACATAATTATGGTAAACTTTGATTGTCTCACCGGTGCAAATTATTTTTTTGATGCGAGACGGCGGTCCAAAAATTCATTCGCAGATAATTTGTTTTTTTAATGATTACCTCCATGATTTAATATTTTAAATGTTCACGACGAATCAATCTTTTTTTTTTTTTTGTTTACTTTCATGAATAGAGAATTTGAACTGTGAACCTAATTTCGACTGAAGTTATTGCAGAGTATATACATAATTGAACGCAAGTCTTCTCTCAAATATTAATTTATTTTGAACGATCTTTCTTAAAATGTAACTTTTATGCAGTTTTATTCGAAAAAATAATTTTGAATAAAAATGGCCGCCTGGCATATGAAAAAGTGAAACGGCCATCCCGGAACTGTCGATGACAGTCACATGACTTACGCTTTTATTTTAGAAGATATGCACCATTTGCTTTATAGTAATGTTTGGTAATCTGAAATATTATAGTTTTTTAAAATTAACGTTCTTTAAAAATTTTTGATTTTTTGTGCAATGAAACTTCAATAAATTATTATTGCTCAGGGAACAAAAAAAAATGTGCCTAATTATCTGAGAACTAAACTAAATTTTGTGCCAGATCTTTCTAAACAGCATATTGATTATACCACATTACATAAAAAGTCCTGTGATAATCAAAATTATTAATACAACATTAATTGAAATTACAATCAATAATTACTTTTTTTTTTTTTGTTTCTGAACTGGACTGAATAAAATTGTTTAAATTTTTGTTAATTATCTTTTACTACTTTTTTTTCTCTTATTGATAAATTTGTTGATAAAACAAAGCAGTGACGATAGCTTTTTCAGTTATTATAGAATGCCAAAATGTTGATATTGACTTATCTTAATTTTTGTCAAAAATTGTTTCTATCAGGGTTTCCTTCCAAGAAAATATATATTGTTATAGCATAAATCACATCACTGTCCTAAGGCTAACCATTTTCTGTTTCATATGCCAAATGACCATTCTTTTTCAATTATTTTTTTAAAAATAAACTGCATGAAAGTTGCATTTTTAGGAAGATTATTAAAAAAAATTTTTGGGAGAGATGAATTATAATCAATCAAATATATATTTTTTTTGAGATAACTTCAGTTTGAAAATGGCTGACAGCCCGTCTTATTCCATCGAAGTAAACACAACAGATTCATTCTTTTGTGAAACAACAAAATATTAAACCAGAGAGTTAATCATTCACAAAGCAAGTTCCCCAGTGATGAGTTTTGCAGCACTCACTGTCATCTAAAAATAATTTGTCCCTTTAAGTCAATCAGAATTTGCATGATTCTGTTGAGTGAAAGTAGCTCAACTTGCTTCATGTTCTTCTCCTGAATGTAAATAAATTCACCTCAGTGTAAGTGATGTTTTTTGCCCTTGAGAAAATATAACTTTTTCCTTTTTGTTTAACAAATTTCAGTCATAAATTATTAGTCATAAATTACAGTGATTTTATTTTTTAATGAATTGATGCAAATTTGTTTAAAACATAGTTTGTGTGTTATGCATACCAGAGATGAGACGAGCTCAGCCCAAGCCTGTGCCCAAAACAAGCTTGGGTTCTATTTTTATACAAGTCTTTGGTCTTGGGCTCAAAGTAAAAATTTTATTTATTCACAAATTGAAAAAAGAAAATAAAAACTTGCTATTTCAAAAACAATAAAGTATTCTAAGTTTCTTAAAATGTTTTGCGATCCTTTAAAAATCTGTTTGAAATGGAACTGAATTGTTATTGATGGGATATACGGAGAAATATTTTATCTGATTTTGAAGCCTTAGTACAGTCCATGTTTTTAACATAAAGAAGCCATGGGATATCCCTTGTCTATCATCTACACTTTCTGTTTTGAAGTCCTTTTCTAGAATTACTGGGAAACAGAAGTCAAGTCTTTCTGCCATAGTTGTACAATGATATTTTAAAAGAATATTAAGAATTGTGACTTTTTCCGATTTCTACCGGTGTTTAAGTATAAATAACAAATTTGTTACTTTAAACAGATTTTCAGTCACATGAAAATCATGAAACATTGTCATGCGGCAGTATTTAGGATTAATACTTATTTCTATGTAAGAAGAGATTATTAATTAATTGAGAAAATTAATCTTGAAACACTTTCTAAATGTTAATGAGTTTCTATTGCATACTTTTGGTATCTGGCTTGGGCAGGCTCAGGCTCCGAAAAATTAGCCCAAATTCTCATCTCTAAAATGTATATGCCTTTAAAAATACCTTCAAATAATATACCCTGTTTAAGAGCAACCAATGATGAAATGCCAAGTTGGAATTGAAGTTTGCATTAAATGCAATGAGCTGAAGTGCTACCACTTTGAAGGCATTAACAATAGAATGGCTTGCTCCTACCTTCAGTGTGGTAGCATGTATTTTTTGTGCCTGATGAAGAAAAAGTTCTTTTAAAGGTCTTGCACATTTCTTATTTTTATGGTGTTATTAAGAAGTTTTTTTTTGCCTTTGTTTATAAAGATATAATTACTTTTAAAATGTTATGAAAAATTCCTTCCAAGCTGTACCGGGAGGAAAAAGTAGCTTCTCTGTTCCTTGTTTTTAAGAATTCAGCTAATGTTATTCAAACACACAAAGATAAAATTCATAGAACTGGATTATAGAAGATTCCCAGTTTTTGCCAATACTGAATTGAATGGAAATGTCGAAAAATTAGTCTGCTATTGCCGAGTTGGCTTCATTTATGGTGAACCTATCTGTGTCACATTTGTCAATAATTTGATGCTGGTGGTATGACTATGCAGTTTTAAGCATATAAGAGTAACAACAGTGGTTACAACAATTAAAAGTAAACTAGATGGAACCCGTCAAAACTTGACGATAAAAATTACTATGACAATATCAGTAAAATAAGACTTTATCCCAGGTTCCTGTTTTTGTGAAACTGTGAACAGCTTTTTATATTTGAGAAAAATCTAGTCATAATTTTGTGAATTTGAAATTATTGTTATATTCAGGTTCTTGTTTACACATTTTTAAGAAGATATATGGATGTAAAAAATATATATTTTCTTTATATATGTAAAAGTGACAGGTCAGATTTTACTTTTAAATGATTAAATTTGTGAATGGTTCACTTTAAAGATGGAAAAATTTTGTGAAAAGCCTATTATTAAGACAAAAAATTTTGTGAAGTGTTAAAATTTTTTAGGGTGAAAATTTTTGTGAAGGGTCCTGTTTTGAGATGAAAAATTTTGTGAACGGTCCTGTTTTGAGATGAAAAATTTTGTGAAGGGTCCTTTAAAAAACTCGATTTCTCCCTAAATAGATCTCTGGCTATATCTGTTATTTTTTTAAGATAGAGGCAAAACAAAAAATGCTCCGGAATCCTTGTATCAAAGCTGAACACTTAAAAATTTTTTGGCTTTCTATTTTGTACAGCTTTTTGAATTTGAAATGTTTAAGTGGCTGCCATTTTGAGACAAGATGAACAGATGAAGCTGGCCAAATAACTCTGTTGAGTCCTTTGTAAATCCCTGCTATACATTCTCAGTCACATCCATCCATATCTGTTCACAAATAGGAGTGTTATCGCATGACCAAAAAAAAGGGTGTGTGTGTGTATAAATACAGTAGACGATCTTTATAACGCAATTCTATATAATGCAATTCTCCATATAACGCACAGCTTCTGAGATGTAAACAATGAATTTTACAGCTAAGAAGAGTTTGCAATTCGCATTGTAGAAATATTGCTACACACTAGAGGACTAAGTTTCAAACCTTATTTCATCTTTATCTTCTTAATTCAGACTTTTTAATGGAAATATTGTTATTATTAATTTTAAAAATATTGGAAATAAGTTATAGGATTTCCTCCAGGCATATTTGTATCATGTTTATATAAGGTATTTTAACAATATGTGAAATATTATGCAAAAATTTATAATCTGCACAAGTTTTGGTCTCAAGGAATGCAATATAAAGATGACCTACTGTATATTGATAAGTTCCTGACATATTTTGCCATGTTTACAGCATAAGTTTTAATGATGTGTGAAATGATCTATATAATGCAAAATTCTATAGAACAGCAAAACCTTGTGTTTTTAAGTTTGCATTATAAAGAACTTCTACTGTATATATATATATATATATATATATATATATATATATATATATGTGTGTGTAACGAATTATCCGGGGACGACTTGGGAGACTAATAATCGACAGAAACATACAAATAAGTTGGACTCGGGACCTTTAGACAGATCGAACTTGTTTATTGAAGCATTTCTTCGTACAGACATCTTCGCGCATTCAGTCGGAGGTCCCGCAAGCCATTTACGTTAAGTTTTGAGAACTACATGGCCGAGGGTTTGGCTGACCGCTCAAATGTGCCAAAAATCTGTCTTCCTCGTCCTTACATGTCGGTTTTAATCAGAATTTAGGATATTTTCCAGCAGAGGGAGAAAGAGTCAAATTGGGAGGATCATTTATTTTAATTGGTCAATTAGCTTTTGATTGATGTCTGGGGTCTTATGCCGACACCAAGGCTTGGCCGGGCCTGGGAGCCGCACTCCACAGACTGCTGCAAGGAATGCAAACTCATCACTTTTAAAACTTAAAGAGATGTCGAAATTGATAGATGAAAGTAATATTTGTGAGGCTGAGAAACAAAGTTCACAGGGCAAGATTAGATTTAAGCATTAGATTTATAAGTTAGAAAAAATGTTTTGGGATTTTAAATTTTAATTTTGCATTTTAAAAAGGGTTTAATTTTATCCTTTCATATATATATATATATATATATATATCAATTTTTGAACTGAGGGTGGTCTTGAGGAAGGGGGTAACGGGAGATAGAAAGATCATGATGGGTGAAAATATACCAAAATTTTACAGAATTACTTCCCTCCAAGCTTCTATCTTTTTGTAATGGAAGTTACCTAATAGAAATCCAAAAGAGTCTCCAATTTGCAACTGCTGGTTATTTTAAATGTGTCTCTCTAAAAGTACCAAACAGTAAAATATCTTGAGGGTCAAGAAATTTAACAATTTAATGGCTCATAAACTTCCCAGACTTCAGTCCTATTAAAATGTAGTGAGTTATCAGTAAAAAACATTCTAAATAGGATTCATCCAGTATTATGGGATGAAAATTCTCTGTTGTGGACTTATAAAGGATAATATGTATTTTGTAAAATTAGTTTCTTGACCAAAATAATGTAATCTTTATTACAATAAGTATTTTCTCAACAATAATATGTTGCCAACTTCTTTTCTATGTACTCTCTATATAATTTTTATTATTATTATTATTTCTTCAGGCTACCCTCCCTTTTGTTCTGAAACACCCCAAGAAACCTACAGAAAAGTGATGAATTGGAGGGAGACTCTTATATTTCCACCTGAAGTTCCTATTTCAAATGAAGCTAGAGATCTGATTCAGCGGTTTTGTTGTGAAGCTGATAAGAGAATTGGAGCTGCAGGTGGTTGCGAAGAAATAAAGCAACATCCTTTCTTCAAAGGCGTTGACTGGGAACATATAAGGTGCAGTTTATTTTATGTTTATTTTTTTCCATTTTTTAGGAATTACCAACTTAAAAAGATGCTTTAATACTGTTGATCAGTCAGAAAAATTTCACATTCTTTACTCCAGAGAAATAATTGCTTTCCCCCAAAAGTAGTTAAATGTTATTAGAAAACAATTAACTTAAATTACTCTAAAGTTTCACTGCTTTTAGTGTCTATTATCTAACAATAGGTACTCCTTAAATGTTAGATTCAGAACTTTTTTTTTATATATATAAGTTCTCTACGTTATATTTTTAAATATCTGCAATCAGGGCCAAATTTTGATTTTATGTATCCATGGGTACAATGCAATCTTCTGAATCCTTCCTTTTCTACAAAGGAATGCTAATAAGGAAACACACTTGTTTTGAGAAATTCCTGATTTTGACAATATTTGACTGGTATTTTTTAGCTTTTTAATATCTGGATTATATGTTGGTCTGTAAATTAGACCTGAAAATTGAAATGTTTAGTTAGTAGCCAGTGGTCGGTAGATCCTTTTATCTTAGCAGTCATTTTTTTGCAGTCTTAATTTTTGTCTAATTAAAATTAAATGTGTTAAAATTCTTTATATAGTTTACAATAGTTATCAGAGTTTCTGTTAAAGCTGATCGCTTAAAATGTGGGATTATGCGACCATTCCATTTGTATAAAACATCTGGGTCAAAGTATTTAAAAGTTTGAACACTTGAAAAAAATATAATAAAAAGTGGCTTTTTTATTTGCTGCCACATTTTTTACTTTAGTCGCTTTGTAATAAGTGCCAAAGGGATATTTTCAGATCTATCTGTAATTAACAAAAACCAATAAATATCATCTTTAAATCCTCTTACAAGTCTAAATAGATACCAAACATATCAGCAGCATTAATGTTTTACTGTTACTGGAAACTTTGAATGTTTATATGAGTTATATGACGGAAATAATTTTTTTTTTGGAATATTAAAATTTTTTGAGTGCAGTGTTATTTTCAACATATCACAACTTAAAATGTCTATTCATTATTATTAGTGATATCTGAGTAGAATCTAAAATTTTTTATACCTATTTTGAATGTATTGCTTTCTTCTAATTTGATAGCTCATACCACATGGTAAGAGATAATTAAACCACCTTAACTTAGTCAGAATTTCTATTCAGATCTAAGAGATCAGATATGTTTTAAAAAGGTTAAATTTTGTAAAAAGTTCAAAGAAACAAAGTTTTGGATATTTGAGTTGCCAAACATTTTATTTTCCTGTTATTTTGTAATGATAATTGTTTAATAACAATAAATTTCTAATGAAAACTATTTCTATGCATATTTTTTTCTTATGTTTGTGGTAGTAAATGCTTATCAATTCTAAGGCATTAAAAAAAAATTCCATTTTTTCAAAGTTAAAAACAATGCACTGAGTTGCCGGCCTGGGCTAAACCTGTTCTATAATTCATATGCATGAAATATTTGTATGAGCAATTGAAAACATGTACTGGTCATCAGCTAAGTACAGGGTGGTTAAAATTAAACTGACGGTATTCAAAGGATCATAACTCCGGTTCTATTGAACGGATCTGAATGAAACTTCAGATTAATGTTATGTAGATCATGCAGAAGAGGTTTTCGTAAAAAAAAGAAAAAAAAAAAAAGTTTCAAATTTTACCACCAGGTGGCAATTTAACAATGTAAAATGAAAGACGATGATTCAAAAATCAAAGAATAATGGAATTTTTTATTTATTTACACACCTGTGTGCTCTATGTGCATCTCTTGGCGGTCAACAATATGCTGAAAGCGTACTACCACATTATCAATGGTCGCACACAACATATCAGTAGGAATGAGGGAGACATGGTGTACGATGCTAGCTTTCAAGTCTGCTAAATTAGTTACATGTCCTTGATAAACATGATCTTTAAGAAAACTCTACAGTCAGAAGTCACATGGGTTCAGATCTGGTGACTTTGCTGGCTAGGAAATCGGGGAAAGTACGTGAGATGACACATTCATTAGAGAAGTTGGCTTGAATTACATTCTTTACACATCTTGCCATATGAGCAGTTACTCCATCTTACATGAATATTGTGGTAGTCAAACAGCCTTTTTGACTTAACGGCGGGACAACATGATTCTCCAGAAGTCTGCTGTATCTGTCACCTGTTACTTTACGCCCAACAAACCCGTTCATTGTGACTTCCTCGAAAAAATACGGGTCTAAAATAAAATTTGCCATGAATTCACATCAAGCCGTGACGTATGGGGAATGTAGTGGATGTTGTTGTACGGCATGAGAATTGGTGGAACCCCATATGCTGCAGTTCTGGGTGTTCACAGCACCATCTAAGTGAAAATGAGCCTCGTCTGTCCATAAGATGTGGGATGGCCAGTACTCATCCACTTGCATCCTCGCCAGAAAATGCAACCAAAATCAAGATGCAAAGAGTGATTTTGTGATTTTAACTGTTATACGATATAAATCTTGTAAGGGTAGAGCTTCAGAATTTTGCAGAAAATCATGCCCATGGTTGCCCATGGAATGTCCAATGCTCATGCTATTGATCAGCTACTTACAGTAGCATTTGAAGAATTTTCAGATGCCTCAGCTGTTGCAATCGCAACTTTCTTCCCAATCGCCAACTCCGTTGCACATCGTCCTCTTCCCGGTGCAACATCCAGAGAACCAGTTTTTTTATACTTACGAATCATGCATTTACGGACATGAATTCTCTCCTTGAATTTTTCATCCGTCAATAAGTACGGAGGGCTGCTGAAGCATTGCTCTCATTCTGAAAAAGTTTTACAATCAAGACGCATTCCTTCTTGTTCAGCGGCATGTTCACTGCAGACGAATGATTTCTTAGAACAATACGTTCCACTTTTATAATGAAATTGCACTAACTACTCATTTACATATTGTTTTTAGAGTTACTGTGCCATCTGATAAAAAAATTTCAAACTATTTTTTTTTTTTTTTTTAAATGAAAATCTTGCCCACATGATCTACATAACATATATCTGAAGTTTCATTCGGATCTGTTCAATAGAACCAGAATTTTGAGCCTGTGAGTACCGTCAGTTTAATTTTAACCACCTTGCATATATTTTAGAAAAGATATCGTTTAAGAAAAATATGCAGAAAAACAAAGAAAAAAAAATTAAAAATATATTCCATTCCATGACTGTAGATTTAATGTTCAAGATGGAAATTTGAAGTTTGACTGATCTGATTATTTCAGCCTTATTTCAGTTTGAAAAGATTGTTTTCATGTTTATATTGAATATTTCATTTTATTTTAGAGAGAGACCAGCAGCTATTCCTGTGGAAGTTAAAAGCATTGATGATACTTCAAATTTTGATGAATTTCCCGATGTTGATCTCAAAATTCGTAAGTATTTTTAATAGAAAGTTTTTTTACAATTTTACATAAATGTGGTAAATAATCTTAGGACATTAATATTCTGAAGTCGGAATATGTAAAATTAATGTTTGAGATATGAATTTTATTTGGGTAAAAATATGCTTAATTTTAAATAAGAAGTCATAAAAGTACTTTTCTTTGATAAAGAGGTTGATTTTATAGAAAAATTAGAATGGAAGTAAATCTCGACAGAAATAGTAAATCTTTTATTTATACAATGTTTTTTATTTTTTAATTTTGAATAGTGAAAATTTTAATGGCAAAATTAATAGCATAGCAGAATTTATATTGCACATTAACTTAGATAATTGAAGATTAAAATATTATATTATAAAATAAATACCAATTTTAATGTAGTTAAACAACAGTTGTTTCTTTGTTATTCGTTAATTGAATATAATATAGAACTATAAAAGAAGCTGACTGCAATAAACATCATATAAAAAATATATATATATACATTTCCACTTTTTAAATAACAGTAAATTGCCTTTTTTCCCCCCCTAACATTCTAAATGTATTTAATTTTGTGTTTAAGATATCAAACAAGAGAGAAAACTGCTATACCAATTAATATTTTTCAAAATCTAGATGTTTTTCTTTTTTTTAATGTACATTTAATTTGCCTTGAAACTGGAAAGGAGAGAATGTAAAGCAATTGGAATAGAAAAAGATAGGAAGAAGGGGGGGGGGGGTTAAGAAGATTTTATGCTTCAATATATGTGTATTTTTGATGTAGATTTTTAACTGAAATAGCTCTATTGTTTAAAGCTA
The DNA here is from genome assembly GCA_963931845.1 of Maratus michaelseni. NCBI lineage: Eukaryota > Metazoa > Arthropoda > Arachnida > Araneae > Salticidae > Maratus > Maratus michaelseni. The sequence goes on along the minus strand of OZ007597.1, from coordinate 89,947,264 downwards.
ATTATAAATTCATTTTGTCACTTTTGATTCATTTCAATGGCCTACCTTATACAGAAAATGATTAGCATTTTAATCCATGCCATTAAAAGATCTATATAAATCTGAAAGCTCTTACATTAAACAACTTTTCAGTCTATTTTTGTACCATCCAGATATTTTAGCTAATTTTCAGGAAACTTGTGTCTGAAATCCAACTGTGTCACTTCAGAAATAATTGGGTATTTTTCTGCGTATCTGAGGAAAAAAATTGTTTCTATATCAAATCACCTATTCTTCCATCCTGCTTCTGCTAACCATTGTCCAAACAGCCTAGTTTCATCCAGATTTGATGCAATATGTCCAATGTAGTAAATGTTTTTGCATACTTTTAGTATAAAAAATAGGAGCAGGAACTAAAAATGAATAAGAAAATTGTCTTATTGACAGATTTCATTAATGCGACTGAATGTCTAAGATTAAGATTTGTGAATACTTAATTTTTATTCATAGGGTATATTTTTTGCAAACATGTAGAAAAATCAATAAAATCTACAGATGAGAAATATTTTTAATGTTTTCCTAGCATTACGTAGAAAAGATAGAATGCTGAATGAAAATAATTATAAAAGTTACATAAAAAAAATATTGCTGTATCAATGAAATTTGCAGATGAGGCAGATTTTTAACATTTTCCTAACATTAAATTGAAAAGTCAGGTTGCTAATGAAAATAAGTATAGAAAATACCTAAGAAAATTTCTGTAATAATGAAATCTGCAGATGATGCACATTTTTAATGTTTACCCTGTGTTATGTAATAACAAGAACGAAAAATCGTGCGTCAAGCATAGATTATGTAACACTTTCCAACGTTTCTAAAATATTTCTACAAATCATTACAGTTTAATAAGCTGAAAGATAACATCGAAGTAAACAATTTGGAAAAAGCATAACATATTAAAAAACGTAATTTCAGGAATTTCCATCATATACAATATTCGGAAAAATATCCGAATACTTTTATTCAGCCCTGTATATGATCTCTAGATTTGTATATGTACTACATAAGATGCTAAATGTTAGTTAAGTTAAGAAACGCGTAGCACAGTTTAAAATTCTCCTTCTGGAGTTTCTGTTAATAAACGGAAATGTGTTCGCGAACTTTTGTGCTTCCCTGTATAGAATCTACAAAATTTATACACACCACGTAATAAACAAAAAGTGAGTTAAATTTAAAATCGCGTTCAATAACTTAAAACGCACTTCCAGGAATTATTGTTAACAGACAGTAGAGAATTCTTTTGTGTGTCCCTGTAAATGAACGATGACTGCTATACACATAATATTCTGTACTAAGCCTCTTGTAATGCACCTTAGTGATATATATAAATTTCAATGCGTTTAAAATAGTGAAACATTATTTAAATAAACCGCAGACGATTTTTCTCCATAGACGTAATGTAGCGGAATTCTTTTGACTGTCCCTGTAAAGTAACTATAGGTCCTATGCACACCCTATTCCATATTAAGCTTCTTGTAATGCACCTTAGTGATATATATCAATTACGATGTGTTTGAAATTGTGTAACATCATTAAAATGAACCGCAAATGATTTTTCCTATAGACCGTAATGTAACGGAACTCTTTTGAGTGTCCCTGTAAAAAAACTATAAGTGCTACACACTTCAGTTGAAATAGGGAACATGCTATAGATAACGAGAATAACATATAAAACACAGCAATCCGAGCATATTTACGGGAGTTAGAGCACGGACAGACGGCAGACTGCCAGACAAACTGAAGTCATAAACACTTTTCAACTAGGTTGGAAAGTGTTAAAAATGGGTTGCTGAATGAAATAAAAAAAATATATAAGAAAACTGCTGTATTAATAAACAAGGTGTCTAGCCACCTGGATAACCAACCTGGAAAATTAAGGGAATTTTTTATGGATCGGAAAAGCCAGGGGGAACCCAGGGAAATTTACCATTCCCAAGGACATGTCAGGAAAATTTTTAATTTCGATGAAAAAATTAGATATTTAAAAATTCCAAGAAAAATCCAGGAACATTTTTCTGATTAACTAAGGGTATGAAATTGCAGTGCCAGGAGAATATAACTTTTCTCTTTATAAATATTGTAAAAGATTATTATTTCAACCTCTCATGCATTTTCTTTTGTCTACCCTCTTTTCATATTTCCTTGTAACATTCAGAGAGATTTTCAATACCAGCTTCACTGAAACTTTGTACATTTCTGTAGGATTGCTTGGGAGACTCGGTCTCTTTACTTATTTCTGTTTGAGAAATAAACATTTATTAAATTTATTGAATATTTATAATCCTTAAATTGGATTATATATGGAGCAGATATATTACTTATAATTTTTTGTTATTAAAATGTGTCAAAGCAATTCGCATTTAGCTGTAATTGATGTGATAAAAAATTTCCTCCTGATTGGACAAATACTGATGCACCACGCTTGATAGAAACCCGGAGCGAACTGCGCATGGGCGAAAATGGCTAGTCCATGTCGAAAATGGGGAGGTCCGTAAGCCATAAGTACGCTGCTTAAGATAAAGAGCGGTGATTTCTACTTTTTTTGCCAGGGCTATTCTCCCTTCAGTGTGAATGGAATCTGGGAGATAACATTGTCCTGTCTGCAGATTTTTTGTTGTACATCTTTATGGTGAGACAAATTTTACCTATAACAAAACAATTTTTAATCTTAATTATTACCTATATGCATAAATCAAATCTGTCAATAAAATATTTTTTTTTTTTGTAATCATCTTCTTTTAGCAACCCATCTTCTTCCATAAAGCTGTGAAGAAAATATTAAATATCTGCCTCATCTGCAGATTTTATTATTACAGAAATGTTCTTATATTATTTTTATAATTGTTTTCAATCCGCAACCCATCTTATCAACATAATGCTGGGAAAACATTAAAATCTGCAAAATTTATTCATGCAACAATTTTTCTTGTATATATATTTTTTAATTATTTTCTTTCAGCAACCTATCTTCTCTACGTAACACTGGGAAAACATAAAAAATCTCTTTTTTGCAGATTTCATTGTTGCAGAAATTTTCACATATATTTTATAATTTATTTTATTCAGCAATCCATCTTCTTTACGTAATGCTGGGAAAATGTTAAAAATCTGCCTCCTCTGCAGATTTTATTGATACTTCTGCATGGGGTATATTTGAAAAAAAAATACCCTTAAAATAAAAAACAAAGTATCGTAATTTCTGGCGTAATAAGTCTGTTTTAAAACCCGAAAATTTACCTAATGAATGAAGTCAAAGTGCCATGTAGAAATAGGTTACATTTATTAAATAAAATTGTTGGTAGGAAACAGTTATTTGAACCATGGCTCATACACCAGAAATTATGGTATTCTCTAACCTTAGAGATTCAGTTGTGTTAATGAAATCTGTGAATAATACAGTTTTCTTATACATTTTTCTAAGCATTGTAAGTTTCTGCTCCTATTTTTTATGTAAAAGTATGCATAAACATTCACCACCTTGGACATATTGCAATAAACCTGGGTGAAATTAGGCTGTTCACACAAACAGGTCATCTTTTTAATTTGCCTAAAACTGCATAGGCTCATTGCAATGTGTTTAAAAAAAAGTCAGAATTGTTGAGAAATAAAAGGAAATTTTTCAATTAGCCTAACTCTTCACAGGCTCTTTGCAATATGCCTGAAAAATATCAGGCTGATTGAGAAACAAATGATAATTTTTCAATTAGCCTAAAACTTCTTAGGCTCTTTGCAATAAGTCTGATAAATATCAGGCCAATTGGAAAAAGGAAGATTTTTCTGTATTTAGCTAGGCTCTTTGCAAAGAGACATATTTCTCGATTAGCCTATGGCATATATATTTCAAAGCACTCACATACATATTCAGTAATGTTTCAAGATATTTTAGCTGATTTTCAGGAAATTGTCTGAAATTCAATTGTGTAAATTAAGAAAAATTTAGCAGTGTTCCCACTGTTTTTATAAAGTGCTTAGAAGTCCTTATTTTCACCTTTTTATTTCTGAGGTCTTTATAAGTAGTTATTTTTCATCAATAGTCTGTAAAAGTTCTTATTTTTACTTGAAAACTGATTGTAATTTTCAAGTGATAAATTTGTTTAATAGCATGGGATTAGCAATAATTCAGGAATGTGTTTGTCTGAATGGAATTCTTTAATATGTGGATTAAAAGGGTTAATAAGTGGACAGGTGCAGTACCTATTCATTCTTTGTTGTATTATTTTGTTTGACACAAGTCCTTATTTCTTATTTTGAAAAAAAAGAATAGAAACCCATGTTGGGTAACTTTTTCTGCATAGCTGAGAAAAAAAAAAAAAAAAAGTTGTTCCTATAGCAAATCTCCTATTCTTCCATTCTCCTTTGTATCAGAGATAAGATTAGGAATGTGAGAAGAAAAATTTAATATGCCATATTAATTTTGAAAAATAAGCAATGGAAAAGAAATTGATTAAAGAACGGAAAATCACATCTTATAAGGGTACAATGTAAGTAAAAATTCAAGGCAGTTTTAATTTTAAAACATCAATAATGGACAAATTTTCAGAATGCCATTCAAGAAGAGACAGTGATAAATATGAGATTGCTTGATTGCTATTACAGTTGTATATAACTTTTCACCTGTTAACTGTAATCCTTGTGCCAACTTTTCTTTATATAAACTGGTGTTAAAATTGGCTCAGATATTGTTTGTTAAAAATTTTTTTAAATGTCATTTTAAAAGCAAATATAATTATTTGAGGCTAGAAGAAATCCTAAAAGTGTCAGCTTCTTTTAAAATATTTAGTTTTTATTAATGTAGTCCTAAAATTGACTTTTCTCACTTTTGACATTATATTTATGAGACTTGATTTTTTTTTTTCAATTTAACATTATTTATTTATCTTTTATTAAAATATTGTGTTATTTCCCCAGCATCTGCACCAGCCCCCAAAGAAGGTGATCCTGGTTATAAAGATTGGGTTTTCATCAACTATACTTTCAGGAGATTTGAAAGCCTTCTAACACAAATGGGAGTTAAGCAAAGTAAAAGAACTTAAAAAAAAAAAAAAAAAAAAATCTAATTTAGAAAGATTTCTCCTCCACGGAATAGGAACCCTTGTCTTTCATCAGGATAATGAATAATAATCTCACATAAAACCCGCATGTGACACTGTTCTGAAGAAATGCAATCAGGGGGTGATTGCTTGTGTGTTTTGTGCAATGTAATTTAATTTTTATTCTTTAGTTTTGCACAGCCAGTGCACTTGTAAAGGATATCCTCAAGATTGTGTTTTGAATTATATTATTTATATAATATTTATAGTGAAAGATCTAGCTTATCTTTTTTGCAGTCATCCCCTCCCCTTCAGATCACCTTTATAAGCAATAGTTGCATCGCACAAACCCTTTGATCATATTTAAAGTGTCACATTGGGTGGAGTTATAGTTGGATTTTTGAAGGACTGATACTTGTTAATGTTTGAGTAGTAAGCATGTATATGAGCTATTTTCAGAAGAGTTTTTCCTCTTTTATATGTAAGAAATGTAAATTAGATAATCTCTTCAAGCAAACGAACTGGTTGTTTGGATGCAAAATTTTCTTATTTATACTGAATTACATGAATAAATATGACAAATTTTTGTTTATCATTTTGATTTTTGCGGACAATTTTTCTTTTTCTCTATACAGTTGATTCTCTGAAATCTGCCATTTGTTTTGGAATGTAAACAGGTGAAATCTTATTTAACAGTTAGGCCCATAGTTTAATTTAATAATGTAGTGATTTCGTAAATTCTTAATTTTCCAAAGAATTTAATTTCATTTTGAGAATTTTGATGTATTTCATATATTGTGTATTTAAAGTACCAATATTTAGAAAAGAAATAACCAAATGCCAATATTAAAAGAAAAGTTACATTTTGAGCTATGCATTAATGGAAACATCAAATGGTTGGAGAAATATAATTTAACAATTAGTTTAAACAAAGTATGTGTTTGTAAAGTTCTTGTATTCAGTACATGTGTAATTAATTTCATTTGCATTTTATCTCAAAACCAGAGATAACTATTTTTTTAATGCAGAAAAAAATATTAATTTTAAACCAAGCTTTAAATTACTATTGTGCCAAAATTAAAAGTTCAGTTATAACCAAGGAAATTTACCTATAAATTCAATTTTAAATAAGTTACTCTTGCACTATATATTCTTTTTGCATTTTCATTTTCATTACAAATATTGCTAATATATAATCAGACTATAATATATATATATATATATATATATATGTAAATAAAACAATGATATATAATGCAGCAAAACTTCAGTCCCAAGTTGTCGTGATTTGACAGAGTTGACTGTATTATACCTATTTAAAATTCAGAGTAATTAAAAAAAAAAAAAAAAAAATCCTGTTGGGGAAAAAGAAAAGTATTAAGTTGATCTCTTAAAAGTGCACTATTTCAAAAGAAATTTTTATTGAAATATGAATTAGAAACTCTAAATTATTTTGGCTTAAATGTTTTGCTTTTATTTATTCATAAAGTTGAACGTTTGTGAGTAAATTAGTAATGAATTATTAATCTCTGGCATAAAATTATGCATTTTATCTAAAAAATTAGTCATTAAGAGTTGGTGTGCAATTGGTAGGATCATTTAAAAAGTCTCGTTTATACATTTTTCCCCTTTTTTTAAAAAATTATTTTGTGTTTGTTTATTTATTTTTGATGCAGGCATTTTGTATATTTTAATTATTATATGAAATTATATTAGTTTGAAATGCAAAATTAACCCAAACAAAAACTTGCTTTATGGGAAAACAATGTGTTTAAAATTTTCAAATTTTATTTTGTGTGACCTTTTCTAATTTATTTTATTTTTTGGTACTGCAGAATATATTGTATTTGAAAATAGTTCATGCACATAATTCTAAATGTAAAAGTACTGTGACCCACTGAGGTGTCATTTACCATGTTAATCGATATCTCAATATTTATGAGTGTAATTCAAATAGAAAATATTATATTACTTGTATAGTCATGTTAGTTTTATTTGTAAATCCTTAATCAAAAAAATTAATTGCAAATTTACTGTATCTAATAATCAATTGGTTTTATGCTAAACATTTTGTCAGTTGCTTCAACATTAACACTTAATAGAAAAGTTAAAAACATTTACTTTAACTTGATTTGGAAAATCATTTGCAAAATAGCAATTGCTTAATTGTATGTCATTTTATAGTGTAATCATATTAGCACTGTAATCAGTAAATATATAAATATATTTTTATGTAATTTCGTTTTTGAAGTGTGTCAAATGCAGCGCTGGTTTTTCTTTATGAAGGTATGCTGGTTTTAAAAGTATGTTGCAGTGTTTCCTTTTCATTGTAGGTGGTTAAATAACTGATATAAAAATGTTTATATTAAGCTATTTTTGTAACTTTATGCATCTTTTGATATTTATATGCTGGTGCAGCATATATTTTGACGGTCCTCATACTAGACTCTCGTTTTGTGTTGTTAAATTTTGAGTTATCACTGTTAGTGACTTAAAATCCTGCAAAACTCCACTTATATTAGGGGGAGAAACTATAAATGTAAAGCAGCGAAAGTTTGGTCAAATTTTAGTCTAAATTTTAAATGTTATTTCCTTTTAAAAAATGCAATTAATAAATAAAATAGTTTTTAATAAAAATAGTTCCAAAATCATACAAGTTCTGAAATTCTTAGTTTTTACTTTTGTCCTTGCTAATTTGAGTGGTTATTTTACGGGAGACATATAGTACATGTTACAAAAGTAAAATCATGTAGTTATTGTATTGTGATTTTTATTGTGAAAAAAAATAAATAAATAAAGTAACTTCTAAAGACTTATATTGTAAATCCAAATCAATGATATCCAATGATTTTTTTTTCTTCCTAATGTTAAAGCTAAAATTCTAATATTTATTTTTAAAAAGTATGTGCATTAATGTAAAAAAAAAAAAAAAACTTGAAATTGTTAGATTTTTTTTTAATTTGACTATTTACATTTAGAGCAAAATAATAATTTTTTTGTGATATATAAAGTAGTGCATCTAGATTATGACTTATTTAATTTCTTTTTATGAGTATAAAGTTATGAAAATTGTACAATTTTACTGAGATTGTACATATGTATTTATTTATTTTTATGCATAATTTTGTTGATTTATTTTCTTGCCGAATATTTAATAACCGTAATTTTTGAGACGTGGCTGTCTGCAAGAATACTAATTCCATGTTAATGTATTTAGAATACATAGTACAGTATTTTGAAACTGATAAAAATGCTATGAATTTAAAATGAAGTGATATAAACCACTTTTCAAGGATTGTTTCGAGTTAATTAATAAACCATCTCTTTTTCTGGTATCTGAACTGGTTAATCAGTCACTGATAAGTATTTATTTAGTTCAAATTTGAAAATAATTTATCTGAATTTGGAAATAATATAAAAAATAAATATCTTGAATTTTTAATTCTGAAAATTTTTCAATTTTGTGGAACCATTTATTTTTAGAGGAAAAAGCATTTAAAATTTATCTTAATTTTATAATCTAAATTTTTTGTAATTTTTATTAACTGTTTATAACTTTTTTTTTTTCTGAATATTGCAACTCTTTTCATTGCTTTTCTTCACTTATACAATGTACTATAGGAAACACTGCAGTTTCTGTAAAGGATACTTGATAATATAGCCTGGGAATTCATTTCCTTATTCTAATTGTGCCTAGTGTAGGAGCATAGATTTTCTTATTGTTTTTTATATTTTCATGGAAATGAATTTTCATATGCTTTTTATATACAATATTAATACTTTGATACTTAAAAAGTATTTTTAATAAATGAAAATTAATTACATTCTTATATTTATGTCACTTTAGTAGTTGCCTGAGTGAAATAGTATAGACATAATCTTTGTAGGTATGTTTCCATGTTTTTCAATTTAGGGGTTGAATTTTTACAACCAGTTATTAAAATTATTTCACAATTAAGAAACTCCTGCTTGGTAAAATGGACACTTATTGTAGATTCTATTTTGAAGCATTTGACTGTGCATTTTTTATTAATTATAAAAGGACTCCCTTTCTAAGTGTTTAAATTTAAAATATTATTTTTTGACACCTAATGAAATCTGCAAAGAATAATTTTTCATATTAAGAAAGCTGTCAAGTCTCCTGATCTAGAAACAGCTGCAGAATGAATCTCTGCTGTGATGTATTATACTGTAGGATGTTGATAATTTGGTATCATCAGTTCTTAAGGAGGAGGGGGGGGGGGGGGGGGGGAGAGTAATTAAAAAATATTCACACAGCGAAAAGCTTAGCCTAACATATATGGAAAAAAGACACACAATGAAGAAATGTGCTAAAATGTTATATTGTGCCACTTTTATTTTTAGTTTTTTGTCCTGTTATGTTACTAATGTTGTAGAAATATGCTATTGTTCTTTTATAAGGGCCTTGGCATAAAAGAAATTTTCACACATACTTCAAGGCAACCCTTTTCCTACTTTATATACACAAGCAATTTGTTCAATATTTACATAATTTACCTAATATATACATTTACATAGAGAAGCCATAAAAATAAATACAGAAGTAGTTCATATAGCATGTGTAGTCAAAAGCATTTTTTTTTTTAACATATACATAAACAAGCATAATAGTTCACCAGTTTTGTTTTCATAACTTTTTGTATCTTTTGGCTGCAAATCTCATTTTCAAAAAGCCTGCACTGTTTCAACTTCATTTTAAAAAGAACCAAGGTACCTATAAAAAATAAGTTCTAAAAATATCAGTTTTTGTAAATAGCCTTTTTTCTTTCTATTTGTTAGAAGTATGTTATTTGCATATGCATAACATCTTAAAATACTTTCAAAGTCTTATGAGATTTATTAGTTTTCCATATTCTCCCCTAATGACTTGCTGCTTGTAACTATGTTTTTTGTGATAAAGGTAAATCAATTGTCGTAATCTTAATTTTTTCCATTATATTAAGTATATTAACTTACTATTTTATACTTTTGGCACATTTTGAAGATTTTTCCAATTTAAGCATTTTAAAAAAAAATGTTTCAAAAAATTAGTAATTGTAAACTAGTGTTCATATTGTATTTGGAGAACTAGATACATCTAGTAAACATAGATCAATATATCTTTAAGCTGTTAATTAATGTACTGTTAAAATCCACATTATCAACATTCTTCTGAAATTAAAGTTTTACTGTGTTAGCACTTGTTCACAAATGCTATATTATTCACTGTATTTAACATAATCCTAACTTTAACAGCTCTGTGCATACTATTTTATACTTCTACTGGCTATTTTTGAAAATCATTTGCATGTGTGAAATTTGTGTCACACTATATAGCAAGAATGATTTCATGAATTTATTCTAATCCATGGTGTTGAAGTACAACAGAGCATTAGTTATTTGTAATAATTGATTACTGTAAAGTTTGGAAAGTTAATTATCCAAATCATCAGATTCATAATTTAATGTTTCAGATTTACATTGTATACTATCTGTTGCTATACAAATTTCTTTTATGCATTCAGTGTACCAGGATTCCTACTTTCTTGAAAGACTCTTGATTTTTAATTTTATTTTTTCAGGTCTCTTCAAACTTTTAAATTTATTTTCCACAAAACTGTTGATATTCTAGTTATACACTTAAATTCCTCTAAATGTGTGCAAACAATTAAAAAAAAAAAAAAAAAAAAATCTACAAACAACTAAGAAAAAAAAAAAAAAACTTTGATATTTCTTGCTTTTGTAGAATTTACATGGGAGTAACTGGGAAATATATTGCAGTTTAGTTCTTGGATTACAGAATAAGTAAGATTTAAACATACAAAACGAATTAATACTTTCCCTTATTGAACTTTAAAAAAAGCCTCATGAAACTCATATTTTATTTCTAAAACTGAGCATGGAGTTTGTATGGAGATTCAGGTTTTATTTTATATTAGTATGGAAATATATTTTCAATTTGAATAATTTCCTGATAATAATTTTTGACATTTCTGTCTCACAATGGTGTTTGTTGGGATTTTTGGAGCTTTCTGGAATTTTCATTTAGTATATTTTCTTACTTCAAAAGTTTTAAAAATATTTTCAAATGATTGTTCAAAGACAACTAATTTAATTATTTAAACATTTTCTAGGATGTTTGCTATGTTTAAAACTATTTAACTGATTATAATCTATGTAAAGATTTAAACCAGAATCTTTTTTCTTCCCCCTGATTTTCATGCAATTTTCAGAATTTATAAAGTACTGCCAAAAACAACTCCTTGTTTCTGGCTACAGTTGCAAACTTTAATCTGACTTTTAGTCGACTTTAAAGTAAAGTCATTTGTAGATTAAAATTTCATTCTGTAATCAAAATTTTCTAGTATTATTCCTGCTATAAGTACAAGCAATAAAAAAAAAACTTTTTTACAGTTCATAGTGTGAAAGATACATTTGAAAAAAAAAAGTACTATTTTTGGTTGAGGGTTTCTGAATAATCAATTTTTTTTTTATAAAAAATGCTCTGCTGTATGATAGATAGCTCATTAAGTAATATTGAATGCTTTTCCTTATTCCTGGAGATAGAATGTATGAATTAATACTTTCTTTTTGCTTCCTTCATGCCAAAGATTATATTGCTTTTCTATTTTAAGAACAATTGCACGTTTCTCTGTTTTCTGACTAACAGAAAAACCTCCCTCCATGATTTATGTGTTTTCAGTTTTAGTAATATATTTTGTAATTTAATTTCAATCTAGTTGAGCGACAATCTTACATCAAAGGGAAAATTTATCTGTGCACAAAGTATTATATGGCAAGCTGTTTTAGCAAGTTTTAAAAGTGGTATATTTTGATTTTATCATGGGGGGAAAATATCCGGTGATTTTTATTTTTAAATAATACATGCTTATTGCTGTTTGTAATCGTACATCTTTTTTTTTTAGTTGTGTTCTCTTAACACATGTGTGTATTTTTATTGGTTGTGCTTTTAGAAATCAAACTGCCGTTCCTTTTGTATAATCTAATTAATTTAAAAAGTATTGCATTTCAGTTTTATTTATTATTTAATTAATGTAATTTTATACTTTTATTGTTTTGTGTTTTGCTGCAATCATTCAATTTTCTTATTTCTAACTTTTGTAAAATTCTTTTTGATTCTGAATTTAATAAATATATGTTCTGAATGTTTAAAATTATTTGTTACTTACGTATTTTGACAATTAGCTGAGAAGGAGTGTAATGTTTAAATGAAAATTTAAAATTTTGTCTTTACAATTTTTCACTGCTTTGATTTGTGACTTTAAATCTAATCTCTAACAAAGAAAATTCAAGTGTGTTAAATTATTGCTGAAAAAGGTAATGGTATGTTTTTATTTGTCTAAATGATTCAAATGTGCTTTTGATTAAAATTTATCTTTTGTTAATGATCCTATTTAAAATTTATTATCGCTAAATCATGTAATAAAATTGAGTCCTCGTTTTACTTTTTTTTTTTTCACTATGAAAAAGTACTTTTGTTGTTATATCTTTCTAATATACATTCTCTAAGATATCACCTAATGAAATATTAAATTTATCATGTTAATGCATATTTTGACCTTTTTAATGGTCCTTATGTAAGTTATTTTCCTGTATTTGCAAATTTTGGATAAAATATGTAACAATTTTCAGAGAATATTAGCCACTGAAATTTTAAAAAAAGATTCTTTCATTAAAAATAAATATTAAGTTGGTAGTTATAGGCTGTTTTATAAAATATGTATAAGGATATTTAAATTAACAAATAATATTGATTTTTGAGATTTCAGTTCTTGTAAAATAATGAAACTATATTTATTGCAGTGTTATCTGTGAACAAGGTATCTTTTATTAGCCTAAAATTTTTCTCTATAAATCTCTCAACAACATAAAAGCTATCCATATATAAATGGTATAAAAAATATAGAAAATATCAATTAAAAAAAATATTTAGTTCATAAAATTGGCTGTGCTTTTTAAACATGGTAAAGTACAATATTTGGCATGAAATGTAGCATCTTTCATTATTATTAGACATATAAATAAATTTTATATCAAATTTCCTTAAATGGAACTTTAAAGTGCCACCGAAGTATAAAGTATTAAGATCTTATCATAGATGAGATCATGTTAAAATAGTTGTGTTACTAAAGTAATATAGGAATCTAGAATAGGTATACGACTTAACAACAGCATCTTAATGTATTTTTGTAATGATTAGTTTTAAAAATATTACTATTTGAATTATATAATTTTTCAAATTGTAATAATAAAGCAGAATTTTTCATGTTCCTCTTCCCTGTAGTGTGATGCTATAGCATTCACATTTTCATACAATTATTTTTCTTAGGACTAAGTTCAGAACATATATTTATTAAATTGCTTTGTTTCCATTTTGTTGATTTTTTTTTTTTTTTTTTTTTTTTTTGTGATATTATTAGTGAGAATGTGAATTATAGCTACATTCCAGCAAAGGAAGAATATAAAAAGTAAACTGAAATCTGTAGCTCTAGCAACATAATCTATTGTCTGCTATATTATGAAAGAATTTTTATTTAACCCTCTTACAGTACATGGGCATATTTAAGCCCAGTCATCTTCAAGACGTGGCAAGTTTTAAACCACAAATAATTACATTGTGTCTTTCATGTATTCTCTTCTGAGACCTTCCTAACAATGCTGCACATACAGATTTTTTTTTTTTTTTTTTTTTTTTTTTTTTTTTTTTTTGTTATTCTTTTGTATAATTTTTTAACATTGTTGAAGATTGGGACAGTAGTGATCCCATGGTACTTTCTAAGTAATAAAAGGTCTCAGAAAACCTGAAAAAAAGTGAGAAACTCTTTTATTAATAAAAAATATCATGGTATCGATATTGTTCCAGCCTCCAAATTGTTAAAAATTAGATAAAAACACAAATGCTGATATCAGAAGCATACATAAGAGTGTGTGTGTGCAATTGACAATTGTACCAGATCCTATGCTGAAGAGGATCTCCTGCATATGCCCAATTTCGTATAAAGTATATGCATATATAGGGCATGAGGTGGGGGGGGGGGGCTTTAAGCATAATCTGTACTGCACCTTACAATTTTTGTGTGCACCCCTGACTCACATGTGTAGGATAGTTAGAGGTCTTAGAAAATATGCATGGAAGAACATATTTTAATTCACAATAGTTTAAAAATTACCATGTCTTACAGATCACTGGCATAAAGTATCCCAATGTACTCTATGACAGTTAAGATGAAAAATAAGCATGAATGAAAGTATGCATTTCAATATTTTTTTCTGGATACAGAATTCAGATTATAAATTCCTTTTGGTGTATTCTGTCTCAAGTTGATTACACCTACAGTGTAGGCTTCGAATGAAAATGCTTTGTATTTAAGTATATTTTCTATGTCAGATTCTACTAGTTTTTTGCTGTCTTATTAATATCAAAGTATTTAATGCTTTTGCTATAGCCAAAAGGCTTTGTTTTTCTTGACTAGATTTTTGGAAGGAAGTCGTTTGTACTATTGTTATGCAGTTTTGCTACTTGAAATGTGTCATAGATTTTCTTATTTTGAATTTCAGAATGGATGTTCCCAACCAGTTATATATATATACATACACATTTCCAATCAGTAGATTTGTATTTGCTATTTTTGTAGAAGTATTTATTTATAAAAACTTTTGAATTGCTGTGTGCTTACATTGTTTTTATTTTGCATTTAGAAAGTTCTTAAAAATAGTTTAAATACTCTACATATGCTTTAAATAAAATTGCAATGTAAATTTATTTTATTACTGTAGTTTTTCTACTTTAAACTCTGTCATAAGTAACATTTAAAAGCATAGCTATCCTAGTTAACTATTTTTTTTTTCTCCTCTGATTTTCTTAATTTGATAGTAAAATGCAAAATTGGTTGTACCACTGTCACATTTTCTTTTCTATGAAACTTGTGTATATTCAAGTAAATTTGTATTTTTATTTAATTGAATTAGTGAAAGTTAAAAATTTAAATTATTTTAATCTTTTCTCTTGAAGAGCACTTTTATGTACTTTTTAAAAAACTTTATGTGGAAATATGTACAAATGGTATTAATTGAAAAAAAAAGCTGTTTGGAGTCTGATTACTAAAATCTATTGTGTTTAATTACTTAGTTTCATGGACATGCATTTCAGAATGTTGGAATTAAATTGTGATTAAAAAGGATAAAAAAAAAAGGCCCACTGGAAAGAAAACTACTACAGCTTATTCTATCAATCAACATATTTACGTGCTGAGGCAAAAATCTGAAAGCTGTATATAAAACCTTACTTGTAATTGAGTTTGAATAAAACTTTCACATACTTGCCAGCCTCACATAAAACAGTACATAAAACTTTTATGTCGACATAGCATGCATCTGATTTCATTTATTTAGTAAAATTTCTAGTTCAAAATGAACAGTTGAACAAATTGAATAGTTTTACATGAAGTTGGCGAGTATGCGTTTGTCATCTGCATACATCTATTTTTATTTATTCATCCCTGTACCTTCAGTGGTTGTTTTCTTCTGGTGATTATTTTCTGAACTAATCTTATTACTATATTGCAATCAAATTCAGATGCTCTGAAATGTGAATCTTCGAATTTTTATTTCATTACCTACTACATTTTTTTTAATAATCAGATTCCAAACGCCATCTCTTCACTTATAGTCATTTTGTTTATATACATAAATGCATATGCATACACCAGTTTCGAATACTTCAAAATTTTAGATTTAAAAAAAAATTGTTTTATACCCGTGTCATATGAATTTGTAGGTAATTTTAGTCTAAGTGACTTTTGTGCAGAATTATCTGCATATTATATAGTCAAGATAAGCTTTGTTCCTATGTATTCCTTTAATGTAGTTTGTTATTCTTTAGTTGTATATGAAATATTTATTAACACATGCATTTGTAAGATTATTCCATATATCTTTAAAAATGTGTAAAAAAAATATTTATTGCTTTATTGAAGTTTCGAATTTTATAAAATGTATGATTTGTTTGAGATTGAAATACAAATGGTTGGGAACTAATACTTAAATGTTTTATTCAAGGGTTCATTATTAATTAAAGAAAAATGATATTTTGGTATATTTATTTAGTGATTAGATAATTTTTACTTCCTTCTGTTTGGTTTGGTTCAGAGTTTATTAAATATCTTTGGTGTAGTATGTTGTGTCCATGGGCAAGTCAAGTAGTGTTTGGAATGCAGATTTGATTATTTTGCATATAAAACAAATGTTTATTTTATGTCTAAATATTATGTACTTATGTGTCATGTTTTAGATATTTATTAAAAGTTCTATAAATTTTTGTTGTATTTTTGTGCGTTATATTTTCAATTTGTCATTTATAAAAGGTGGTAGTTATTTATACTAATTGAATGTGGTTTACTTTTATTGATTTTAGTGCATTTAAATTTGATTACACAACTGTCAAAGGGATTATCGTCATATATTATGAAGCTGATATATCACATCAACTAATCTGATTTTCTTCAAGTCAAATAAACATTTATTGAACAACAAATTTTAATTTAATAAGATGTATCTTGTTTCTGTGTGGTTGTTATTTGATTTCATTTATTAAGTAAAATTTCTGGTTCTAAACATGTATATTTGACTAGAAGGAAGAAGATTGGAATCTATGATTATAGAAATTATGTTGAGGGGCTGTACATATATAACGTTATCAACATTTTGGTAATTTTGGACCCCCCCTCCCCCCCCATCATACATTATCATTCCTCGATCCCCCTGCCATCTCCGTTAATGATATCGTTTTTAATGTCTAAAAATATTCTTTTTTTTTTCCTTGTTTTTCCTTTTTATACGTTTGCAGTGATATACAGATATGGTTATATGTTTATTATTTGCATACTTTATGGATTCAAATGAAGAGAAGTCAAAATATCACTGTAATACATATGAAATACCTTTATATCAAATAACATCTAAAAGAGATTGTTACTATTTAAAAGTAGCTTATTCTTATATAATACAGTCAACAGTAATATTAATAATTCTCTTCTTGCACTTGCCCCTTGTATGGGGAGGGTGAAAGCAGAACAGGTGGACAACATTGTTTCCCTTTCAATACTAGTAAATACAAATATCGTTTCAAACATATTTCACATTTGGTTTCTCCAACAGCATATTATATGGGCGTATGACAGAAGAACAGGAACTCCAAAAATTGAGGTATTCCAAATTTTGGAATTAAATTATTTTAAAATCATTTAATGGCTTTAATAATAACTTTGTATTTTCCTAACAATAGATAAGACTAAGAAAAAGATGAGACTATTTTGATGTAGAGAAAAAGTGACAAAAAAAGGAGAAAAATTTGTTGGGATAAACAGTAATGATATCAAGACATATCCCCCCTCCCTCTAGAGATATCAATATCAAGTGCCAGACCCCCCCTCCTACCCTAAAGTGATAACGTTTTATGTATGCACAGCCCCATATCACTTGAACAGATTTCCAGGTATACTTAAGATTACTTGAATAAGTGAAATACTCCTCAAAAACTCCTTAAATTATTGTAAGGTAAAATTTACATTTATTTTACTGGGGAAAAAAATCATTGAACCTATTCACATTTTCCTTCCCTAAATATAATTTTGGAATTGAGTTCTAAATTGATTTTTAATTGAAATACCAAAGAGTAGAAAATAAGTACTTATATGATGAATACTGCTTTTTAATAATCTTTGTTAAATGTATGAACAACATTTAGAGATCTGCATGACAGGGCCTGATTAACTCTATGTGGGACCCAGGGTACACAGGCTATGTCGGGCCTTATTTCTGACAAAAATGACATTATAAGCCTGACAAACAACTTTATGTGCAGTTTAAAATTTAAATCACTGATTTATGATAAAATGGATTGAACAAAATATGTTTGATGTAATATCCATTCTTCTTGGACTTTTGAAGTTTACATTTCATTCTTGGTAGTAAAGAACAAACACTAAGATAATTGATTGGCCCTCTGCAATAACAAGGCAAGTAGAGTTAATTTGATTTTAAATTTTCAGATTTATGTAATGTATTATTCGGCATATAAGGAAATATAAATTTTATGATCATAAGCAAAGAAAAGATGCTAGAAAACTCTTCTTAATAGGAATACATGCAAAGAAGTTATATTCTAAATTAAAATGTTGAAAGTAAACTTAAAAGCTTCGTAACTGTAAACTCCATTTCACTTGCCTTGTTATTGCAGAGAGACCCTCAATTTAGTTTACATGTATGCAAAAAAGAGATGCTAGAAAACGCTTCTTAATAGGAATGTATGCAAAGAAGTTATATTCTAAATTAAAATGTTGAAAGTAAACATAAAAGCTTTGTAACTGTAAACTCCATTTCACTTGCCTTGTTATTGCAGAGGGCCCCTCAATTTAGTTTACATGAATTTGAAAAATTCATTTTTTCTATTAACTATTAACGAAATTTCATTAATTGTATCGTCAGAGAGTAGATAAAATATATATTTTGTGGCCCACTGAAAAATGTGATAATCAGGCCCTGCTGCATGGGCCAGCTTCTTTTTTTTTCTGCAGACTCTGGCCTGAAATTCATTCATGAGCTGTTTTGGACTGCCTGTTGGGGTTTTAGATTCTCTTCGTTGGAAGGGAGAGAGGGTTAAAATATAAGTGATATATTGTATGTAGTGTTCCTGTTTCCTCTTATTTAAGGAAGTGGTAGACCTTGAAGATGAGCAAAATAAAAAAAATTGGTACTACTTTATGGTGGCCCCCACATTTACAGTTATGCCAAGGTTACAGTTACAGTTTCATCAAGGTAATTGACGCATATACAGTGTGTCCCAAAAATGTCTGATGGATTTTGAAAGTCACTAAATAAAATTTAAAAAACGGAACGGGATAGAAATGTATCATTTGCAGCCTTATGTTTGGGAAACCAGGGAATTTTATTCCACCCAGGTGTCGGAAAAACTACTTTTTTATTGTAGCGAACTACAACTACTTTATCAAAAATGTAGTTAACTACAACTACTTGTTTTAGAAAGTAGCGACTACAAACTACGTTTAAAAGTAGTCACTACTTCGCTACTTTCAGATTTTGTCAAAGGGTTCCATTTACGCTAGAAATGAAGACACGAATTAAATAATAAAGCGACCCCTCTTTATATCGCGTCTGCCGAGATATAATTAAATAAATGCAACATAATCAAGGGCATTAAAAAAGATAACATACAAGAAAATGTTTGTGTTTGTCTCCAAAATGTTAATTTATACACCCATTAAATTTCGTAGGAAAATTAAGAAAGACATTATAATCTAAAAAATTACAGAAAAACAACCCTAGATGCAAATAATAAATAAATCTGTAAATAAAAAAATTACGAATATTAAGAAACCGGTGTTAAAACATGAAGACTTAATAATAAGTAAATAGACAAGTGTTGCCCGAAAGAAAATTAATTCATTTTGTTGGATTAGTACTTGATTTTAGCAGCAAGTGTCAATGGGGAAAATCTATCACTTTATGCGATACGTTATACGCTGCAGCTGAGATTCGCAAATTGTCGAGCAGAACAAATTTTGCACAAAAAAAGCAAATTTCGGGAAATTTGCAAAATGGTACATTTCGCATCCCTGAAGTAGCGTTAAGTTAGATTAACACATTTATTAAGATCATTTAGCTCTCTATTTAACTATTCAAATTTTCGTATTCAACAACTCTCCAATTCCATCATTAATCCTCCAATCAAATGGCATAAGTGTCATTTAATAAAAGTAGCGTCGGTTCTAGCTACAAACTACGGATTTTTTGTATTGCGCTACTCGCTACACTACATTATTCAAAATGTAGCGCGCTAAACTACAAACTACTGTAAAAAGTAGCAGCTACAGTAGTTTCGCTACTTCCGACCCCTGATTCCACCTATATGCAAATTTAGTTAACATTTTCGCCAGAAGGTGGTGCTGCAAAATTGCGGTGATACTCCAAAACAAGAAATATTCGCTGTACCAATGAATAAACCATTTTCAATAGTGTATACTCTTTCAAAAGCACTCCGTAACAGATTGCATGGCAAAATATTGAATGAAGATGTGATGGATTCAATTTCTCTGTAGCTCTTTCATACCTACAGCACCATCTTTTGGCAAAAATGTTAACTAAATTTGCAAATTGGTAGGATAAAATTACCTGGTATATTTACGACTTATATATCATATAAATCTTATATCCATGTCATACATGACTATAATTTGGACATATACATAATGAAACATCATAGACATCATATATGATTATAATGTCATATGTTTTATAATTTGCCGATAAATCTTGGTCACTGGGCGATTCATACTCGGGAGACCACTATAACAAAGAAGTGCCAAAGAATTTTTAATTAAATAAAAAGGCAACAACAATCAGAGTTAAAAAAAATTTTCTTTGATAAATTATTTAGATTCACTTTAAATAAGCTTGAGAGTGCTTTAAATCCGATCAAGATTTTGACACATTTTATGCAAGTTTAAACTCTCACCTGGAAACAATAATTAAAATGTCCCATGCAAACTATTTTTCTTTCAATCTCTTTGTAATTTCTTAAGTGCATTAATGGCTTTATTTTTCATAAAAATGTGTATCCATTTGTAAAAAATCCCCGACGGCTCGGCCTACAGGCACAGGTAGATTTCGAAGACACAGACCGTGGGGCACCTGTTTGTTGGGAATTGCGGAAGAAATGACCTTTTTGCCATGATGCAGCAGTTGGAACCGCCTACTTCGAAACCTAACTTGTTTGCAGGCGGAGCCAGCAGGGATTTTTTTTTTTTTTAAATTTCTTTTTTGCTATAAGAGTTGGTCCTATAAAAAAAACTTGTTAATATAAAAGTTTTAGATAATATTAAGAGGATTTATAATAAATTTAAGCGGATTTGAAATCTTGGGAATTGACGAAGTTATGAATTTTTTTTCTTCTAAAACCCGCCCCCCCCCCCCATTTTTAATTATATAAAAAAATTGTCATACATAAAGTTTCGGCCCTTCTAGAAGTAATAACTTCAAACGGATTCGATATGTATCATAATTAAGAAATTATGGGGTTTATTATGTTTTCACAAAAAGCCCCCTCCCCACCTGGTTCGATTTTGCCCATTAACGAACTTGACCGAGATTTTATGCCCCTTGATTTTATGTATCAGTTTCGAAAAGATGCGGGAGTTGGAACAGCCTACTTCGAAAAATAACTTGTTTGCAGGTGGAGCCGGCAGGGATTTTTTTTGGTTTTAATTTTTTTTTGCTATAAGGGTTGGTCCTACAAAAAACTTGTCAATATAACAGTTTTAGATAATATTAAGAGGATTTATAATAAATTTAAGCGGATTGGATATCTTGTGAATTGACGAAGTTATGAATTTTTTTCTTCTAAAACACCCCCTTCCCCCCCCCCCCCCCCCTTGGAGCCATTTTTAATTATATCAAAAATCTGTCATACATACATTTTCGGCCCTTCTCCTAGAAGTAATAATAACTTTAAACGGATTCGAAACATATCATAATTTAAGAAATTATGCGGATTTTTCTGTTTTCACAAAAGCCCCCCCACCCTCCCCCCTTGGTTCGATTTTGCCCATTAACGAACTTGACCGAGATTTTACGCCCCTTGATTTTATGTATCAGTTTCGAAGAGATCTGTGCAGAATTATTGCAGTTATCGTGTCCATAAAAAAGTGACATAGATAGATAGTGTAATAACTCCTCTATACCGACCCGATAATAGATGGTGAATGGTAGCGAGATCCGATCGTTGGTAAAGAGAATTATCTCGCATAAATTAGAAAGTAGAATTTATTGTATAACAATATTAATTCTAATAAAAATATGTACAAGAAAATTGATTACAGCATTTGATTATTTTTCGTGAGTCAATCGCTAATAAATTAATGTTCTCTTGACTCTGAGTATAACTGGAACCAAACTAAAGTCTCCAAATGTTACGATCAGTCGTAACTTCTAGCCAGAGTTCACACGGATCAAGGCACGTCCGTTCCTTCTCTTTCGGAAAAACTACTCGTTCTCAATCATTCAGAGTTTAAGAACTCTCACTCTAGCACGGGTCGTGCTTTTCTCTTCACTAGGATTTATACCTGATACCTGCCGTATCAAAACACATAGAGGTCAGGCCTCACTAGCGCTTCTACTGCGCTAAGTCCAGAAACTCTCGTTCCTTCCTCCTTTTACCAGAGAGTCACCACTCTCTTTTCGATCTCTCCAAAAAACTCCTCTCTCTAACTTTTTCATCCTCGCAGGGGAACTTCTTCTGGGGGCGGGGTTTTGTCGTGGCAGGCCCCTCGAAACTCTCCAGCCTCTTAGCAGCCTTGAGATCCCTCTGTTTCGTTTTCACCAAGTCCGTCATTGGACGTTCTAAGACAAAGGGCAAAGTTTCGGGTGCAAACCTAAAAATCGTGTGCAGAGATCGCTTCTCTCGCAGATGCTCTCTTTCTCACGACCTCGGCAAGGATCAAAGCATAAGACCCCTCTTTGGGTAACACCTTACCACTACATCACTGTCCGAACTTTCCACTCACAGTACAATAGAATTCGGCGTCTGCTAGTCTTCAAGGCAAAAATAGCGAGGGAAGGTATGCAGTTAAGTGTACTCACAGGAAATGTTAGAATGACACATAGTGCACCTGGATGAGGAAGCTCAATTCTTTACAACACCCCCTCCTCAAACGATTCTTAAGGGTGAAACACTAAGAATCTCTAAGAGTCGGATAAAGAATTGCAAGCTCAAATTACATCAGAGTGGCAAAAAATAAAACACAATGAAATATAAAAAATAAAACAACTTAAAATAATTTTATACAAAAGTTTATCAAGAAATCTCCTTAAACTCGACTCAGACAATCAACATGCAGAATGTCTTTGCCTGCGCGATGAGAAATGGCATAATTATAAGGTTGCAGAGCCAAGGACCACCTTAATAACCTGGGATTATTTCCAGAATTTCTTTTTAGAAATACCAAGGGATTGTGATCAGTTTCGATAGAAAAGTTTTGTCCATCAATATAATGCCTTAACTTTTTTATCGCAAAAATAATTCCAGCACACTCTCTTTCAGTGGCGCAGAAACTTTTCTCACTATCAGCAAATTTGCGACTTAAATATATTATGGGGTGCTCTTCCGATCCCTCTCTTTGAGCCAATACCACGCCAATACCTAAGTCACTAGCATCAGTTTGTACTATGAATTCTTTCTGAAAATTAGGAGCGTAAAGCACCGGTTCTTCAGTAAGTTTCATTTTCAAAGTCTCAAAGGCTTTTCCCATTTCGTCGCTCCATGCAATCTTCTCTTTTTTATTTTTCCCTTTAAGCGCCCTCGTTAATGGTTCTACAATCACTGCATAATCTTTTATGTACCGAGAATAATATCCAGCCATTCCCAAACATCTACGAATTTCAGTTTTCGATTTCGGAACCGGTAATTCCTTAATTGCCCTTACTTTCGCCTCAGCTGGCCTCCGTCTGCCCTCCCCTACAATATGCCCAAGATATTTTACAGTTTTTTGAGCGAACTTGCATTTCGCCAATTTGATTTTCAGTTTCGCGTCATTAACCCTTTTTAATACTGTTTCTAGATGACGCATATGGTCCTCCCAACTGTCTGAAAAAAACGCCATATCATCTAGATACGGTAAACAGAATTCCTCAAGTGCGTTTATTTCCCACGTTAAGATATCTGCTAACTCCACCCGTTTTCTGTAAGGCTTTACTAAACTCAAGTGAGAAATCTGGGATTTCTGTCGCCTCCCAGGAACATTCACAATATAATTTGTTTCCGTAATTATTGACTCCTTTCTTCCCGGCCCTATCCGACTATCTGACATTTTAATTGGCTTTCTGGTAGTTAAAACTAAAACCTCATCTTTCACATTAAGCTTCCGTTTTACCGCCTTTCTGTCAAACCAAAATTTCCTCTTTTCTCGTTTTACTGACACATTTTCAACGGCTAAAACTCGACCTCTTTTTAACCTGTTCGTGAGATTAAACACACATCCCTTCACGAATTTATTTTCCTCCGTTTCTCTTATCCATTCTCCAAATACTAACGCTTTCAAAAGCTTTCTAACTTTTCGATGCCAACATGCAATACTATCTCTTATTGTGCGACACATTCTCGGATTTCTCAACTTAACACCGAACCTTTTTAGAAATGCGGTAATTAAATCGTTTATCAATCTTTTCCCAAGGTCCAAGTATTCTGACACATTTCCTTTAACTTTCCCTTTCCCTAAGCGTAATGACACTTTTTCTAGGCACGCGCCAAAAATATCTACCTGATAAGGTAATGGGACAAGCACCTGTTTCCCCCCACTCACGCGATTGTCTTTGGCTTTTGCCACTATCAAAGAATCTCCTGCATTACAATGCGATTCTTCACCTTCCGTTTTTTTACTAATCTCTTTGAGAGATTGATCTCTGTCTAATTCAATTTGACTATCCTTCCCTCCAATTTCTGCTAAGATCGAAGATCCCTCACATATCGACAAAGGCGATAATCCCTTATCCACACTAACCAATTCAATAGGGCTTTCTAGATTTTCACCCTCTAGTTTTGAATTCAACGCGTCCGCTTCACTGCACTCGCGAAAAATTCCCCCTTCGTTTTCTTTTACTGAATTCAAAGTCTCCGCTTCACCATTCCCGCTAGAAATATCCTCTTCTTTTTCTTCCTCGGAATTCAAAGTTTCCGCTTCAACATTCCCGCTAGAAATTTCTTTTTCCCCCTCGGAAATCATAATTTGTTTATTTACCGGATTCGGAGCTGGGCCACCCTTTTCTCTCGTTTGAGCGCGTGTCAAAACTGCATTCATCAATTCGGGTTTTTTTTTCGCCTGTTCTAACAATTTCTGAGTGCGATTACTCAACAAATAGTAGTACATAACTGAATCTCTATTGTTAACTCCTGCTTTGGTTTCAATGACCCCCACGCCTTCAATTTCTAAAGTGACCTCTGCTATAGGTAAACAGTATAATTTACTGTCCAGCGGAGTTTTAATCCATACGTGATCTCCATTCAATTTATCTTGACTGACTAAGTCGTATGGGATTAAATCGACCTCACTCCCATTGTCAGTCAAAGCAATTGTCTGAATTCCATTCACTAATACTTTACTCAAATAAGGGGAGAAGGTTTCTTCAAGTGTCGGCTTACTTATTAAGTGACCGACCCATGCAACATCCTTCTTATTGATTTCCGGACAATTAACTTTGTAGTGCCCGCTTCGAAAACACGCATGACACTTAACTTCTCGCCTTTTTTCGAACGCCTTTTCCCTATCTTTGTTGTCAGTTCGATCCCTCCAATTATAATTAATCTCTGGATTTCTGTTACCGTTTCGCCCATTTTCAAAAGTCCTGGGTCTTTCAAAATTCTTCTCTAAAGGGAGTTTCGGATTCCACGTCTTTTTAGAGGGGCGCGTGATTGCCTCGTACGCATCTAAAAGCCTTACTAATTCTTCCGGGTCTTTAATCTCTGCCCAGTTATCCATAAAATGTTCGCGCATTTCTGGAGACGCCCTCCGTTTGATCTGATCCGTGACAAGCAAATTTTTCAATCCTTCAAAATCCGAAACTTGTAAGCATGACAGCCATCCTTCTAAAAAACTATTAAGTTCGAAGATCAGGTCCTTCCAAACTGAATTAGGATTTCGGGGATGCTGACTAAATTTTTGTCTGTACGTCTCTGCATTCAAACGATATCGTTCTAACAATTTTTCTTTCACATATTGAAAATCATCAATTTTGTCTTCGGGTTCTCTCAAAATTAACTCGGTCATTCCCACAGGTAATAATGATAGTAAGTTCGTCACCAACTCATCCGAATTTAGATTACATTTTTTTGCCTGTCTCTCGAATAAATTCAAAAACAACGAAATATCCGAATTCTTTTCATCAAAGCGATGCATAATTGTTTTTAGGGGTAAATTACTCGTTCTAACTGAGACACTACTGGATGCTGTACTTCGGTCATCTGACTCTTGTGTTGTTTTAATCTAGCCAACTCATGTTCCCGCTCTTTTTCTTTATTCTCTGCCAACAATTTATTTTCCCTATCTTTTTTTATAAGTTTAATTTGTGCTAAAGCTAGCTCTTTCTCAAAACCCTCTGACGACTCTATTTTTTTTATAATTTTCGGTACAGTATCATTTTCCTCTAAAATGACCTCAAATTCGTAAGCTAACGTTTGCAATTCAGCTTTCCTAAAATATTTAAGCTCCGACATTTTTAAAGTTTGAAATTAGAAATTATCTTTCCCACAATTATAAAACAATACAATAAGATTAAATGTAATTTCTACCAAATGCACTAAAATAATACTGAATTATACACTCATAAAAGGTACGCATAACAATAATATATAAGAAATATGCAACATATAAAAATAAGCAACCCTATCCTATCGTCCACATTCACCTTGGTATTTGGTTATAAAATACATATGGGATCAATTTTACACAAAACAACAATTTCAATTTCAAAAAGCACAGTAAAAATATTTTAAATTGCAAAAGTCTTATTCAATTCCTTTCTCTTTTAATCAATGGTGGTCTTAATCTCTGCATCCACTCTTAAAAGATTTAGAATAATTCAGAAAAAACATATAAAATCAACTCTGTTATCTTAAAATATGAAATGCGTTCGATAATTTTTTTTTTCTATGATCTGTCATTTATAGATTCAGCTAAAATTTTGTAACACTGCACAACTCTCAGTTTGCATTAAATTAATTCAACAATAATTTAATTTTAACTACAAAATTTGTCTATTAAATAAGTTACAGTTATATCGGAAATATCTCATCATACTTTTTTTTTCTACCGGAAAAATTTCTCAAAATATTTACTCTCACAAAAATAAACATACAACTTTTTTTTGAAGCCTACAACACGTATACAAACACTAATAACAATTAAAGCCACTCTGAGTATAAAAAGAGCTTACCTCCATTACTAAGAGTCTTTCAGGGCGTCAGAAGCACAGACTTCAGAGATTCTCAGGAGCACAGACGGGGTTCTCTATCACACTTTTCGGATGGGTACTCTTCCGGATGGGGAAACACTCTCCAGAATTCTTGGTAGATTTCTCTTTCTGATGGGGGAACACTCCAGAATTCTTGGTAGATTTCTCTTTCTGATGCTGTGTTGATCCACAGGGGCGTCTAAGGAGACTCAGGTCACAAGTCACAAGGAGACTCTTTCTTGGAGCACTTTGATGATTTAAATTTCAGAGTCCACTCTTTGTCTTTAGAGAATGTCATTAATTTTTGCTAATTAATCCATCACCGCAGGCCACCAGTTGTCATAACTCCTCTATATCGACCCGATAAAAGATGGTAAATGGTAGCGAGATCAGATCGTTGGTAAAGAGAATTATCTCGCATAAATTAGAAAGTAGAATTTATTGTATAACAATATTAATTCTAATAAAAATATGTACAAGAAAATTGATTACAGCATTTGATTATTTTTCGTGAGTCAATCGCTAATAAATTAATGTTCTCTTGACTCTGAGTGTAACTGGAACCAAACTAAAGTCTCCAAATATTACGATCAGTCGTAACTTCTAGCCAGAGTTCACACGGATCAAGGCACGTCCGTTCCTTCTCTTTCGGAAAAACTACTCGTTCTCAATCATTCAGAGTTTAAGAACTCTCACTCTAGCACGGGTCGTGCTTTTCTCTTCACTAGGATTTATACCTGATACCTGCCGTATCAAAACACATAGAGTTCAGGCCTCACTAGCGCTTCTACTGCGCTAAGTCCAGAAACTCTCGTTCCTTCCTCCTTTTACCAGAGAGTCACCACTCTCTTTTCGATCTCTCCAAAAAACTCCTCTCTCTAACTTTTTCATCCTCGCAGGGGAACTTCTTCTGGGGGCGGGGTTTTGTCGTGGCGGGCCCCTCGAAACTCTCCAGCCTCTTAGCAGCCTTGAGATCCCTCTGTTTCGTTTTCACCAAGTCCGTCATTGGACGTTCTAAGACAAAGGGCAAAGTTTCGGGTGCAAACCTAAAAATCGTGTGCAGAGATCGCTTCTCTCGCAGATGCTCTCTTTCTCACGACCTCGGCAAGGATCAAAGCATAAGACCCCTCTTTGGGTAACACCTTACCACTACATCACTGTCCGAACTTTCCACTCACAGTACAATAGAATTCGGCGTCTGCTAGTCTTCAAGGCAAAAATAGCGAGGGAAGGTATGCAGTTAAGTGTACTCACAGGAAATGCTAGAATGACACATAGTGCACCTGGATGAGGAGGCTCAATTCTTTACAACACCCCCTCCTCAAACGATTCTTAAGGGTGAAACACTAAGAATCTCTAAGAGTCGGATAAAGAATTGCAAGCTCAAATTACATCAGAGTGGCAAAAAATAAAACACAATGAAATATAAAAAATAAAACAACTTAAAATAATTTTATACAAAAGTTTATCAAGAAATCTCCTTAAACTCGACTCAGACAATCAACATGCAGAATGTCTTTGCCTGCGCGATGAGAAATGGCATAATTATAAGGTTGCAGAGCCAAGGACCACCTTAATAACCTGGGATTATTTCCAGAATTTCTTTTTAGAAATACCAAGGGATTGTGATCAGTTTCGATAGAAAAGTTTTGTCCATCAATATAATGCCTTAACTTTTTTATCGCAAAAATAATTCCAGCACACTCTCTTTCAGTGGCGCAGAAACTTTTCTCACTATCAGCAAATTTGCGACTTAAATATATTATGGGGTGCTCTTCCGATCCCTCTCTTTGAGCCAATACCACGCCAATACCTAAGTCACTAGCATCAGTTTGTACTATGAATTCTTTCTGAAAATTAGGAGCGTAAAGCACCGGTTCTTCAGTAAGTTTCATTTTCAAAGTCTCAAAGGCTTTTCCCATTTCGTCGCTCCATGCAATCTTTTCTTTTTTATTTTTCCCTTTAAGCGCCCTCGTTAATGGTTCTACAATCACTGCATAATCTTTTATGTACCGAGAATAATATCCAGCCATTCCCAAACATCTACGAATTTCAGTTTTCGATTTCGGAACCGGTAATTCCTTAATTGCCCTTACTTTCGCCTCAGCTGGCCTCCGTCTGCCCTCCCCTACAATATGCCCAAGATATTTTACAGTTTTTTGAGCGAACTTGCATTTCGCCAATTTGATTTTCAGTTTCGCGTCATTAACCCTTTTTAATACTGTTTCTAGATGACGCATATGGTCCTCCCAACTGTCTGAAAAAAACGCCATATCATCTAGATACGGTAAACAGAATTCCTCAAGTGCGTTTATTTCCCACGTTAAGATATCTGCTAACTCCACCCGTTTTCTGTAAGGCTTTACTAAACTCAAGTGAGAAATCTGGGATTTCTGTCGCCTCCCAGGAACATTCACAATATAATTTGTTTCCGTAATTATTGACTCCTTTCTTCCCGGCCCTATCCGACTATCTGACATTTTAATTGGCTTTCTGGTAGTTAAAACTAAAACCTCATCTTTCACATTAAGCTTCCGTTTTACCGCCTTTCTGTCAAACCAAAATTTCCTCTTTTCTCGTTTTACTGACACATTTTCAACGGCTAAAACTCGACCTCTTTTTAACCTGTTCGTGAGATTAAACACACATCCCTTCACGAATTTATTTTCCTCCGTTTCTCTTATCCATTCTCCAAATACTAACGCTTTCAAAAGCTTTCTAACTTTTCGATGCCAACATGCAATACTATCGCTTATTGTGCGACACATTCTCGGATTTCTCAACTTAACACCGAACCTTTTTAGAAATGCGGTAATTAAATCGTTTATCAATCTTTTCCCAAGGTCCAAGTATTCTGACACATTTCCTTTAACTTTCCCTTTCCCTAAGTGTAATGACACTTTTTCTAGGCACGCGCCAAAAATATCTACCTGATAAGGTAATGGGACAAGCACCTGTTTCCCCCCACTCACGCGATTGTCTTTGGCTTTTGCCACTATCAAAGAATCTCCTGCATTACAATGCGATTCTTCACCTTCCGTTTTTTACTAATCTCTTTGAGAGATTGATCTCTGTCTAATTCAATTTGACTATCCTTCCCTCCAATTTCTGCTAAGATCGAAGATCCCTCACATATCGACAAAGGCGATAATCCCTTATCCACACTAACCAATTCAATAGGGCTTTCTAGATTTTCACCCTCTAGTTTTGAATTCAACGCGTCCGCTTCACTGCACTCGCGAAAAATTCCCCCTTCGTTTTCTTTTACTGAATTCAAAGTCTCCGCTTCACCATTCCCGCTAGAAATATCCTCTTCTTTTTCTTCCTCGGAATTCAAAGTTTCCGCTTCAACATTCCCGCTAGAAATTTCTTTTTCCCCCTCGGAAATCATAATTTGTTTATTTACCGGATTCGGAGCTGGGCCACCCTTTTCTCTCGTTTGAGCGCGTGTCAAAACTGCATTCATCAATTCGGGTTTTTTTTTCACCTGTTCTAACAATTTCTGAGTGCGATTACTCAACAAATAGTAGTACATAACTGAATCTCTATTGTTAACTCCTGCTTTGGTTTCAATGACCCCCACGCCTTCAATTTCTAAAGTGACCTCTGCTATAGGTAAACAGTATAATTTACTGTCCAGAGGAGTTTTAATCCATACGTGATCTCCATTCAATTTATCTTGACTGACTAAGTCGTATGGGATTAAATCGACCTCACTCCCACTGTCAGTCAAAGCAATTGTCTGAATTCCATTCACTAATACTTTACTCAAATAAGGGGAGAAGGTTTCTTCAAGTGTCGGCTTACTTATTAAGTGACCGACCCATGCAACATCCTTCTTATTGATTTCCGGACAATTAACTTTGTAGTGCCCGCTTCGAAAACACGCATGACACTTAACTTCTCGCCTTTTTTCGAACGCCTTTTCCCTATCTTTGTTGTCAGTTCGATCCCTCCAATTATAATTAATCTCTGGATTTCTGTTACCGTTTCGCCCATTTTCAAAAGTCCTGGGTCTTTCAAAATTCTTCTCTAAAGGGAGTTTCGGATTCCACGTCTTTTTAGAGGGGCGCTTGATTGCCTCGTACGCATCTAAAAGCCTTACTAATTCTTCCGGGTCTTTAATCTCTGCCCAGTTATCCATAAAATGTTCGCGCATTTCTGGAGACGCCCTCCGTTTGATCTGATCCGTGACAAGCAAATTTTTCAATCCTTCAAAATCCGAAACTTGTAAGCATGACAGCCATCCTTCTAAAAAACTATTAAGTTCGAAGATCAGGTCCTTCCAAACTGAATTAGGATTTCGGGGATGCTGACTAAATTTTTGTCTGTACGTCTCTGCATTCAAACGATATCGTTCTAACAATTTTTCTTTCACATATTGAAAATCATCAATTTTGTCTTCGGGTTCTCTCAAAATTAACTCGGTCATTCCCACAGGTAATAATGATAGTAAGTTCGTCACCAACTCATCCGAATTTAGATTACATTTTTTTGCCTGTCTCTCGAATAAATTCAAAAACAACGAAATATCCGAATTCTTTTCATCAAAGCGATGCATAATTGTTTTTAGGGGTAAATTACTCGTTCTAACTGAGACACTACTGGATGCTGTACTTCGGTCATCTGACTCTTGTGTTGCTTTTAATCTAGCCAACTCATGTTCCCGCTCTTTTTCTTTATTCTCTGCCAACAATTTATTTTCCCTATCTTTTTTTATAAGTTTAATTTGTGCTAAAGCTAGCTCTTTCTCAAAACCCTCTGACGACTCTATTTTTTTTTATAATTTTCGGTACAGTATCATTTTCCTCTAAAATGACCTCAAATTCGTAAGCTAACGTTTGCAATTCAGCTTTCCTAAAATATTTAAGCTCCGACATTTTTAAAGTTTGAAATTAGAAATTATCTTTCCCACAATTATAAAACAATACAATAAGATTAAATGTAATTTCTACCAAATGCACTAAAATAATACTGAATTATACACTCATAAAAGGTACGCATAACAATAATATATAAGAAATATGCAACATATAAAAATAAGCAACCCTATCCTATCGTCCACATTCACCTTGGTATTTGGTTATAAAATACATATGGGATCAATTTTACACAAAACAACAATTTCAATTTCAAAAAGCACAGTAAAAATATTTTAAATTGCAAAAGTCTTATTCAATTCCTTTCTCTTTTAATCAATGGTGGTCTTAATCTCTGCATCCACTCTTAAAAGATTTAGAATAATTCAGAAAAAACATATAAAATCAACTCTGTTATCTTAAAATATGAAATGCGTTCGATAATTTTTTTTTCTATCATCTGTCATTTATAGATTCAGCTAAAATTTTGTAACACTGCACAACTCTCAGTTTGCATTAAATTAATTCAACAATAATTTAATTTTAACTACAAAATTTGTCTATTAAATAAGTTACAGTTATATCGGAAATATCTCATCATACTTTTTTTTTTCTACCGGAAAAATTTCTCAAAATATTTACTCTCACAAAAATAAACATACAACTTTTTTTTGAAGCCTACAACACGTATACAAACACTAATAACAATTAAAGCCACTCTGAGTATAAAAAGAGCTTACCTCCATTACTAAGAGTCTTTCAGGGCGTCAGAAGCACAGACTTCAGAGATTCTCAGGAGCACAGACGGGGTTCTCTATCACACTTTTCGGATGGGTACTCTTCCGGATGGGGAAACACTCTCCAGAATTCTTGGTAGATTTCTCTTTCTGATGGGGGAACACTCCAGAATTCTTGGTAGATTTCTCTTTCTGATGCTGTGTTGATCCACAGGGGCGTCTAAGGAGACTCAGGTCACAAGTCACAAGGAGACTCTTTCTTGGAGCACTTTGATGATTTAAATTTCAGAGTCCACTCTTTGTCTTTAGAGAATGTCATTAATTTTTGCTAATTAATCCATCACCGCAGGCCACCAGTTGTCATAACTCCTCTATATCGACCCGATAAAAGATGGTAAATGGTAGCGAGATCAGATCGTTGGTAAAGAGAATTATCTCGCATAAATTAGAAAGTAGAATTTATTGTATAACAATATTAATTCTAATAAAAATATGTACAAGAAAATTGATTACAGCATTTGATTATTTTTCGTGAGTCAATCGCTAATAAATTAATGTTCTCTTGACTCTGAGTGTAACTGGAACCAAACTAAAGTCTCCAAATATTACGATCAGTCGTAACTTCTAGCCAGAGTTCACACGGATCAAGGCACGTCCGTTCCTTCTCTTTCGGAAAAACTACTCGTTCTCAATCATTCAGAGTTTAAGAACTCTCACTCTAGCACGGGTCGTGCTTTTCTCTTCACTAGGATTTATACCTGATACCTGCCGTATCAAAACACATAGAGTTCAGGCCTCACTAGCGCTTCTACTGCGCTAAGTCCAGAAACTCTCGTTCCTTCCTCCTTTTACCAGAGAGTCACCACTCTCTTTTCGATCTCTCCAAAAAACTCCTCTCTCTAACTTTTTCATCCTCGCAGGGGAACTTCTTCTGGGGGCGGGGTTTTGTCGTGGCGGGCCCCTCGAAACTCTCCAGCCTCTTAGCAGCCTTGAGATCCCTCTGTTTCGTTTTCACCTAGTCCGTCATTGGACGTTCTAAGACAAAGGGCAAAGTTTCGGGTGCAAACCTAAAAATCGTGTGCAGAGATCGCTTCTCTCGCAGATGCTCTCTTTCTCACGACCTCGGCAAGGATCAAAGCATAAGACCCCTCTTTGGGTAACACCTTACCACTACATCACTGTCCGAACTTTCCACTCACAGTACAATAGAATTCGGCGTCTGCTAGTCTTCAAGGCAAAAATAGCGAGGGAAGGTATGCAGTTAAGTGTACTCACAGGAAATGCTAGAATGACACATAGTGCACCTGGATGAGGAGGCTCAATTCTTTACAACACCCCCTCCTCAAACGATTCTTAAGGGTGAAACACTAAGAATCTCTAAGAGTCGGATAAAGAATTGCAAGCTCAAATTACATCAGAGTGGCAAAAAATAAAACACAATGAAATATAAAAAATAAAACAACTTAAAATAATTTTATACAAAAGTTTATCAAGAAATCTCCTTAAACTCGACTCAGACAATCAACATGCAGAATGTCTTTGCCTGCGCGATGAGAAATGGCATAATTATAAGGTTGCAGAGCCAAGGACCACCTTAATAACCTGGGATTATTTCCAGAATTTCTTTTTAGAAATACCAAGGGATTGTGATCAGTTTCGATAGAAAAGTTTTGTCCATCAATATAATGCCTTAACTTTTTTATCGCAAAAATAATTCCAGCACACTCTCTTTCAGTGGCGCAGAAACTTTTCTCACTATCAGCAAATTTGCGACTTAAATATATTATGGGGTGCTCTTCCGATCCCTCTCTTTGAGCCAATACCACGCCAATACCTAAGTCACTAGCATCAGTTTGTACTATGAATTCTTTCTGAAAATTAGGAGCGTAAAGCACCGGTTCTTCAGTAAGTTTCATTTTCAAAGTCTCAAAGGCTTTTCCCATTTCGTCGCTCCATGCAATCTTTTCTTTTTTATTTTTCCCTTTAAGCGCCCTCGTTAATGGTTCTACAATCACTGCATAATCTTTTATGTACCGAGAATAATATCCAGCCATTCCCAAACATCTACGAATTTCAGTTTTCGATTTCGGAACCGGTAATTCCTTAATTGCCCTTACTTTCGCCTCAGCTGGCCTCCGTCTGCCCTCCCCTACAATATGCCCAAGATATTTTACAGTTTTTTGAGCGAACTTGCATTTCGCCAATTTGATTTTCAGTTTCGCGTCATTAACCCTTTTTAATACTGTTTCTAGATGACGCATATGGTCCTCCCAACTGTCTGAAAAAAACGCCATATCATCTAGATACGGTAAACAGAATTCCTCAAGTGCGTTTATTTCCCACGTTAAGATATCTGCTAACTCCACCCGTTTTCTGTAAGGCTTTACTAAACTCAAGTGAGAAATCTGGGATTTCTGTCGCCTCCCAGGAACATTCACAATATAATTTGTTTCCGTAATTATTGACTCCTTTCTTCCCGGCCCTATCCGACTATCTGACATTTTAATTGGCTTTCTGGTAGTTAAAACTAAAACCTCATCTTTCACATTAAGCTTCCGTTTTACCGCCTTTCTGTCAAACCAAAATTTCCTCTTTTCTCGTTTTACTGACACATTTTCAACGGCTAAAACTCGACCTCTTTTTAACCTGTTCGTGAGATTAAACACACATCCCTTCACGAATTTATTTTCCTCCGTTTCTCTTATCCATTCTCCAAATACTAACGCTTTCAAAAGCTTTCTAACTTTTCGATGCCAACATGCAATACTATCGCTTATTGTGCGACACATTCTCGGATTTCTCAACTTAACACCGAACCTTTTTATAAATGCGGTAATTAAATCGTTTATCAATCTTTTCCCAAGGTCCAAGTATTCTGACACATTTCCTTTAACTTTCCCTTTCCCTAAGTGTAATGACACTTTTTCTAGGCACGCGCCAAAAATATCTACCTGATAAGGTAATGGGACAAGCACCTGTTTCCCCCCACTCACGCGATTGTCTTTGGCTTTTGCCACTATCAAAGAATCTCCTGCATTACAATGCGATTCTTCACCTTCCGTTTTTTACTAATCTCTTTGAGAGATTGATCTCTGTCTAATTCAATTTGACTATCCTTCCCTCCAATTTCTGCTAAGATCGAAGATCCTTCACATATCGACAAAGGCGATAATCCCTTATCCACACTAACCAATTCAATAGGGCTTTCTAGATTTTCACCCTCTAGTTTTGAATTCAACGCGTCCGCTTCACTGCACTCGCGAAAAATTCCCCCTTCGTTTTCTTTTACTGAATTCAAAGTCTCCGCTTCACCATTCCCGCTAGAAATATCCTCTTCTTTTTCTTCCTCGGAATTCAAAGTTTCCGCTTCAACATTCCCGCTAGAAATTTCTTTTTCCCCCTCGGAAATCATAATTTGTTTATTTACCGGATTCGGAGCTGGGCCACCCTTTTCTCTCGTTTGAGCGCGTGTCAAAACTGCATTCATCAATTCGGGGTTTTTTTTCGCCTGTTCTAACAATTTCTGAGTGCGATTACTCAACAAATAGTAGTACATAACTGAATCTCTATTGTTAACTCCTGCTTTGGTTTCAATGACCCCCACGCCTTCAATTTCTAAAGTGACCTCTGCTATAGGTAAACAGTATAATTTACTGTCCAGCGGAGGTTTAATCCATACGTGATCTCCATTCAATTTATCTTGACTGACTAAGTCGTATGGGATTAAATCGACCTCACTCCCACTGTCAGTCAAAGCAATTGTCTGAATTCCATTCACTAATACTTTACTCAAATAAGGGGAGAAGGTTTCTTCAAGTGTCGGCTTACTTATTAAGTGACCGACCCATGCAACATCCTTCTTATTGATTTCCGGACAATTAACTTTGTAGTGCCCGCTTCGAAAACACGCATGACACTTAACTTCTCGCCTTTTTTCGAACGCCTTTTCCCTATCTTTGTTGTCAGTTCGATCCCTCCAATTATAATTAATCTCTGGATTTCTGTTACCGTTTCGCCCATTTTCAAAAGTCCTGGGTCTTTCAAAATTCTTCTCTAAAGGGAGTTTCGGATTCCACGTCTTTTTAGAGGGGCGCTTGATTGCCTCGTACGCATCTAAAAGCCTTACTAATTCTTCCGGGTCTTTAATCTCTGCCCAGTTATCCATAAAATGTTCGCGCATTTCTGGAGACGCCCTCCGTTTGATCTGATCCGTGACAAGCAAATTTTTCAATCCTTCAAAATCCGAAACTTGTAAGCATGACAGCCATCCTTCTAAAAAACTATTAAGTTCGAAGATCAGGTCCTTCCAAACTGAATTAGGATTTCGGGGATGCTGACTAAATTTTTGTCTGTACGTCTCTGCATTCAAACGATATCGTTCTAACAATTTTTCTTTCACATATTGAAAATCATCAATTTTGTCTTCGGGTTCTCTCAAAATTAACTCGGTCATTCCCACAGGTAATAATGATAGTAAGTTCGTCACCAACTCATCCGAATTTAGATTACATTTTTTTGCCTGTCTCTCGAATAAATTCAAAAACAAAATATCCGAATTCTTTTCATCAAAGCGATGCATAATTGTTTTTAGGGGTAAATTACTCGTTCTAACTGAGACACTACTGGATGCTGTACTTCGGTCATCTGACTCTTGTGTTGCTTTTAATCTAGCCAACTCATGTTCCCGCTCTTTTTCTTTATTCTCTGCCAACAATTTATTTTCCCTATCTTTTTTTATAAGTTTAATTTGTGCTAAAGCTAGCTCTTTCTCAAAACCCTCTGACGACTCTATTTTTTTTTATAATTTTCGGTACAGTATCATTTTCCTCTAAAATGACCTCAAATTCGTAAGCTAACGTTTGCAATTCAGCTTTCCTAAAATATTTAAGCTCCGACATTTTTAAAGTTTGAAATTAGAAATTATCTTTCCCACAATTATAAAACAATACAATAAGATTAAATGTAATTTCTACCAAATGCACTAAAATAATACTGAATTATACACTCATAAAAGGTACGCATAACAATAATATATAAGAAATATGCAACATATAAAAATAAGCAACCCTATCCTATCGTCCACATTCACCTTGGTATTTGGTTATAAAATACATATGGGATCAATTTTACACAAAACAACAATTTCAATTTCAAAAAGCACAGTAAAAATATTTTAAATTGCAAAAGTCTTATTCAATTCCTTTCTCTTTTAATCAATGGTGGTCTTAATCTCTGCATCCACTCTTAAAAGATTTAGAATAATTCAGAAAAAACATATAAAATCAACTCTGTTATCTTAAAATATGAAATGCGTTCGATAATTTTTTTTTTCTATGATCTGTCATTTATAGATTCAGCTAAAATTTTGTAACACTGCACAACTCTCAGTTTGCATTAAATTAATTCAACAATAATTTAATTTTAACTACAAAATTTGTCTATTAAATAAGTTACAGTTATATCGGAAATATCTCATCATACTTTTTTTTTTCTACCGGAAAAATTTCTCAAAATATTTACTCTCACAAAAATAAACATACAACTTTTTTTTGAAGCCTACAACACGTATACAAACACTAATAACAATTAAAGCCACTCTGAGTATAAAAAGAGCTTACCTCCATTACTAAGAGTCTTTCAGGGCGTCAGAAGCACAGACTTCAGAGATTCTCAGGAGCACAGACGGGGTTCTCTATCACACTTTTCGGATGGGTACTCTTCCGGATGGGGAAACACTCTCCAGAATTCTTGGTAGATTTCTCTTTCTGATGGGGGAACACTCCAGAATTCTTGGTAGATTTCTCTTTCTGATGCTGTGTTGATCCACAGGGGCGTCTAAGGAGACTCAGGTCACAAGTCACAAGGAGACTCTTTCTTGGAGCACTTTGATGATTTAAATTTCAGAGTCCACTCTTTGTCTTTAGAGAATGTCATTAATTTTTGCTAATTAATCCATCACCGCAGGCCACCAGTTGTCATAACTCCTCTATATCGACCCGATAAAAGATGGTAAATGGTAGCGAGATCAGATCGTTGGTAAAGAGAATTATCTCGCATAAATTAGAAAGTAGAATTTATTGTATAACAATATTAATTCTAATAAAAATATGTACAAGAAAATTCATTACAGCATTTGATTATTTTTCGTGAGTCAATCGCTAATAAATTAATGTTCTCTTGACTCTGAGTGTAACTGGAACCAAACTAAAGTCTCCAAATATTACGATCAGTCGTAACTTCTAGCCAGAGTTCACACGGATCAAGGCACGTCCGTTCCTTCTCTTTCGGAAAAACTACTCGTTCTCAATCATTCATAGTTTAAGAACTCTCACTCTAGCACGGGTCGTGCTTTTCTCTTCACTAGGATTTATACCTGATACCTGCCGTATCAAAACACATAGAGGTCAGGCCTCACTAGCGCTTCTACTGCGCTAAGTCCAGAAACTCTCGTTCCTTCCTCCTTTTACCAGAGAGTCACCACTCTCTTTTCGATCTCTCCAAAAAACTCCTCTCTAACTTTTTCATCCTCGCAGGGGAACTTCTTCTGGGGGCGGGGTTTTGTCGTGGCGGGCCCCTCGAAACTCTCCAGCCTCTTAGCAGCCTTGAGATCCCTCTGTTTCGTTTTCACTAAGTCCGTCATTGGACGTTCTAAGACAAAGGGCAAAGTTTCGGGCGCAAACCTAAAAATCGTGTGCAGATATCGCTTCTCTCGCAGATGCTCTCTTTCCCACGACCTCGGCAAGGATCAAAGCATAAGACCCCTCTTTGGGTAACACCTTACCACTACATCACTGTCCGAACTTTCCACTCACAGTACAATAGAATTCGGCGTCTGCTAGTCTTCAAGGCAAAAATAGCGAGGGAAGGTATGCAGTTAAGTGTACTCACAGGAAATGCTAGAATGACACATAGTGCACCTGGATGAGGAGGCTCAATTCTTTACAACACCCCCTCCTCAAACGATTCTTAAGGGTGAAACACTAAGAATCTCTAAGAGTCGGATAAAGAATTGCAAGCTCAAATTACATCAGAGTGGCAAAAAATAAAACACAATGAAATATAAAAAATAAAACAACTTAAAATAATTTTATACAAAAGTTTATCAAGAAATCTCCTTAAACTCGACTCAGACAATCAACATGCAGAATGTCTTTGCCTGCGCGATGAGAAATGGCATAATTATAAGGTTGGAGAGCCAAGGACCACCTTAATAACCTGGGATTATTTCCAGAATTTCTTTTTAGAAATACCAAGGGATTGTGATCAGTTTCGATAGAAAAGTTTTGTCCATCAATATAATGCCTTAACTTTTTTATCGCAAAAATAATTCCAGCACACTCTCTTTCAGTGGCGCAGAAACTTTTCTCACTATCAGCAAATTTGCGACTTAAATATATTATGGGGTGCTCTTCCGATCCCTCTCTTTGAGCCAATACCACGCCAATACCTAAGTCACTAGCATCAGTTTGTACTATGAATTCTTTCTGAAAATTAGGAGCGTAAAGCACCGGTTCTTCAGTAAGTTTCATTTTCAAAGTCTCAAAGGCTTTTCCCATTTCGTCGCTCCATGCAATCTTTTCTTTTTTATTTTTCCCTTTAAGCGCCCTCGTTAATGGTTCTACAATCACTGCATAATCTTTTATGTACCGAGAATAATATCCAGCCATTCCCAAACATCTACGAATTTCAGTTTTCGATTTCGGAACCGGTAATTCCTTAATTGCCCTTACTTTCGCCTCAGCTGGCCTCCGTCTGCCCTCCCCTACAATATGCCCAAGATATTTTACAGTTTTTTGAGCGAACTTGCATTTCGCCAATTTGATTTTCAGTTTCGCGTCATTAACCCTTTTTAATACTGTTTCTAGATGACGCATATGGTCCTCCCAACTGTCTGAAAAAAACGCCATATCATCTAGATACGGTAAACAGAATTCCTCAAGTGCGTTTATTTCCCACGTTAAGATATCTGCTAACTCCACCCGTTTTCTGTAAGGCTTTACTAAACTCAAGTGAGAAATCTGGGATTTCTGTCGCCTCCCAGGAACATTCACAATATAATTTGTTTCCGTAATTATTGACTCCTTTCTTCCCGGCCCTATCCGACTATCTGACATTTTAATTGGCTTTCTGGTAGTTAAAACTAAAACCTCATCTTTCACATTAAGCTTCCGTTTTACCGCCTTTCTGTCAAACCAAAATTTCCTCTTTTCTCGTTTTACTGACACATTTTCAACGGCTAAAACTCGACCTCTTTTTAACCTGTTCGTGAGATTAAACACACATCCCTTCACGAATTTATTTTCCTCCGTTTCTCTTATCCATTCTCCAAATACTAACGCTTTCAAAAGCTTTCTAACTTTTCGATGCCAACATGCAATACTATCGCTTATAGTGCGACACATTCTCGGATTTCTCAACTTAACACCGA
The DNA here is from genome assembly GCA_963931845.1 of Maratus michaelseni. NCBI lineage: Eukaryota > Metazoa > Arthropoda > Arachnida > Araneae > Salticidae > Maratus > Maratus michaelseni. Next base: position 89,906,133 of record OZ007597.1, on the reverse strand, counting down.
ACCTTTTTAGAAATGCGGTAATTAAATCGTTTATCAATCTTTTCCCAAGGTCCAAGTATTCTGACACATTTCCTTTAACTTTCCCTTTCCCTAAGTGTAATGACACTTTTTCTAGGCACGCGCCAAAAATATCTACCTGATAAGGTAATGGGACAAGCACCTGTTTCCCCCCACTCACGCGATTGTCTTTGGCTTTTGCCACTATCAAAGAATCTCCTGCATTACAATGCGATTCTTCACCTTCCGTTTTTTACTAATCTCTTTGAGAGATTGATCTCTGTCTAATTCAATTTGACTATCCTTCCCTCCAATTTCTGCTAAGATCGAAGATCCCTCACATATCGACAAAGGCGATAATCCCTTATCCACACTAACCAATTCAATAGGGCTTTCTAGATTTTCACCCTCTAGTTTTGAATTCAACGCGTCCGCTTCACTGCACTCGCGAAAAATTCCCCCTTCGTTTTCTTTTACTGAATTCAAAGTCTCCGCTTCACCATTCCCGCTAGAAATATCCTCTTCTTTTTCTTCCTCGGAATTCAAAGTTTCCGCTTCAACATTCCCGCTAGAAATTTCTTTTTCCCCCTCGGAAATCATAATTTGTTTATTTACCGGATTCGGAGCTGGGCCACCCTTTTCTCTCGTTTGAGCGCGTGTCAAAACTGCATTCATCAATTCGGGTTTTTTTTTTCACCTGTTCTAACAATTTCTGAGTGCGATTACTCAACAAATAGTAGTACATAACTGAATCTCTATTGTTAACTCCTGCTTTGGTTTCAATGACCCCCACGCCTTCAATTTCTAAAGTGACCTCTGCTATAGGTAAACAGTATAATTTACTGTCCAGCGGAGTTTTAATCCATACGTGATCTCCATTCAATTTATCTTGACTGACTAAGTCGTATGGGATTAAATCGACCTCACTCCCACTGTCAGTCAAAGCAATTGTCTGAATTCCATTCACTAATACTTTACTCAAATAAGGGGAGAAGGTTTCTTCAAGTGTCGGCTTACTTATTAAGTGACCGACCCATGCAACATCCTTCTTATTGATTTCCGGACAATTAACTTTGTAGTGCCCGCTTCGAAAACACGCATGACACTTAACTTCTCGCCTTTTTTCGAACGCCTTTTCCCTATCTTTGTTGTCAGTTCGATCCCTCCAATTATAATTAATCTCTGGATTTCTGTTACCGTTTCGCCCATTTTCAAAAGTCCTGGGTCTTTCAAAATTCTTCTCTAAAGGGAGTTTCGGATTCCACGTCTTTTTAGAGGGGCGCTTGATTGCCTCGTACGCATCTAAAAGCCTTACTAATTCTTCCGGGTCTTTAATCTCTGCCCAGTTATCCATAAAATGTTCGCGCATTTCTGGAGACGCCCTCCGTTTGATCTGATCCGTGACAAGCAAATTTTTCAATCCTTCAAAATCCGAAACTTGTAAGCATGACAGCCATCCTTCTAAAAAACTATTAAGTTCGAAGATCAGGTCCTTCCAAACTGAATTAGGATTTCGGGGATGCTGACTAAATTTTTGTCTGTACGTCTCTGCATTCAAACGATATCGTTCTAACAATTTTTCTTTCACATATTGAAAATCATCAATTTTGTCTTCGGGTTCTCTCAAAATTAACTCGGCCATTCCCACAGGTAATAATGATAGTAAGTTCGTCACCAACTCATCCGAATTTAGATTACATTTTTTTGCCTGTCTCTCGAATAAATTCAAAAACAACGAAATATCCGAATTCTTTTCATCAAAGCGATGCATAATTGTTTTTAGGGGTAAATTACTCGTTCTAACTGAGACACTACTGGATGCTGTACTTCGGTCATCTGACTCTTGTGTTGCTTTTAATCTAGCCAACTCATGTTCCCGCTCTTTTTCTTTATTCTCTGCCAACAATTTATTTTCCCTATCTTTTTTTATAAGTTTAATTTGTGCTAAAGCTAGCTCTTTCTCAAAACCCTCTGACGACTCTATTTTTTTTTATAATTTTCGGTACAGTATCATTTTCCTCTAAAATGACCTCAAATTCGTAAGCTAACGTTTGCAATTCAGCTTTCCTAAAATATTTAAGCTCCGACATTTTTAAAGTTTGAAATTAGAAATTATCTTTCCCACAATTATAAAACAATACAATAAGATTAAATGTAATTTCTACCAAATGCACTAAAATAATACTGAATTATACACTCATAAAAGGTACGCATAACAATAATATATAAGAAATATGCAACATATAAAAATAAGCAACCCTATCCTATCGTCCACATTCACCTTGGTATTTGGTTATAAAATACATATGGGATCAATTTTACACAAAACAACAATTTCAATTTCAAAAAGCACAGTAAAAATATTTTAAATTGCAAAAGTCTTATTCAATTCCTTTCTCTTTTAATCAATGGTGGTCTTAATCTCTGCATCCACTCTTAAAAGATTTAGAATAATTCAGAAAAAACATATAAAATCAACTCTGTTATCTTAAAATATGAAATGCGTTCGATAATTTTTTTTTCTATCATCTGTCATTTATAGATTCAGCTAAAATTTTGTAACACTGCACAACTCTCAGTTTGCATTAAATTAATTCAACAATAATTTAATTTTAACTACAAAATTTGTCTATTAAATAAGTTACAGTTATATCGGAAATATCTCATCATACTTTTTTTTTTCTACCGGAAAAATTTCTCAAAATATTTACTCTCACAAAAATAAACATACAACTTTTTTTTGAAGCCTACAACACGTATACAAACACTAATAACAATTAAAGCCACTCTGAGTATAAAAAGAGCTTACCTCCATTACTAAGAGTCTTTCAGGGCGTCAGAAGCACAGACTTCAGAGATTCTCAGGAGCACAGACGGGGTTCTCTATCACACTTTTCGGATGGGTACTCTTCCGGATGGGGAAACACTCTCCAGAATTCTTGGTAGATTTCTCTTTCTGATGGGGGAACACTCCAGAATTCTTGGTAGATTTCTCTTTCTGATGCTGTGTTGATCCACAGGGGCGTCTAAGGAGACTCAGGTCACAAGTCACAAGGAGACTCTTTCTTGGAGCACTTTGATGATTTAAATTTCAGAGTCCACTCTTTGTCTTTAGAGAATGTCATTAATTTTTGCTAATTAATCCATCACCGCAGGCCACCAGTTGTCATAACTCCTCTATATCGACCCGATAAAAGATGGTAAATGGTAGCGAGATCAGATCGTTGGTAAAGAGAATTATCTCGCATAAATTAGAAAGTAGAATTTATTGTATAACAATATTAATTCTAATAAAAATATGTACAAGAAAATTGATTACAGCATTTGATTATTTTTCGTGAGTCAATCGCTAATAAATTAATGTTCTCTTGACTCTGAGTGTAACTGGAACCAAACTAAAGTCTCCAAATATTACGATCAGTCGTAACTTCTAGCCAGAGTTCACACGGATCAAGGCACGTCCGTTCCTTCTCTTTCGGAAAAACTACTCGTTCTCAATCATTCAGAGTTTAAGAACTCTCACTCTAGCACGGGTCGTGCTTTTCTCTTCACTAGGATTTATACCTGATACCTGCCGTATCAAAACACATAGAGTTCAGGCCTCACTAGCGCTTCTACTGCGCTAAGTCCAGAAACTCTCGTTCCTTCCTCCTTTTACCAGAGAGTCACCACTCTCTTTTCGATCTCTCCAAAAAACTCCTCTCTAACTTTTTCATCCTCGCAGGGGAACTTCTTCTGGGGGCGGGGTTTTGTCGTGGCGGGCCCCTCGAAACTCTCCAGCCTCTTAGCAGCCTTGAGATCCCTCTGTTTCGTTTTCACTAAGTCCGTCATTGGACGTTCTAAGACAAAGGGCAAAGTTTCGGGCGCAAACCTAAAAATCGTGTGCAGAGATCGCTTCTCTCGCAGATGCTCTCTTTCCCACGACCTCGGCAAGGATCAAAGCATAAGACCCCTCTTTGGGTAACACCTTACCACTACATCACTGTCCGAACTTTCCGCTCACAGTACAATAGAATTCGGCGTCTGCTAGTCTTCAAGGCATAAATAGCGAGGGAAGGTATGCAGTTAAGTGTACTCACAGGAAATGCTAGAATGACACATAGTGCACCTGGATGAGGAGGCTCAATTCTTTACAATAGATAGATAGATAAAGTTTTGAACTGGGGGTGGTTTTGGGTTCTGGGAGTCATGATCGGCGTAAATCTGCAAAAATTCCAACTTAGGTTAGAATGTAATAGGTAGTATTTCTTACGAAATCTACCTAAAAGGGAAAAATGAACAAAGTTATAATTAACAAATGCAATAATAAGGGCAGAGATTGAGAAAGCTTGCCCAATATATGAAGTATATTTCTATAATTTAAGTAAATTAATGTGTATCAAAACAAATACACAAATATGCATATTTTTAGAACATGAACTTTAAGTGAATTAACCCCTTAAGCACCATATTCAATTTAGTGGTAGTATGATGAATACCAGATATATTAAATTTTGTCAAATGTAGTTTATATCATTATTTTTATCTGTCAAATATACAAAAAATACAAAACCAAACGCGAAACACAAATGCACAGAATGACCACCACAAACAAATGAACAACGAAGAAAGAAACAAAGCAGACAGAAAATTATTGAGTTTTTCTATACGTAATGCCATCTATTAGGTACAAAAACAATCATTGCTATAAAGCCTGTATAAAACCAATAGCAATTAGCGACGCAAAAAAAGAGATGCTTAGAACATTGCAAACTGGACTTAAGACGAGGACGTACGCATACGCATGTACGTCCTGGTATTACAAATAGATGAGTTCATGACATACGCATGTATGTCGTGGTGCTTAATGGGTGATCCGGCGATAGCTCGGGTAATCTTTGGACTGTATATTTAGGTAAAAAAACTAAGATGATCATTTCGTATTATATAAAACTTTAATTAAAACTTAACAAATAATATTTATTTACATTTAGAACAAAAGTGACTGGCAGCGGTTGGTACACTGCGCTTACGTCTCAAGGAAAACATCTCTACTGGCGGGAATCCGCTCCGCGCATCCTTCAGTCTTGAGCGCTCGGCAGCGCCCCCTGGATAACAAAATGTTCTACGGAGGAAACACTCTCCCGGGGATTGAAATGCAAATTTCAATAGAGCAGTTGCAATTGACGTCACGTTGGAGGTAAACGACGCTAACGAAAAAGACAGGCTAGCGCGGTGCATTAAACTTATCTTTTTTTACAGACCGCTAGGGTGACGTGATGCTCTTTTCGTACACCTGCATTGGTGCATTCGAGCATCACGTGACTCCGGCGGTCTGTAAAAAAAGATAAGCGTAAAGCACCGCGGTAGCCTTTCTTTTTCGTTAGCCTCGGGAGGTAAACAGTACAAATAGGCAGTTCTGATTGGTGGAATTACCTTTACCTCCAAGTGAATACAATGGTTGATCAGCTGATTGCAACTGCCCTATATACATTCATATATAAATTTGCAAAAATTATCATATAAGAAAAAATTATAAGATATAACAACTTACATACCTATTAATAATACAATCATAAATGCACTATAATTCTACATTACATACAGAAATAATATATACCTTAAAAATTGCTTAAAGAAAGAAAGGAAATCTGTTACTGAACTGGTAATATACAGACATCTCTGACATTTCTCTTATAAATTCGCCCGTCTGGTAACCGTAAATTTACGGTTCGTATTATATTGTCCCTTCCCTTAAAAATTTCAACTATCCTTCCAACCTGCCATTTGGTGGAAGGTAAATTTTTCTGCTTTATTAGTACTAAAGTTCCTTTCTGTACATCATCCTTTTTAAATTTCCATTTCCCCCTCTGCTGCAGATTATGTAAATAATCGCGCTTCCAAGCCTTCCAAAGACTGTTTATGTAATTAAGACATCATATTTTTTTTTTCAGTTTTAAGTTTTTCTACAGCTCACTGTCTTTGAACGAGAACTCCGGTTTGGCTCAATTGACTCGACATCGATAGAGGATACTAGAGCCTACGGTTTTAGTTTATTTTTCACCACTAAGAGGCGTTTTATTATCTCTGTTTCTATGGCCCCGATTACGACAGGGTATGGCTCATTCGACTCGACATCGAAAGCCTTAACGATTTCAGTTATGATCGTATAAACAGTTTGCGCCACCTGGTGGTGGAAGGTGGAACTAACGTATACTGCAGCGCGTGCGCAGCACGACTGCTATACGGTGCCGCAGGCAGCGGGGACCCGAGCCGGAGGTTCGTTCAGTTAGAGGTTTATGCTATTGAATGTGCAATTTAAGGGATTATCCGGTGCCGAAGGCAGCGGGGACCAGGGACGGAGGTTCGTTCGGTTAGAGGTTTGTACTATTCAATGTGCAAAATAAGGGATTAACCGGTGCCGAAGGCAGCGGGGACCCGGGTCGGAAGTTCGTTCGGTTAGAGGTTTATCTCACGACCGGTATACGGTGCCGAAGGCAGCGGGGACTCGGGTCGGAGGTTCGTTCAGTTCGAGGTTTATCTTATTCGAGGTTTTACAAGATTCGAGGCACCGATGTAAATTAGGTTATTATTTTCATTAATGTTATCTAATGGTGGTTCGGAGATCGAAGTGATAGGTCTACCGATTAAAAAATGACAGGGTGTCAAGGTTTCAAAATTTTCGAAATCTGGGGACAGCGGGGTAAGGGGACGGGAGTTCAAAACTCCCTCAATTTCCACTAGTATAGTAAGAAACTCTTCTAAGGTTAATTTTTGATCACCTATTACCCGTTTTAAATGAAACTTGAATGATTTTACAGCCGCCTCCCAGAGGCCACCAAAATTTGGGGATTTGGGGGAATAAATTCCCATTTGATACCTTCATGGGTTAAAAAATTACACAATTCCTCATCTGGGAAACTAATCAGTTTATGCAATTCTTTCAACTCGATGTCAGCTCCGATGAACGTTTTTGCATTATCCGATAGGATTTTTGCACATTTCCCTCTTCTGCCAAAGAAACTTTTTAGACTAGCTATAAAAACCTGAGTTGTGAGATCTGAAACAAAGTCCAGGTGTATTGCTTTGGTGCATAAGTACACATAAACAACGACATAAATTTTGTTCAATACACCCTTCCTTTGATTTTTAAATTTAATAGAAAATGGGCCACAGTAATCCAGACCTGTCACCGAAAATACAAAATTTGGTGTCACACGTTCTCCCGGCAGATTAGTCATCAATTGGGAGCTGACAACAGGTTTATTCTTGAAGCATGTCACACATTTGTGAACAATGCTTCGGCAATTATTCTTGCCATTAAGCGGCCAAAATTTTTGGTCTTACATGGAAAAGCAACGCTTGTGGGCCTAAATGAAAGTATTTGAGATGGAAGTAATTTAAAATAATATCCGTTAACTTATGATTGGCAGGCAAAACAATTGGAAACTTTGAGTTAAGCGGCAAATCTGCATGTGCTAAACGGCCGCCAACTCTAATTATTCTATCCTCTCTTACAAATACGTTTAAGGAAGATAATCTACTTTTATTGTGAACAGGCTTACCATTTTCGAGACATTTTAATTCTTCCCTAAATTCCCCCCTTTGTGCTGACCGAATTAGAAACGATTCAGCCTCTCTCACCTCGTCGAGGGATAGTGGTCCACTTCTTCTCTTCAATTACGACAGTTGAAGGTGAATCTAAAAATAAAACTCATTATACGAATTAATTTTACAAAATTATTAGTACATGCAAAAATATGGTCAATTAAAAGTTTATCGTGAGAAATAGTTAATGTAACAAAGTCATCATTAATAATGTTTATGGAGTCTCTTTTTAGTTCGTTTATATATATGTCCTTGTTAGGAATCACTAAAGTTTGGTCGTTGTTACACAGATCTAAGTCTTTCAAAAACTCTGGTCCAGTCCACCATTTGGAATTCTGAACGAGAAGGTCACATTTGACACCTCTTGTTAGCAAATCTGCAGGATTCTCGGACCCTGCACAGTGAAACCACCTGGATGGGTCTGTCAGAGCTTGGATTTCCTTTACACGGTTCGACACAAATGACTTCCACCTGTTTGCGGAACCTTTATCCAGTACAAGACAATCTGCGAATCTGTCCACAAATACATAGAAGATGGTCCCTTGCGATCTAGTACCCTTTTTACTTCACAGGTTAAACTTGCAGCAACTAATGCTGCTAAAAGTTCCAGTCTTGGAAGTGACACTTTTTTCAACGGTGTCACTCTGGATTTAGATGTAACCAAATTTATCGAAGAATCACTTAGTGAATTAATTTCTAAGTAAAAGGAAGCACCGTATGCTTTTGGACTGGCATCGGCAAAGGTAAACAATGTTAGGGTGTAATTGGAGTCATCGGGAAACTGAAAAATGTTCCTTTGAATTTTTAGATTTCTCAACTGGGGAAGTTCGGAACACCATTGTTTCCACGTCTTTGTAATATCGGAGGGCAGTTCTTCATCCCATGTTAAATTCCTACTCCACAGTTCTTGAAATAAACATTTAATTCGTTTTGTATACAGAGAAATTAGACCCAGGGGGTCAAATATTCTACCTGCAACTTGTAATACAAAACGTTTTGTATTTTTTGCGTTACGCAAAAATTCGAGCAAATTATCAATATCTATCAAAAGTATATCTTGCTTGGGTTGCCAGGATATCCCCAAAACTTTATGTATTGTACTATCCTCAAAAGGTTGTGGCATAGTACTAAATCCACGATTATCCCATATTTCCTTGCATATTTCCTTGCTTATATAACCTGCTTATTTTCATAAGCAGGTTTCGGAAAATTAGCTCCATGAAGAGAACTATGATGGTTGGAGTAACAAATCCTACACTTATTATTTAATTTATTAAATCGATTAACAGCGTGAGATAACGATAAGCAGTTATAACATAACTTCAACTTCCTTACTTGGTTCAATTTCTCTTGAACCGATAAATCTAAATACCTTTGACATCGAAATATGATATGAGGTTGTTTACATAATGCGCAATTAAATTTGTCATTCTGTAATACTAAACTTTTTTGTTTCTGAGTAATTTCATACCTAGGTTTCGTAACGGTGTTGTTTTTTTGTAGGTTTTCGAGAGCTTGAGCCCTTTTCAGTAAAAAATCGATACAAATATTCCATTCAGGCAAGTCGTTACAGTTAAGACTCATTTCAAATGCCTTTCTTGACTCATCATCGATTCTTTGTAACAGAAAATACATTAAAATTGATTCCGATAAGTTATTATTTTCTAGTCCTAATTGTTTCAGAGCCCTCAAATGACTCAATAAATTATCTACCAGACTGCGTATTTCTTTCGCATTTTCAATTTTTATTTTGTTGTTACTCAATAACTCTGAAATATGAGAATTTACAATTAACCGTTTGTTTTCAAATCGTTTCTTTAAAGCTTCGAATAAGGAAGCATAAGAATCATCAATGTTTTGCAATTGTTTCACAGGGCCTGTTAAAGTCGATTGTAAATAATATAATTTTTGAGCATCATTTAATTCATCGTTGCTATCAATCAAGGTGGTGAATTGTAGTTTAAAATTAAACCACTCTGTGTAGCGACCCGAAAATTGGGGTAAATTAATTGACGGGAATTTAGTTTTTGACTCATTAGCATTAATTCTATCATTATTATTTTGACTTTCAACATTAAAAACACTAGGCTTTATTAAATCAAGAAGACTTACTTCGAGAGCCTTTAACTGTTCTTCTATCTCCGTCAAGGAATTTTCAAATTCCGGTAAATCATCTTCTGAAATTATAGAATACGACTCATTACGTAATTCATCTGTCTTCTTTTTTAGCGTCTGAAGAGCATTCAACTTTAGTTCTAATTCTTTCTGGCCGAGTTTTGATTTTATAACGTTTGATATTCGTGTAACTTGGCCGCGTATATTTCCGCGTTTCCGATTGAGCACCACAGTACCTGAAATAGTAGCCATTACAATTATATCTATAACTACGTACAAAAAATCCAAGGGCGATGATTCTTCACAGTGTTCTAAATGAGCGCTCCGGCTCGACGGACCAAAACATGATCCGGCGATAGCTCGGGTAATCTTTGGACTGTATATTTAGGTAAAAAAACTAAGATGATCATTTCGTATTCAATAAAACTTGAATTAAAACTTAACAAATAATATTTATTTACATTTAGAACAAAAGTGACTGGCAGCGGTTGGTACACTGCTCTTACGTCTCAAGGAAAACATCTCTACTGGCGGGAATCCGCTCCGCGCATCTTCCAGTCTTGAGCGCTCGGCAGCGCCCCCTGGATAACAAAATGTTCTACGGAGGAAACAAGGGGTAATCATTGGTTTCTAATCATTTAGAAATTGCATAGATCTTTTTTAAATATGAATTTCTTATGTATTATTTTCTTTAAAAAAAATCATTTTTTTTCCTACAGATTTTTTTTTTTTTAATTTCAAAACATTCTGTATACATATAGGAAATGAGAACGCTGTGTGTGGTTAAACAAATCCACCATTTACATTAGCAATACCAATCAAGTGAGTATATGCAAATCAGAATTTTGTAAGTATTGTATTTGTCGTACCTTGCATCTCCCCCCCCCTCCCCAAACAACAACAATTTGAAAGTAGTCGGATGTGTCAATCCCAAAACTTTCTTTTATATCATACTTGTTACGATTTACATGAAAACCTAATCAGCACCAATTTATGTCAAGGTCTAACATAATATGAAGTTTGATGAAATTCCGTGCATTAATTCTTGAGATATGGCTCGCTAAAATCGTGTAAATCCTGAAAAATGCAGCATAGCAGTGCCACTTGTTGGTCGATTTACACCAAAACTTAATCGGCAACAACTTATGTCAACATCTATAATTGAATAGGAAGTTTGATGAAAATCCGTGCATTAGTTCTTGAGGTAGAGCTATTGCGGAAATCGTGAAAAATGCAGCTTAGCAGCGCCACCTGTTGGACGATTTACACCAAAAACTAATCAACACCAATTTATATCAAGGTCTAACAATCTAAAGTTTTATTAAATTCCGTGCATTAGTTCTTGAGATATGACTATCGTTAAAATCGTATAAATCCCGAAAAATGCAGCATAGCAGCGCCACCTGTTGGACGATTTACACCAAAAACTAATCAACACCAATTTATATCAAGGTCTAACAATCTAAAGTTTTATTAAATTCCGTGCATTAGTTCTTGAGATATGACTATCGTTAAAATCGTATAAATCCCGAAAAATGCAGCATAGCAGCGCCACCTGTTGGGAGATTTACAACAAAACCTAATCAGCAACAACTTATGTTAACGTTTAACCGAATCTGAAGTTTGATGTAAATCCGTGCATTAGTTCTTGAAATAGACCGCCCACAAAATTTTTGTCACATACAGACTTTTTCTAAAAACAGTCGAATCGTGTTCAGGACCTTCTAAAACGTATAAATCCGTCGAAATTTTTCATGAATTCAATACTTTTTTTCTGTATTATTCTAATAATTTAAATAGCGCAGTTACACACAAACAATTATGAATAGTAAGTATAGTGTTATTCTTTGAATTTAACGTATGTGAATAAGAAACGGCACTGTACAACAGCACCCTCTGTTGGATATTCAAATCCAGAATTGAATCAAGATCTATATTTCAATATAATTTCAACATAAAATTAGGTATTTTTCTACATAATAGACAATGAGATAAGCTATAACGTCCATCGCAAAAAGCATGGGGTTAATATTCCGTATTGGGTCCATAGCCAAGGTTAGAATAAAAATTCAATGTTCAGGTTGCAATGTTATTGCGAGTTATGAGTTGCAGCAATGATTACAAAATTTGGGTTAATTATACGGCAAATCAGGATTAATAAATTGCAATAAATTGGTTGTGGACCCGATTATGAACCCCCTCCCCCCTCCCCAAGCATGGGGTAGCAGCGACCCCTGTTGAGTGATGAAAGCCAAAATTGAATCAGCATAGCTTTTCAGAAGAAAAAAAAATGGTGCAGTTCCGTCAAAGAAATGCTAAGATATAGTTATCATGAAAAATACAGCATAGCAGCGCCACCTATTGAGATATACTATACCAAAATGTAATCGGCAAGAATTTATGTGAAGGTAAAGGTGTGTGACCAGCAAGTTGGATAAAATACCGTGCATTAATTTGAGATATAATTATGAAAATCGTAAATAAATAAATATATATATATATATATATATATATATATATATATATATATATATACTAGGGGGCCTACCCCCTGCGAGCTACGCTCGCCAACCCCCGCTCAGACTTCGAGGCCTCTAAAAACATGACAGCGTGCTTTATTTTAAAAATATTGGTAAATCTGTAATTGGGTTGCCATGCTTTTAACGTTTTAATGGGGCATTTTTTGATTATCATGGCCTCATACACAGCTGCTGCGACAACTGACGACTGTTTTCGGTTTTGATAAGTAAAATCAATTACAGCTTGTATAAAATGGATAGGTTTAAATTGTGGCTACCTCTCGGACTTTTATAACAACGATCTGTATTATATTCTTCCTTTGCGTTTAAGGATGAGAAAAATTCCATCTGCTTGTGAATAACATTAAGAATCACGGTATTAAAAAGAACTATGTTATATTTATTTTAATTAATATGTATATTCATGTTATTTTAAATATGTAAATTATTTATTTTAATTAATATGTATATACGAATTTTCTAATAATTATTTATCATACAAAACTAATTAAATATTTTGTGCACTAGCCGCCACTGGCGACCAGTTTGGTCGCCCTTAAATGTATGTTAAGCATTGTAACAAATTATTTTTATTCATAATTTATTTTTTTCCTTAATCCTTCGCCAAACCGGAAAAATCTAATAGACAAATCAAGAACTTTTGCCATCGTGGTGGCATTTCGCATATTTTTTGTTGTTATGTATTTCATCTTTCTTGACAAAAACCGCTTAACCCACTTTATAATAAATTAATTATTGTGTGTGTGTTTCTATTTCATAATAAAATAAAAGTATATGCTGTTTTAGTAATCTCTAATAGGTACCTGAAAATGGGATTTTCTCGCCAAAATGGCGCAAAACAAAAATTCCGCCAACCCTGGTGCGTCCGTGACAGCTGTTCCAATTTAAAATACATGACGTTCACATTTTTCTTTAAAATAGAAAATAGATAAATAAGAAATATTATCATAAATCAAAACATTTGATTTCAAAATTAAAATATCGTTTCTAATTAATACACACGAAAAATAAAAGCTGACAATTTGTTTCGAAATTTGATCCATTAAATATTATTACATGAGTTCAACCACGGAGTTCAACTTACATCAAGAAAAGATCCGAAGGAAGTTGAGTTGTATGGAACAGAATTATGGTAAACTTTGACTGTCTCACTGGTGCTGTTTATTTTTTTTTACACCAGGCAGCGGTCCAAAAATTCATGGTTTAATATTTTAAACGTTCACAACGAATGAATCTTTTTTTTTTTGTTGTTGTTTACTTTCATGGATAGAGAATTTGAACAGCTAACCTAATTGAAACTGAAGTTATTGCAGAATGTATACATAATTGAACGTAAGTCATCTCTCAAATATTAATTTATTTTGAACGATCTTTCTAAAAATGTAACTTTTATGCAGTTTTATTAGAAAAAATAATTTTGAAGAAAAATGGCTGCCTGGCATATGAAACAGTGAAGCGGCATCCCGGAACTGTTGAGGACAGTCACATGACATACGGTTTTATTATAGAGATGCATGCCTGCATTTATTCGGCATCAATTGATGAGATATTTAAACAAATTTGCTATCCGCGATAATTTTACACCATGTTATGTCACTTGAATATTGTCCATAAGAAAATCGGCTACTTTTTCCAGTTCCTTGCTTTTAGGTTTGGCGTAATTCGAGCTTCAAAAAGGGATAGATTCGTTAATATACATAGATTTGTTGCTAAATATTATGAAAACAAACCCAATGAACTTTTGGTGCTTTTCTATTATAGGGGTCTTGACGCTTTTTTAAAAAGCTTGGCGGAAAAAACCAAGCAGGATATTTTATTCTCCTTCCGTTCAGTTGGGCAATTATTATTTTATATATTCGTTTCAAATAACCGAATTAGTGATTTTATAAATTCGTTTACTTAAATTTTACAAAAAAATAACAAAATGTTACCAATAAATAATAATTACTATTAATTCCTTTCCCCCCCTTTCTTTTGCGTTTACATAAATGACGTCATTTGGACGAATTCATTCAAAATATTTTCAGTTTAAAAATTAAATTAAATGCTGACGGACGATTGAATCCTGACGATAGAAATGTGATTTTTTTCAAATTTTCCTGAAAAACACAATTTAATCACAATCTTGTCTTCGTTATCGATTGAAATAAAAGATAAATTCAATTTCAATTTGAAAATTACGAATAAAAATAAATCCATAATCCCTATCGGGATCCTTTTCAATTTTTTCCCCTTTTTTGTCACAAAAAAACTGAGTAATTAGTTGCCATCATTACAGAAATGTCATTAAAATTAGAAAAAAATTAATATCGCGAAAACTAATTCCAATTTGAAAATTCTATTACCAGTTTTGACATCCGCGGATTTTTATGGACAATTGGTATTAATTTCACCATCAAGCGTTTAATATTTTATTAAAAATAGCCCTGAAACATAATCAGTCGTTTAATCAGTCGTTTCATAAAATCGTTTCATGAATTCGTTTCATAAAATCGTTTCACAAATTCGTTTCATTAGGATTTTATATATATAGGGTAGATAGCAGCGCAATCTTTTGCGCGATATACATCAAAATATAATCAGGGCCAATTTATGCCAAGTTCTAACTGAATGGACACATTGAATTCTCGAGATATAACTGTTACGGAAATTGTGAAAAAATCGTGATAGCAGAGCGATTTGTTATGCTGTATACATCGACATCAATTTATGACTAGGTTCTCAGGGGACAAAGGTCGAAAAATAGAAACGGTTATTCACTTTTTAATACATCTTATTTATGAGTTTCTTAAATTAATCTCGACTACACTTTTATTAAAATTTAATTTATAAAATGTTTCAGTGAAATGAAAACAGTCTTCCAAATATTGTAATAATTTAGGATATTGCACTTTCAAAATGCAGAATAACTGATTCTAAATAAATTAGTTTATGATGGTAGGTAGAAAAAAAATGTAATTTATTTTACTGATTTCAATTATTTCTAATGCATGCTCCTCATTAATATTGTCGTTTCCAAAATCAGGTTTTCCTCTTTTGCAAGTTAGATATAAATTCTTCATTTCCTGTGTAGAATCAAAATAAATTAAAATTAAATTAGATTTCACCATCTTGAGTTACGAGAATTAAGCACAAAAAGTTCTTAGAATTAAATTAAATAGCGCTGCTCTGGAAGTATAGAGATATTTTTATGTTTTTATCAAGATTTGCATGGAAATTGTTTATTCAAAAGTAGCGTAATGGCTGTCTTGTTTCATTTGAAGTAGTAACATAAACAAAATATTTTTTATCTTACCTGTAATTTCCTGTTAGGTGTGAAATAACTTTTGATTTTTATTTTGAAACTAAATAAGATAACCCATATACATGAATACAAAAATAAAACAAAAAGTTATTGAATTATAACACTAGATTTTTTTTTTTTTTTTTTTTTTTTTTGGGGGGGGGGGGGGTAGGGGGGTCTCATCCTCTCAATTTAGGGGAGGGTTAAGTCAAAAAAATCATTGTTTTGTTTATTTATTTGAGGGGAGGAGGGCAGTCAAGACAACGAAGCTATGTAGAAGTTTCATTGCTTCAACAATGTTTTAACCGAGGAAGGCTATTTGGACAAAAAGGGGCGTCATCATGATCTCGAACTCGTGTTTGTCCCCTTTAGAACCGAGCTTGACTAGATTCATATTATGTCTGATTCAAACGCAGCTAAGTAAAAAATTCAATTTTTAAGACATTTTTTCTTCCACAAAATGAAATTTTACAGATAGATATACAGTACAGATAGATATATAGTACAAATAGATAACAATGCACAATTTGCAGTGTAACTGCAAGTTGTATACTGTTAAAAATTTAGCTCATTTTGGTAAAATATTGTGCATATAAAAAGTTGTCGCCATAATAAGATGGTAAAACTTTCTTACAACATTTGGTGTCCAGTTGAACATTTGTGTAGGTTGAACCAAGGATTAAAGGAGTGAGCAGAACTGCGTCCTCGAATACGCTCGATCTAGTTTATCCTTGGCTGAACTATGAACTGGCAGTGCCGGCACAACTTTGCGCGGGGCCCTGGCAGATCACCTAACGGGATCCAATGTCTCTGACTTCAATACTGGATTAACAAAACTATTTTAAATTGTATATATCGTAGAATTATTTTATATTTTGGATTATAAAATATATGAAAAATACCTTGCAACTTCCAAGTTCAAATGTAATGTGCATAATTATTTTTAATTTTTAAAAAAGTATTTTTTGCGTTCATGGTTAATTTCAGGTTCCTCAAATCTGTGCATTACCTGACAATTATATCAATTTTGGCTGTAAGAAATGAGGTTAATACTCGTTTTTTTTTTCCACAAAAAACATTTAAAAACAAATTAAAGCAAAAATATCATTATTTTACACAGAAGCAACATTATTTCGAGTTGTATAGAAAGGATCGGGGTTCCTAAACAAGACACGACTGGTGTGGTGCCATGGACAGTCGTCCCGTTTGCCCGATGGTTGCGTCGGCCCTACAGTTTTACCAGTTCACATGTGAACAGGTAAAATGTTGTCTCTATAAGAAAATGGTGGTTCAATTTGGAGGTTTTTGTCTAAGCTATGGTGACTGACTTTACAAAATTTGACGAAACGAGTTAGTGTGAGGATTCTCGCATTGTTTGTGTTTTGCGGCCGGCATTTTTTAATTTTCATTCAACGTCTCAGCAATCTGTTGTTTTTCTAGTGCGGTTGTGTCATCGGTATCGTGTGCTCCTCGCAATTGTGGGTGTGGGTGGGGCTAAGGCCTATAAGGAGAGCTGACGCATATCCATCTTGTTGCTAGTAATAACCGCCATATTGTAACTCAGGCCACGGCCAAACTCGATTCTCCCTCCTCTCATAAAGGGAAAATATCGAGTTATAGGCCGTGCCCAGGCATTAGTTTGCCGTCCTTGTCACTGTCACTCGCCGTCCACCACTGCGGTAAACTAACCGGTTTTAGCTTGGTGTTTGGTTCGTTGGGTTATTAAATGGCTGTATGATTCAGAATTCAGCTTATACTATAGGAGCTCTAGGTGGGGTCGATCCATAGTTGTATCAGATGTCTATGGGCCATTCACGTCTCTGGTGACTTAAAACATTTTCTTCATATCAGTTCCTGCTCTGCGCTGACCGCTACTTTCACTTTCAGCGTATGATTTTAAAGTTTTTCTGAATTTATTTTTGGGACTCCGTTTTATAACATTTTATTTCTGATCGTACCGCTCAGAATCAGCCGTGTTTGAATAATAGACCGAAAAGGTAATGTTGTGCTTAGCTGAAGAGATTGCCGTTATCACATGAAAAAGATAGCTTGCGAAGAATTTTTAAGTATTTCTTCGAGATGGATTAAGTGTTTTCTACAATATTTTAAAGGCCCAAATAAAATGTCAATTTACTACTAATATTATGATCAAATAAATACATTTTTTCTTTAATTAATTAAAATGGATATCATCATCTGTTCCTCTTCATTTACATTTTCCAAAGCGACGGTAACAATTAATCCTTTCTCAGATTTTTTGTTTCAGGTGTACACCACAAAGTAGGTTATTGCTAATATTGAAATTTTACAACTGCTTAAATTTCTTTATCATCAACTCCTCTATTTTAACACCACAGTTAGACGATTGAAGAAAATAATAGCATGCTCGCTCTTTTTTCCAAAATAGTGTCGACCAATTAATTTTTATTACCATCTGGTGTTGGTGGATGTATTCAGCCTTTTACTGGAATTTAATGAAATCAAGAATTTTCACGGGAATGAGTAATTTCACTTGGCTTCGTTTCCATGATTATTTACAAAAGTACACTAGATGATCGCCAAAAAAAAAAAAAAAAAAAAAAAAAAAAAAAAAAAAAGGAATATAACAAGACTGTTTTACCTTTTGACATTTGTCGCACATGACGTTTCACCTATTATTGGATAACTTTAATAAGTTCGTATTCACTGTCGGATAATAAATAAAAGTCAGAAAATAATTTTTTTTAAAAGTCGTCTTTTAAAGTTTCCAACATAATTTTACGTTTTTTGTTGATTTTAATTTTAACTTTTTGATATATTTCGAGATTGCAGCTCGGCTGATTCTAATAACGGTAAAAATTGTCATTATTGAAGTGAAAACTTCTTTAGGCGCGTTGGGCATTTTTTGAGATGGGAAAAAACCATTGAATTCCCGACACCGTTACCGTTACCGTCACCGACACCAAATTAAATTATGTTGCCAATTCATACAATGAAGCGAAAGTATCAAAAGGAAATAGTTCACGTGCAGAAAACGAAATGATTGGTATTATTGTCTGAGTGCAACGAAGACTCATACACAGCGCAGTATTACTTTGCCCCATATATAGCTACGATGGATATTAAAACCTTTCGTCAAGCATAACTCAAAAAATATTTATTGTCTGAGTGCAACGAAGACTCATACACAGCGCAGTATTACTTTGCCCCATATATAGCTACGATGGATATTAAAACTTTTCGTCAAGCATAACTCAAAAAATATTTAACGGATTTCGTTCAAATTTTTACAGCAGGTACCTATAAAGGTGACAACGACGTCTATTTATTACCAAGAATAAATGTCAAACCGTTTAGGAATTATATTAAAAAAATTGATAAAAAAGCACAATTAAAGTACATACATCACGAAAATTTTGTGCGTACATCATTTTCACCAGCGGGAGATTTTCGTAGACAATCGGAATTGAAAAGTTCATGGAGTACATGGAGCAAAAAAATAAGCACGCACTAATATTCAGCACAATAAAATATATTTCCATTTAGTAGAAATCGAAAATTAATTGTCTGAGTGCAACGAAGACTCATACACAGCGCAGTATTACTTTGCCCCATATATAGCTACGATGGATATTAAAACCTTTCGTCAAGCATAACTCAAAAAATATTTAACGGATTTCGTTCAAATTTTTACAGCAGGTACCTATAAAGGTGACAACGACGTCTATTTATTACCAAGAATAAATGTCAAACCGTTTAGGAATTATATTAAAAAAATTGATATAAAAGCACAATTAAAGTACATACATCACGAAAATTTTGTGCGTACATCATTTTCACCGGCGGGAGATTTTCGTAGACAATCGGAATTGAAAAGTTCATGGAGTACATGGAGCAAAAAAATATGCACGCACTAATATTCAGTACAATAAAATATATTTCAGTTTAGTAGAAATCGAAAATTAATTGTCTGAGTGCAACGAAGACTCATACACAGCGCAGTTTTACTTTGCCCCATATATAGCTACGATGGATATTAAAACCTTTCGTCAAGCATAACTCAAAAAATATTTAACGGATTTCGTTCATATTTTTACAGCAGGTACCTATAAAGGTGACAACGACGTCTATTTATTACCAAGAATAAATGTCAAACCGTTTAGGAATTATATTAAAAAAATTGATATAAAAGCACAATTAAAGTACATACATCACGAAAATTTTGTGCGTACATCATTTTCACCGGCGGGAGATTTTCGTAGACAATCGGAATTGAAAAGTTCATGGAGTACATGGAGCAAAAAAATATGCACGCACTAATATTCAGCACAATAAAATATATTTCAATTTAGTAGAAATCGAAAATTAATCTGGATTTTTTTCTGTTTGAAAGAAAAACCCCGCAGTAACTTGGTAGACTTGGTATTAGAGATTTGGCGCAAATGTCAGCAATAGCAGCTTTTTTTTATTTCGCGTGTGTAAATTAAAAAAAAAAAAAAAATATATATATTTGGTGTTTAAATAAAAGGTTTCGATTTATGGCATTGTTTCTTTTTTTTTTCTCTTTTTAGCATTTTAAATGGAATTAATGAAAGGCATGTATTTTAAATTAAATGAGTGAAAGGTTTATATTTAAATGAAATGAATTCAATATGAAAATGTTATAGGAACAATATTTGGCGATTTATCAACTGCGCCAGGATAACATAAAAGTACCAATATATCAAACGGTATGTAGTATGTGAAATGAAACAATTATATTATAATCACCCATCGTACAAGAAAAAAAAACTAATATTCTGCATTCAGAGGGAAAAATCCATCTCCTGTGCCGTAAGATTTGGCGAGTTCTTTTTTGGTGATAAGTGTTTCGATGTGATTGTTGGGATCTGCAGGATTTGGCTTACTTTCTCTAAATCTTATTTTTTTGCAGATGTAGTATTATGTAAATATATTTTTTTGCAGATATTTTTCTATTTTGTATATTTGTCATTCTATTTTGTATATTTTCTTTTTGGCATTTGGAAAAGAGATTTTTACCTTTTTATCTATGCTTTCAGAAATATTAAAAAATAAAAAAAAGATTTACATATATCAAGCGTATAATGTTATGTTTTGCATTTTTATACGGACCACTTCTCCATTTTTAGATTTTAAATGCTATTTATTATTTACTAGCCGTTTATTAATTGTTTACAATTTACCCCCCTGACAATAACAATTATTTATCACAAAAATGCCTCTTAGGTTTGTTAAATAAGTTTGTTTATGTATTTTCATTACTTATTAAAATATCGAATATGGCGATAAAATTTTATTTTAGCATCGTGCTTAAATTTTTAAGATGGTGCAAAAACATGCTTTAATAAACGTATGTTTGTAAATATTTGAAAAACATGTTTTACCGCTCTCTTGAAAAATTTTGTAAGATGCTAAAACTACCTTTTGGCACCATTTAAAATTTTTTTCGCCAACCGACATAGGATACGAAACTTTTCCTCATTCAGATACACAGGCAAGGCTGGTCTCAAACAAGAGTAAAGCTAGCAACAATATTGTTTTAACTCTATAAAAGTTACAACAATGATATTAAATGCTCCGATTGGCTTTGGGCCCAATTACGAAAGTTTCTCCTAAAAAAAAACTGTAGAAGAAGTCTTTTACATTTGTTTCAAATGAAGCTCGGTCTACAAGGTATTAGTTAATAATACAAACAACACTAATGGCATGGTGGCAAAAGTTTTAATTTAAATGTATATATATTTGACACCCTTCCCCCCTACCCCCCCCCCAAAAAAAAAAAAAAAAAAAAAAAAAAAAAGAAAAGAAAAGAAAGTTACAGTAATGAATTTAAAATGGCGTTAAGCCACGCTTTCTGACATAAGCAATTGGCTGCAAACGCGATAACGAAACTTTCACTTACCTTAATAACATGTAGCTAATATAGCCCTCAGGGTACTTTGCAGTTATACAGACCTTGTGGGTTTTTTTTAAAGCTTGAGACAATTCGGGTTTAAGAAGTTGAGATTTACTGTCAAATGATATAAACAACTATGAACACAAAACTGATGAATTATTATTCAGGTTTATGTATGTATTTAAAAAAATTGCATCTGATTACACTTATTAGATAATTTACTTCTGTTTGCATTTAATAACTGATAAACGGCTTCTGTATATTAAATGAATTGTTTAAATATTGGGAAGAGGTGGCGAGAGGTACAAAGACGAGTAAACAAACGGGTAGACAGACTGGTAGTGAGATGGGTAGAGAGACGAGTAGCGACATAGGTAGGCTGACGGGTAGCGAAACGAATAGACAGATGGCTAAAGAGAAAGGTAAAAAGAGGGTTTACAGAGGGGTAGCGAGATGGGTCACGAGACGGGAAGCGACACCGGTAGACAGGAATTTAGCGAGAAAGGTTGCGAGACGGGTATACAGACGAGTAGAGAGACAGTAGATGGGTACGGAGATGGGTAAGAAGATGGGTAGAGAGGCGTATAGCCAGACGGGTAGAGAGACAGATAGACAAGTTGTGAGACAGATAGACAAATGGGTAGCGAAGTTGATAGAGACACGGCTAGACATACAAGTAGTTAGACGGATAGACAGACGGTTAGGGAAATAGATTGGCGAGACCGGTAGAGAAAAATAGAGACAGTTAGAGAGACGTGTAGAGAGATAGACAATCGGTTAGAGAGACGTTGCAGACGAACGGATAGGGAAACAGACAAATTGTGGAGAGACAGACAGACAGGGAAAAGAAAAGTCTGCGGATTGGCGCAGTAAAGTCGCATTAAAGGCGCTGAGGGCAGAGCCACCTAGAGAATAATCAAGAAGTATCTGTTAAGCTTAACTTTGTAATATATATAATTTTTAAATTTTGCCGATATGGTGATGTAATGTAAAAGTTATTTTACAGAAGTCATCGAAAGATTTTTTGTATACTTTAATAGTAATTTAGACTATAGTTTTGCAATCTGGTTTGTAGCAAAGCATGCGATCAATGTGGTTTGAAGTGTAAGAGTTTCTATAAACAGTTATACAAATAATAGATATATAATCAAGGAAGAAAAAATTTAAATTCACACACAAAAAAAGGTACAACAATGAATTTAAATTTGCGTTAAGCCACGCTTGATAGAATAATCTATTGGCTGCAAATCCAATTACGTAACTTTAAAAAGCTTGGCGTTTTAAAAGATCCGGCGTTTTCTTTTTCTTTTTTTTTTCAAGTTTTGCGCAATACGCGCTTAAAAAAATGAGATTCTTTGCCACATGTTAAAAAAAATTATGACAACACATCTGATGAACGGTACTTCTTTTCTATTTTTTTAACAGTGTATATGAATTTATATATGATATTTTGTAATTCTATCATTTAATTTGCACTTTTTCTAGGACTTCCCTCAAAGGGATTAGTCTGAGTGATATTGCTGAGAACATAAAGTTAACAATTACGATATAAAGAAGATATCAACAAGAATCTAAGTGAATATACAGCATATGATAGACAAGAGATAGATAAAGATACAACATATGAAAAATAGCAAATTAAATGATATAATTACAAAATATCATATATAAATTCATATACTGTTATGTTTTCATATGCATTTTTTTATAACATTTGGCAAATAATCTCATTTTCTTAAGCGGGAATTGCTCAAAACTTAAAAAAAAAAAAAACGCCGGATCTTTTAAAACGATATTTTTAAAGTCACATAATCAGATTTGCAGCCAATAGCGTATTTTAGCAAGCGTAGTTTAACGCAAATTTAATTTAATTTTTGCAACATTTTCTTTGTGATAAATATCTAAATAAAATATTAAAAAATAAAATATTAAATATTGAAATATTAAATCAAATATTTAATATTTGATTTAAAAAAATTTCCTTTGTTTATTTGTATAACTATTTATAGAAACTCGTATACTTCAAACCACATTGATAACATGCTTTGCTACAAACGTGTCTACCAGTCTAACTACTCGTATGTCTTAGCTGTGTCTCTCTCCGAACTCATCTGTGTACTGTCTCTCTACTCTTCTGTATACCCGTCTCAGTATCCGTCTGTCTTTCTACCCGACTCTTTAATCGTGTCTCTACCTGTCTCGCCTGCCATTACACTACTCGTCTATCAACACGTCTGTCTGTCTATATACCCCTCTCTCTACCCGTCTCCCTACCCATCTCACTACCCCTCTGTCAACCCTTTTTTGCACCTGCCTCGCTACCCGTCTGTCTATTCGTTTCGCTACCCGTTAGCTTATCTCTGTCGCTATCCGTCTCTCTACCCGTCTGTCTACCCGTCTGTCTACCCGTTTGTTTACACGTCTATCTATCTCTCGCCAACTCTTCCCAATATTTAAACAATTTAGTAAACGGAAGGCGTTTATCTGTTATTAAATGCAAACAGGAGTAATTTATCTAAAGAGTGTAATCAGATGCAATTTTTTTAAATACATACATAAACCAGCATAATAATTCACCAGTTTTATTTTCATAGTAGTTTATGTCATTTGACAGTAAATCTCAACTTCTTCAACCCGAACTGCGTCAAGCTTTTTAAAAAAGCCCCAAGGTCCGTATAACTGGGAAGGGGAATTGTCCTCAGGGCTATTAGATACATGTTATTAAGTTAAGTGAAAGTTTCGTACTCGGGTTCGCAGCCAATTTCTTATGTCAGAAAGGGTGGCTTCACCCCATTTTAAATTCATTTCTGTAACTTTCTTTTTCTTTTTTTGGTGGGTGGTTGGGGGGGGGGGGGGGAGGGTTCCAAATATATACACTTAAATTCAAACTTTTGCCCCCATGTTAATATTAGTGTTGTTTGTATTATCAATTAATACTTTGTTGATCGAGCTTCATTCGAAACAAATGTAAAAGACTTCTACAGTTTTTTTTTCTAGGAGAAAGTTTCGTAATCGGGCCCTAAGCTAATCGGGGAATTTAATATAATTATTGTTTCTAACTCTTATAGAGTTAAAGCAATATTGTTGCTAGCATTACTCTTGTTTGTGACCAACCTCTTCTGTGTATCTGAATAGGGAAACGTTCCGTATCATTGACTGGTTGGTGCCAAAGGCAGTTGTAGAATCTTAAAAATTTGTCTAGAGAGCAGAAAAACATGTTTTTTAAAATATTTACAAATTTATTAAACCATGTTTTTGAGCCATTTTAAAAAATTAAGTACGGTGCTAAAATAAAATTTTATTGCCATTTTCGATATTTTAATAAGAAATGAAAATACATATCAAACAAATTTAACAAAACTAAGCCATTTTTGGGTACTTCTCTATTATCCCGTCGACCACTTTTCATAACAAAAAACTATCGCCAAACTAAGATTAAACGCCAAAAATACAGTCCCATTTACTTGATGCCAGAAGCATTATACGTATTTGTTATGCCATCAAGTGGTTTTTAATTCGAAATTTGCGTGTATTTTTCATTATGTTTTACTGATTTATTAGTTATTTCATTCATTAAAGTAACAATTGTGTCCTTAAATTCTTATATTTTATTTATTTTGATATTTCAATGGCAACGTTCTCCCGTTTATTTAGCGTTACAGTTTGGCGATAGTTTTTTGTTATGAAAAGGGGTCGACGGGATAATAGAGAAGTACCCATTTTTTGTGATAAATAATTGTTATTGCCAGGGGGGCAAATTGTAAACAATTAATAAGCGAACTAAAAAAATTACCGGAAAAAACTTGTGGGAATCTCAAGAAAGAAATATCTGATATAAATAGCATTTAAAATCTTAAAATGGAGAAGTGGTCCGTATAAAAATGCAAAACATTATACACCTGATATAAGAATTTTTTAATTTTTTTATATTTCCGAAAGCACAGATAAAAGGGTAAAAATTCCGGCACAGATGCCATATACTCACCACGTTGGCGCGATTTTTCCCCCGCCCCTTTGGCGAAAACTGTTTGTTGTGTTTGTTTACTTTTATTTTTTATTTTAATTCTATAGATTATTTTTATATGTATATCAATATTAATTTAGGCACAGATGTCATATACGCACCAGATTGGCGCGATTTTTCCCCCGCCAATTTGGCGAAAACTTTGTTTTTGAATATTAGTTACAAATACCATACAATAATAGCATGTAATTTTTTATTTCAATATAAAAATAAAATAACGTAATAAATGAAATAGCTCCTATTATTCAAAAATGGGAAATAAAAATAAATAAATGATAGTTTGATATAAATAAATATTGATATATATAATAAAAACAATTTATAGAATTAAAATAAAAAATAAAAGTTAATAAACAACAATTGAAACAAAATAACCGGGTTACCATGTGAGGCATAAAATTGCCATTTTGTTGCAATCGCGCCAATGTGGTGCGTATATGACATCCGCGCCTTTATTTATATCAAACTATTATTTATTTATTTTTATTTCCTTTTTTAAAATAATAGAAGCTGTTTCATTTATTACGTTATTTTATTTTTATATTGAAATAAAAAATCACGTGTACTATTTGTCACACTATTTGTAACTAATATTCAAAAACAAAGTTTTCCCCAAGCTGGTGGAGGGAAAAATCGCGCCAACGTGGTGCGTATATGACATCTGTGCCTTGTTTCATTTCACATAGAGGTACTGCTCTATTATCCCGTCGACCACTTTTCATAACAAAAAACTATCGCCAAACTGTTAGATTAAACGCCAAAAATGCAGTCCCATTTACTTGATATCAGAAGCATTATACGTGTTTGTTACGTCATCAAGTGGTTTTTAACGCGACATTTGCGTGTATTTTTCATTATGTTTTACTGATTTATTAGTTATTTCATTCATTAAAATAACAATTGTGTCCTTAAATTCTTATATTTTATTTATTTATGTATTTTGATATTTCAATGACAACGTTCTCCCGTTTATTTGGCGATAGTTTTTTGTTATGAAAAGTGGTCGACGGGATAATAGAGAAGTACCCACATATGTATTGGTACTTTTATGTTAACTTGGCGCAGTTGATAAATCGCCAAATATTTTTCACCTAACATCTTCATATCGCATTCATTTCATTTAAATATAAATCTTTCACTGATTTCATTTGAAATACATACATTAAAAATACACGTCTTTCACTCATTTAATTTAAAATACACGCCTTTCACTAATTCCATTTAAAATACTAAAAAGGAAAAGAAAATAAGAAATAATGCCACAAATCGAAACCTTTTATTTAAACATCAAAGAATTGTTCCTAACATACACACGCGAAATAAAAAAGCTGCTAATGGTGTGATTTACGCCAAATCTCTAATACTAATACTACTCTTACTAATCTCTAATACTTTTGAAACAGAAAAAATTCCAGATTAACTTTCCATTTTTATTAAATTGAAATATATTTTATTGTGCTGAATATTAGTGCTTGCATATTTTTTTGCTCCATGTATTCCATGAACTTTTCAATTCCGATTGTCTACGAAAATCTCCCGCCGGTGAAAATGACGTACGCACAAAATTTAGTGACGTATGTACTTTAATTGTGCTTTTTTATCTATTTTTTTAATATAACTTCCAAACGGTTTGACACTTATTCTTGGTAATAAATAGACGACGTTGTCACCTTTATAGGTACCTGCTGTAAAAATTTGAACGAAATCCGTTAAATATTTTTTGAGTTATGCTTGACGAAAGGTTTTAATATCCATCGTAGCTATATATGGGGCAAGGTAATACTGCGCTGTGTATGAGTCTTCGTTGCACTCAGACAATTATGTTGTTCACGCATAACTCTCGTAAATGTGCATCGATTTTGATAATTTTTTAACCGACTTAAAAAAGGAGGAGGTTATCAATGCGATCCGTATGTATGTATTATGTTGTTCACGCATAACTCTCGTAAATGCATCGATTTTGATAATTTTTATTTTGTTTGAAAGAGTAAGGGTCCAAGGTGGTCCCATTTCAATTTCGTCAAAATCTGATCATTAGAACAAATTATTTTATTCAAATTTCCATTATTTTGATAATTTAATTTATATTTCAAAAAGTCCATTATTTGAATTGTTGCCAATTTGTAAAATAGCGCACATAATAATATTCCCTTTCAATTAAAAAAAGTATTTACACGTGACTATCAAAAACAGAAATAAAACTTTAAAAAAATAATTAAATGATCACGTGTTAAAAGCAGTAAATGTAGAAAAATACGTTATAAAAAATATACTTGCGCGTGAATATTAAAAAAGAGAAATAATTAAATTATTACACGTTCTAAACATTAAATGGGAAAACTTACGTCATATTTAAAATGCTCAAATAACATTACTTCCAAACAGTTTCAATTTAAAAACATATTTACACGAGAGATTAATTTATTTGTAGCTGATGTATTATGTATACTAAACTACGAAAAGTCCTTCTGCTCTATACCGGCAGGAAAAGACAGCCTACCTATTCCTTGGTTTTAAGATTTTAGCTAATTTTACTGCAAAACACCAAGCTATAAAAATGGATGGAACCCGATTACAGAAGATTCAGTCGTAGTTCTCGTCAATATTCAATTTGAATCAGAATTTCGCCAAATATGCTAGCTATAGCCAAGTTGGCTTCATTTATGGCAACTTGTTTTTGTCGTCAAATTTGTTGATATTTCGCCAAATATTGCCTAGCTTGGAGAGAATTTAACGCTGGCGAACATGAATATATAGTGTTGAGAATGTGAGAGTTAGAACGATGGTTACAACAATGAAATAAAACTTGCGAGATAGCATGTTCACTAAAACTCTTAAATTAAAACCGTTTATGGAGGAATCCTTCTGTCTTGTTTCAAAATGTCAGCCACTCTAAAATTTCAAAATGCTATATCTCAGGCATTTTTTAAGGTAGAGGCAAAACAAAAAATTTTCCTGTATCCTTGGATCAAGGCTGAACATTCAATTGAAGAAAACCTTTAGGATTTCTAATATTTTTAACGACTTTGTACATCTTTTTGAATTTGAAATCTTTAAGTGTTTATCATAGCGCCTCTTTCTTGCCGAATATCCCCAAATTCAACTGGGACCTGCAGGCCATAGTAAAAAACACATACAAAAATTTGGTTCAGTACTGTGGATAACCTAATACACTTTTCGATGATACAATAATTGTTCATGTATTTTCATTACTTATTAAAATATCGAATATGGCGATAAAATTTTATTTTAGCATCGTGCTTAAATTTTTAAGATGGTGCAAAAACATGCTTTAATAAACGTATGTTTGTAAATATTTGAAAAACATGTTTTACCACTCTCTTGAAAAATTTTGTAAGATGCTAAAACTACCTTTTGGCACCATTTAAAATTTTTTTCGCCAACCGACATAGGATACGAAACTTTTCCTCATTCAGATACACAGGCAAGGCTGGTCTCAAACAAGAGTAAAGCTAGCAACAATATTGTTTTAACTCTATAAAAGTTACAACAATGATATTAAATGCTCCGATTGGCTTTGGGCCCAATTACGAAAGTTTCTCCTAAAAAAAACTGTAGAAGAAGTCTTTTACATTTGTTTCAAATGAAGCTCGGTCTACAAGGTATTAGTTAATAATACAAACAACACTAATGGCATGGTGGCAAAAGTTTTAATTTAAATGTATATATATTTGACACCCTTCCCCCCTACCCCCCCCCCCAAAAAAAAAAAAAAAAAAAAAAAGAAAAGAAAAGAAAGTTACAGTAATGAATTTAAAATGGCGTTAAGCCACGCTTTCTGACATAAGCAATTGGCTGCAAACGCGATAACGAAACTTTCACTTACCTTAATAACATGTAGCTAATATAGCCCTCAGGGTACTTTGCAGTTATACAGACCTTGTGGTTTTTTTTTAAAGCTTGAGACAATTCGGGTTTAAGAAGTTGAGATTTACTGTCAAATGATATAAACAACTATGAACACAAAACTGATGAATTATTATTCAGGTTTATGCATGTATTTAAAAAAATTGCATCTGATTACACTTATTAGATAATTTACTTCTGTTTGCATTTAATAACTGATAAACGGCTTCTGTATATTAAATGAATTGTTTAAATATTGGGAAGAGGTGGCGAGAGGTAGAAAGACGAGTAAACAAACGGGTAGACAGACTGGTAGTGAGATGGGTAGAGAGACGAGTAGCGACATAGGTAGGCTGACGGGTAGCGAAACGAATAGACAGATGGCTAAAGAGAAAGGTAAAAAGAGGGTTTACAGAGGGGTAGCGAGATGGGTCACGAGACGGGAAGCGACACCGGTAGACAGGAATTTAGCGAGAAAGGTTGCGAGACGGGTATACAGACGAGTAGAGAGACAGCAGATGGGTACGGAGATGGGTAAGAAGATGGGTAGAGAGGCGTATAGCCAGACGGGTAGAGAGACAGATAGACAAGTTGTGAGACAGATAGACAAATGGGTAGCGAAGTTGATAGAGACACGGCTAGACATACAAGTAGTTAGACGGATAGACAGACGGT
Source organism: Maratus michaelseni (assembly GCA_963931845.1). Taxonomy (NCBI): domain Eukaryota; kingdom Metazoa; phylum Arthropoda; class Arachnida; order Araneae; family Salticidae; genus Maratus; species Maratus michaelseni. The sequence continues at coordinate 89,876,149 of OZ007597.1, read as the reverse complement.
TAGGGAAATAGATTGGCGAGACCGGTAGAGAAATATAGAGACAGTTAGAGAGACGTGTAGAGAGATAGACAATCGGTTAGAGAGACGTTGCAGACGAACGGATAGGGAAACAGACAAATTGTGGAGAGACAGACAGACAGGGAAAAGAAAAGTCTGCGGATTGGCGCAGTAAAGTCGCATTAAAGGCGCTGAGGGCAGAGCCACCTAGAGAATAATCAAGAAGTATCTGTTAAGCTTAACTTTGTAATATATATAATTTTTAAATTTTGCCGATATGGTGATGTAATGTAAAAGTTATTTTACAGAAGTCATCGAAAGATTTTTTGTATACTTTAATAGTAATTTAGACTATAGTTTTGCAATCTGGTTTGTAGCAAAGCATGCGATCAATGTGGTTTGAAGTGTAAGAGTTTCTATAAACAGTTATACAAATAATAGATATATAATCAAGGAAGAAAAAATTTAAATTCACACACAAAAAAAGGTACAACAATGAATTTAAATTTGCGTTAAGCCACGCTTGATAGAATAATCTATTGGCTGCAAATCCAATTACGTAACTTTAAAAAGCTTGGCGTTTTAAAAGATCCGGCGTTTTCTTTTTCTTTTTTTTTCAAGTTTTGCGCAATACGCGCTTAAAAAAATGAGATTCTTTGCCACATGTTAAAAAAAATTATGACAACACATCTGATGAACGGTACTTCTTTTCTATTTTTTTAACAGTGTATATGAATTTATATAAGATATTTTGTAATTCTATCATTTAATTTGCACTTTTTCTAGGACTTCCCTCAAAGGGATTAGTCTGAGTGATATTGCTGAGAACATAAAGTTAACAATTACGATATAAAGAAGATATCAACAAGAATCTAAGTGAATATACAGCATATGATAGACAAGAGATAGATAAAGATACAACATATGAAAAATATTCATATGATATTTCAATGACAACGTTCTCCCGTTTATTTGGCGATAGTTTTCGTTCTCCCGTTTATTTGGCGATAGTTTTTTGTTATGAAAAGTGGTCGACGGGATAATAGAGAAGTACCCACATATGTATTGGTACTTTTATGTTAACTTGGCGCAGTTGATAAATCGCCAAATATTTTTCTCATAACATCTTCATATCGCATTCATTTCATTTAAATATAAATCTTTCACTGATTTCATTTGAAATACATACATTAAAAATACACGTCTTTCACTCATTTAATTTAAAATACACGCCTTTCACTAATTCCATTTAAAATACTAAAAAGGAAAAGAAAATAAGAAATAATGCCACAAATCGAAACCTTTTATTTAAACATCAAAGAATTGTTCCTAACATACACACGCGAAATAAAAAAGCTGCTAATGGTGTGATTTACGCCAAATCTCTAATACTAATACTACTCTTACTAATCTCTAATACTTTTGAAACAGAAAAAATTCCAGATTAACTTTCCATTTTTATTAAATTGAAATATATTTTATTGTGCTGAATATTAGTGCTTGCATATTTTTTTGCTCCATGTATTCCATGAACTTTTCAATTCCGATTGTCTACGAAAATCTCCCGCCGGTGAAAATGACGTACGCACAAAATTTAGTGACGTATGTACTTTAATTGTGCTTTTTTATCTATTTTTTTAATATAACTTCCAAACGGTTTGACACTTATTCTTGGTAATAAATAGACGACGTTGTCACCTTTATAGGTACCTGCTGTAAAAATTTGAACGAAATCCGTTAAATATTTTTTGAGTTATGCTTGACGAAAGGTTTTAATATCCATCGTAGCTATATATGGGGCAAGGTAATACTGCGCTGTGTATGAGTCTTCGTTGCACTCAGACAATTATGTTGTTCACGCATAACTCTCGTAAATGTGCATCGATTTTGATAATTTTTTAACCGACTTAAAAAAGGAGGAGGTTATCAATGCGATCCGTATGTATGTATTATGTTGTTCACGCATAACTCTCGTAAATGCATCGATTTTGATAATTTTTATTTTGTTTGAAAGAGTAAGGGTCCAAGGTGGTCCCATTTCAATTTCGTCAAAATCTGATCATTAGAACAAATTATTTTATTCAAATTTCCATTATTTTGATAATTTAATTTATATTTCAAAAAGTCCATTATTTGAATTGTTGCCAATTTGTAAAATAGCGCACATAATAATATTCCCTTTCAATTAAAAAAAGTATTTACACGTGACTATCAAAAACAGAAATAAAACTTTAAAAAAATAATTAAATGATCACGTGTTAAAAGCAGTAAATGTAGAAAAATACGTTATAAAAAATATACTTGCGCGTGAATATTAAAAAAGAGAAATAATTAAATTATTACACGTTCTAAACATTAAATGGGAAAACTTACGTCATATTTAAAATGCTCAAATAACATTACTTCCAAACAGTTTCAATTTAAAAACATATTTACACGAGAGATTAATTTATTTGTAGCTGATGTATTATGTATACTAAACTACGAAAAGTCCTTCTGCTCTATACCGGCAGGAAAAGACAGCCTACCTATTCCTTGGTTTTAAGATTTTAGCTAATTTTACTGCAAAACACCAAGCTATAAAAATGGATGGAACCCGATTACAGAAGATTCAGTCGTAGTTCTCGTCAATATTCAATTTGAATCAGAATTTCGCCAAATATGCTAGCTATAGCCAAGTTGGCTTCATTTATGGCAACTTGTTTTTGTCGTCAAATTTGTTGATATTTCGCCAAATATTGCCTAGCTTGGAGAGAATTTAACGCTGGCGAACATGAATATATAGTGTTGAGAATGTGAGAGTTAGAACGATGGTTACAACAATGAAATAAAACTTGCGAGATAGCATGTTCACTAAAACTCTTAAATTAAAACCGTTTATGGAGGAATCCTTCTGTCTTGTTTCAAAATGTCAGCCACTCTAAAATTTCAAAATGCTATATCTCAGGCATTTTTTAAGGTAGAGGCAAAACAAAAAATTTTCCGGTATCCTTGGATCAAGGCTGAACATTCAATTGAAAAAAACCTTTAGGATTTCTAATATTTTTAACGACTTTGTACATCTTTTATAATTTGAAATCTTTAAGTGTTTATCATAGCGCCTCCTTCTTGCCGAATATCCCCAAATTCAACTGGGACCTGCAGGACATAGTAAAAAACACATACAAAAATTTGGTTCAGTACTGTGGATAACCTAATACACTTTTCGATGATACAATAATTGTTTATGTATTTTCATTACATATTAAAATATCGAATATGGCGATAAAATTTTATTTTAGCATCGTGCTTAAATTTTTAAGATGGTGCAAAAACATGCTTTAATAAACGTATGTTTGTAAATATTTGAAAAACATGTTTTACCGCTCTCTTGAAAAATTTTGTAAGATGCTAAAACTACCTTTTGGCACCATTTAAAATTTTTTTCGCCAACCGACATAGGATACGAAACTTTTCCTCATTCAGATACACAGGCAAGGCTGGTCTCAAACAAGAGTAAAGCTAGCAACAATATTGTTTTAACTCTATAAAAGTTACAACAATGATATTAAATGCTCCGATTGGCTTTGGGCCCAATTACGAAAGTTTCTCCTAAAAAAAACTGTAGAAGAAGTCTTTTACATTTGTTTCAAATGAAGCTCGGTCTACAAGGTATTAGTTAATAATACAAACAACATTAATGGCATGGTGGCAAAAGTTTTAATTTAAATGTATATATATTTGACACCCTTCCCCCCCACCCCCCCCCCCCCAAAAAAAAAAAGAAAAAAAAAAGAAAAGAAAAGAAAGTTACAGTAATGAATTTAAAATGGCGTTAAGCCACGCTTTCTGACATAAGCAATTGGCTGCAAACGCGATAACGAAACTTTCACTTACCTTAATAACATGTAGCTAATATAGCCCTCAGGGTACTTTGCAGTTATACAGACCTTGTGGGTTTTTTTTAAAGCTTGAGACAATTCGGGTTTAAGAAGTTGAGATTTACTGTCAAATGATATAAACAGCTATGAACACAAAACTGATGAATTATTATTCAGGTTTATGTATGTATTTAAAAAAATTGCATCTGATTACACTTATTAGATAATTTACTTCTGTTTGCATTTAATAACTGATAAACGGCTTCTGTATATTAAATGAATTGTTTAAATATTGGGAAGAGGTGGCGAGAGGTAGAAAGACGAGTAAACAAACGGGTAGACAGACTGGTAGTGAGATGGGTAGAGAGACGAGTAGCGACATAGGTAGGCTGACGGGTAGCGAAACGAATAGACAGATGGCTAAAGAGAAAGGTAAAAAGAGGGTTTACAGAGGGGTAGCGAGATGGGTCACGAGACGGGAAGCGACACCGGTAGACAGGAATTTAGCGAGAAAAGTTGCGAGACGGGTATACAGACGAGTAGAGAGACAGTAGATGGGTACGGAGATGGGTAAGAAGATGGGTAGAGAGGCGTATAGCCAGACGAGTAGAGAGACAGATAGACAAGTTGTGAGACAGATAGACAAATGGGTAGCGAAGTTGATAGAGACACGGCTAGACATACAAGTAGTTAGACGGATAGACAGACGGTTAGGGAAATAGATTGGCGAGACCGGTAGAGAAATATAGAGACAGGTAGAGAGACGTGTAGAGAGATAGACAATCGGTTAGAGAGACGTTGCAGACGAACGGATAGGGAAACAGACAAATTGTGGACAGACAGACAGACAGGGAAAAGAAAAGTCTGCGGATTGGCGCAGTAAAGTCGCATTAAAGGCGCTGAGGGCAGAGCCACCTAGAGAATAATCAAGAAGTATCTGTTAAGCTTAACTTTGTAATATATATAATTTTTAAATTTTGCCGATATGGTGATGTAATGTAAAAGTTATTTTACAGAAGTCATCGAAAGATTTTTTGTATACTTTAATAGTAATTTAGACTATAGTTTTGCAATCTGGTTTGTAGCAAAGCATGCGATCAATGTGGTTTGAAGTGTAAGAGTTTCTATAAACAGTTATACAAATAATAGATATATAATCAAGGAAGAAAAAATTTAAATTCACACACAAAAAAAAGGTACAACAATGAATTTAAATTTGCGTTAAGCCACGCTTGATAGAATAATCTATTGGCTGCAAATCCAATTACGTAACTTTAAAAAGCTTGGCGTTTTAAAAGATCCGGCGTTTTCTTTTTCTTTTTTTTTTCAAGTTTTGCGCAATACGCGCTTAAAAAAATGAGATTCTTTGCCACATGTTAAAAAAAATTATGACAACACATCTGATGAACGGTACTTCTTTTCTATTTTTTTAACAGTGTATATGAATTTATATATGATATTTTGTAATTCTATCATTTAATTTGCACTTTTTCTTTATATTGTAATTGTTAAGCCTATGTTCTCAGCAATATCACTCAGACTAATCCCTTTGAGGGAAGTCCTAGTGAATAAAAATAATTCAGAAAATTATTTCAAGATAAATTTAGCACGCGCGATGAAAACAGATAAAAGTGACTCAACTCGTGAGACCAAATCAAAAGATGAAAATGAAATAACAAAACACGGAAAATATTATAATTTAACGAGAACGAGAAAAAAAATAGAAAGAAGTAATATAAAAAGTAAAAATTAAAATAATGAAATATTTCACGAAAGTTTTAAGAAACGTGGTTACTGATACGGAAATGAAGTGAAATCATTTTATAGAAAAGAAAAGTTTGTTGATAGAAATTATAGATACCGCAAACAATACGCGCAATATGAAGATAGAATAAAAGCATAATGTTCATGAATACCGTAAACAAGACAGGCAGGAAAGAAGTCATAATTTTTGGAGTGATAGGAAGCGGGAACCCTATTTTGCAGATAAATGTTATTACAAAAGATATGAAACTACATCTCATGGAAGAAATGATGAATGTATTGAGAGTTGTTAAAATTGTGGATGAAAATTCATAAGTTTCATTGGTATTCATTTCAAAGAATACCAATTAATTAAATTTCAAATTTTATGCATTTGTAAATTTACGTTTTAAGCAACAGATTGCAATTTTTGTATGTAAAATAATATGTATTATTTTTCATGTACAATAGTGCATTAAATGAAAATTGTAATATAATTTTTGTAGTAGTAGTTTATAATAATGAATAAAAAAAAACACTTCATTTAAAAGTATTTCCTGCACAATAAAACATTTCCTGACGATTCAAAAAATACACACGTAATTGTTCAAGTTTTCACTTCTGTCGGCACTCCCGGAGTGCCATTTTTTTTTTCAAAATTATTATTTTTTATGAAGGAAAATAAAATATCTTGTAAAGCATGACGTCATTTTACTTTTAAAACGAAATGTGCATTTTGTTAGGAAAGTAATTTCTGAAATAAACATTTTATCGCTTATCCTGAGTCAACCTAATCATTCTCCAACTGCAACAAGATGCTGAAATGAAACACATGTGTTGGCAAAGAAGTACTTTTTTCTGCATCTGTGAGATACTCATTAAAGAGCTGCTGACACGTGTAACCTCCAAAAGTTCAAGGCTCAATGACGTAAACTTGACTATGTTTTTCTCATCTAAGAACTAAATACTTTAGTCTCTAACTAACTCTCGTCGAATAAACAACTGAAAAAAATTCTATGCAAATAAAATTTAACCTTTTAATATTTTAATGTAAAATTTAATCATGTAAATTAATAATTCTTTTTCTTTTATTTATAGTAATTAAATATTTAAATTAGAAAATATATCTTGAAGATACTTACTTTCACATGACATTGTGCTTATTGTCTCATCACATAATAGGAATTTGGATTAAGTCAAATTGTGCTATTTCACTGGATTAATTATTTACATTGGATTACACCACACCTTCGCGGACTTAACAGGTATGAAAAACTTGCATTACCTTATATTCAATTGTGATATTTTAAGTGAATTTTAACTAAAATAGAAGAAGCATCAATTGCCGTAGTTTTCAAAAACTAACAGATTATGAGAGCAGAGGGTTGAACACGGCAAAAACCGCTCTCTAAAAAAAAAAAAAAAAAATCAATAACTATATTTTAAATAATAAACTATTGTTTAAGGATTAATAGAAACAAGTTTAAATCAAAGTATTAATAAAATTAATAATAATACAACATCATGGCTTCAAATATGAAAGAAATGTGTAACATTGATAAACTGAACTCCAATAATTACGCGGTTTGGAAGTTCAAATTAGAGATGTTATTAATGAGAGAAGATTTAATAAACCAGATTACTGATGATCCGCCAAACCCCTTAACAGACGATTGGACGAAGAGAGATAATAGCGCCAGGGCTATAATTAATTTAAGCTTAGAAGACTCCCAGCTGATTTATGTTAAAAACGAAACATCAGCTAAAGCTACATGGCTAGCATTTAAAACAATACATGAGCGCGCGAATTTATCTAGTAAATTATATTTGCTAAGAAAATTATATAGTATAAAACTAGCTGAAAATGGTAATATGAATGACCATATAGTTAAAATATTAGAAACTGCGGACAAATTAAAGTCAATAGTGTGATAAAGATATATCACAGTTTTATCTTTTTTAATTATTTTTATTTCAGCTCAACGTATTTCTATTTTATATCCTTTCCAGTTTAATTTCTGTTCTTTTAAAATGCCTTTTTACCAGCGATCGCGCGCCTTGTACGTTGTTTCTATGGCAAACCATCCCTCCTGAGTTCGCTTCAATCGGCGCTGAGCTGTGACGTCATCGTCATTCGGCGGCTCTTCCCCGCTCGTGTGTTGTGCGCATGCGTCACCGCCGCTCTTGTTCGGTATGTTTTCGGGAGCTGTTTTGTTTTGGCGCTGCGGGCGAAAGGGGCGTGTCTTTCAAATACAAATTAGAATGGTTCTTTTAATTATTAAATGTTAAGGATTTTCTGATTTGTTATTTTAATTTTCACGTAATTCCTAATCAACAAATTAGTTTAAATTAATCTTGCTCTCACATTTGTGCACCCCTGTTATGGGTATTTATACTAATGTTGCGCATTTTTCCAACAGAATTTTAATAAAAATGATGCTGTAAATTTTATGCAAAACGTCGTCTGATCTGAGGCTGGCCTGTGCCGGCGCTCGTATACTAGAATCGCCGTAGCGCTGATTCTTTGGAGATCAATTTCGCGTTTTCAGTTTTTAATTATTCTATAAAAATGCTGTTGTAAATTTTAAGTTTAATATTTTAAAAGTTTTAAATCAACTGGTAATTTAATTCTGCATTAATTCTACATCCCTTATTGGATTCTGCCAGAAGGAATATTTTAAAGATTCTTCGAATTTTACGAAATTTGAGCCAGTACTTTTTAAAGACTTGATGTGCAGCTTTCATCTCATCCTTCCTCCTTCTTCAAGAAAATGTAATAAACATTATTGGATCCTAACCTAAACGAGTTCTTATTTCAAGTAGTATGAGTCTCTTATTTTTCAACAAAGAACAAGTAAGAATGTTTTATTTAATTTATTATTTTACTGTGATTCTCTTCAAAGAATTTTTGACCAAAAGAACAGATGCACAAATTGTGCAGGGTTAATTGCTATTTAAATCACAACTGCAATATTTAAAAGTTCACTATACGATCCTTATTCCTCCATCCATTAAGATAATAATATTATAACGGCACTTACATTTTTTTCAACGTCACAAATAGGAGAAGAGATTGAGGACTCTCATCCATCTGCACTTTTGTTGTGCTCCCTTCCACCAAGCTATGACACTCTGATCACGGCATTAGAGGTCAGATCAGAGACCGAATTAAATTCAGAATTTATAAAAGGGAAACTTACAGATCGATTTCAAAGGAGACAAGAAAGCTCCAATTCATCGCATGAAAATGTATACAAAACCTTTAATAAACAAAAACAAAACACTAGGGCATATCCAAAAAGAGAACAAAACATTTTTGGCACGCATTGCAAAAGAAAAAATCATGTGCGACAAAACTGTTGGTTTCTGAAGAATAAAAATTCTAAGAACCAAACAAATGAAAAATACAGACAAAATTCGTCTTTATGCTTTGAAGCAAGTGATTTTACTCCGGAAACAAAAGCAGAAACACACACACAAATTCAGGAGAGTAAAAGCGAAGAAAATCAAAACACTTTCGAAAATACAGTGTCTCAAAAGCAATTACCTTTTATCGCACATAATGAATCTAAATCTACTTGGGTAGTAGATTCTGGAAGCAGTTCGCATATATGCAACGACATAAATATATTTGTTGACATTGATAACAACAACAAAAATACTGTCACGATAGCAAACGGAACAACACTAGAATCGCACGGGACAGGTACAATAAAATTGCGGACACAATCAAATGACATAAATTTAAAGGACGTTTTATATGTCCCTGATATTCAATCAAATTTAATGTCGGTTACGAAAGCCACAAAGCATGGTTATGAATTCATATTTGCAAATAATACGTGTAATTTATCCTATAATGGAAAAACTCTCTTAGAAGGAAAAAAGAGAGAAAATTTATATGAAATTGACCTTTATAAACCTAAGCAAGAAATCTATGTCAATTTTGCTGAACAATGCAAGAATAAAAAGTCCTTTCGGCCTGTACCGGGAGGAAAAGGTAGCTTTCCTATATCTTCGTTTTAAAATTTTAGCTAATGTTACACGAAAACAGCAAGTTAAAATGCAAAGAAACGTTTACAAAAGATTCGTTAATACTGAATTTGAATAAGAATTTCGCCAAATTATTGAGCAATAGCCAAATTGGCTTCATTTATAAAGACTTATTTTGGTCGCCAAATTTGGCGATATTTCGCCAAATGTCACAAATTTTGCCAATTTTGTCGCCAATGTATGCGCTAACGGATATGAATATATAGTTTTATGCGTATGATTGGGAAAATTATTACAACAATGAAAGAAAATAATTTCAGAGTAATCTCGTTAATGTGCTGTTTTGTTTCAAAATGTCAGCCACCCTAGAATTTCAAACTGCTCTATCTCAGCCATTTTTTAAGATAGAGGTAAACCAAAAAATGCTCTGGAATCCTTGTATCAAGGCCAAACACGTAATTAAAAAATAAATTTGAAGTTTTAACGTTTTTGTATATTTATTTTAGTTTTAAATTTTTAAATGGCTGCCATCTTGAAAAAAAATAAACAAAATGGCGGACCAAGCTGGCCAACGAACTCGGTCGAGACATTGGTTAGCTTAATACACACAATTAGTTTCATCAAAATTGATTTATAAATACGAGCGTTATCGTATGACATAGGTCAGATATATATATATATATATATATATATATATATATATATATATACAGGGTGATTCATAAAAGATGGGCAGAACTTTAAAGGGTTATAGTACACTTAAAGACAAATAATATTAAATAGGAGACTAAGGGTCCCAGACGTATTCCCAAGGAGATAGGGGGCATTAAAGTTTAGGGTCCGAAATTTCAAATGATTATAAAACATGGAAAAATTGGTCGATTCGTTTGCGGTTTTTGCAAAAAATTTTCTTTATGCCAGTATTTTCTTGAAATAAAATTTTAAAGTTCAATTTCAAAAAATGCCGATAGGGGGCGCTTTAGATTTTGGAGTAACAAACAACTATTTTTTAACGTTATTTTTTGTATTTCTTTAATTGATTTCGAAAGCTTAGACTTAAACTTAAATTTTGATCTAAAAATCTGAGTCCTAACGAGTAGTTAAGTAGCGTAAACTGAAATTTGAAATTTGAAACCCTTCTCCCCCCAGAACAAAAATCAGTTATTCCCGATCTTTGTGTCGTAGATTAGGCTCTAACTACTGCCGCGTTTTGCTAAAATTATTCTTTATGTCAGTATTTTCTTGAAAATAAATTTTAAAGAAAATTTTCAAAAAATTCCGATAGAGGGCGCTTTAGACTTTGGAGTAACGAACAACTATTTTATACCGTTATTTTTTGTGTCTCATTAAATGCTTTCTAAAGCTTAGACTTAAACTTAAATTTTCAGCTCAAAATCTGAATCGCTGAGCGTGGTTCAGTAGCGAGGGGAGGGGGTTCAAATTTCAACTTCTGAACATAGTTCAGTTTGCACTACTTAACCATGCCCAACGATTCTGTGCTGTGATACGAGGCAAAAATACAACTTTCGTCAAGGACTGCATAGTCGGAATTCACTCATAAAGGCACTGGCACAGTTGGAAACGTCGCTCATGCAAACGTTAAAGCTCCATTCCTGACGCTAGTCACCGGGTGAAGAAGGAAACAGAAAGTATGCAAATGTCAAATGGGGAAGAAGAAGAATACGTATGCAAAATTTCGACACGATTCAGGCATAAAAACCACTGAACGGTGAGTCAAGTGTAAGTCGCTGTAGTAATGAATCGGAAGATGGTGCCCTTCACGAATAAGGAAAAGGCTGAGATGCATTTAATTTACGGAGCGGCAGATGGAAATGGTGCAGAGGCACAACGAATGTACGGAGAGCGATTTCCTAACAGGCGGTTGCCTAACCGCAAAACTTTCGAGCGCTTGCACAGACAGTTGTGTGAGACGGGATCATTTCTCGCTTCCCGGTCGAATGCAGGTCGTGCAAAAAAGGACGAATCAGTAGTTGTTGCAGAAGCCATTCTGGATGTAGTAGCGGCGCAGCCAAGTACAAGTACACGAACAGTGGCTAGCCAGGTGGATACCTCACAGTCCACGACTTGGAGGGTACTGAAGGATGAACATTTGCTCCCGTTTCATGTGCAACGAGTCCAGAAACTGTCTCCAGGGGATTATCCAAATCGTATTGAATTCGCCCGCTGGTTTCTGCAGCAGAACGCGCTAAATCCACATTTTGGACGAACTGTGCTTTTCACCGATGAATGTACCTTCACACGTGAAGGTACATTTAACACACACAATGCACATGTATGGGCGAATGTCAATCCACATGCTACGTATCCACATGCTCATCAGAGACGCTTTTCCATCAATGTTTGGGCAGGAATCCTCGGAGACCACCTAATCGGACCGTACCTTCTTCCTGAACGCCTCAACGGTAAAACATACCTCACATTTCTGCAACATGTGCTGCCAGACCTGTTAAACGTTGTTCCTCCACGCATCCGGCGGGTCATGTGGTTCCAGCACGATGGAGCGCCAGCCCATTACGTACGAGACGTCCGCAACTATCTGGACATCACATTTCCGAACAGATGGATTGGTCGAGGTGGTCCTGTTGCTTGGCCTGCTCGCTCGCCAGATCTTTCACCCCTCGATTTCTTTTTTTGGGGACGATTGAAGGCTCTTATGTATGAGACACCCATTGAATCCCCCGAGGAACTGGTCGCCAGACTTTCCGCCGCTGTAGGGGAAGTGCTCGAAAAGCCTGATGTTTTCGTGAATGTTCGCCGTTCCATTCGTCGCCGTTGTTCTGCGTGCATAACCTCTGGTGGTCACAATTTTGAACATTTATTGTGATTACATGTTAATAAATATGCTTTGGTAACATAATCCTAATTTGTGTCTTTTTACCTCGTATCACAGCACACAATGTGTGGACATGGTAAACTGAACTGTGCTCAGGAGTAGAAATTTCAAACCCCTCTCCCCAGAAACTTAACCACGTATAACGATTCAGATTTTGGGCTGAAAATTTAAGTCTAAGCTTTAGAAAGCATTTAATGAGACACAAAAAATAACGGTATAAAATAGTTGTTCGTTACTCCAAAGTCTAAAGCGCCCTCTATCGGAATTTTTTGAAAATTTTCTTTAAAATTTATTTTCAAGAAAATACTGACATAAAGAATAATTTTAGCAAAACGCGGCAGTAGTTAGAGCCTAATCTACGACACAAAGATCGGGAATAACTGATTTTTGTTCTGGGGGGAGAAGGGTTTCAAATTTCAAATTTCAGTTTACGCTACTTAACTACTCGTTAGGACTCAGATTTTTAGATCAAAATTTAAGTTTAAGTCTAAGCTTTCGAAATCAATTAAAGAAATACAAAAAATAACGTTAAAAAATAGTTGTTTGTTACTCCAAAGTCTAAAGCGCCCCCTATCGGCATTTTTTGAAATTGAACTTTAAAATTTTATTTCAAGAAAATACTGGCATAAAGAAAATTTTTTGCAAAAACCGCAAACGAATCGACCAATTTTTCCATGTTTTATAATCATTTGAAATTTCGGACCCTAAACTTTAATGCCCCCTATCTCCTTGGGAATACGTCTGGGACCCTTAGTCTCCTATTTAATATTATTTGTCTTTAAGTGTACTATAACCCCTTAAAGTTCTGCCCATCTTTTATGAATCACCCTGTATATATGGATATATCTATATATATAAATCAACATTTGAACGGAGGGTGGTTTTGGGGTCTGGGGGTCATGATCGGTGAAAATATATCGAAATTTTCCGGAACTGCTTTCCTCCGAACGGCTGCAATAGGTAGCTTTATACTTTTAGGTAGCTTTCAATACAAAAAATTATAAAGCTACCTATTGCAGCCGTTCGGAGGAAAGCAATTCCGGAAAATTTTGATATATTTTCACCGATCATGACCCCCAGACCCCAAAACCACCCTCCGTTCAAATGTTGATATATATATATATATATATATATATATATCTCCATATATATATATATATATATCTGACCTATGTCATACGATAACGCCCGTATTTATAAATCGATTTTGATGAAACTAATTGTGTGTATTAAGGTCACTAATGTCTCGACCGAGTTCGTTGGCCAGCTTGGTCCGCCATTTTGTTTCAAGATGGCGGCCATTTCATAATTTAAAACTAAAATAAATATACAAAAAAGTTAAAAGTTCAAATTTATTTTTTAATTACGTGTTAGGCCTTGATACAAGGATTCCAGAGCATTTTTTGGTTTACCTCTATCTTAAAAAATGGCTGAGATAGAGCAGTTTGAAATTCTAGGGTGGCTGACATTTTGAAACAAAACAGCACATTAACGCGATTACTCGCAAATTATTTTCTTTCATTGTTGTAATAATTTTCCCAATCATACGCATAAAACTATATATTCATATCCGTTAGCGCCAAATTCTCGCCAAAATTGGCGACATTTGGCGACCAAAATAAGTCTTCATAAATGAAGCCAATTTGGCTATTGCTCAATTTGGCGAATTTCTTATTCAAATTCAGTATTAACGAATGTTTTGTAAACGTTTCTTTGCATTTTAACTTGCTGTTTTCGTGTAACATTAGCTAAAATTTTAAAACGAAGATATAGGAAAGCTACCTTTTCCTCCCGGTACAGGCCGGAAGGACTTTTTTGTATTGAAAGCTACCTAAAACTGCATTGAGCTTTGGCATAAGAGATTAGGTCATAGAAATGTTAATTCAATTAAACAACTCTTATCGAACAATTTAGCAACAGGTTTAGAAATTCAAAATTGCAAACCTGACATAATTTGTGAGAGTTGTATAAAGGGAAAACTAACAAATGCACCGTATCCAAAAAAGAGTGAGAACAGAACTATGAAGGCGATCGATCTGGTGCATACGGATGTATGTGGTACGATGCAAACAGAAAGCATAGGAGGGAAGAAATATTTTTTCACATTCACAGATGATTATAGTAGATTTACTATGGTATTTCTTTTATCGAAAAAAAGTGAGGTAGTTTCCAAAGTAAAAGAATATGTAGCCATAACGAAAAATAAATTCGGTCGCACAGTTAAAGAAATCCGATCAGACAATGGTGGTGAATACACAAGCGAAGAATTAGAAAAATTCTTAAAATATGAAGGTATTCATCACCAGTTCACTATTCCGCATTGTGCACCTCAGAACGGTGTTTCGGAAAGAAAGAACAGGACTTTAGTCGAAATGACAAGTTGCCTACTATCGGAAGCCCAGCTTCCAAATAAATTTTGGGCCGAAGCTTTAAATACAACTGTGTATCTTATAAATAGACTTCCAACGAAGTCTCACAATTCAACTCCATACCAGCTATGGACAAACAAAAAACCGGATTTAGCAAACATAAAAGTATTTGGCTGCAAAGCTTATGCTTATCTTGATAAATCCCAAAGAGGAAAACTCGATGATAAAGCAGTAAAGGGTACATTTATCGGTTATGATAATAGATCAAAAGGATATAGGATCTATATTGGTAATAATAAAGTAATAAGGGCAAGAACAGTTAAATTTATAGAAAACTCTAATTCAAATGAAAACGAAAAAAAATCAAACATTGATATGAGAGAAGAATTAGAAGTTCAGAAACAACCTGAAAAAGCAGGGGGAGATTCCTCAAAATTCTTTATAGACATGCAGGAAGATAAACAAACAGACAATGAGTAAAATTTAGACGAAAACGAACCTAGAAGATCTCAACGATCAAACAGGGGAGTTCCGCCCGATAGATTCGCTTATATTGCTAAACAAAAAGAAATTGTTGAACCAACAGAGTGGAAAGATATAGCGAAAATCGAAAACCCATATGATAAAAACAAATGGTACGAAGCAACTAATGAAGAAATTAATTCATTAAGAAAAAACAAAACATGGGAACTAATTGATCCACCACCTGGAATAAAAGTTATTGGGAATAAATGGGTATTCACAATAAAATATAATGAAAATAATGAAATAGAAAAATATAAGGCACGTCTTGTAGCCAAAGGTTTTTCTCAAAAATACGGAAGCGATTATTTTGAAACCTTCGCTCCAGTAGTAACGTATACAACAATAAGAGCGTTTCTAGCATGTGCTGGATATAAAAATTTAGATGTTAATCATATTGACATAAAAACTGCATTCCTCCACGGAAATTTAGATGAGGAAGTTTACATGTCACAATCAGAAGGGCATGTAATACCGGGAGAGGAAAATAAAATTTGCAAACTAAAAAAATTAATTTACGGATTGAAGCAATCCGCAAGAGCATGGAACATTAAATTAGAAGAAAGTTTAACTAAACTTGGTTTTGTGCAAAGCACCTCCGATCCATGCCTCTTCACACGAAAATTAAAGAATAGTACGACATATAATCATTATGTTGATGATTTATTAATTTCAGGGGAAACTAAAGAAATAAATGAAATAATAGAACAACTAAAAAAGGAATATGAAGTCAAAAATTTAGGAATTGTAAATTATTATCTGGGGATAAACATAAAAAGAAGTAAAGAAGGAAATTTCGCACTTGATCAAAGAAACAAAATAAAAGAACTGATCGAAAAATTCGATTTAAAGGAAGCGAAACCCTGTGACACTCCGATGGAACCCGGGTACTTAAACATAATTGATGAGGAAAATTTACTTCCTAATAACACTAAATATCGGCAAGCTATCGGTACATTGTTATATATAGCTACAATAACCAGACCAGACATAGCCGCCGCTGTGAACATTTTGAGTCGCAGAAACGAAAAACCCAGAGAAAAGGATTGGGACGCAGTAAAGCGGGTTATTAGATATTTAAAAACAACACAAGAACTAAAACTAATTATTAGTAAAGAAAATGAGTCAATTCTAACAACATATGCTGACTCCGATTGGGCAGGGGATAAAAATGACCGTAAATCAACAACGGGAAATTTATGTAAATTAGGAAACACAGCAATTTTCTGGTCAACTAAGAAACAAAATTCAGTTGCCTTATCATCCGCTGAGGTTGAATACATCTCAGCAGCAACTTCAGCACAAGAGACAGTTTGGATAATCAATCTTCTAAAGGACCTTGATCTACAACAAAATTTGCCCATAACTTTATTCGAAGATAACCAGGCTTGTATAAATATGGTTAAAAATTATAAACATCATTCGAAAACTAAACATATTGACATCAAATACAACAGTATAAAAGATCTTAAGGAAAAGGGAATAATTGATCTACAATATTGCCCAACCAAAATTATGACAGCCGACATTCTAACTAAGCCCCTTCCCAAACCTGACTTTACAAAACACAGAATAAGTTTAAATCTCAAGAACATTTATACTTCAGAAATCAAGCAGGGGTGTTAGGAAAGTAATTTCTGAAATAAATATTTTATCGCTTATCATGAGTCAACCTAATCATTCTCCAACTGTAACAAGATGATGAAATGAAACACATGTGTTGGCAAAGAAGTACTTTTTTCTGCATCTGTGAGATACTCATTAAAGAGCTGCTGACACGTGTAACCTCCAAAAGTTCAAGTCTCAATGACGTAAACTTGACTATGTTTTTCTCATCTAAGAACTAAATACTTTAGTCTCTAACTAACTCTCGTCGAATAAACAACTGAAAAAAATTGTATGCAAATAAACTTTAACCTTTTAATATTTTAATGTAAAATTTAATCATGTAAATTAATAATTCTTTTTCTTTTATTTATAGTAATTAAATATTTAAATTAGAAAATATATCTTGAAGATACTTACTTTCACAAAACATTGTGCTTATTGTCTCATCACATAATAGGAATTTGGATTAAGTCAAATTGTGCTATTTCACTGGATTAATTATTTACATTGAATTACACCACACCTTCGCGGACTTAACAGGTATGAAAAACTTGCATTGCCTTATATTCAATTGTGATATTTTAAGTGAATTTTAACTATAAAATAAACTTTTACAAAAAAAAATATTAACCGACTTAAAAAAAAAGCACTAAAAAGTATTAAATAATTCTTTAAAATTCTCTAATGACAAAATGTTATCCATTAACCACAAATCTGATATCATGTGTCGGAATAAAAATGATAAATTTAATATGTACAGTTTAATACCCAACAAACATGGATTTTCGAGAGAATATATTTTACAAGAGATGAATATACAGACTTATGATTCAGTTTACGAATATATACATATGAAAAGCAATCAATTACTTTTTGAAGTCGGTGCCAAACTACCTTAAGTTTAGTAAGAATTGTGAAAATATTAAAAAGTAATTGATTGTTTTTCATATGTATATATTCGTAAACTGAATCATAAGTCTATATATTCATCTCTTGTAAAATATATTCTATCGAAAATCCATGTTTGGTGGTTATTAAACTGTACATATTAAATTTATCATTTTTATTCCGACACATGATATCAGATTTGTACTTAATGGATAACATTTGGTCATTAGAGAATTTTAAAGAATTATTTAATACTTTTTAGTGCTTTTTTTTAAGTCGGTTAATATTTTTTTTGTAGAAGTTTATTTTATTTCCTACTTTTTAGTTATTAATACAGTAATAGACAATTATCTTGATTTCAACATCTGCTGAATAAATAAGTAATTTGTAATAGAAATTATAATTTACCAAAATTATCCATTAAATAAATATTTTTTAATAAAATCTTTGACAGAATCAAATTCTTGTCAATCTGGACGACAACTGGAGAAATATCGCCAAATTTGGCGATCAAAATATGTTGCCATAAATGAAGCCAACGTGGTTATAGTTGACTAATTTGACGAAATTCTCATTCAGATTGACGAGAATTGGAATGAATCTTTTGTAATCGGGCTCCACGCATTTTTTAATTTGGAAAATTTTTTAACAACAAAATTGTTCTAATCATCAGAATTTGACGAAATTTAAATGGGACCACCAGGGTGTCTTACACTTTTAAACAAAAAAATATATATATCAAAATCGGTGCACATTTACGAAAGTTATGCGTGAACAGGACTAAAACATACATACATACATACATTGGGTCAAATGATTAACATCCTCCTTTTCTCACCTTCTTCTATCTAAATAGAAGAAAGTATTGTGATCAAAATTTTTTCAACTTCCGGTTTTCGACGGATTTATATGTTTTAGGAGTCAAAGATTCCGAAAAACATGTTTTTACAAAATATCTGTCTGTCCGTGTGTGCCCTCTTTGTATCAATGAAAAGTGTGTCAAGTTATGAAGCAACCTAGAATTGAACGAAATTTCATTTATAGGTTTTTGGCTATGACCAGCAGGTCCCACTTGAATTTACGGATATTCTGTTCCATTTTTGTTCCATTTAAATTATTGTATCATCGAAAAGTGTATTAGGTTATCCACAGTACTGAACCAAATTTTTGTATGTGTTTTTTACTATGGCCTGCAGGTCCCAGTTGAATTTGGGGATATTCGGCAAGAAGGAGGCGCTATGATAAACACTTAAAGATTTCAAATTCAAAAAGATGTACAAAGTCGTTAAAAATATTAGAAATCCTAAAGGTTTTTTTCAATTGAATGTTCAGCCTTGATCCAAGGATACCGGAAAATTTTTTGTTTTGCCTCTACCTTAAAAAATGCCTGAGATATAGCATTTTGAAATTTTAGAGTGGCTGACATTTTGAAACAAGACAGAAGGATTCCTCCATAAACGGTTTTAATTTAAGAGTTTTAGTGAACATGCTATCTCGCAAGTTTTATTTCATTGTTGTAACCATCGTTCTAACTCTCACATTCTCAACACTATATATTCATGTTCGCCAGCGTTAAATTCTCTCCAAGCTAGGCAATATTTGGCGAAATATCAACAAATTTGACGACAAAAACAAGTTGCCATAAATGAAGCCAACTTGGCTATAGCTAGCATATTTGGCGAAATTCTGATTCAAATTGAATATTGACGAGAACTACGACTGAATCTTCTGTAATCGGGTTCCATCCATTTTTATAGCTTGGTGTTTTGCAGTAAAATTAGCTAAAATCTTAAAACCAAAGAATAGGTAGGCTGTCTTTTCCTGCCAGTATAGAGCAGAAGGACTTTTCGTAGTTTAGTATACATAATACATCAGCTACAAATAAATTAATCTCTCGTGTAAATATGTTTTTAAATTGAAACTGTTTGGAAGTAATGTTATTTGAGCATTTTAAATATGACGTAAGTTTTCCCATTTAATGTTTAGAACGTGTAATAATTTAATTATTTCTCTTTTTTAATATTCACGCGCAAGTATATTTTTTATAACGTATTTTTCTACATTTACTGCTTTTAACACGTGATCATTTAATTATTTTTTTAAAGTTTTATTTCTGTTTTTGATAGTCACGTGTAAATACTTTTTTTAATTGAAAGGGAATATTATTATGTGCGCTATTTTACAAATTGGCAACAATTCAAATAATGGACTTTTTGAAATATAAATTAAATTATCAAAATAATGGAAATTTGAATAAAATAATTTGTTCTAATGATCAGATTTTGACGAAATTGAAATGGGACCACCTTGGACCCTTACTCTTTCAAACAAAATAAAAATTATCAAAATCGATGCACATTTACGAGAGTTATGCGTGAACAACATAATACATACATACGGATCGCATTGATAACCTCCTCCTTTTTTAAGTCGGTTAAAAAATTATCAAAATCGATGCACATTTACGAGAGTTATGCGTGAACAACATAATACATACATACGGGTCGAATTGATAACCTCCTCCTTTTTAAAAGTCGGTTAATAAAAATAGAAGAAGCATCAATTGCAGTAGTTCTCAAAAACTAACACATTTCCATCACGTTAACACCGCACGAAATCTACGTTTTATTTTAAATGAAATGTGCAAACGAAACGTAATATTTAAAATATGACGTCATTTTCAGCAGCTGATGCTTTTCGTGTCTAGTAATTTAATTTTTGTTAAAGTTTCTTTTCCCTTTTCACATGTAAATACATATTTCAATTTATGTCAATTCAAAATTAATACACTGTTTATAAAAATATTATTCGGTTTTTTAATAATGTGGCAACCGTAAAGATTGTTTTCTGGAGATGTACAAGTTCAAAACAGTTTTTTTTGCAGTTTTGATAGAAATTACTAGATTAAACAGGTTGATAGGAAGTGGCAAAGCCAGTTATATTTTATAGACCGGCGGCTTTGGGAAGTGGATTTTATAGATGTTGAAAATGTTTTGAATGTTTACGTCTGAACTGAATTCAGCACAGGTATGAGTTTCGAAATCAGTACGTTTTCGACGATTTTCAATTTAACCACCTTCACTAATTTCAACGTAACAATAGAACCACTTCTTCAATTCTACATGAAGAATGTATGTATCTGTATGACCTTGTGTATATTAGCAGCTGGTGTTGGTGGATTTATTCAGCTGTTTATCGGAACTTTGTCAAGCTATTGGGACCTTTTACGAGAATTTGCAGTTTTATTTGTTAGTTCTGCCGCCATGATAATTCTCAAAACAACACCAGATAGTGATAAAAATACAGAACTAAGATTGTTTTACCTTTTTTCATTTGCTTTTATGTATGGTTTTGGAATGGGACCACTTCTTGTTCACGTGGCTGTAGATGTTAAATTAATTCCCGAAGTTTCTCTCGCAACTTGTCTTATATTTGCATGTTTTTCGTTGGCATCGATGATCAGCAATCAAAGTCAGCAACAGTATACTCATCATAGAGGTATTTTAGTGTCTTTCGTATCAGGAATGTTGTACTTGAGCTTTTCCAACCTTTTCATACGATCATACAAACTCCTCATAGCTGAGTGTTGCATTAGCTTAGGTGTTATGTGTGGCTACATCTTTTATGATATTCAACTGATTATGGATAAACAACGTAATGGTGATGAAGATTATATTTGGCATTCCGTTTGTTTGTTCCTCGATGTCATGCACATTTTCCGTTGCCTGCTAATACTTTTTACGAAGCTCAAAAAATTAAATTCCCATAAAGCAGAGTCTCAAGATTCTTCTAACGACGAGCACTAATGAAAATAAGAACAACAAAAAGGATAAGATATAGGCAACCAAAAAGTTTGGGCACAGATCCGCACCACATTGGCCCGATTGCAACAAAATGGCAATTTTATGCCTCACATGGTAACCCGGTTATTTTGTTTATATTGCTGTTTGTTTACTTTTATTTTTTATTTTAATTCTATAAATTGTTTTTATTATGTATATCAATATTTATTTATATCAAACTATCATTTATTTATTTTTATTTCCTTTTTTTAAATAATAGAAGCAATTTCATTTATTACGTTATTTTATTTTTATAGTGAAATAAAAAATCACGTGCTATTATTGCATGCTATTTGTAACTAATATTCAAAAACAACGGTTTCGCCAAATTGGCGGGGGAAAATCGCGCCAATGTGGTGCGTATATGACATCTGTGCCAAAGTTTGTTGTGTAGCTTTGTTGTTATGTATGCCTGCATCTTTTATATTTAAATGATTATAGAGAAACAACATAATGGTAATAAAGATTATATTTGACATTTCGTTTGCTTATTTCTTGATCCTTGAGCACATTTCCCGTTGCCTTCTAATAAGGGTAAGATGTAATATGGTCCCTAACTGATTTAGCAAAATTTTGGCGCTGATTTTTGCCGTAATTTATGTGTAAAATTTATTTTTCGCCAAAACATTTGCATTATGATCTGATAACTTGGTACTTACGTATTTATCCGTACCCTGAAGTTAGATCGCCAAAATCGGTTGTCTATTACAATCTTGTTTATCGTTGCCAATCACATTCAAACAGTAATTTAACATTATTAAATAGATAACATTGTTAAAAATGGCAAATAATATAAAAATAAAATAAATAAACTATAATAAATAAATACTAAAAACTATAATAAAAAAATAAGCTATAATAAATAAATACTAAAAACTATAATAAAAAAATAAACTATAATAAATAAATATTAAAAACTATAATAAAAAAATAAATAATATAAACTATAAACTATAATAAACTAGTTGACCCGCCCGGCGTTTCCCGGGCCCGTGATAATAACAATCTGTTCTATACGAACATGACTGAAATCTGTAAGGCTATCGAATGAGGCAAACCCCGTCATAATCGAGCCCATAGAACCATTATCGAAAAGCACACCTTGGCGGTAGAAAGTACAACTACCAAACCCCGTCGTAATCGGGCCCATAGAACCAGTGATACTCCTGTTGTTCCAAATTCCACCGCCAGGGGGCGCAATCTGTTCTGGAAGAGACCTTTTCAGAACACTCGACCCAACCAAATTTCTTAGTAGAATTGAAATTTAACCACGGGTTTTACCAAAATCGCGAAAATGGGTTACGTAAACGTCCGGTTTCGAAAGGGTTAATGTAGATATTTTTTAAAACCTAACGGTGCGTTTTGAAGAAAATGAACGTGTCTATGTTTTTATCTTTAAATACATTAACTTTCCTGTCTAAAATTTCAGAGTGGCAACGTTCTTCCATTTAATTATTGGGCGTTATTGTTTGGTGTATAGTTTAGCGATTGTTTTCTTTATGGAAAGTGGTCGACGGGATAATGGAGATGTACCATAATAAAACGAAACACAACTGTAACAGACACGTAATCGAACTATTCGTTTAAATCGCTGAAATTATCAGAATAAAAAAGGTTGCTGTAAGTAGCAAAATCGTTCGTCGATTTCTCTGTCTATTAACTTTTGGCTCGAGGATAATAGGAAAGCATCGCTTTAATAAATTTCAAAATTTTATTTCAATACATAATTGATAGTTTTCATATAAAAATGCTTTTTGATGCTGTTAGTGGAAGAATGTAAAATATATATATATATATATATATATATTAAATGAAAAAAATCTATTAGAGTTTAAAAAAAAAAAAAAAAAAAAAAAAAAGGTTTTTTATCTATATTCTGTACTTGGGTTGGATTCCTAGAATATATGAAAAAAGTGCATTTCAGCGATCACTTTACAAGTAACTATTTGATAAATTTACTGAATATAACATTTAATAATTTCTCTCTGTTAGATCATTCGGATCTTTTATTGTATCATTGACACTACCAACAATCACTTCTACTGCTCAAGTACACTATCAGTTTTAATAGAACAATTGTAAGTTTTTGAGTCTATCCTGTCCATAAAAGAAGCTTAACAATATCATTTTATGGTGTGTGGAATATAAAGTTGCTCATTTTTTCCGCCATGATATATTTCGGTTGTAATAATCTGAAGAAAGGACCAACATACATTGCAGTAGCTTTTATGACAAGATGCTGTTGTTTTGAAACTGCAGTAAACATAAGAAGCAATTTCGAAAGTTTATAAATAAACAATATGATACTTCGAAATAAAGTTTGTTGCATAGCTAAAGGATAAAGTTGTGAAGTAGTAGTTTGTTCGTTCGTTGTTAGATGAAGAGTAATTTTCGCTTTGCTATTCCATGATGTAAGTCAATATGTTCAAGAGTTTCTGAGCTAATAGAGAGCGATTTTTTTTTATTATTAAATAAGTGTGTCTATTCTATGTCCACTAAAATTTAGGGATTACCACAAAACTTTGCACAGTAAAAAATATAATTTTTTTTTAAATCTATAAGAATATATAATACTAGCAAGCTACGCCCGCTACGCTGGTCAATTTCTCTTAACGAACCTTTAATCAAACAAAATATTGACATTTCATAATTCACTTTTATATTTTAACAGAATAATAAGGATACTATAATTTGTGACTCGTGCTATAGCCAATATACACGTCAGGACACGTCGCCCTTATCATTATCTTTTTACGCGTGAAGGTTTCGCTATGGTACTCTATGGTGAAATTTGGTAATTTTAGAAATTCAATAGTTGAAAAATCGCAGAATCATTAGATCATTTTTCTTTAGAATTTGTTCTTAGAGCGCATTTAGATCTTATAAATAACAATCATGCCGAACTTCAAGTTTCTAACTCCTTCAGCATCGCAAAAATCGCAATTTTAGAACGTTTTTCGCTTCTGCACCCCCCTCGGGGTAGTGGCACCGACATAAAATATAGCCTATGTTGGAGCAGGGATTGTCACCATCCATTTGCCACCATCACTTTTGAAATCGCTTTAGTAGTTCCAGAGATTCCATAGAAATTGTAATTTAGAATGTTTTTAGAAAATTTTTTGCTTATTTCAGCCTTTTAAATTTCGAATTTTTTTAGACTTTGTTCTTATAGAGCATTTAAATCTTGTAAGTAACGACCATACAAAATGTCAAGTTCCTAACTCCTTCAGTATTGAAAATATCATAATTTTGGAACGTTTTTCGCTTCTGCACCCTCTGCGGGTAGTAGCACTGACATAAAATTTAGCATACGTTGGAGCAGGGACTGTCACCATCCATTTGCCACCATCACTTTTGAAATCGGTTCTGTAGTTTCAGAGATTCCATAGAAATTGTAATTTAGAATGTTTTTAGAACGCTTCTTCCTCATCTCACCCTTTTAAATTTCGAATGTTTTTATAATTTGTGCTTAGAGAGCATTTACATGTTATAAGTAACTACCATACCAAATTTGATGCTTCTATCTCCTTCAGTATACAAAAAATCGAAATTTTAGAACGTTTTTCGCTCCTGCACCCCCCTGGGAGTGGTGGCACCGACATAAAATATAGCCTATGTTGGAGCAGGGATTGTCACCATTAATTTGCCACCATCACTTTTAAAATCGCTTCAGTGGTTCCAGAGATTACCCTCTACAAACAAACAAACAATCTTTACTACTTTATATATTAGTATAGATAAGGGGGAATTAGCCCCTTGTTCCCCCCTTCATACTTAACCAATCAATCCCGAAAACTAATCAGGGATGCGCCTTAACACAGTGAACCTATAAATGAAATTTGAAGGAAATGGGATAATTCTGCATGAAAAACCCATTTACATAAATTAAGGGGGGTATTAGCCCCCGTTCCCCCCTTTATACTTAATCAATCAATCCCGAAAACTAATCAGGGAAGCGTCTTAACCCAATGAACCTATAAACAAATTTTGAAGCAAATAGAATAATTCTGCATGAAAAACCCATTTATATAAATTAAGGGGGGATTATCCCCCCGTTCCCCCCCCCCTTTATACTTAACCAATCAATCCCGAAAACTAATCAGGGAAGCGCCTTAACACAGTGAACCTATAAACAAAATTTGAAGGAAAACGGAATAATTCTGCATGAAAAACCCATTTAAATAAATTAAGGGGGGGATTATTCCCCCGTTCCCCCCTTTATACTTAACCAATCAATCCCGAAAAGTAATCAGGGAAGCGTCTTAACCCAATGAACCTATAAACAAAATTTGAAGGAAAACGGAATAATTCTGCATGAAAAACCCATTTATATAAATTAAGGGGGGGGATTAGCCCCCGATCCCCTCTTTATACTTAACTAATCAATCCCGAAAACTAATCAGGGAAGCGCCTTAACTCAGTGAACCTATAAACAAAATTTGAAGGAAAACGGAATAATTCTGCATGAAAAACCCATTAATATAAATTAAGGGGGGATTAGCCCCCCCTCGTTCCCCCCTTTATACTCAGCCAATCAATCCCGAAAACTAATCAGGGAAGCGCCTTAACACAGTGAACCTATAAACAAAATTTGAAGGAAAACGGATATTTCTATGAAGAGTTATCGCATTACGTACGTACATACATACATACAGAACCGGCTGCCAAGCTCTCAGGGCTTGACAGCCAGTGTGATAACTGAAAAATTGCAATTTTAGAACGTTTTTTGCTCCTGCACCCCCTGGGGTTAGTGGCACCGACATAAAATATAGCCTATGTTGGAGCAGGGGTTGTCACCATCAATTTGCCACCATCACTTTTGAAATCGGTTCGGTAGTTCCAGAGATTACCCCCTACAAACAAACAAACAAGAATTACTCCTTTATAATATTAGTATAGATAACCACGAACGAAAATATACAACAACCTCTTCCGAGTTACCAATGAGTCCGAAAAGCGTTCTTTATCGTTAGAAACCCCAGAAACCATTATGTTTTCAAGATTTAATGAAGCAAAAAAAAAAAATTAAAGTTTCTTTTAATGCCACTAATTTTCGGAAACTTTAGCTGCGTAACTTAGCTGTTTTTATAGTAATAACACTATAAAAACTGCTGGGAAATGTTTCCGAAAATCAGCAGCAACAAAAGGAACTTTGTTTTGTTTTTTAAATGCTTTTTTCAATCTCGAACATATATGGGTTTCTCAGGTTTCTAAAAATAAAAGAAGCTTTTCGGAATCATGCGTAACTTGTAGGAGGTTATTGTATATTTTACTAGATTAAAAAATATTTTTCCTTTTTTAAGAGTGTTGAAATTGACTTAATACACCGTTCTCTTTTTAAGCCCCTGTTTCCCATTCTAAGAAATATATATACACGGTGTCCCATAAATTTGTTCACTTTTTTAAGAAGAAAGAAAAAAATAAATTATCGTAATCGGAGTGCGGTTTTTCATAATCGGATTTGGTGCCCGATTTCAGTGTATTTTTTTTTTTTTTTTTTTTTTTTTAAAAACATGAATTCCATTCCTGAAATTAGGCGTGATGTTCAAGATAAACGTCGCATGCTTATAAAAGAGAATTTAAAAATATAATTTTACTTTTATACTTGCTGTTATTTTAATTCTTATAAAATAAAAAACTGATATAGGAGATTTACAAATAACAAAATCTCAGAAATATAGGGTGAAAAAAATAAATTCTTAAAAAAATCTTGCAATAGCATGGTTTTCATTGATTTCTGAAACATTTTAAAGCTGTAACTTATGTAGTTTTTGAAATGACTGTATATCAATTATTAACACTTTCCAACATAGTTGATATGAATTCGGTTTGTCTGACTGACGGATCTGTCTGTCCGTGCGGAATACTCTAAAACGGAATTCGTTCTAGACTTAATTTCACGCATGCACAATTATGTCTTTTTTTGTGCTGATCTTGCATAATTCCTTTAGCGTTTTAATGTATATGATGATACTTTATACAGTAAAACCTATAAACAAGTGGGTAGGTGTGATCGAAGATAGCACAAAGGGTTTCGTTTAATATTCCTTTCAAAACACTTTATCCTTTCTTTAATAAATCCAAATAAATTTCATTTAGCAACAAAAAAAAAAGTCATGCTTTTTATAAAGTAAAAATTTACCGGTCTATTTTTTCGTTTTTTCGAATATCTGAACTGGCCCGTTAGCAGGCGAAGCCCGCTATTATACTCTGTCATAATAATATCTGTCATGTGGACTAAATGAGGTATAAAAAAAAAAAATCAGTTTCAAAATTAAACATGTTTAGAGACATTCAAAATGTTAAAATATGCCAATATATCCATAATCGGGTTTTTATCATGATTCAATACGTTCCTCAAACTTATATATTTACTATTCTCTATTACTCATATTGATACTCTCTTTGTATTATTCTCAAACATTTAAAAAATCCGTTATGACGTCAGATTAATTTTCTTTTTAATTCACTAATGTCGTCATTAAGTTGCTTTCTGAATTTAAACATACTCATACTCCTTGTAATATTGAGAAATGTTTGAAAATTTCCGTTTTATTATACCAATATGACGTCCTATTAATCTTTTTTTTTTTCAATTGGTGAAACTTTTTATTTCATTTTCATTTTTCACGTGGAAATCTTTCAATAGAAAATTAATTATTGTAGAACGAATTTTACTGTGGATTTTTAATTGTTGGCAACTGCTATAACGAAAAATGTTTAAATTTAATAGGAAAAGGCTGTTAGATTTTTGGTTTTTTA
Organism: Maratus michaelseni; assembly: GCA_963931845.1. Taxonomy (NCBI): domain Eukaryota; kingdom Metazoa; phylum Arthropoda; class Arachnida; order Araneae; family Salticidae; genus Maratus; species Maratus michaelseni. The sequence goes on along the minus strand of OZ007597.1, from coordinate 89,847,711 downwards.
TCTTTCTCTATTAAAATAATACGATTTTTTCAAATTTTATGATTTTGAGCTTCGTAGCAGGTATTCAGCCATAAGTGCACAAATTTTCATGCCTGTAAGTTAAATAGCTTCTATGAACCGGCTCTGTGCCGGATAGACGACAAAGAGGGAGTGGGGATTTGGGAGGGGCGTTAGGGTTTCGTTAGATGAACGAAACCCTAAAAACAAAACTTATCTATATAACGAAATTTCTTTAGCCTTCTAATGCACGTAAGTGTCATATGGGGTTGCATTGAATAAGTAATAAAAGTAAAAATAGTTTATATGTAAGTTTATGCTTTAAATGACACCTACATGCTATTTTAAATGTACACTCTTTTTAACACTTTCCAAAAGAGTTGAAAAGTGTTTATGAATTCAGTTTGTCTATATGTCTGTCTGTCCGTGCTCTAATTTGCGTAAATATACTCGGATTTCCATGCAATTGGTATGTGTTATTGAGGTTTACTATGGCTTTCTCGGTATTGAAAATGAAGTGTGTAGCATTTATGGCTAACTTACAGCTACACTCAAAATAATTCCGCTACATTACAGTGTACGAGAAAAAATCGTTTGTGGTTTATTTTAATGATGTTACACTATTTCAAACATATTGAAATTGATATATATCACTGGAGGAGCACTACGAGATGCTTACTATAGAATAGGGTGTACATTAGCATTAATCGTCCATTTACAGGGACACACAAAACAATTCTGTTACAGTACTCTCTATGGAGAATAATTGAATAATACTTGTTGGAAGTGCGTTTACAGTTGTGGTACGCGTTTTTAAATTTAACTATTTTTTTTTGGCATATTACTTGGTGTATATAAATTCTATAGATAATACAGGGCTGCAAAAATGATCTTTAGTACATTTCCGTTTTTTTACGGAATTTGCTACAGGGGAATTTTTAACAGTGCTGTGCGTTTCCTAACTGAAGTAAATTTTAGAGTATTATGTAGCATATATACAAATCTATAGATTCTATCCAGAGCTGCACAAAATAATTCGGATACTTTTCCGATTATAGATAATAGATATAGATATAGATAATAATAGGTAATTGCTGAAATTGGGTTTTCAAACCTGTTATGGGTTTTCTAAAACTGTTCACTTAGACTCATATTTCACCAATTATACTGTGAAGTTTTGTTACAATATTCTCAATGTGTTGGAAATTATTTGAAGCAGGATTTTTCTTTCTTGTTATAAACAAGTTGGAAGTTGTATGTCAAACGTGACAAATGAGGTGCGTTTGTACTATAACTAGTTTTATAAATATTCAGATATTGGTGCAATAGCTGTTGCACTCTTATGCAAAAATGCATGAATACAAAATTTGTTTTATGCGCAGATTTGCATATTATAGATATTAATTTTATTTTATGAAATTAAGTTTCAGTACACTTTTACAAACAATTAATTACAATTATGTTACATTAAAATTATACTATGTGTAAATATCCAATACAAGACAATGTAAAAAAAATCTATCGTTATTATTTCAGTGAAATGAATTATATCGTCTGTTATTATGATATGATTAATTTCCATAATAAAATAAGTACATTTTAAATTGGCAACATTTTATCTTTTGTTGACATCTACTGAAAATTCCAATGGGGAAACGTAAGCCTAGCTTTAAAATTTTCAGAACTTGAAATCCATATATTTTTTTTCCATTTAATATCTATTTCTCCAGAACCATCTATCCAAAAAACTGTCGGTAGACTATACGATTGCTACAATTAAATAATTTTAGTATACAAATTCGGTTTTTAAATTCAGTAATACGCAGATAATAGGACTCCATCTTAAATAGTACGTAATCACCATGGCTACCTAGAATAATTACCTATCATGGAATATCATTGAATTAATTATGTATGATAGTATTTAATAGAATGAACAAAATTTTTATTAATATCTTTTTAAGTTTAGATTCAATTTTCATAAAATTTGAAATGACTCAACAAAATTCTGTAACTATTATATATATTAGGTAGCTTTCAATACAAAAAAGGATAAAGCTACCTATTGCAGCCGTTCGGAGGAAAGCAGTTCCGGAAAATTTCGATATATTTTCACCGATCATGACGCCCAGACCTCAAAACCACCCTCCGTTCAAATGTTGATTTATATATATATATATATATATATATATATATATATATATCTGACCTATGTCATACGATAACGCTCGTATTTATAAATCAATTTTGATGAAACTAATTGTGTGTATTAAGCTCACCAATGTCTCGACCGAGTTCGTTGGCCAGCTTGGTCCGCCATTTTGTTTCAAGATGGCGGCCACTTAAAATTTTAAAACTAAAATAAATATACAAAAAAGTTAAAACTTCAAATTTATTTTTTAATTAAGTGTTAGGCCTTGATATGAGGATTCCAGAGCATTTTTTGGTTTACCTCTATCTTAAAAAATGGCTGATATAGAGCAGTTTGAAATTCTAGGGTGGCTGACATTTTGAAACAAGACAGCACATTACAAAAATTTTCATTGTTGTAATAATTTTCCCATTCATACGCATAAAACTATATATTCATATCCGTTAGCGCCAAATTCTCGCCAAACTTGGCGACATCTGGCGAAATATCGCCAAATTTGGAGACCAAAATAAGTCTTCATAAATGAAGCCAATTTGACTATTGCTCAATTTTTTGGCGAATTTCTTATTCAAATTCAGTATTAACGAATCTTTTGTAAACGTTTTCTTTGCATTTTAACTTGCTGTTTTCGTATAACATTAGCTAAAATTTTAAAACGAAAATATAGGAAAGCTAACTTTTCCTCCCAGTACAGGCCGGAAGGACTTTAATTCATATCATAAATATGAATATAATATAATATAATATAATATGAATATAATATAATATAATATAATATGAATATAATATAAATATGACTCAACAAAATTCTGTAACTATTATATATATTAAATTTCAAACCATTCAGTTGGGTAGTTTTTGCGCTGTTATATGGTGACAGACGGACGGATCAGACGACGACTATAGGTGCTTATACGTATTTATATAATTACGAACGCACCTAACAAAATGGGATCCATCAATATGCGGAATACATTTGATAAATTGTTTTCAACAAATAAACTAGTCGTTGTGGGCCACCGTAATACTTACCCATCATGGATATGCATAATATAAAATATTAAAATAAAAAATGTGTAAACTACTTATAAAATGCATTGCAATTCGAATAAAATCGTGGCTTGATGACGTCGTAAACTTTAAAGGCTCGATTACTGAATTGCTTAAAAGAAACATCCTTATAACTCCAAAAACAATAATCCTATTAACTAGCGGTTTATTGCATCTGATTAAGCGTCTCATGTCCAATTGAAATATATCTTTGAATTGAAATTTGGATGAAATACAGGGTCATGAAAAATAGAAGAGTGTGGTAAATAGGATTACAAATATCTCGGCAACTCATTATCCGATCGACTTCATGCTTTATGCAAAATTTATGTTTTTTTATTGTCTTTTATATTCACTCCTTAAAATAAGCAATTTCGAAAATTTTTATTTACCTTTTATCAGGACGAATATTTCGAGAGTCCGAAAAAAAAAGTTCCGGATAATCGAGGTTACTAAAATTCAATAGGAGTCATTCCATGTCAGTTCAGGCAGGCCTGTAACCCACCATCGCAGATTTCAATGAAACTGTGTGTGTTTGTTCTTACTATTAAGATATGATCACCAGCAATTTTTCTTACTCCTCGGTGAAATAGTTTCTGAGAAAAAAATTACCAAAATTTTGAAAAACTGCTGTCAATTATCATTCTAGACTGCTCGGTTTTCAAATGTAGCATGTCATAAATATAATCATATTTCAATATCTATTCCACAAATCATCTTCAAATAATTTATGCATAATAAATAGGGTATGCAGCTTATGAAAAAAAATTACTGTTACGCCTATAACATTTTAAGTTTGTCTAAAAAATTTTTTAACTTTGAAATCGTGATTTTTTTTTGAAAAATAATGAATTAACAAAAAAAGCATTATCAACCAAAGGCGCAGTTTCTATTAAATTTATTTTTGCTGGGGATTATACTTAAAGGTGTCCTTTACCTGATTATGAAATAAAAATAGTGGGATTTTGGGTGTTTTTAGTAGTATTTCTTATTTAAAAATATTTTGAGGGACATTCCAAATCAAATGAAGCAGAGTCATTGGATGTCATTTCCCCTAAGCCACTGTCACAGATTTCAATTAAATTGTGCAGTAAAAAAAGTCATTTCAATATGAAATCACTAAATAGGTTTCAAATAATTTATACGTGACAAATAATATATGCAGATTATTACTTCTTTTTTTTGTTAAATTTTAGAGGAGCCTCCCCCATGTCTGTTAGACATGAATTAAGAGAAGCAAGAGTTTCTTTCTTTTCAACTGATGTTGCTATGTAATCTATACATTGATCACTATCACTATCAGTATCCAGCTTTTCAATATTAGTGTCTCTATTTAGCTTCTGTAATTTCTGTATTTTTTCCCTACACGCATCAAATATTTTTGGCCCAGGAACTGCTTTTATAAAAACAGGAAATTTGTTAACTTCCTCTCAGAAATCTAAGCTTACATTCTGGAGAGTTTTTGTAATTTTTTTTTGTGACGTTTGAAAGGGTCAAAACAATATCTTTGGTAAAATTCAGATTTTTGTAAGTAAAGCATTCTATGATACTCACACATATCAGTTAATAAATCAACACTCACACCACTCCTTAGAGACAGAGTCTACTTGTCTGTAGTTGCAATGGATTCTATTGCACTTATTTTCACCTCTCGTGTATAGCTACTTTTATGACACATACTCCCAGTTCCTTTACCAAAACTACACTGTTCAACAGCCGACTTAAAATCACTCATATTGCAAAATACTTTCAGTTGTTCAAAGAATAAATAAGCTACATTTAAAAATCTTAATAACAACTTATTATCTTAAGACGATAGTAATAATTGAACAACATAATGATTTTAAAAATCAGCTTTTAACTCAAAATACATCTAATGATCACTTTAAATGTGGGTTGTTCATCGAGTCAATAAAAAGAAATTAAAAAAAAAAATCAGTGAACTTAATATGCTGGCTGCAATGACACTTCTAACAAAACTAATTAATTCATGACCATCTGTCATCAAATCCGAAAGATCAATAAGAATAAAATCAGCTGTAGAGTGAATTTGATTTACTGAGATGTTGTTGAGATAGGCATGTCTTTGTGAAATTTTCACCTGTACTCCAATAAAATATAAACATGTACGCTTTTTTCGTTCATTCAAAATTAAGTAAAACTGTTATAACAATTTCTTGTCATTACAGCAGATGTTAAATTTTCCCTACACACTGTTAGATAAGTTTCTTAGTTTTTCGATTTTGTTGACATAACATCATAAAGCTTAGCATATGTATTCTCTGTAAATGTATAAATAACATATGTGCTTTATTAAATATAAATAAATAGTTTTTAAATAATTTGTTTGGGAACGGATTATATACTTACTAGCATTCTACGCCCGCTGCGCTGGGCCATTTTTTTAAATGTACCAAATCATACGAAATGGCTTTTTATTTTAAATGAATATGTATCTTCACCTACGGATGCTACCCTAGTCAAAATTTTCAAACGAATTATATCAATGGATTTGAGCATGTATTTTAAAGCAATAGGCACGTTCACCTGGTTTTTCCTTCAATATTGCTGTAAACGATGCGAACGACATTGCGTTATATTATATCATACATTGGACTACAAATGGGCTAATAAGAAGCAACTCATTTAGTTGATTATTAGTAGTAGAGTTTGGTAGGGAAATGAGCCCATTATAACCACAAGACCATTATGATAACAGGAACTAAAATGTTCTCTAGTCAACGTACTACTAAAAAGAGAGCATTACAATGATTGCATAGATTGACCATTGAACTTAAATAATGTTCAGGTGATTCATTTTCGTCTGTAAGTTCTTGAACTCCGTTCCTCTTTCTTGTCTCTATGTGAGGATCTGGTAACGTAAGTACAATCTCACTCTATGTTACGTTATATTTCGTAATATACGTCCTCTTCAGGCAAGTCTACTACGGTTTTTCATCCTTCTATTCCAGCAGAGTAAATACAGTCAAAAACGTAATAAATTGTTTGCACATAAAGAACAGTGTTTAACTTTTTTATTTATAAAAATTGGTGAAACATAAAAAGTGCTTTTTTAAAGCTGAATAGTTTGAATAAAATTGAAATGACGCCATTTTCACTGTCTTTCCTTTTTTAGACCAGTTGCATTCGTGTAACCGTTAACCTAAAAAAAAAACCCGATGATTAAATCCGGTAGAAGAATAAACCTCTAGTTTGCATCCAATAAAATCTTCCTAATCTTCCATAATCTTGTCGATATCCAAGTTTGACGTCAAACATTAGAAGTGCTTGAAACGATATGGTTATTAATGTATCAGAGTTACTTACAAAACGAAGTTATTGACACGCCAAACTATGTTCCATTAAATAATGTCAAATTACTGTTAATTCAATTATAGATCTTTCATTAGCAAAATTCCATACCTTATACAAAACTGACAATGATAAAGTTAGTTATGCAAAATGTTTAGTAATAATCTTTTTGGTGAATACTTAAACCAAATATTTTCTTTGCATTTCACTAAAGAGCATAATAACACGCAGAAATAAATTAATTTGCCACTATGTTTAGCTGCTAGGTATGTGTGTAAGTCGAAAATGTTTTATAATGATCGAAAAATTATCTAATCAGAATTTTAGCTACTCGTTTTTCTTATCCAGGCTGAAATGATAAATCGACAAATATTATTTATTCCATTCGCCACCATTGACATTACAAAGTTTTTCCGTACATTGATTGGAAGCATTGCTTTTTTGGTAAAACTTTGCTTCATAATGAAAAAAACCCCAGAAATTTAGCAATCGCTAATTTCAAAAGTCGTCTAATCTTCTGTAATCTGAAACGTCGTCCATAGTAACTTTGAAACACAAACGAAACTTCCAACAATATAGTAAAAATGCCAACTGGCAGGTGACCGAAATACGGACGATTAGTCCAATATCTTTTAAAAACAATGACGAATCAAAAAGAGCATTGAAAATTTATTTCAGCACGCAATTTTTATTACAAAATGTTGCCTTTTGTGAAAGTAATAACGCATAATTGCACACATATCCTTAAGAATATTCTTTAGTTCCTAACTTTTGACGCAGTGAATATTTCTATAAGTGAAATTGGCGATATATTAAAAAAACAAAAATAAAAAAATAGACAATATTCGCTGATCTGAATTCGAGGCCATAAAAATCATATGTTTGGTGAAAACAAATGGGCATGTTTCCGTAGTAAATTTTTAAATGTCTAAAATTTAACTATTTTACAATACGTGTTTGGGTGGCAGACATTCACTAAAATTTAAATATTTGATCGCATATTTATAACAATAACTGCTATTTACATAATTTGCATTTGAATATAAAAATTTACTCCAAAAAGGATCTTCTATACCCGAAAAACACTATTATTGCTAATAAAGCTCAAGCTGATGTCACGCTTATGCATTTTTGGCTTAAAATCACATTGTTTGGCGACAAAGGTAAAATCAAAATCGTAAATAAACAAATAACATGTAACTCATAAATGCAGTCATTTTTACAATTACATGTGCTAGTTCCTCCTGTAAGTCACATGATAGGGGAGTTATATATATAAAAAAATTAACAGAAAGACAAAAAAATGAAAAAAAAAAATTGCCACTCATATAATATCTAATCAAATGATGAGATTTTGTTAACCTGACGCAAACGATAAATCGCCAAATATTAAATATTTTTAAGCATTACAAACATTCCTTTGGGTTTAAATTAAATATTTTCGCTTTATAATATTATCCCTCATTAAAACAGTTTTTTTCTTTTTCTTTTTTTTCGGGGGGGGGGGGGAAGGGGGATTTTAAATAAAATTAATAAGATAACTTTTCTTTTAGTTTTCTATGTGTTTGAATTATTTTCTGATATAGCCGTTTCAATTCTTCACCAACGATAACGGTCGCCAAAAAAAAAATGACCTATGGTAACCTTATCGTCCAAAATAACAGAACTTTCCATCACAATTCTGTAACTAATCTAAGTACAACGTTGTGTTATATACTAAAACCTTCCCTGAAAAAATATCTATCGAACAGTGCAAGTTCCATCAAAATCCATTCAGCGGAACTTGAGTTATAAAGGAACGGAACAAAATTTCCGTTTGTGTTTTATATATATAGTAGATATCCTATCCTATCCTAATCCTAATAATATTATAAATCTGATTGTGTGCAAATGTTAGGCTGAAGCCAACGTCAAAATGAAGCGTTTAATTATCCTGTATCTTTGCATATAAGTTGATTATAACCCTCAAATGAATATAGGCTGGTTTTCGTTTATTTTATTTCAATAGTTTTCTTAAAAATTAAAATTTTTATTATTTTCATACAGAATAAATGGACATTTTTTCGTATATTTTACAATGGTTGGTTGGTTTGGTTGGTTTGGCCCAAAGGGCCCGGTTTTGCAGCTTTTTTTAAAATGGTTAAATTTATTTTACCGTTGCTAATACTTTATCGTTTCCAATATAAAATAAAACCGCTGAGTAATAATTTTTAATCAACAATTTATTTTCAAGTGAAAAATTTCCACGTGGAAAAATGAAAAGGAAATGAATTATTTAAGAATTAAACAGAATATGAAATGATGTCATATTAGAAATAAAACGTGCGTTTACAAATATTTGATAATAATACAAAGTGCATAAATACGAGTAAATATGGAAAGCAAGCGAATATGATGTCATATATAGAAAAATAAAACCGATTTGTTTTGATGTTGAAATAAAATGATCTTGGGTTATCAAATTATTTGTGATTAATTTCTCTTTTTTTTCTTTTTCTTTTTCACATGAAAGGAATTATTTTAAATGTACGTAATATATGTATTTTAAATGTATGTGTTGTAAATTAAAGTTCTGTGTTTTAAATGAAATGAGTGAAAGATTTATATTTTTAATGAATTCAATACGAATGATGGGATAGGTTGGTGATTTATCGTCTGCACACGGCTAACATAAAGATACCATATTTTTTATTTAAATTTTAAAAAGTAAAAAAAAAAAAAAAAAAAAAAAAAAAAAAAAAAAAAAAAAATGGATGGCAAATGTCAGTGATATGCATCGCAAAATTATCCGTATCGAAAATCAGAAAATCTTAACAAAAATAACTATATTTTTTAAAAGAAAGTTGGTTTTCTCATAAAAGCTTAAGATTTAATATGATTGTGTCGAAGTAACAGCATTTTTCCTCTATCATTTTCCGACAATCAAAAACACATTTGTAAATCGTCGTTTCGAACCGGAATTTAATTTTACATTTCTTTTAGTTTTAAAATAGAAAAAACTTTGTTTTTTTTAAATATAGCTTTTTTTAAAGTTGTTTCATAATAGATATTTGTAAAGTCTTGCAGGATAAGAAAAATTGCATAGATTTTACAGCAATGTTTAAGTAAAATTACAATATTTTTTAAACTTAAAAAAACAACAATGTTATCGAAAAGAAAATCGATTTTACCAACAAATTCGCGTAATGCAAAAGCAAAGAAGAAATAAAAAAGTAATAAATCTCTTTTCTTCCAGCCGAATTGTATAAACTTGAACATTGAACAAGCCGATCGTTCCAATTCATAACATTTAAAGTTGAAAGCGCGTTCTATACAGTAGAATTTTTTTTACATATAGGTAGAACATTTCTGAGAATAGGAAGGTTAGGGGTCTGTAATTAGGTCCATAGTCAATTTGATTTTTTTTTTTAATCAAGTGACATTTGGCGCAAAATTAAATACATTGTTGTAACCAGATTTGTTTTTTTGCGTGGTAAACACGTAATGATATTTTAGATGATCATTTCCCCGCTCACCTTTGATGCCAACTATGACTATAAAACATATTAAAAAATATTAGCCGATAATTTTCTAATTTTCTTATTGCTTCATGATGTAAATAGACTTCCTGGTTCATACTTTAAACCTGAATCGGTCATGCCATTGTCGTTCAATTTTTATTCCTAATCCTAACCCTAATCGTATCCTATCCTAATCCTGATAATAACTTTAAAGAATATTCTTTGACACGAATATGTAAATGAAATCAATATCCATAAATGGAATGAATGGAAAATAGAATAAATAGAAATGGCAAAATAAAATAACAAGAAAGTACATTTATTCGACCCCTAACCCTAGAGAAAGCGTAAAAAATTTCAAGCGCATGAAATAAATCAAAATAATCTTATATTTACTAACAGAAATATGTAAATTTAGATTATCAGATTTGTGTCGTCGGCATTTATTTGCTTATAGTGTTCTTGACGTGATAGAGAAAATATCGAGGTTAAATTGGGCAGAATTTAAAGTACTTTCTAGCAACCTTTATTTACATTTTAGAATCGCATCAGATTGTTATATCTTTGTGATATATCTATCAATTTATAAAATTCACAAGCAGTTTGTTCACTATTTACACCACTTAGCGTGAAGCACTTAATTTAATATATACATAAACAAGATAATATAGTAAGAAATATATAACATATGTCTATGCAAATAAACAATATAATAATGCCCATTTAACAATGCACACATATATAAATTGTACACCAAATACCATCTAAAATGCACTGTTGTATAGAAGAACTCTGCCAGTGTTGTTTTTCGTTTTACAAAGAGGAATTTCTCGATTTTCACGATTTTACTTGGTCCTCCTTTTTTCATTAGCTGCAGTTTCATTTTCGCGATTGTATATATTATTTGGCATGAAATTTCACTTTTTTAAGACTGGGTTATGTCAAGGCCCCTATAGCAAATAAATGCCGTATGGTCTCCTATAAAATGTGATAAAGCTTTGGTTAATTATATATGTTGTTAATTATCAAGTGAAATGTTTTACTAAGTTAATGCATTTATTCTTTTTTTAATGTTACGTGAACGAAGTCACGGGTAACAGCTAGTAATATTATAAATCTGATTGTGTGCAAATGTTAGGCTGAAGCCAGAGTCAAAATGGGGCATTTAATGATAATGTATCTTTGCATATAGGCTGATTATAACCCTCATATGAACATAGGCTGGTTTTTGTTTATTTTATTCAAATATTTTTCTTAATAATTCAAAATTTCGTTGTTTTCATTCAGAATAAATGGCCATTTTTTCGTATAGCATTTTAAAATGGTTAAATTTACTTTACCGTTGCTAATACTTTATCGTTGTCAAAACTAATTCAAAAACCCGAAAAAATAATTTTTACTCAAAAATTAAGTTTTAACTGAAAAATTTTCACGGGAAAAATGAAAATGAAATTAAAAAAAAATTAAAGAATTAAGAAGATTAAATAATATTATTAGAAATAATAGGTACTTTTTTTAGTTTTTGATAATAATACAAGGTTCTAATATGCGTAACCATGGGAAACAGGCGAATATGACGTCATTTATCGAAAATAAAGCGAATATGCTTTGATTGGAGAAATAAAATGATCATGGGCTTTTTCTTCACTTTTTTTCTTTTTTTTTCTTTTGTATGGTAACAATACTTGCCGTTTTACCGTCTGCGCACGGCTAATATAACTATACCGTATTTTTTATTTAAATTTTAAAAAAGTAAAAAGAAGATTCTAAAGAAAATGGTTAGCAAATGTCAATAATATGCTCCGCAAAATTATCCATGTCGTAAATGATGTCATGGATAGCGAGAAATAGTGATTTTTCATTCTTAAAACTAAAAGAAATAACTCGATTACCTAAAAAAAAAAAAAAGACGAATGTTAATAGTTCCATTTTTGTTGATAAAACCTAAAGATTTAATATTATTTCGTAAAAGTAACATAATTTTCCCTATGCCAGTATTGAAATTAATTGCCTGGAAAAGAAAATTAACAAGAATTATGTCATTAAAAAGGGATTTCTCTGGGGAAAAAGGAGACGTCATATTTGAAATAAAACGGGAATTTTCCAATATGTTTTAAAATGAGTGTGAATCAATTCCTTACATTAATAATACAAGGATCAATAAGTATAGAAAGTAGATGAGTTTCACGCCATACTTATAACGAAAAATTTAAATGTTTTGTTATCTATACTGATTATTAAGCATGAGTATCCGTTATTTCGCTATTTCGTTCCGCATGAGTATCCGAGTTTTCTGCTAAAAGTCACATCATAATTTTAAGAAAAGGAAAATGAACACGAATCTATTATATTAAAATCTGACCGTGTGTTTGCATTTTGCAACTACTCCTAGACTATCGAACGCAACGTGATTTACTACCGGTTAGTTTACTACCGGTTTAGTGAATACTGGTTATAATTGATCCGAAGATGTCACACAAAGTCTCTGAATTAAAAAAAAATAAATTAAATGCCATTTCTTTTAACGAAGTTTCTCTAAAAACGGAAAGTAACTTACTCCATATTTGTGTATAAAAAAGGAGAAATAAAACAAATCAGTATATTTTTTACACCATTTTCTCATTAAAACTGAAAAACAGAATTTATTTTCACTTTGAATAGATGGTAAAAACAAAATCTTGATTCCAGTAAATTATCCGAAAAATACAAACATATTTTCACATATTCAAACTTCTTGAATCAATTTATTCTGGAGAACAAAAATTGCCTGCCAATACACTGTCATTTAGAAAATAAGATTTGTTTCAACTATATATTAAACCAAGGAGGTAGATTTGAATTTAAAGAAAAAGCATATACTATTTCTAATTAATGTTTTTTTTTTGAAGGATGGCTGTTAAAACGTTTCACAAAGGCGTTAAAAGTAAAATTGTTTATCAGGTAATATTGACATTTGTTTTTATCCAATTCGTCTATTTCCACGATTTTATTTGGCCCTCCTTTTTGTATTGGTTGCAATTTCATTTTCGCGATTATTTGGCACAGAATTTCACTTTTTTAAGACTGAGTTATGTCAAGGTCCTTATAATAATAAATACCGTATTGTCTCCTATGAAATGTGATAAATAGTTAGTTAATTATTAACGTTTTTAATTATTGGGAGTAAAATATTTTGCTTAATTAATGTATTTATTCTTCTTTTAATGTTGCGTGAACGAAGTCACGGGTAACAGCTAGTATATATATATATTAAAAAGCCATCTATCAGCAAGATTATGATGCACTAAATCAAATTAAAGCTCATTAAAAACTGAATATAAAATGACAAAACTACATCTTATTTAGTTTTAAAGAGTTTTTTAGATATAGTTCTTTCTAGGGTATAAATATAATTGATTGTACACATTTTTCATATTTTTGAAGCCTCATATCTCAAAACTTTGTTCAAAAGAGTGAAAATTGGTATTTATTTTAACCAGCAGCTCAAAGTAATGTAAATATGAGTTTAAAGATTAGGAGTGTCATTTTGAAAATTTCCATTGGACGTTGAGGAGCAAGTGATTTTTCTCTTTCTTTGGAAAGGGATAATTGCTCTCTGTTCTAAGGAAATAGCCATGGTTTTACTAAAAAACAATATTGTATTTTTTTTTGCATACGAAACGAACATAAAAGATAATATGAAGAATAAAATAAATGTATAAATAAAAAGTATTACCAGATATCATGCTTTCAGTAAATTTCAAATATGAAAATATTGATAATTTTAAATATGATTTAACATTACTAAAACCAACCAAAATCCCACTATTTTTATTTCAGATCTAGTTATAATATAGTATTACGTACAATTTAAAGTTTAAAAAAATCGTCATAGAAACTGCGCCTTTGGTTGATAAAGATCTTTGAATAATTTCATTATTTTTTGTAATTTTTTTTCAAAGATTATACAATTTTTTTGACAAACTTAAAATGTTATAAGCGTAACAGTATTTTTTTTCATAATCTGCGTATCCTATTTATTGTGCATAAATTATTTGAAGATGATTTGTAGAATAGATATTGAAATATGATTATATTTATGATATGCTACATGTGAAAACCGAGCAGTCAACAATGCCAACTGACGGCAGATTTTCAAAATTTTGATAAATTTTTTTCTCAGAAACTATTTCACCAAGGAGTAAAAAAAATTACTGGTGATCATATCTTAATAGTAAGAACAAACACACGCAGTTTCATTAAAATCTGTGTTGGTGGGTTACATATTGTTATTTTACTGCCTGATTTGATGTGGAATGCCCCATAGGCTTCTTCCCATTATTACATACTAAGTACATACCAAATTTCAAGTATCTATCTCAATTTTTTCGGGAGATAGAGCGTTTACAGACAGACAGACATACAGGACACACAGACGGACGGCAAATTTTTTCTTTCTAAAAATATGTTTTTCGGAATCTCCAGTGTCTGAAACGTGTAAATTCGTCAAATTTTTTTTTTTCGATTTTCAAAACGATTACAAGACTTACCCTATACTACGTATGATGGGTAAGTAATAAATGACATAAACTGAGTGGATCATTTAATTAAAGATCAATTTAGTTAAGCAATGACTACTTACTTTAAATAGAAGGTAATTTCATTTTCCCAGGACTACTTTTTCACATTAAGCAGCTTTTGTGGAAAACCACGAATGTTTTTATGTAAGCTAATAACTGAATTATCTTACTTATGGATGTGAATTATTTTACTGCAGCTAGAGTAACCCCATTATATTAGCGGATAGTCTACGATTATAATTATTAAAATTAGACTAAAGTGAATTGCTGCTTTTACAGGATAAAATGTGGTTATTGTGTAAGTGGATGTGAAATTGCTATATGGCCTTATTTAGATGATTTTTTATTCTAATTAAATTCTGTGTGTATGGAAATGGAACGTTCTAATTATGCTTTTAGATATTTCAAAATTAAGGAATGTATTTTTTGGGAAAATGTTTATAAGATTAAATAAACATTAAAAAAAAAATAACAAGAAAGAAAAATCACGCATCAAGCACAGATTATGAAACACTTTCCAACACATTTAGAATACGGTAACTGAAACTTCACCGTTTAATCCTTTCAGGGGCAAGCAATTGTGTTCCTATAACGTTGAATTCTCACCGGAATTTACGAAAGAGTTTAGTTCAAAATAAGGAAAAGCAATTTTCAACTTTTCCCGTCAAAGTTAAAAAAAGTAAAATTTAATTAAAAGTTTCTGGTTCGAATCGGATGAAAATTAGGTGGGATATAATATATCCCAGCGTCCCTCAAAGCGTTAATAAAGTGAAAGATGATATCTAAGTAAACAATTTGGAAAACGAATAACACATTTGAAAACCCATTTCCAGCAATTACCATCTACAGACGGGAAAAAAATCCAAATTATTTTGTGCCACCCTGTACTGATATATTGATTTGTATATATATTCTACTTTTTATGCTAAAATTTAATAATAACCGGTTATTATTAATAATGACCGGATTAATCATATTGACTGTAACATATATATATATATATAGTAAGAGATGAATATAAATGAGTATTTAAATACGTTCATTAGTTTCATAAAAGATAAAATTGATATTAGAAATATAATTACGGAACATTTTTATTAATAACTAGCTGTTACCCGTGACTTCGTTCACGCAACATTAAAATAATAATAAATACATTAATTAAGCAAAATATTTCACTCCCGATAATTAAAAACGTTAATAATTAACTAACTCTATATCACATTTCATAGGAGTTGCTTGCGGTATTTTTTACGTTTTTTTTTTGTTATAGGGACCTTGACATAACTCAGTCTTAAAAAAGTGAAATTTTGTGCCAAATAATCGCGAAAATGAAATTGCAACCAATACAAAAAGGAGGACCAAATAAAATCGTGGAAATAGACGAATTGGATAAAAACAACTGTGGATTTTAGCTGATAAACAATGTTACTTTTAACGCCTTTTTGAAACGTTTTAACGGCCATCCTTCAAAAAAACATTAATTGGAATTAGTATATGCTTTTTCTTTAAATTCAATTCTGCCTCCGTGGTTTAATGTATAGCTGAAACAAATCTTGTTTTCTAAATGACAGTATGTTGACAGGCAATTTTTGTTCTCCCGAATAAATTGATTCATGAAGTTTGAATATGTGAAAATATGTTTTTATTTTTCGTATAATTTACTGAAATCAAGATTTTGTTTTCACCATCTATCTATTCAAAGTGAAAATAAATTCTGTTTTTCAGTTTTAATGAGAAAATGATGTAAAAAATATACTGATCTGTTTTATTTCTCCTTTTTCATACACAAATATGGAGTACGTTACTTTCCGTTTTTAGAGAAACTTCATTAAAATTTACAAAAAAAAAAAAAAAAAAAAAAAAAAAAATCTTGGTATCTAATTAATTTTTTTTTTTCATTATGAGAGTTAAGTCTTCGGATCAATGATAACCGGTATTAAGTAAATCGCGTTGCGTTCGATAGTCTAGGAGTAGTTTCGAAATACAAACACACGGTCAGATTTTAATGTAATAAATCCGTGTTCATTTTCCTTTTCTTAAAATTATGATGGGATTTTTAGCAGAAAACTCTCATCTATATATAATGGATACTCATGCTTAATAACCAGTATAGATAAGAAAAAATAATAATAATTTTTCGTTATAAATATGGCGTGAAACTCATCTACATTATATGCTTACTGAACCTTGTATTATTAATGTAAGGAATTGGTTCACATTCATTTTAAAACATATCGGAAAATTCCCGTTTTATTTCAAATACATATTTCCCCTTTAAATGACATAATACTTGTTAATTTTCTTTTCCAGGCAATTAATTTCAATACTGGCATAGGGGAAATTATGTTATTTTAACGAAATAATATTAAATCTTTAGGTTTCATCAACAAAAATGGAACTATTAACATTCGTCATTTTTTTAGGTAATCGAGGTATTTCTTTTAGTTTTAAGAATGAAAATATTTTTTTCTCGCTATCCATGACATCATTTTCGACATGGATAATATTGCGGAGCATATTATTGACATTTGCTAACCATTTTCTTTTGAAATTTCTTTTTACTTTTTTAAAATTTAAATAAAAAGTACGGTATAGTTATATTAGCTGTGCGCAGACGGTAAAACACCACGTATTGTTACCATACAAAAGAAAAAAAAGAAAAAAATTGAAGAAAAAAAACCTAAGATAATTTTATTTCACCAATCAAAGCCTATTCGCTTTTTTTTCCATGTATGACGTCATATTAGCCTGTTTCTTAATGGTTACGCATATTAAAACCTTGTATTATTATCAAAAACTAAAAAAAGTACGTTTTATTTCTAACAATATTATTTAATCTTTTTAATTCTTTAATTTTTTTTATTTCATTTTCATTTTTCACGTGAAAATTTTTCAATTGAATCTAAATTGTAGAGTAAAAATTATTATTCCTGGTTTTTAATTAGTTTTGGCAACGATAAAGTATTAGCAACGGTAAAGTAAATTTAACCATTTTAAAATATTATACGAAAAAATGTCCATTTATTCTCTATGAAAATAACGAAATTTGGAATTATTAAGAAAAATATTTGAATAAAATTAACAAAAACCAGCCTATGTTCATAAGAGGGTTATAATCCACCTATATGCAAAAACACAGGAACATTAAATGCTCCATTTTGACGCTGGCTTCAGCCTAACATTTGCACACAATCAGATTTATAATATTGTTGTGAGCTCGGGGTTCGAAAGGACTGATGCCAATATATAAGAACAATAAAAAGGCTTTATTCACTATAAACAGTGCAATACGATCACAAATATCTTCTGAAAATTACAAGATATTCAGTAATCTTCAAATCCAATAAAAGCTAAGCAAAATTTCACACAGAAACAATGCGTTCAATACGACGTATCAACGACAAAATCGATCCGAGAAACACAGTTCTCAATGCAAAGCCTCTCGTATGAATTCAATCGCAGTTGACAGACAACTCACTCACTGAACTGGTGGAGGTCCCTTATATAGACTTCAGAGATCTTTCCAGAATATTCCAGGGTTTTCTAATGCTAGAAATTACCAGAAGGTCCTTCAACTCTCGATAGAGTACTCCAAACGTGAAAGGATCCCAATGTAAAGGTATAAGGGGGGGTGGTTGCACAAAAAGTCGCCAAATCCGTCGCCAACTTGGCGACATTTGGCGATATATCGCCAAATTTGGCGACAAAAATAAGTCGCCAAAACCATCGCCAACTTGGCGATAAACCCATTCCTTGGCGATATTCCCATAGAACTCTATTGTAAAAACGATGAGGGTGTAAGGTTGTTTTTCTTACAAAGCACCTGAGGCCTTTAGCATTGAGTTACATGATGCTCAATAGGAAATACATTAATACTACAATTTTCACAATAATAAAATAAAATAAATTTAAACAAATGGAATATTTACAAGTATATACAAAATTCATAACATTGCCCCCCTCTCAAAGACTGCACGTCCCGGGCAGTTCAACCTTTGATCGGAAAGCAAACCCGTTACCAACAAATGCTATACTATTCAAAACACTTAAAGCAAACATGGAAAATAACAATTAAACACATTCATAATGCTGAATTATACAAAATGTACACTTATTTAAAAAAATTAAATTAAATTAAAGCATAGACATCATTACATACAAGTATTTAAATAATAATAACATTAATAATGATAATGCTAAGCAAAATAAATAATTACATTAACTTATATACAAGACCATGGTCATACTAATTTACATTATTTACATTACACTATTTACAATCAATGAACTAAGTACTATGGCCATAGTATGGAGCCAGCCTGTCGTAATGAACGACTCTAGGCTTCGAACTTGGTGACTTTCGGATCCGAATTACGACATCGTTCAGTCTGTTTAGGACTGTATAAGGACCGTCCCAGTGCGATTGCAGTTTGGGAGAAAGTCCTTTACGTCGAGTCGGATTATAAAACCAAACCTTGTCACCTTCTTTGAATTGATGTCCCGTGGCTTTCGTGTCGTACCTGGTCTTCATCTTCTCCGTCTGTATATTGATCCGCTCTCGAGCCAAGTTGTGGACGTCTTCAAATCGTGCCTGGAGATTCTGCACGTATCCCTCTGGCGATGAAGGCGCATCTGGAGGGCGACCAAAAATCAGATCACAAGGTAGACGAAGATCATGACCGAAAAGCATCTGAGACGGGGAATAGCCGGTTGTTTCATGGACGGCGCTGCGATAGGCGAGAAGAAACAAGGGAAGTTTTTGGTCCCAGTCTTGTTGGTTTCTTGAGACTAGCAGTGAGAGATTGTTGAGGATGGTACGATTAAATCTCTCAACCATGCCATCCGACTGTGGATGTAAAGGCGTCGTCCTAGTTTTGTCCATTCCGAGAAGTTGACAGAGACCCTCAATCACAGCAGAGATGAAATTTCTCCCCTGGTCAGAATGCATTTGAAGAGGGACTCCATACCTTGATATCCACTGGTGTACCAAGGTATCCGCAACCGTAGAAGCTTCTTGATCAGGGATGGCATAAACTTCAGGCCATTTTGTGAAATAGTCCATGACAACAAGGAGGTATTTGTTGCCATCAGCACTTCTTGGCAGAGGACCTAGGATGTCAAGGGCGATGCGTTCAAAAGGTGCTCCTACATTGTAGAGATGTAGTCTTCCTCGGCTACGTTTCTTTGGTCCTTTCCGAGCTGCACATGCATCGCAAGATTTGCACCATTGTTCGACGTCAGCTCTCGCTTTTCCCCAGAAGAAGCGCTCTCGGACTCTGTGTAATGTTTTCATGACTCCAAAATGGCCTCCGGTGGGACTGCCATGTAATTCTTCGAGGACCTCTGGGATTCGAGATCGAGGAAGTACCAACTGCCACCGAGATGTCTTCCCATCTTCCGATTCGAATTTTCGGTACAGGACACCATTCCTGACGTGGAGGGAGTTCCAAAGAGCCCAATATTGCTTCGTCGTAGGACTATAAGTCGAGATGTCTTTCCAACTGGGCTTCGTGCTGGAAGATTCTAATAACTCCAAGATTGGTTTGATGTCAGAATCGGCCATTTGATCTTCTCGAATCTTCTCATCACTCCAGTGATCTGGTGGCGTTGATAGTGAAGCCTTCGTCTGGCGTATGACATGTTCAGGATTATACTTGTTCTCCGCTCTGGAACAATAGCGACAACTTTCGGGACACGGTCTTCTTGATAAGGCATCAGCATTTCTATGCGATGAGCCTTTACGATGCCTGATGTCAAAGTCGTATTCCTGGAGTCGTTGTATCCATCTGGCTACTTGGCCCTCTGGGTTCTTAAAATTCATCAGCCATGTTAGGGATGCGTGATCAGTACGAAGGAGAAATTTCCTGCCATAGAGATAGTGATGGAAGTGTTCTATGGCTTTCACTATAGCTAATAACTCCTTACGAGTGACGCAATAATTCCTCTCTGGTTTCGATAAACATTTGCTCCAGTATGCTACGACTAGTTCTTGGCCATCTATTTCTTGAGAAAGTACAGCGCCGACACTTTCCTGACTGGCATCCGTGTCCACAATGAATTGTTTGTCGGGGTCTGGATAGGTAAGGACTGGAGAGGATGTGAGAGCTTCTTTCAGCCGCTGGAATGAATTGTCGCATTCTTGTGTCCATAGAAACTTCTGTTTGCTTTCAGTGAGCCTATGCAAGGGTCTTGCGATGTTGGAGAACCCCTGTACAAACTTTCTGTAATAAGTGCATAGTCCCAGAAAGCTTCGCAACTGATGGACATTTTCCGGACGTTTCCAGTGCTTTACTGCAGACACTTTTTCAGGATCTGTTCGAACACCTTCAGCTGAGATGATGTGTCCTAAATAGTTTACTTCTCGTTGGAAGAACTTGCATTTCAAAGGGTTCAGCTTTAAATTCGCCGCTCTTAGTTTCGTTAACACTTTTCGAATATTCTCTAGATGTTCTTCAAACGTGCGACCACCAATGATGACGTCATCTAGGTAGATAAGACAAGCTTCAAAAGTCAGACCTTTTAACACTGTCTCCATGAGGCGCTCGAACGTTGCTGGAGCATTGCAGAGCCCGAACGGCATAACTTTAAATTGCCAAAGTCCTTGTCCAGTAGTAAATGCGGTCTTCTTTTTGTCATCAGGATGGATCTCTACTTGCCAATATCCACTCTTCAAATCCAGCGTGGAAAACCATTTATGTCCTGAAAGAGTATCTAGCGTGTCGTCTATTCTTGGTAGAGGATAGCTGTCCTTCTTCGTGATGTCGTTAAGTTTACGATAATCCACACAAAATCTTGTGGAGCCATCTTTCTTTCGGACCAACACGATGGGAGAGGCCCACGGACTTGATGACGGTTCGATGATGTCACTATCCTGCATCTGTTGTAAGAGCTTAGACACCTCTTCTTGTTTAGCGAACGGCAAACGTCTGGGATGCTGTTTAATCGGTGGATGGCCGGCAGTATCAATTCTATGCCGTGTCAGTGAAGTGCGACCAATATCACTCTCGTTTTGAGAAAACACATCCTTAAATTCCTGGAACAGTCTTTCTGCGGCATGTCTCTGTTCAGGAGATAAATTTTCATTTCGTCCAATTTCAGGTGTTAAACTTGTAGGCGGCTCCGACAACATCAAGCTCGGGTCTTTGCATACACAGGTGACTGGAGCACAGGTTGCAAGCACTTCACCCTTCTGGATAATTCTAGACTTTTCACTTACGTTTGCAATTCTCACGGGTATCACATCTCTCGACAGATCTACCAGCGCTGATGCTATTAGCACTCCCTTTGGGCTCTTCTCAGGATATCCAGTCAAGCCATACTGGAAAATTCTTTCGTTTCCAGTTAATCCAGGTATCATCATTTCGGTCCGAGGAGGGATGATAACATCTGCCTTGGCTGTGATCCGTTGAATAGACCCAGACTCATTTCCTAGTTTGAAAATAGTGACATCTTCTTGAGCAGAGCGTAACTCATTATTCTTAAAGTCCAGTGTAAATCCATACTCTTTTAAAAAGTCCAGTCCGAGTATGAAAGGATCTGAAATATCGGCCACGTAGACTGTATGGCGATAAGCGGCGTTCCCAAACTTTATTTTCAGTGTCATTCTTCCATGTATATCGATCTTATCTCCGGTCACAGTTTGAAGAATAACACGCGGCGGGGTCCAGAAGGGTTTTTCTTTCAGCCGCTGAGCTAGATCTTTCCGAATGATGGTCACATTGGCTCCTGTATCGATGATCATATTACAGGGCAAATCATTCACACTTCCGACTAGATAAACTCCGTTCTCGCCGCAACTTCTTGCAGAAATTTCACATACTTGAAAATGAGGCTTCTTAAGATCTGGAAAGCTCCGCCCCGCAAGATGGTCAATAATCAGTTTTCTTGCTCCTCCGTTAGCGGGTGAGCTATTACCTTCGGTGCTGGGTCGTCTTGGGCAGTCGATTTGGATATGGCCTTCTCCACCGCATTTCCAGCACTTGATCTTCCTGTAAGGTTTGTTGGCCATTAAGGAGTTCATCTTTCTCATTATGTCATTCATCTGCTGCTGTAAGCACTCCACAGCTCTATCCGACGTCTCAGGCAGGTTGGCTGCTCGCACAAAGTGTCGATCTTTCCTAGTAGCTTGCTGGGCTGCCTCGAATTTCAGAGCGTAAACCAAAGCCCCTTTTAAATCATTGAGATCTGCAATCCGGAGTGCTGTCTGGATCTCAGGGTCACGCACACCATCAATAAAATGTTGCAGAGCTAAACTTTCTCTAATTTCAGTCGGATAGCCAGGATAAGCAAGGTGGGAAAGTCTCTCGACATCCGTAGCAAGCTCTTGCAGGGATTCAGTGGATTTCTGCTGTCGAGATTTGAGCTGGAGTCTGCTATATTCCTTCATGCATTTCTCGCCAAAGCGTAATTCTAAGGCACTGACGAGCGTTTCAAAATCCAGCGGTTCATTTGCAGGCAAAGTCTGTAGGACGTCGGCAGCATCAGCTCGTAGAGAAGCAGCTAACTGGCAAGCCTTTGTCTGGGAATCCCATCCATTGGCGTCCGCTACGATCCCAAATTGTGTCTTAAAAACTGGCCATGAGGATTTTCCGTCATAGGTTGAGAGTTTAATAGAGGCCCGAGGAAGCATAGCTTGATACTTGACATCTTCGGGATAGTTTTCGGCAGTTATCTTTTGTTTCTTGACTTTTTCCAAATCTTTTTTTTACATTCTCTATGTTTTCTTCAACGGTCTTGGCGATCTTTTGAACTTTTTCTTCAACTCTTTCTGCTACGGTTTTGGCTGTCAATTGAACATTTTCTTCTATTTCTTGAAATCTTCCTTCAAATTTGTTTTCCACGCTGTCAATTCTTTCATTTAAAGATGTTATTTTATTATCTATTAATTCTTTCAACTCGCCAAGGTTGGTTGACATCTCCTTCATTTCAGCCTGGTTTGCAGTCATTTTCTCGTCTATCGCTGACATTTCCTTCTTCATTTCTTCCGACATTTCCTTCATTTCAGCCTGATTCTCAGTCATTTCCTTCTTCATTTCTTCTTTCAACTCGGCAAGGTTGGTTGACATCTCAGCCTGATTCGCAGTCATTTTCGCATCCATCTCTCCTAATTTCTCCAATAATTTAGTCAGTTGCGCCTCCATTGCTCTGGTAATCGGCATTCAACCCCACTCCTGACATCAAATGTTGTGAGCTCGGGGTTCGAAAGGACTGATGCCAATATATAAGAACAATAAAAAGGCTTTATTCACTATAAACAGTGCAATACGATCACAAATATCTTCTGAAAATTACAAGATATTCAGTAATCTTCAAATCCAATAAAAGCTAAGCAAAATTTCACACAGAAACAATGCGTTCAATACGACGTATCAACGACAAAATCGATCCGAGAAACACAGTTCTCAATGCAAAGCCTCTCGTATGAATTCAATCGCAGTTGACAGACAACTCACTCACTGAACTGGTGGAGGTCCCTTATATAGACTTCAGAGATCTTTCCAGACTATTCCAGGGTTTTCTAATGCTAGAAATTACCAGAAGGTCCTTCAACTCTCGATAGAGTACTCCAAACGTGAAAGGATCCCAATGTAAAGGTATAAGGGGGGGTGGTTGCACAAAAAGTCGCCAAATCCGTCGCCAACTTGGCGACATTTGGCGATATATCGCCAAATTTGGCGACAAAAATAAGTCGCCAAAACCATCGCCAACTTGGCGATAAACCCATTCCTTGGCGATATTCCCATAGAACTCTATTGTAAAAACGATGAGGGTGTAAGGTTGTTTTTCTTACAAAGCACCTGAGGACTTTAGCATTGAGTTACATGATGCTCAATAGGAAATACATTAATACTACAATTTTCACAATAATAAAATAAAATAAATTTAAACAAATGGAATATTTACAAGTATATACAAAATTCATAACAATATTATTAGGATTAGGACTAGGGGGCTCTGCTCCCTGCTCGCTACGCTCACCAAACCCCCGTTCTGATTTCACAGCCTCTTAAAACCTGGTAAATGCAATGTATCCTGTTTTAAAAAGATGATGATGATATCACGTACGGCGACTATCTTCTGTAATCAGGGTATAATGCTTGGTACTTCTCTATTATCCCGTCGACCACTTTTCATAACGAAAAACTATCGCCAAACTATAACGGCAAATAAACGGGAGAATGTTGCCATTGGAATATCAAAATAAATAAATAAATAAAATATAAGAATTTAGGGACATAATTGTTATTTTAATTACTGAAATAACTCATAAATCAGTAAAACATAATGAAAAATACACGGAAATGTTGAATTAAAAACTATTTGATGACATAACAAACACGTATAATGCTTCTGACATCAAGTCAATGGGACTGCATTTTTGGCGTTTAATCTTACAGTTTGGCGATAGTTTTTTAATATGAAAAGTGGTCGACGGGATAATAGAGAAGTAACTAATGCTTTTTCATTTAACTGGTTATAATGCTTTTTCATTTAATTCATCTTTTTTATTTTTAATATTCATGTGTAAACACGATTTTTATGACGTAATTTTCTTTATTTCCTGCTTTCAACACGTGATCATTTAATTATTATTTTAAACTTTCATTATTGTTTTTAATAGTCTCGCGCAAATACATTTTTTATTTGAGATAAAATATAATCATTTGCGCTTATTTAGAAATTGGCAACAATATAAAAAAAAAAGACTTTTTCAATAAAAGATTTTTTACTCGATTTTTAAGAATTTTTTGAGTTTTTATTGTCCGACCGTAATAATTTTTTGAATTTCTGAAAGCTTGTTATATTTCGCGTCTGGTGGTATGATTTTCGAATCCGTAGGATCGCTAGAAAAAAAGTTATCGCTCCTCAAAATAGTCCCTAGTAAAAAAGGGATGAGAATAACCCGGAATATCTACGCAGATTTTCATTGGTCCATTTTTAAACCATTACTTTTTTTTATATATAGAAGGATTACATAAAAATATAGATTAATTTCTTTTCATTTTCGTTAAAGTGCGTCGTGTTCGGGTCGGTTTACAGATTGACTTCAAATAGAATTTTTTAGTTTATCCGCACAGGACTAATATGGACGACTGTATAGAATTTCCACCAAAACATGAAGGTAAACTAGTCGTTGGGGGCCACCGTCATACTTACCCATCATGGATATGCATAATATGAAATATGAAAATAAAGCATTTGTAAACTATTTATAAAATGCATTGCAATTCGAATAAAATCGTGGCTTGATGACGTCATAAAATTTAAATGATCTATTACTGAATTGCTTAAAAGAAACATCCTTAACAATAATCCTATTAACTAACGGTTTACTGCGTCGGATTAAGTGTCTCTTTTCTAATTAAAATATATCTTTGAATTGAAATTTGAATGAAATACAGGGTCATGAAAAATCTAAGAGTGTGGTAAATAGGATTACAAATATCTCGGAAACTCATTATCCGATCGACTTTATGCAAAATTTGTGTTTTTTTTTTATTTTATTTTATAATCAATCCTGAAAAAAAAAAAAAAAAAAAAAAAACAATTTCGAAAATTTTTATTATCAGAACGAATATTTTGAGAGTCCGAATAAAATAGTTCCGGGTAATCGAAGTTACTGAAATTCAATAAGCTTCTTCTCATTATTACATACTAAGTACATATCAAATTTCAAGTCTCTATTTCAATTTGTTCGCGAGATAGAGTGTTTACACACACACACACACACACACAGACAGACAGACGGCATTTTTTTTTTTTTTCTAAAAATATGTTTTTCGGAATTTCCAGTGTCTAAAACGTGTAAATCCGTCATTTTTTTTTCGATTTTTAAAGCGATTAGAAGACTTACCCTATACTACGTATGATGGGTAAGTAATAAAAAAAAAAATCCTTGAATTAGTTTTTACGTTACTTGTTTAAAGGAAAACTCTCATAGATTGTTTACATTTAATATCTTTTTTTAGATTGCCAATACATTACAAAAATCGTTTTTATATGAAAGACTAGCGGCCCGTCCCGGCTTTGCACGGGTAGACAATGTAATTTTTTTATTACATTCGTTTTCCTGAATTTCGCGCTCCAACCTAAAACTGTTGCTGAGATATGGCGAAATGACCTAAAACTTTCGAATCCCCCTTTAACCACCTTCGAGGGGGAGGGGGGATTTCTAAATTCACTGAAATACGTGTTTAATCATTTGTTTAGTAGATTTGTTTTCCTGAATTTCGCGCACCTAGATAAAACAGCTGCTGAAATATGGCGAAATGTCCTAAAATTTTCAAAACCACCCCCTTTAAAACCCTTCGGGGGGAATTTCTAAACTCACTGAAATGCGTAAATATCCATTTTTTAGTAGATGTGTTTTCTTGAATTTCCCGCTGCTACCTAAATCCGCTGCTGAGATATGGCGAAATGACCCGAAACTTTTGAATACCCCTTTAGCCACCTTCTGGGGGGAGTTTCCAAAATCGCCGAAATACGTGTTTAACCAATTATTTAGTAGATTTGCTTTAATTAATTTCGCCCTCCTACATAAAAGCTGAGATATGGCGAAATGACCTAAAAAATTCGACCCCCCCCCCATTTAACCTCCTTCTGGGGGGAATTTCCAAAATTTCTGAAATATGTGTTTTATTCATTTTTTAGTAGATTTGTTTTCCTGATTTTCGCACTCCTATCTAAAACTGCTGCAGAGATATGACGAAATGATCTAAAACATTCGACCACCACCCTTTAACCCTCTCCGGGAGGGGAAATTCTAAAATCCCCGAAATACATGTTTAGTCATGTTTTTAGTAGATTTGTTTTCCTGATTTTTGTGCTCTTAACTAAAATTGTTGCTGAGATACGGCAAAATGACCTAAAACATTCGACCTCACCCCCTTAACCCCCTCCGGGAGGGGAATTTCTAAAATTGATGAAATACATGTTTAATCATTTTTTAGTAGATCTGTTTTCCTGATTTCGCGCTCCTACCTATAACTGCTGCTGAGATATGACGAAATGACCTAAAACATTCGACCACCCCCCTTTAACCCCTTCGGGGTGGGGGATTTCTAAAATCGCTGAAATACATGTTTAATCATTTTTTTAGTAGATTTGTTTTCCTGATTTTCGCGCTTCTACCTATAACTGCTGCTGACATATGGCGAAATGACCTAAAACATTCGACCACCCCCTTTAACCCCCTTCTGGGTGGAATTTCTAAAATTGCTGAAATAGGTGTTTAATCATTTTTTTAGTAGATTTGTTTTCCTGATTTTCACGTTCCTACCTATAACTGCTGCTGAGATATGGCGAAATGATCTAAAACATTAGACCCCCCCCCCTTTAACCCCCTTCTGGGTGGAATTTCTAAAATTGCTGAAATAGGTGTTTAATCATTTTTTTTAGTAGATTTGTTTTCTGGAATTTCAAGCTCCTACCTATAACTGCTGCTGAGATATGGCAAAATGACCTAAAACATTCGACCACCCCCTTTAACCCCCTTCTGAGGGGAATTTCTAAAATCGCTGAAATAGGTGTTTAATCATTTTTTTAGTAGATTTGTTTTCTGAAATTTCAAGCTCCTACCTATAACTGCTGCTGAGATATGGCGAAATGACTTAAAACATTCGACCACCCTCATTTATCCCCTTTCTAGGTGGAAT
This sequence comes from Maratus michaelseni, assembly GCA_963931845.1. Taxonomy (NCBI): domain Eukaryota; kingdom Metazoa; phylum Arthropoda; class Arachnida; order Araneae; family Salticidae; genus Maratus; species Maratus michaelseni. The sequence goes on along the minus strand of OZ007597.1, from coordinate 89,819,483 downwards.
TTCTAAAATCGCTGAAATAGGTGTTTAATCATTTTTTTTAGTAGATTTGTTTTCTGGAATTTCAAGCTCCTACCTATAACTGCTGCTGAGATATGGCAAAATGACCTAAAACATTCGACCACCCCCCTTTAACCCCCTTCTGGGTGGAATTTCTAAAATCGCTGAAATAGGTGTTTAATCATTTTTTTAGTAGATTTGTTTTCTGGAATTTCAAGCTCCTACCTATAACTGCTGCTGAGATATGGTGAAATGACCTAAAACATTCGACCACCCCCATTTAACCCCCTTCTGGGGGGAATTTCTAAAATCGCTGAAAGAGGTGTTTAATCATTTTTTTTTGTAGATTTGTTTTCTGGAATTTCAAGCTCCTACCTATAACTGCTGCTGAGATATGGCGAAATGACTTAAAACATTCGACCACCCTCATTTAACCCCCTTCTAGGTGGAATTTCTAAAATCTCTGAAATATGTGTTTAATCATTTTTTTTTGTAGATTTGTTTTCTGAAATTTCAAGCTCCTACCTATAACTGCTGCTGAGATATGGCGAAATGATTTAAAACATTCGACCACCCTCATTTAACCCCCTTCTAGGTGGAATTTCTAAAATCGCTGAAAGAGGTGTTTAATCATTTTTTTTTGTAGATTTGTTTTCTGAAATTTCAAGCTCCTACCTATAACTGCTGCTGAGATATGGCGAAATGACTTAAAACATTCGACCACCCTCATTTAACCCCCTTCTAGGTGGAATTTCTAAAATCGCTGAAATAGGTGTTTAATCATTTTTTTAGTAGATTTGTTTTCTGGAATTTCAAGCTCCTACCTATAACTGCTGCTGAGATATCGCAAAATGACCTAAAACATTCGACCACCCCCCTTTAACCCCCTTCTGGGTGGAATTTCTAAAATCGCTGAAATAGGTGTTTAATCATTTTTTTAGTAGATTTGTTTTCTGGAATTTCAAGTTCCTACCTATAACTGCTGCTGAGATATGGCGAAATGACCTAAAACATTCGACCACCCCCCTTTAACCCCCTTCTGGGTGGAATTTCTAAAATCGCTGAAATAGGTGTTTAATCATTTTTTTAGTAGATTTGTTTTCTGGAATTTCAAGCTCCTACCTATAACTGCTGCTGAGATATGGCGAAATGACCTAAAACATTCGACCACCCCCCTTTAACCCCCTTCTGGGTGGAATTTCTAAAATCGCTGAAATAGGTGTTTAATCATTTTTTTAGTATATTTGTTTTCTGGAATTTCAAGCTCCTACCTATAACTGCTGCTGAGATATCACGAAATCACCTAAAACATTCGACCACCCCCCTTTTAACCCCCTTCTGGGGGGAATTTCTAAAATTGCTGAAAGAGGTGTTTAATCATTTTTTTTGGTAGATTTGTTTTCTGGAATTTCAAGCTCCTACCTATAACTGCTGCTGAGATATGGCAAAATGACCTAAAACATTCGAACCCCCCTTTAACCCCCTTATTGCTTGCCTAGGCCATAACAGCAATCTACAGTCCAAATTGCGTGACCCTGACTTTAGTAGTTTCGGCTGGGCGTTGATGAGTCACCCAGTCAGTCAGTCAGTCAGTCACCGTTTCCTCTTTATATAATAGTATAGATATTAATTATGTATTCAAACAGTAAAGTTTTGAATTTTTTAAAAACTGCATGTTTAACTATATTTCATTTATTGTCATTTACACATGTAGGGGGAAACCCGCAATTATTGATGTGGGGATCTGGCATCGCCGAAAACTTAAAACCAGCTAATGAGCTGGGTCCAGAATTTCGGATGTTGGATCCATGGTTTTTCATCTGTGCTTAACGGGAAACCGCACGGAACAAGCCTTCGCCGTTGAGCGGGAAGAAACAGTTAGTTGGACTCTGGACTGCCTGTTGAACGCACGTATTTTAGCGTGCTAATGTAACGATTAATGCTGAATTGCCGCACGCTGGTGCGAAGAGTGTATTTTGAGTTTAAATATAATTTATTAAGTTTTAAATGTATTCTTAATTCGTGAAGTGCAATATTTCATTTAATCGATAATTAGTAATCGGGTTTAGAATGCCCGCAACTAAAGTGGTGACCTCGGTGTTTGAACAGTTCGTCTGATAATCTAAGTGCATCGACCTTATAATGGCCTTAATTACGGCGTGTGTACATCATTAGTGACCCAAGCGGATATATTTCTCATATTTCTTCAAGAGTTTGTGTGAAACACGATTGTGTGCATTATCGGTAAACTGTGTTGTTAATCACCTATTGGCATGTGGAGACATCAGTGCTACGAGGTAAAGAGCTTGAATCCCGAATCCCGGTGAGTCGTATCTATTTTGATGGTGTTCAAATCAGTAATACCCCTGTGTGTGCATATAAATTTTACTTGCCCCTAGATAAATTCGACATTAATTTTTTGCGCATTTTATTTAATTTTTGTATATGTATTTATATTGGTAATAAGCTTTCAGTACAGCATTATTTAAGTGCTTTCAAATTGAATATTTTTTGTTTGTTTTGTAATATATGCTTATTTTGAAATTCGGGGTATGACGCGATTTATTTCGACATACTATCGTTAAGCCTGGCCAGATCAAATCGCATGTTTAGGTGATCCAAAATATGGTTTATCGTATTATATTATGCTAAAATTTTTGTTTCCATACTTTTCCTTGCATTCTTATTTTTTATTATGTCTTAAATAGCATTTGTGTACATAGTTTTTGGTAGGGTTGTTGAAACCAGTTTTTTCTGTATACAGTATATGTCCTGCATTTATATTTTTTTTCGTGGCTTAATTGTGTAGTAAAATTTAAAAAAAAATGTCAACAGAAACACCGGATACTGTCGTTCCAGGCATTCATAGGGTTGGGGTAAAGGCGACCCCATTTTGGCGTGCAAACCCGAAACTTTGGTTTTTCCATTTGGAATCCCAATTTAAGCTGGCAGGGGTTTCCGACAGTGTTACCCAGTTTCACCATTTAGTTGCAGCAATGCAACCGGAGGAACTGGCGATAGCAGGCGATATCATTAGTGAGCAACCCACGGATCAGCCATACGGAAGGCTCAAAAATCGGCTCGTAAATCAATATTCCATGAGTGAGGATCAGTGCATTCGCGAGTTGATTTCTGGTTTGCAACTGGGGGATAAAAAACCTTCCCGTTTGCTCCTTGAAATGCGGAGTAAGGCTGGTAGTCAGGTCAAGGATGATTTGCTGAAAACCTTATTTCTCCAGCGCCTACCCACTCATGTGTGACAAATATTAGCAATTTCGAATGACCCACTTGACAAATTGGCCGAAATGGCCGATGGTATCATTGCAGCGAATGGTCCACCCCCCCATGGTTCAAAATATCCAATCGGGCAATGAGGAGCTCAAAACATTAATTCTTGCACTCTCCACACGCTTGGAGAAGTTGGAAGTGCAGGGGAATAATAGCAGGCAGAGTCGTTCCAAGTCCCGTGACCGTTTTAGGCATTATAAACGTGATAAAAGTCAAGAAAGGAATGCTGTTGGAAGGAATTTATGTTGGTACCATGCTACTTTTGCTGATAAAGCAAGTAAATGCCGCAAGCCTTGTTCATGGGAGGGAAACTAGTACAGCCGTCACTCAATTCTGGGAGTGACGGCGCAGTTCAGATAAATAGGCTCTATCTCAATGACAGAACTACTCATTTGAAATTTTTAATTGACACGGGGGCGGACGTGTCTGTCTTACCTGTGACAAAAGCTGATAGAACACGTACAGCAGATAAGCTACAACTTTTTGCCGCTAATGGCACGATCATTCCTACGTTTGGTCAGCAGCTCTTAAAGCTAGATTTAGGCCTGCGCAGGGAATTTCATTGGCTATTTATTCTGGCGGATGTTTCGCAACCAATTATAGGGGTTGATTTTCTTCGACATTTTGGTTTACTCATTGATGTGCGTCAGGGAAAGTTACACGACCTCATTACTAATTTGCAGGCGCAGGGTATAATTGATAAGTCAAATAGTCGCAATATACGCACGGTTTCTGAAATGACAACATTCCATACGCTGCTCAACAAATTCCCTAGCCTAACCGATACTTCAGCCTCCCTTAACCCCCCAAAGCATGATGTGCAGCATATTATTGAGACCAAAGGTCCACCTGTGTTTGCTAAGCCTCGCAGACTTCCTCCAGATAAGCTTCGCGCGGCTAAGCAAGAATTTCAGTTTATGATGTCGGCCGGTATTTGCAGACCTTCTAGCAGCTCTTGGGCTAGCCCGCTGCACATGGTACCCAAACCGAAAGGCGATTGGCGCCCGTGCGGGGATTATCGTCATTTAAACGCTGCTACAATTCCGGATCGCTATCCTGTTCCTCATATTCAGGATTGTACACAAGCGCTCCACGGTACAAAGATTTTTTCGACTTTAGATCTGTCTAGAGCATATCATCAAATTCCGGTACGACCTGAGGATGTTCCAAAAACAGCAGTCACAACTCCGTTTGGTCTTTTTGAATTTTTGTATATGCCGTTCGGTTTAGCCAATGCTGCTGCGACGTTTCAGCGATTTATCCATAGAGTGTTATATGGGCTTGAATTTTGCATTCCATATTTTGATGATGTACTAGTAGCATCAGAGAATTACGAGCAGCATGTCAGACATTTACAAATGGTGTTCGAGCGTCTATCTCAATATGGGGTACGTTTAAACCCATCTAAGTGTGTTTTTGGCCAATCTAATGTTAAATTCTTAGGGCATAACATCTCTGCGGATGGTATTAGCCCGCTTCAGGATAAGGTTAACGCGATTAAAAATTTTCCCCGTCCCGAAACCATTAAAGAATTGCGACGTTATCTGGCCATGCTTAATTTCTATCGCCGGTTTATCTACCATGCTGCGCACACACAGGGGGTTTTAAACAAATATTTGCAAGGAGCCAAAAAGAATGACAAAAGCATAATTCAGTGGACAGAAGAATCTAATGATGCTTTTGTACGAAGCAAGGAAGAACTTGCAAATGCTGCCACCTTGGCATACTTCATACCTACGGCACCTCTATCTATTGCAGTGGATGCATCAGACTTTGCAATGGGTGCAGCCTTGCAGCAGCAGGTGAATGACAATTGGCAACCTCTAGCATTTTTTTCAAAATCTCTGTCACCGGCTCAACAAAAGTATAGTGCTTATGACCGCGAACTTTTGGCGGTGTATTCCGCAGTACAACATTTCAGACATATGATTGAAGGTCGGAACTTTACAATTTTTACTGACCACAAACCACTTATTTTTGCATTCAGACAAAAAACAGACAAATGTTCACCGCGGCAAACTCGACAGCTGGACTTTATAGGCCAATTTTCCACGGACATTCAGCATATTAGTGGTGTGGAAAATGTTGTGGCTGATGCTCTCTCCAGGATAAATATCTCCTCCATCAAGTCTTGTGTTATTGATTTGGAGCTGATGGCCAAATTACAAGCGACCGATATTGCTTTACAACATGCGAAGCAAGACAACATTAGCTTAAAACTTCAACCAATGCCAGTAGGTGATTCAGCGGTTGAATTACAGTGTGATATTTCCACGGGTCGCATTAGACCTTTTGTGCCAGCGGACATGCAAAAAACAGTGTTTCAGAAATTGCACGAACTGTCCCATCCTGGTGTCAAAGCGACACAGAAACTGATTGCTGAACGCTATGTTTGGACTGGAATGCAGAAAGATATTGCTTTATGGGTACGATCCTGCATCTCCTGCCAGAGGAGCAAAGTACACCGGCACACGAGAAGTGCTATTGGCATATTTGAACAACCGTCTGCTCGGTTCCAGCATGTTCACATTGATTTGGTTGGACCATTGCCACCGTCTAACGGGTTTCGGTTTTGCTTAACATGTGTTGTCAGATTCACCAAGTGGCCAGAAGCAATTCCATTGGCTGATACTACTGCTGAGAGTGTGGCGGAGGCCTTCTACGCCAGTTGGATCGCCCGTTTTGGACCACCTTTACGTCTAACAACTGACCAAGGTCCCCAATTCGAATCATCACTATTTTCGGCGCTGAATCGTTACCTGGGCATCTCGAAAGTTCATACTTCCCCATACCATCCGGCAGCGAACGGCCAGGTGGAGAGATTTCATCGACAGCTCAAGGCTGCAATTATGGCCCACAACACCACGGATTGGGCCCGAGTTTTGCCAACTGTACTCCTGGGCATACGAACAGCGTGGAAAGAAGATCTGCAGGCTACAGCAGCAGAAATGGTATATGGTACCACCATCGCCCTTCCAGGAGAGTTCCTTGTTCCAGTAGCCGGTTCACCTAACCCAGTAGATTTTCTTGGCAGGCTACGGGAGGTGATGCGACGATTACAACCAGCCACTTCTCGGTTGACACCTGAGCGTAAAATTTTTGTCAGCAAGGATTTGAAGTCTTGCTCACATGTTTTCTTGCGCAGAGAGGGTATTAAGAAGAGTCTGCAAGCTCCATTCGAGGGGCCTTACCAGGTTCTGCAACGGACCGACAAAAATTTCACTGTTAAGATCAACGACAGAACTGTTACGGTAAATATTGACAGAGTAAAACCTGCCTTCTTCTGCACTGAGGAGCAGCCGTCGAATCCTCAATCCGAAGAAAACCACTCTAAATTAGATTCACCAGCAGCAACAGTCACAGAAGAAGCGGAAATTCCAGCTCCAAGAAGTCCAGTAACTACTCGTGCTGGTCGGCGTGTCAGATTTAACCCTCGCTACCTCTGATGGTGAAAATTGTTTCGCTATCGCTCAGGGGGGGCTACTGTGGGGATCTGGCATCGCCGAAAACTTAAAACCAGCTAATGAGCTGGGTCCAGAATTTCGGATGTTGGATCCATGGTTTTTCATCTGTGCTTAACGGGAAATCGCGCGGAACAAGCCTTCGCCATTGAGCGGGAAGAAACAGTTAGTTGGACTCTGGACTGCCTGTTGAACGCACGTATTTTAGCGTGCTAATGTAACGATTAATGCTGAATTGCCGCACGCTGGTGCGAAGAGTGTATTTTGAGTTTAAATATAATTTATTAAGTTTTAAATGTATTCTTAATTTGTGAAGTGCAATATTTCATTTAATCGATAATTAGTAATCGGGTTTAGAATGCCCGCAACTAAAATTGACACCTAACCAGTAACTGACACTTGAGCAAAAATCTCACTCAAATAAGCATTTTGTTGTAAAAGTCTGCAAAGTAATGTCATCTAGTTGTGAATTAGAGACTTATTTTTTATTTTGGAGAGTCAATTTATTCACCACTAGAGCGCCAAGAACATATTCAATGAGGAAGGAAACTTTAAGAATACAAAAAGTGCCATTTTGAAGCAACCATCTTATTTCTAAAATTGAAGAATTGTTTTTCTAATCTATTTGTAATGCAACCATCCTAAACTTTTTTCTTAAAGTTGTACTAGTAGAAATTAGTTTAAAGATGCATATGATATATTAGGGCCAGGATTTAGAGTTTATAGTTATTTAATTTAGCTTAATGGGGGATGCCAGTTATTGGTTCCTAGAATTTCATTTCACCAGTCTCTGACAGAGGTGTTAGTTATTGGTTATATTAAAGAAAGTTGAAATCTGTTATTGGAACTATTTAAAAATGTATAATAACAAATTAAATTTACCTTGTAGTAAACACCTTTAAAATTTAAGTTGTCTTACCAGTGTCTGACACCAGATGTCAGTTACTGGTTCATAAATATCAGTTATTGGATATCTGAATTATTAATAATGCAGTACTAAATATTATTGTTACATAACGCTTACTATATACTTTGCATTACTAATAATGCAGCACAGTTTAGTAAATCCCAATTTTTAGAATAAACATTACTGTATTTTGTTTTTATAATAAAGAATAAAGTTTTTTTAGAGCATTTTATTCTTTAAAAATATAATGTCAGTTATTGGTTCACTTTGTGTCAGTTATTGGTATTTCAAAATAGGGATGGTTTCAGTTGCTGAAGTTCTTGACAATATTTATGAACTAGGGAATCGAGCACGGACTTCCTTGTTACAGAACATCGCTGAAAACTATTTTTTTTTTAATTTAAAATTCTAACAGATTTTTTACATTTGATATATATATATATATATATATATATATATATATACATACTAAAAAGAAATGGCGCATCTAGTATTTGTCGAGAATTAAATAAAAATCATGCACTCGTGACATCATAATTCACTTTTAAATTTTAACAGAATAATAAGGCTACTGTAATTTGTGACTCGTGCTATAGCCAGTAATATACGTCAGGACACATGGCCGTTATCATTATCTTTTTACGCGTGAAGGTTTCGCTATGGTACTCCATTGTGCAATTTGGTAATTTTTGAAATTCAATGTTTGAAAAACGGCATAATCATTAGATTTCAAATTTATATCAAGAAAAATACAATTTTTTACCTTTCTAACGCAGTTTGTCTAGCAATTTTCTGACAAATACTTTTCGAGCTATTAATTTTTTCTGTAACTTCAAATGTTTCATTTTCCGAGATTAATCTGTGGCAACGATTAGTGAAAATCCCAGTCGTCAGCAACGCATAGCTTTTTATATTTAAGAGGAAGAGGATAAAATTACTTTTTAATAATAAAATGTATAATTTTTCAAAAATTTGGCAACAATAATTTTTTAATATATCTCTACCATCGTTTCAAAAACAAAGATAAGTATAAAATATATTTAAATTTTTGTAATAGTGATTTGAACATGAAAGAATCTTAAAGTGTCAGGTACTGGGGGTTTCACCCTAGTCATTTAAAAAGTGCAATTAATTTGAAGGTTTTTAATTTATTCTCTTTTCGACCGGAAACATAAAAACGAGCGATATATCCAAATGAGCAATGTAACGAGGTGCGATTATAACGATGGGCTACTGTACTATAATTATATATTTTTCTTTGAGTTATGAGCTCGGTTTATTCAGCTCTAATAATGTAAGTACTGATGTACTTATATTCCATATTAGAATAAAGTTCTGTAATAGCCTCTTAAAGCAATACAATGTTTTAAGCATTATTAAAAAGAAAAAGTTTCCTGGAAGTATTAGCACAGCCATACTATTTCCCTCTAATTGCGTTATTCTTTTATGATGTAACTTGACGTCATATCCTGTGACATTTCTCGCTTTTTTTCCCCCTAATATTATACTAAACGACATTTTACAACTTTTTGCAGCAATTTATATTATGACATTTAGTATTTTATTTTGTTTTCCCTAATTATGTAGAGCAAACAGATCAATAGCATTAATAATATGACTCAATTAATTTGACTCAATTAACACTGCACAAGGTATCATTTTTAGCAATTTTCGTTAACATTTATGTTATATGTGTTTTGTTTTATACTATTCATGCGAATTAATGTATGTAGCTCTCTAATATAATATTTTTGATATTAAACCGAATTAAACAAAACTAGTCACTCCGTTAGACTGAGAATCCAATCTATGAATATATTTATATCTACAGGGTGACGTATTCTAACATTGAATAGTAAGCAAATGGTCATAGCTAAGGAGATTAAAGAGTGAAGCTAGGTTTAGTATGCTTCCTTGTTTCAGTTTCAAATCCAACCGAGAGATGTCACTGCACCATCTCAAACTGTAAGAATGCTCAGAATAATCTTACATATTCAAAACACAAACTTATGTTTTCGCTTATATTTGCTAATCAAAATGAAGAGTAAAAACTAAGTGAATTTTGATCCATCTTTATACGTTATTTTGAGCATTCTTATAGTTGGATATAGTGTAGCGCCATGTGTTGATTACCTTTGGTACTAAAACAAGCAAGTATACCAAAGAAGTTACCAACTTTACACATTAATTTCCTGTAAGGATAAATTTAGTAACTGTTACCATTTACTTGTTATTTTGTTTTAAAATCATCAGTCCATTTTAATTATCTGTAACTATCATATCTATAGGCATTTTAACTATATGTGATTTAAACTATGTATTCAGGATTTCTAAGGTGTTTTCTCAATGTATAATCCTAATTTAAATAATATTAAACTATTAAATGATAAAAAAAATATTTAAAAAATATTACACTGCTTATTTTGTATTTATAATTTCTTCAGTAATTTAAATTATTTCGCTTTGCAGTTTCACAGCCACTTGGCCTATTTTGGCGAGAGTAGTTTGTCGTTTTATTAACTGCATTGTTTTTGTAACTCGTAAATTATTTTAACCATAAAGATAATTTGGCGATTAATCAACTGCGCTGGAAAAATATCTTATAATTAATTAATTAATTTATTTACAATTAAGCTCTAAAAATAGTAAAATGTTGTATTGTTATCGGAAACACACCTGTGTACATAATTTTCTAGCATATCAGGAAGTGATTGAAAAATATGTTACAAAATTCCAATTTTACATCCAAAACCCAAGTTCAGTTAAACAAGAACGAAAAATCATGCGTCAAGCATAGATTATGTAACACTTTCCAACACTTCCAAAATAATTTTGCAAATCTTTACCGTAAGGTGTAAGATGATATCTAAATTAACAATTTTGAAAACACATAACATATTTAAAAATCTAATTTCAGGAATTAGCAACAATATTCGGAAAAATATCCGAGCTCTTTTGTACAGCCCTGTATATGATCTATAGCTTTGTATATATATGCTAAATAGAATGCTAAATTTTAGTTCAGTTAGGAAACGCATAGCACAGTTTAAAATTTCCCTCCTGCAATTTACAAAAATAAACGAAAATGCACTCGAGAACATTTGTGCTGCCCTGTATACAATCTATACAATTTATACACACCAAATAATAGACAAAAAATAAGTTAAATTTACAAACGCGTTCAGCAACTGAAAAAGCATTCCCAGCAATTATTATTAATAAGCAGTACTTTAACCGAATTATTTTGTGTGTCGCTGTAAATGAACGATGAAAGCTATACGCACAATATTCTATAGTAAGCCTCTTGTAATCCACGTTAGTGATATATATCAATTTCAATATCTTTGAAATAGTAAAACATTATTAAAATAAACTGCAAACGATTTTTCTTCATAGACCGTAATGTAACGGAATTCTTTTGAGTATCCTTGTAAAAGAACTATAAGTGCTATGCACACCACATTCTATAATTATTCTCTTGTAGTGCACCTCAGTGATATATATCAATTTCAATATGTTTGAAATTGTGTAACATCATTAAAATAAACCGGAAATGAATTTTCCTCACAGACCGCAATGTAACGGAATTCTTCTGAGTGTCCCTGTAAAAAAACTATAAGTGCTACACACTTCTTTTTCAATACCGATCATGTCACAGTAAGCCTCAATAACATATATCAATTGTATGACGATCCGAGTATATTTACGCTAGTTAGAGCACGTATAAACAGATAGACAAACCAAAGTCATAAACACTTTTCAACTATGTTGGAAAGTGTTAATAAAAGAGTGTAAAAAACAATTTTAAATTAATGAAATATTTCATCAAGTGAATTTTGCTTATTATTATTTCTTACATTATTTCAGAAGGCCAGTGACACTCTAGTAAAAGGATCACTGTATTTTTCATTGATTTTCGGTGAATAAATTTTTCCTTTGTGACACAAATTGAGAGAGAAGTTCTTGGTAGTTCTCTTGGGTAAAGTATTTTACTCGATATCTCTCTTAATGAAGTGATCGTAGCGTTTTTTGAAATAATTTCTTATGTTTTTTAAGGTTTTAACGGTGGTTTAAAGACGGAAAAAATCCACTGTTATCCGTATATTTTTAATTATTGTTTTTCTTGTCTCAATTTTTACGAAAAAAAGAAGAAAACGGCCTTTTAAAGTAAGATTTAAAATATAATAAATATAAAATTAAAAATAGCGCTTAAAAAAAAAAAAAGAAAGAAAGAAAGAAAGAAAATACTCATTTATACGCATTCAACGGTTATCTTGAAAATCATGCCTGATTTCATGACTACAATTCAAGATTTTTTCAATAAGTACGTGAATATGACGTGGACACCAAACCCGAAAATTCCCCGTTTTGATTTACGCTTGATACACCCAGAAAAAGGAATTGATTAAAACTACAGAACATGTTTTGTTGAGTACATTTTGGTTGTTTTAAGCAAAATTTTTAGTTGAAGTAAAATATTGGTTTTGTTGCTTGGACAAAAACATATTGTTAACACTCTTACAAAATTTTAACAAAATTTCACCAATTTTACTCGAATTAACAAAATCTGTTTTTTTAGTTTCTTCTATCTTTACAAGAAGAAAGTATTGGATTCATGAAAATTTTCGACTTCCCGTTTTCTACGGATTTATACGTTTTAGAAGGTCCTGAACACGATTTGACTGTTTTTAGAAAATGTCTGTCTGTGAGTCTGTGAGTCTGTCTGTCTGTCTGTCTGTATGTGACACAAATTTTGTGGACGCTCTATCTGAAGAACTAATGCACGAAATTTAATAAAACTTTATATTCAGTTAGTCACTGATATAAATGGGTGCTGATTAGTTTTTGGTGAAAATCGCCCAACAGATGGCGCTGCTATGCTGCATTTTTCGGAATTTCCGCAATAGCTATATCTCAAGGACTAATGCACTCATTTTCATCAAACTTCAGATTCAGTTAGACCTTGACATAAATACATGCTGATTACGTTTTGGTGTAGATATCCCAACAGGTGGCGCTGCTAAACCCCTTTTCTCATGATTTTTACGAAAGTTATATATTAAGAACTAATGCATGGAATTTCATCAAACTTCAGATTCTGTTAGACCATGACATAAATAGATGCTGCTTACGTTTTGGTGTAAATAGCCCGACAGGTGGTGCTGCTATGCTACGTTTTTCATTATTAACACGATAACTATATCTCAAGAACTAATGCATGGATTTTCATCAAACTTCAGCTTCAGTTAGACGTTGACATAAGTCGTTATTGATTAGGTTTTGATCTAAATCTCCCAAAAAGTGGCGCTGCTATGCTGTATTTTGAAGGATTTACACGATTTTAGCAATAGTCATATCTCAAGAACTAATGCACGGAATTTAAGGGTGTATTCAAATCCAAACTGCTTATTTTGAGACACATTTGTAAATTCATTTTTGTCTAAAATGCATCCAATTGGCAGGTTCTCTTATTCAGAAACTTTATAATGTCCGTATTGTCTCGATTTTTTGATAAAGGCAGAATATATTTCAAAAAATGCTGTCAAAGTGGACATTTTGAACCGAATTTCGAGAAGCGATAGCGCTGGAAACAAAAAAACAAAAAATGATCGTACTGTGAAAATAATTGTCTGTAAATCAATTTCTAATTAATTGAACGAAAAATAAAAACATGGGGCCCTTATAAATGTCTTTATAAATCACGCCACCAAGTTTCCTGTTGTTACTTTTAAAAATGAGTCTGAGAATGTGTCCCAAAATTTTGAGTTGTTGAGCGTGGAAAAATATTTTTTTTGAATACCGCCTCAATAAAACTTTAGATTCAGTTAGACCGTGATATAAGTTGGTGCTGATTCTTTTTAGTGTATGCGAAACCTGTATGAGATAGAAGAAAGTTTTGGGATTGCGACACATCCGACTAGTTTAATTTTACAATAATTTTGCAATTTAAATTTGTAATTCCAACAAAATTTTGTTGTTTTTGCAAAATTTAAATTGTTGTGTAGTAGCCATAACTCTCTCACGTATAGCTACATAATTAAAGGATTAACATAATTTTTGGATAATTAGAACTTTTTTTCATTGGGACGGACCAAGGTAGTTTTAAAAATCCCCCTGTCCTATTTATTGTCTGAGTGCAACGAAGACTCATACACAGCGCAGTATTACTTTGCCCCATATATAGCTACGATGGATATTAAAACCTTTCGTCAAGCATAACTCATAAAATATTTAACGGATTTCGTTCAAATTTTTACAGCAGGTACCTATAAAGGTGATAACGACGTCTATTTATTACCAAGAATAAATGTCAAACCGTTTGGAAATTATATTAAAAAAATAGATAAAAAAGCACAATTAAAGTACATACGTCACGAAATTTTGGGCGTACGTCATTTTCACCGGCGGGAGATTTTCGTAGACAATCGGAATTGAAAAGTTCATGGAGTACATGGAGCAAAAAAATATGCACGCACTAATATTCAGCACAATAAAATATATTTCAATTTAGTAGAAATCTAAAAATTTTTTCTGTTTGAAAGAAAAACCCCGCAATAACTTGGTAGACTTGGTATTAGAGATTTGGCGCAAATCTCAGCAATAGCAGCTTTTTTTATTTCGCGTGTGTAAATTGAAAAAAAAATTATTTGGTGTTTAAATAAAAGGTTTCGATTTATGGCATTATTTCTTTTTTTCTCTCTTTTTAGCATTTTAAATGGGATTAATGAAAGGCATGTATTTTAAATTAAATGAGTGAAAGGTTTATATTTAAATGAAATGAATTCAATATGAAAATGTTATAGTAACAATATTTGGCGATTTATCAACTGCGCCAGGATAACATAAAAGTACCAATATATCAAACGGTATGTAGTATGTGAAATGAAACAATTATATTATAATCACCCATCGTACAAGGAAAAAAAAAACTAATATTCTGCATTTAAAGGGAAAAATCCATCTCCTGTGCCGTAAGATTTGGCGAGTTCTTTTTTGGTGATAAATTTTTCGATGTGATTATTGGGATCTGTAGGATTTGGCTTACTTTTTCTAAATCTTATTTTTTTGCAGATGTAGTATTATGTAAATATATTTTTTTGCAGATATTTTGCTATTTTGTATATTTGGCATTCTATTTTGTATATTTTCTATTTGGCATTTGGAAAAGATATTTTTACCTTTTTATCTGTGCCTTCGGAAATATTAAAAAATAAAAAAAAGATTTACATATATCAAGCGTATAATGTTATGTTTTGCATTTTTATACGGACCACTTCTCCATTTTTAGATTTTAAATGCTATTTATTATTTACTAGCCGTTTATTAATTGTTTACAATTTACCCCCCTGACAATAACAATTATTTATTAAGAAAATGCCTCTTAGGTTTGTTAAATAAGTTTGTTTATGTATTTTCATTATTTATTAAAATATCGAATATGGCGATAAAATTTTATTTTAGCATCGTGCGAAATTTTTAAGATGGTGCAAAAGCATGCTTTAATAAACGTATGTTTGTAAATATTTGAAAAACATGTTTTACCGCTCTCTTGAAAAATTTTGTAAGATGCTAAAACTACCTTTTGGCACCATTTAAATTTTTTTTCGCCAACCGACATAGGATACGAAACTTTTCCCTATTCAGATACACAGACAAGGCTGGTCTCAAACAAGACTAAAGCTAGCAACAATATTGTTTTAACTCTATAAGAGTTACAATAATGATATTAAATGCTTCGATTGGCTTTGGGCCCAATTACGAAAGTTTCTCCTAAAAAAAACTGTAGAAGAAGTCTTTTACATTTGTTTCAAATGAAGCTCGCTCTACAATGTTCCGTAGATAGCTCAGGTAATCTCGTTGGACTGTATTTCGTTAAGAAAACTAACATGATCATTTCGTACTCAATAAAAAGTGGAGTTAAAACTTAAGTTATTACATTTATTTACAAGGAGAACAAAATTGACTTTCAGCGGTTGGTACACTTCGCTTACGTCTCAAGCAAAACATCTCTACTGGCGGGAATGGGAATCCGCTCCGCGCATCATCCCGTCTTGAGCGCTCGGCAGCGCTCCCTGGATAACAAAATGTTCTACGGAGGAAATACTCCCCCGGGGATTGAAATGCAATTTCAATACTCATTCACATATAAATTTGCAAAAATTATCATATAAGAAAAAATTATAAGATATAACAACTTACATATACAATAATAATACAATCATAAATGCACTATAAATATACATTACATACAGAAATAATATATACCTTAAAAATTGCTTAAAGAAAGAAAAGAAATCTGTTACTGAACTGGTAATATACAGACATCTCTGACATTTCTCTTATAAATTCGCCCGTCTGGTAACCGTAAGTTTACGGTTCGTATTATATTGTCCCTTCCCTTAAAAATTTCAATTATCCTTCCAACCTGCCATTTGGTGGAAGGTAAATTTTCCTGCTTTATTAGTACTAAAGTTCCTTTCTGTACATCCTCCTTTTTAAATTTCCATTTCCCCCTCTGCTGCAAATTATTTAAATAATCGCGCTTCCAAGCTTTCCAAATTTGCTGACTAAATTTGGTGATTCTCTGCCATTTTGCTAATCTATTTTCATTAATGTTATCTAATGGGGGTTCGGAGATCGAAGTGATAGGTCTACCGATTAAAAAATGAGAGGGTGTCAAGGTTTCAAAATTTTCGAAATCTGGGGACAGCGGGGTAAGGGGACGAGAGTTCAAAACTCCCTCAATTTCCGCTAGTATAGTAAGAAACTCTTCTAAGGTTAATTTTTGATCACCTATTACCCGTTTTAAATGAAACTTGATTGATTTTACAGCCGCCTCCCAGAGGCCACCAAAATTCGGGGATTTGGCGGGAATAAATTCCCATTTGACACCTTCATGTTTTAAAAAATTACACAATTACTCATCTGGGAAACTAATCAGTTTATGCAATTTTTTCAACTCTATGTCAGCTCCGATTAACGTTTTTGCATTATCCGATAGGATTTTTGCACATTTTCCCCTTCTGCCAAAGAAACGTTTTAGACTAGCTATAAAAGCCTGAGTTGTGAGATCTGAAACAAAGTCCAGGTGTATTGCCTTGGTGCATAAACACACATACACTACGACATAAATTTTATTCAATACGCCCTTCCTTTGATTTTTAAATTTAATAGAAAATGGGCCACAGTAATCCAGACCTGTTACCGAAAATACAAAATTTGGTGTCACACGTTCTCCCGGCAGATCAGCCATTAATTGGGAGCTGACAACAGGTTTATTCTTGAAGCATGTCACACATTTGTGAACAATGCTTCGGAAATTATTCCTGCCATTGAGTGGCCAAAATTTTTGTCTTACATGGAAAAGCAACGCTTGTGGGCCTAAATGAAGGTATTTGAGATGGAAGTAATTTAAAATAATATCCGTTAACTTATGATTGGCAGGCAAAACAATTGGAAACTTTGAGTTAAGTGGCAAATCTGCATGTGCTAAACGGCCGCCAACTCTAATTAATCTATCCTCTCCTACAAATACGTTTAAGGAAGATAATCTACTTTTATTGTGAACAGGCTTACCTTTTTCGAGACATTTTAATTCTTCCCTAAATTCCCCCCTTTGTGGTGACCGAATTAGAAACGAGTCGGCCTCTCTAACCTCGTCGAGGGATAGTGGTCCACTTCTTCTCTTCAATTTAGTACGACAGTTGAAGGTGAATCTAAAAATAAAACTCATTATACGAATTAATTTTACAAAATTATTAGTACATGCAAAAATATGATTAATTAACGGTTTATCGTGAGAAATAGTTAATGTAACAAAATCATCGTCAATAATGTTCACGGAGTCTCTTTTTAGTTCGTTTATATATATGTCCTTGTTAGGAATCACTAAAGTCTGGTCGTTGTTACACAGATCTAAGTCTTTCAAAAACTCTGGTCCAGTCCACCATTTGGAACTCTGAACGAGAAGGTCACACTTGACACCTCTTGTTAGCAAATCTGCAGGATTCTCGGACCCTGCACAGTGAAACCACCTGGATGGGTCTGTCAGAGCTTGGATTTCCTTTACACGGTTCGACACAAATGACTTCCACCTGTTCGCAGAGCCTTTGATCCAGTACAAGACAATCTGCGAATCTGTCCACAAATACATAGATGATGGTCCCTTGCGGTCTAGTACCGTTTTTACTTCACAAGTTAAGCGTGCAGCAAGTAATGTTGCTAGAAGTTCAAGTCTAGGAAGTGACACTTTTTTCAATGGTGCCACTCTGGATTTTGATGTAATCAAATTTAAGGAAGATTCACTTAGTGAATCAATTTGTAGATACACGGAAGCACCGTATGCTTTTGGGCTGGCATCGGCAAAGGTATGCAAAGTTAGGGTGTAATTGGAGTCATCGGGAAACTGAAAAATATTCCTTTGAATTTTTAGATTTCTCAACTGGGGAAGTTCGGAACACCATTGTTCCCACGTCTTTGTAATATCGGAGGGCAGTTCTTCATCCCATGTTAAATTCCTACTCCACAGTTCTTGAAATAAACATTTAATTCGTATTGTATATGGAGAAATTAGACTTAGAGGGTCAAATATTCTACCTGCAACTTGTAATACAAAACGTTTTGTATTTTTTGCGTTACGCAAAAATTCGAGCAAATTATCAATATCTATCAAAAGTATATCTTGCTTGGGTTGCCACGATATCCCCAAAACTTTATGTATTGTACTATCCTCAAAAGGTTGTGGCATTGTACTAAATCCACGATTATCCCATATTTCCATTAACATTTGGTTATTCGAAATCCACTTCCGTAAATTCATGCTAGCTTCCTTCATTATTTTATGAGATTGTTCCGAAATGTTCACCGCATCTTCGACTGTGTCTGTCCCGGTTATTAAGTCGTCCACATAAATACAGTTGTGGAGTACTTCTGTCGTTATTGGATATTCCGTTTCAAATTTGTTAAGATGATGCTTAATTGTAGAAGATAGCAAAAATGGGCTTGAGTTCAAGCCAAATGTTAGGCGTAAAAATCTGTAGACGATAACATTAAATGCGTCATTGTCGACAGGATTCTTATCTATAAACAAGAATCTCAGAACATCCCTGTCCTTGTCGTTTATGGCAATTTGTAGAAAAGCCTTCTCTATATCTGCTAGAAAGGCAATTTTGTTTAGTCTGAAAAAAAATCAATAAGTGAAAAATATTAGGGTTTAAATTAGTTCCTGCGTCAAGGCAGTCGTTCAAAGACAATTGTCCTGCTTCATGGGAACTTGCGTCAAAAACTATTTGACATTTAGTATAAACACTATCTTCTCTAAATACTGTATGGTGCGGTAAGTAAAAAACTGGTTTATCTGAAGGGTTTTCTAAATTGGGTACACTTTCAATTATGTTCATCTCTAAATACTCATTCAAAATATTGCAATATTGTTCGTATAACTTTGTATCACGTTTCATTCTTTTTATAAGACTTGAGAGTCGCGCTTCGGCGGTTTTATAGTTATTTTCTAAATGGTTCCAATCCCTTGTCCAAGGGAGACTGATTTCATATCTGTTATTTTCAAAACGCACAGTTTCATGAAATTTTTCTAAAATTTTCTCGTTTTCAACACTGTTTGGGTCATCTTTAATTCCCAACGTCTCTAAGTCCCAAAAGGTTTTCAAATCTAATTCATCTTGATTTTCTATTAAATGACACGTAAATTTACTTTCATTTCTATCTTGTATTGTTCCACCCGCGATCCATCCTAAATGAGAATTTTGTAAAATTATAGAAGTTTTAGGAATTTTCATTTGATCAGCTAATAACAATTCGTAATATACATCTGCTCCTAATAACACTTGAATTCGCTGAAGTTCAAAAAATCTTGGGTTTGCGTAGGTTAAATTCTGTGGTAAGTGCAGATTAGAAATGTCTATGGCGCTTGAAGGGGTTAAATCAGTGATTTTAGGAACCAAAAACATGTTGGATAATTTTTTAAAACTTCTATCCTTGTTGGAAATTTCTACATTTATTCTGCTTTTAATTTTACAGACAGAATCATTTAATCCAGTAATTAATGACTTGACCTTATATTTTAGCAACCCTAACATATCTGCTACAGAAAACGTGGCCAATGAGACATTACTCGCAGTATCAAGAATCGCAATACAAGGAAAAAAAGAATCATTACTTCCCCTTAAATAAATCACAGCTGTCGAAATCAACCCATTATAACTGGTGCCAGACAAATTTTGATCATAATTGTTTTGACAGCTCAATGTTAACGCATTTGTGGTGGGTTCTATTGAATTAGAATTTACGTTATCTTCCGTTTTCAACTGCGGTTCATTTGCAATACAATTAACTTGCCTATTTTCATAAGCAGGTTTCGAAAAATTAGCTCCATGAAGAGAACTATGATGGTTGGAGTAACAAATCCTACACTTATTATTTAATTTGTTACATCGATTAACAGCGTGAGATAACGATAAACAGTTATAACATAACTTCAACTTCCTTACTTGGTTCAATTTCTCTTGAACCGATAAATCTAAGTACATTTGACATCGAAATATCATATGAGGTTGTTTACATAATGCGCAATTAAATTTGTCATTCTGTAATACTAAACTTTTTTGTTTCTGAGTAATTTCATACCTAGGTTTCGTAACGGTGTTGCTTTTTTGTAGGTTTTCGAGAGCTTGAGCCCTTTTTAGTAAAAAATCAATAAAAATATTCCATTCAGGCAAGTTGTTACAGTTAAGACTCATTTCAAATGCTTTTCTTGACTCATCATCGATTCTTTGTAACACAAAATACATTAAAATTGATTCTAAGTTATTATTTTCTAGCCCTAATTGTTTCAGAGCCCTCAAATGACTCAATAAATTATCTACCAGATTGCGTATTTCTTTCGCATTTTCAATTTTTATTTTGTTGTTACTCAATAACTCAGAAATATGAGAATTTACAATTAACCGTTTGTTTTCAAATCGTTTTTTTAAAGCTTCGAATAAGGAAGCATAAGAATCATCAATATTTTGTAATTGTTTCACAGGGCCTGTTAAAGCCGATTGTAAATAATATAATTTTTGAGCATCATTTAATTCATCGTTGCTATCAATCAAGGTGGTGAATTGTAGTTTAAAATTAAACCACTCTGTGTAGCGTCCCGAAAATTGGGGTAAATTAATTGACGGCAATTTAATTTTTGACTCATTAGCATTAATTCTATCATTATTATTTTGACTTTCAACATTAAAAACACTAGGCTTTATTAAATCAAGAAGACTTACTTCGAGAGCTTCTAACTGTTCTTCTATCTCCGTCAAGGAATTTTCAAATTCCGGTAAATCATCATCAGAAATTACCGAATACGACTCATTGCGTAATTCATCTGTCTTCTTTTTTAATGTCTGAAGAGCATTGAACTTTAGTTCCAATTCTTTCTGGCCAAGTTTTGATTTTATAGCATTAGATATTCGTGTAACTTGGCTGCGTATGTTTCCGCGTTTCCGATTGAGGATCACAGTACCTTTAATAGTAGCCATTATAATTATATCTATAACTACATACAAAAATCCAAGGGCGATGATTATTCACAGTGTTCTAAATGAGCGCTGGGGTCGGAGGACCAAAACATGTTCCGTAGATAGCTCAGGTAATCTCGTTGGACTGTATTTCGTTAAGAAAACTAAGATGATCATTTCGTACTCAATAAAACGTGGAGTTAAAACTTAACTAATTACATTTATTTACAAGAAGAACAAAATTGACTGGCAGCGGTTGGTACACTGCGCTTACGTCTCAAGCAAAACATCTCTACTGGCGGGAATGGGAATCCGCTCCGCGCATCATCCCGTCTTGAGCGCTCGGCAGCGCCTCCTGGATAACAAAATGTTCTACGGAGGAAACACTTGGCATGGAGGCAAAAGTTTTAATTTAAATGTATATATTTGAAACCCTTACCCCACTTACCCCCCTCCCCCCAAAAAAAAAGAAAAAAAAGAAAAAGAAAAGAAAAGAAAGTTACAATAATGAATTTAAAATGGCGTTAAGCCACGCTTTCTGACATAAGTAATTGGCTGCAAACGCGATAACGAAACTTTCACTTAACTTAATAACATGTAGCTAATATAGCCCTCAGGGTACTTTGCAGTTATACAGACCTTGTAGTTTTTTTTAAAAAGCTTGAGACAATTCAGGTTTAAGAAGTTAAGATTTACTGTCAAATGATATAAACAACTATGAACACAAAACTGATGAATTATTATTCAGGTTTATGTATGTATTTAAAGAAAAAAATTGCATCTGATTACACATTAGATAAATTACTTCTATTTGCATTTAATAACTGATAAACGGCTTCTGTATATTAAATGAATTGTTTAAATATTGGGAAGAGGTGGCGATAGGTAGAAAGACGAGTAAACAAACGGGTAGACAGACGGGTAGAGAGACGAGTAGCGACATAGGTAGGCTGACGGGTAGCGAAACGACGGCTAGAGAGAAAGGTAAGAAGAGGGTTGACAGAGGGGTAGCGAGATGGGTCACGAGACGGCTAGCGACACCGGTAGACAGGAATGTAGCGAGAAAGGTTGCGAGACGCGTAGCGTGGTAGATAGAGAGACGAGTTGACTGAAGGGTAATGAGATTGGTAGCGAGTCGGGTACAAAAAAAGTCCTTCCGGCCTGTACCGGGAGGAAAAGGTAGCTTTCCTATATCTTCGCTTTAAAATTTTAGCTAATGTTACACGAAAACAGCAAGTTAAAATGCAATGGAACGTTTACAAAAGATTCGTTAATACTGAATTTGAATAAGAAATTCGCCAAATTATTGAGCAATAGCCAAATTGGCTTCATTTATAAAGACTTATTTTGGTCGCCAAATTTGGCGATATTTCGCCAAATGTCGCCAATTTTGGCGAGAATTTGGCGCTAACGGATATGAATATATAGTTTTATGCGTATGATTGGGAAAATTATTACAATAATGAAAGAAAATAATTTGCGAGTAATCGCGTTAATGTGCTGTTTTGTTTCAAAATGTCAGCCACCCTAGAATTTCAAACTGCTCTATCTCAGCCATTTTTTAAGATAGAGGTAAACCAAAAAATGCTCTGGAATCCTCGTATCAAGGCCTAACACGTAATTAAAAAATAAATTTGAATTTTTAAATTTTTTGTATATTTATTTTAGTTTTAAATTTTTAAATGGCCGCCATCTTGAAACAAACTGGCGGACCAAGCTGGCCAACGAACTCGGTCGAGACATTGGTGAGCTTAATACACACAATTAGTTTCATCAAAATTGATTTATAAATACGAGCGTTATCGTATGACATAAGTCAGATATATATATATATATATATATGGATATATATATATATATATATATATATATCAACATTTGAACGGAGGGTGGTTTTGGGGTCTGGGGGTCATGATCGGTGAAAATATATCGAAATTTTCCGGAACTGCGTTCCTCCGAACGGCTGCAATAGGTAGCTTTATACTTTTTTGTATTGAAAGCTACCTAACAGACGGATAGTAAGATGGGTATACAAACGAGTAGAGAGACAGTAGATGGGTACGGAGAAGGGTAAGAAGATGGGTAGAGAGGCGTATAGCCAGACGGGTAGAGAGACAGATAGACAAGTTGTGAGACAGACAGACAAATGGGTAGCGAAGTGGATAGAAACACGGCTAGACATACAAGTAGTTAGACGGATAGACAGACGGTTAGAGAAATAGATTTGCGGGTAGCGAGACCGGTAGGGAAATATAGAGACAGGTAGCGAGACGTGTAGAGTGATAGACAATCGGTTAGAGATACGGGCAGAAGAACGGATAGGGAAACAGACAGATTGTGGAGAGACAGACAGACAGGCAAAAGAAAAGTCTGCGGATTGGCGCAGTAAAGGCGCAGAGGGCAGAGCCTCCTAGAGAATAATCAAGAAGTATCTGTTAAGCTTAACTTTGAAATATATATAATTTTTCAATTTTGCCGATATGGAGATTTAATGTAAAAGTTATTTTACAGAAGTCATCGAAAGATTTTTTGTATACTTTAATAGTGATTTAGACTATAGTTTTGCAATCTGGTTTGTAGCAAAGCATGCTATCAATGGGGTTTGAAGTGTAAGAGTTTCTATAAACAGTTATACAAATAATAGATATATAATCAAGGAAGAAAAATTTTAAATTCACACACAAAAAAAAGGTGCAACAATGAAATGAAATTTGCGTTAAGCGACGCTTGATAGAATAATCTATTGGCTGCAAATCTAATTACGTAACTTTAAAAAGCTTGGCGTTTTAAAAAATCCGGCTTTTTTTTTTCCAAGTTTTGCGCAATACGCGCTTAAGAAGATGAGATTCTTTGCCACATGTTAAAAAAAAATTATGACAACACATCTGATGAACAGTACTTCTTTTCTATTTTTTTAACAGTATATATGAATTTATATATGATATTTTGTAATTCTATCATTTAATTTGCTCTTTTTCTTTGTATTGTAATTGTTAACCCTATGTTCTCAGCAATATCACTCAGACTAATCCCTTTGAGGGAAGTCCTAGTTACTTTCTTCTATCTTTACAAGAAGAAAGCATTTGATTCATGAAAAATTTCGACTTCCGGTTTCCATCGGATTTTAGAAGGTTCTGAACACGATTTGACTGTTGTTAGAAAATGTCTGTCTATGACTCTGTCTGTCTGTATGTGACAAAAATTTTGTGGGCGCTCAATCTTAAAAACTAATTCACGGAATTTAATAAAACTTTATATTCAGTTACTTCCTGATATAAATTGTTGCTGATTAGTTTTTGGTGTAAGTCGCGTTACAGGTAGCACTGGTATGTTGCATTTTTCGCGATTTCTGCAATAGCTCTATCTCATTTTCAGCAGTGAATTACGCCTGTAATCTTTGAATAATAACCAGTGAATTTTTATCCTGCTTTTTACAGGAGTAATTTACTGCTGAAAATGAATTAAAAATTGACTATGTGTTGCCGTATGCTGGGCTTTGTAATGTCGTCTCATGATGAATTAAATTATGATTTATTATGATTAAAAATTATGATTTATTATTAAATTATGATTAATAATACTAATTTATAATAATAATAATTTATAAATAATAATAATAAATTATGATTAATAATAATAATTTATTATTAAATTATGATTTTATTATGATTAAAATTATGATGAATTTAATCATGATGAATTAAAATGAATTAGAAAATAGTTAAAAATGAATGAATAATAATAATAATGAATTAAATAATAATTAATAGAAAATGAATTAAAAAATAGTTAAAATTACATGTTAGATTGGTTTGTTTAACAAAAGTTTTTGTAGTATAAACAAAACAATTTCGTAATATAATATATTTTATAATTTAAACAAACAAAATATGTATTGTTGAAAAAAGAAAATAGATTGTTAAAACAACACATAGCATATATCTATGTAACAAAAAGAATAATTATATAGCTTTATAAGTCAAATAAACCAAGTTACGTGAGAGAGTTATGGCTACTACACAACAATTTAAATTTTGCAAAAACAACAAAATTTTGTTGGAATTACAAATTTAAATTACAAAATTATTGTAAAATTAAAAAAAAAACAGATTTTGTAAATTCAAGTAAAATTGGTGAAATTTTGTTAACATTTTGTAAGAGTGTTAACAATATCTTTTTGTCCAAGCAGCAAAACCAATATTTTACTTCAACCAAAAATTTTGCTTAAAACAACCAAAATGTACTGAACAAAACATGTTTTGTAGTTTTAATCAATTCATTTTTCTGGGTGTACATAATTATCAATAAACAATTTTGGCATTTTTAAACTAAAGTACTCCACTTAAAGCCAACCGTAAGTATTCACGCAAAATTTAGTTAGAGATTGAGAGTGAGAAAAATTTATTAAATTACATTTTTTATATATCAGAGTTTGACCTTAAGACATTTTTTTTAAATACCTTTTCAACTAGCATATGAATTCTAAATAAATTGTGATGATAAAAAAAAAAATCATCATATCCACGTGAACCAGGGCTCTACAAATAGAAAAAAAATATGGTCACTAGCAAAACTTTCTAGTTCCCAGTAAAAACTATTTGTGCTCCCCCCCCCCCCTTATATAAATTGATTGAAGACGTATAATTACTGGTATATAGTAATAATGATATTTCATGAATTGATTTAAGTCTTGAACTCAGTTAATTGATTAATTTTAAAGTGTAAAACAAACATTGTCGCCAGTTAAACTATTTTGGTCGACCTGGCGACTGCATTTGTTTGACTGCTGCATAATGACAGTTTTGAAGTCGTTTTTTTTCAGTATCTGTAAAGGAGTAAAAACTCTTACTTAACTAATTTTTTAGGTAATTTTTCACCAGGATAACATCTGGCATGCTTTCGCTTTTGCTTTAAATAATAAATCCCCTGATCAATTTAGTGGATTTTGTACATTTACGAAGTCTCTATCAAGACTACCTAGCACCGGGAGAGGATCGATATTTAAATCTGTCTTTCTGCTCGGGTGAGCTCGGACCCAAAGTGAAAATTTTATTTCTTCCCAAATTGAAGATAGTATGTTATGGCTGTCACAAAACTTTCTTCTTTATGAATCAAATCTTCCGAAATCAAAATTAAATGACAACCTGTTCGTTCTTGAGATAGAGCTATCGAGGAAATCGGAATAAACATAGCATAGCAGCGCCACCTGTTGAGCAGTATACACCCAAACCTAATAAGCACCAGTCAGAGTCTAACTAAATCTGAAGTGTGATTAAATTCCGTACAATAGTTCTTGAGATAGAGCGCCCACAAAATTTGCGTTACATACAGACAGACATACAGACTCACGGACAAACTTTTTCTAAAAACAATCAAATAGTTCAAGAACTTCTAAAACATATAAATTCTTCGAAAACCGAAAGTAGAATTTTTTTATGAATTTAATACTTTCTTCTTGTAAAGATAGAAGAAAGGAAAAGAGAGAAAAAAAAACTTGCCAGATGCTTTTTGGATAGCAAGAATGTAGTCTAAATTTCTTAAAATGTTTTATAAATTCCCAAAAAATCAGTTTGAAAGGGAATTGTTATTGATGTTATTGATCTGATTCTGTTGATGTTTTAAAAGAATAAGGGTTCTGGCTTTTGCAGATTTCTGCCAGTAGCTACTTATAAATAACAAATTTGCTATTTTAAACAGATTTTCAGGGACATGAAAATCACGAAAAGTCGTCATGAAAGAATATTTAAGATTAATAGTTATCTACTTATAATAAAATGCAAGAGCAGCAAGTGTTGGTAACCATGCCGTTTGCGACCACTTCGCTTTTTCATATTCCAGGCAGCCATTTTTATTCAAAATTATTTTTTCAAATAAAACTGCATAAAAGTTACATTTTTAGAAAGATCGTTCAAAATAAATTAATGTTTGTGAGATGACTTACATTCAATTATGTATATATTCTGAGATAACTTCAGTTGAAATAACCGCTAAAATAGTTCATTCATTCGTTGTGAATCTTTATCACTATCTATCGGTCATTAATATAAACGAAATTTTCTTCTGAAATTGTAGTTTGAATTCTGAATGAATATTTCTTATAAAATGTAATTAAAATATAAGGAACATGTAATTGTAATGCCGTATGATACATATATTAATTATATCAATGCAAATAAAATTTTATAATTTAACATAGTAGAAACTTTGTAGTGAAAATAAATTTGTAATTTAATAAGAGAATTCGAAAAAAAATTACTTATTTAATAAAAGATGATCTTTAATGATCAAAATTTATTACAGGTTTCTTTAGGCATGTTTTTAAAAAATCAGTGTTTAATTTGAGATAAACTTTTTAAAATTTTATTATTAACAGAAAATTTCGAAATAAAAACGAAATTGAAGTGGAATGAAATATTCACCTTGTATTTAAAGTCAATAAAATATACATTAAAACATGCTTAAAAGGTGACAAAAGATGTTAAAAACGTTAAAATACAAACATTTACATCCCGAGACTTTCGATCACTAATGCGATCTTCTTCAGTGGGGAACTGTTGACTGAGCTGAGTGTACGAATGTCGCTTCTCGCTTTCACTGTGCTAATATGTAACGGAGTTTTAACGGGGCCAGTCTATTATTCTGTAGGGGTGTATCAGGAAAAGTCCATTAGTTCCAAATAAATTTTCTGTTGAAATTGTACTTTGCTCTGCATTTTATCAATTTTGCTTGTATTGTAAATAAAATGAATATTTCATATCAAATATAATTAAAATATAAAGAATATAATGTAATATTGTGGTGCAACAAGTATTAGTTACACCAATGCAGAAAAAATTTTGATTTTTAACATAGTAACTTTGTAGTGAAAAAAAAAAATCAGACATATTAATACAATTAATATAAGCTATTTAATTAAGAAATAAATGAAAAGAAGTCATTTTAATGATCAAAATTTATTACGGTTTTATACATCAGAGCCAAGATTACAGATGAGAAATCGGAATTTGAATAATGAAATGTTTACTCTGATATAGCAGGGCAGTTTAAAAGATCGAAATGACGTAGATTGCCCAAATTACTCGAAGTTTATGTTGTAAAATACGTATTTTGTGATTTTTACTTTCTTCTATCTTTACAAGAAGAAAGTATTGGATTCATGAAAATTTTCGACTTCCGGTTTTCGACGGATTTATACGTTTTAGAAGGTCCTGAACACGATTTGACTATTTTTAGAAAATGTCTGTCTGTCTGTATGTGACAAAAATTTTGTGGGCGCTCTATCTCAAGAACTAATGCTCAGAATTTAATAAAACTTTATATTCAGTTAGTCCCTGATATAAATTGGTGCTGATTAGTTTTTGATAAAAATCGCCCAGCAGGTGGCGCTGCTATGCAGCATTTTTCGCGATTTCCGCAATAGCCCTATCTCAAGAACTAATGCTCGGAATTTAATAAAACTTTATTTTCAGTTAGTCCCTGATATAAATTGGTGATGATTAGTTTTTGGTAAAAATCGCCCAGCAGGTGGCGCTGCTATGCAGCATTTTTAGCGATTTCCGCTATAGCTCTATTTCAAGAACTAATGCTCGGAATTTAATAAAACTTTATATTCAGTTAGTCTCTGATATAAATTGGTGCTGATTAGTTTTTGGTAAAAATCGCCCAGCAGGTCGCGCTGTTATACAGGATTTACACGATTTTAGCGACAGTTATACTTCAAGAAATAATGCACGGAATTTAATAAAACTTGAGTTTCAGTTAGACCCTGATATAAATTGGTGCTGATTCTTTTTAGTGTATGCGAAACCTACGTGAGATAGAAGAAAGTTTTGGGATTGACACATCCGACTAGTTTTTGGCGCTTTCATGGCGCTTAAAAATATGCTTTGCAGGGCTGCCTGGTGAAGTATTAGAGCAGTTTTTTACGAGGTTTGTATGCAAGGCCCTGCCCAGATGTAATTAGGGGTCCGCTAGCGGGCGCAAGCGGGCCCGGATGGTGTTAACCCAGCAATGGGTGTTTTAACAACTTTGTTGATCTAAATTTTTTTTTAAAGATTTTATCGTTCTTAATCTTTACAGAATTCTTTTATAGCGGAATCTTTAACCTATTGAAGTTCAATCAAAAGAGTTTATTTCCTTTGGGAGTATCTTTCTTTATATCAGAAGATTGCAGATTATTTCATAACGTCTTCATGCTTTTTGCTTGTATGAAGTCTTACGAAAATGAAACGCAACATTCCGTCATTTTTTGACGGGGGTTATATACTAGTTTCTATATAAGAAGAGATTTTTAAATAAGAAAATTAATCTTGAAATAATTTTAAAATGTTATTAAATATTGTCTACTACGTACTTCTGAAGTACCTACGTACTTCAGGCTCCGAGAAAAGAACCCGAACTCATCTTTAGTAATTACCATCTCTACCACTGCATTCTAGGGTGAGTAAAGGACAGCAATTTTTTAACACATTTCAACATAGTTGAAAAGTATTTATGACTTCGGTTTTCCCATTTCTATGTATGTACATATGTCTGTATGCCCTTTCGTAAATATGCTTGGAATGCTACGAAATTTAAATATGTTATTAATATTCACTATAGCATTTATCCTCTTGAAAATGGTGTGCAACCCTTTCTAATTTTATTTTATTTTTTACTGGGACACAGAAAATAATTCATATACTTTGCAGTTTGTAGACGATAATTATTTGAAGTGCATTTTAATGCAGTTAAATCATTTCAAATTGA
Organism: Maratus michaelseni; assembly: GCA_963931845.1. Classification (NCBI taxonomy): domain Eukaryota; kingdom Metazoa; phylum Arthropoda; class Arachnida; order Araneae; family Salticidae; genus Maratus; species Maratus michaelseni. The sequence goes on along the minus strand of OZ007597.1, from coordinate 89,789,568 downwards.
ACGAAATTGATATATAATATATGTCTATCACATATCAATTTAGTTCAGTTAGAGGTTTGATACAGCATTTTCACTATCTATAGTATTGTGAGTAATGTTTATCATTTATATTATATTTAGTTACCAGCAGGCTTTTCCCACTAGCAGCAAACGAAATATATCGGTGAATTTGACCTTGTGTTTTAAAGCAATATTTGGTAAAGAAAGATAGAAAGATATGTAATATACTAAAACCATCCCTGAAAAAAATCTAACTAACAATGAAAGTGTGATCCAAATCAGCTTAGTTGAACTTTTTGAAAAGGCTAATCTTTGATAATCTGACTTACCTCATTATAGCAGAGCATATTTTAAGGAATTCTCACTGGGCGACAATAGGTTTGATCTGTTGTCCCAAGCAAATATTTATAAATTCAGCCCCCTCCCCCGATAACTGCAAACCAAATAATTAGAATATCGATTTCTATAATTCTGTTTTATTAATTCTGTCTATTTTACTTCTTCTGTACCTGGTAAGTAAAAAATGATGCCGTCATTGAATCATGTAAACCCGTTCATTTATAGCTAGGTAACATTAAAGAAAGTCTACCTTCACAGTTCAGACTAATTGTTAACAATTGTTATGTTAGTCATATATATAGATCAAATATAACATTCAACCTACCAAATTTCTGTACCTAATTAAAATTTTATGTATGAAATTTATCACTAAAATTATGTTAAAATTCTGCTTACCTTTTACTGTTTCTACACTTGACTTTTGTACATAACAGTATTACATCTATCAATTTGGTATTTGGAGCCTGGAGTAAATTCTCAAATTAAAAAGCAAATTTGACCTGAATCATTAAATATTTGTTTTTCCCGTAACTACAGTTTTAGACCCAAGGTAGAACTAATCAAAAAGATTTTCCTCTTGCTGTTTAAAAACATTAAATAAAAAAAATACCATGTTAAATTTTATAACATGTTTCCAAAATGCCAAATGAAAAATAATTAAAGTGATTAAACATCTTTAGCCTTTCAGAAATTACTGTATTTTGAAAAGAGTAGAACTAAACAAGAAAATCGATTTTACTCTTCATGTTAAAAAAAAAAAAAAAAAAAAAAAAAAAAAAAATCAAATTCTAAATGTAAAATATTTCCAAAATACTACAGAAATATTTACAATAGTTTAAAATTTTTATACAAAGGATTTTCTTATGAAAATAATGGAATTAAACAAGGAAATCGATTCGTCCTTAATATTTTAATGAGTTAAAATTTATTAAATTTATTATACTGGTTTTAAAATGTTACAATAATAATTAAAATTGTTAAATTTTTTCTTACAAGTTATTATCAACTGCAAAGAATTTTTTGACAAACTCTTGTGTTTGATAGATTTCTTTGTCTGGAAGCTTTCTCCTTCTTTCTTTGCTCTCTATACTCCGTTCGCTGAAACGAGATAACGAAAGTAAACAAATGCGCATGCGGTTTGGCAATGCTTAAACCTGGCGCTGTGGCAGTAGCGCCAAACGGACTGTCTGAATTGTTTGTGTTTCTGCTTTTTTTCCCCAAACGGCTGTTTGTTTCTTGTCTTTCACTTTTAAAATTGACGATTTTTTTCGATTGATTTGATACACAAATAGAGTGTGAAAATTCTTCTTTGAGCCCGCCTAAGAAGAGAGTTAAAAGAAAAGCTTTGAGTAAGGTGGAGAAAGATATGATTTTAAATGTATATAAAACGGAACTTTAATCGAATCCTGAACTTCCGATTTCTCATATAGGAGATAATGCTGCTCGTATAATAGGCGTAGGTAAAGCTTCTGTTTTTCGAGTGTTAAGAGAGTATAAAAAATGTGGTGTGTTAAACTCGCCGAAGAAAATAAAATTACGTAAACGTGTTTTAGAAATTATAGATGATTTTGATAGGAATGCTATTAGGAGAAAAATCCACGAGTTCTTTTTCAGGAATGAATTGCCCACTATAAATAAAGTTTTGGAAGTTGTAAATGATGTCCCTGATTTGCCAACCTTTAAAATGACAACATTTTATCATCTCCTGAAAGAATTAAACTTTAGATATTCACGGAGAGGACGAGACAGTACTCTCATTGATAAAAACGAAATAATTGTGTGGCGAAGAAAATATTTAAGGCAAATCAAATCTTTCAGAGAAGAAGGGCGCAAAATATATTATATGGATAAAACCGTAAGTCATGTGACTGTCATCAACAGTTCCGGGATGTCCGTTTCACTTTTTCATATGCCAGGCGGCCATTTTTATTCAAAATTATTTTTGCAAATAAAACTGCATAAAAGTTACATTTTTAGAAAGATCGTTCAAACTAAATTAATATTTGAGAGATGACTTACGTTCAGTTATGTATACATTCTGCAATAACTTCCGTTTAAATTAGGTTCGCAGTTAAAATTCTCTATCTATGAAAGTAAACAAAGAAAAAAGATTCATTCGTTGTGAATGTTTAAAATATTAAACCATGAATTTTTGGATCGCTGCCTGGCGTAAAAAAAATAATCCGCACCAGTGAGACAGTCAAAGTTTACCTTAATTCTGTTCCATACAACTCAACTTCCGGATCTTTTTTTGACGTAAGTTGAACTCATGTAATAATATTTAATGGATCAAATTTCGAAAAGAATTGTCAGCTTTTATTTTTTGCGCGTGCAAATTAGAAACGATACTTTAATTTGAAATCAAATGTTTTGATTTATGATAATTATTATTTTTCTATTTTAAATGAAAAATGTGAACGTCATGTATTTTAAATTGAAACAGCTGTCACGGACGCACCGGGGCTGGCGCGATTTTTGTTTTGCGCCAAATATGTTTAAGAATCTCCGATTTAGTGAACATATTGCAAGTGATAAGCAAACGGACATGAATCATAAATTTTTAAGTGGGTTAAGCGGTTTTTGTCAAGAAAGATGAAATACATAACAACAAAAAATATGCGAAATGCTACCGCGATCGCAAAAGTTCTTGATTTGTCAATTAGATTTTTCCAGTTATGCGAGGGATTAAGGAAAAAAATAAATTATGAATAAAAATAATTTGTTACAATGCTTAACATACATTTAAGGGCGACCAAACTGGTCGCCAGTGGCGGCTAGTATATTATATGGATGAAACTTGGTTGAATGCAGGCCATACAGTTAGTAAAGTTTGGAAAGATACCTCAGTAAAATCATCAAAACAAGCATTTTTATCTGATCTTTCTTCCGGATTAAAATCTCCTTCCGGAAAAGGAAAACGGATGATAATTACCCATATTGGTAGCGATTCTGGTTTCGTGGATGGAGGGCTTGACTTATTCGAATCAAATAAAAATAACGATTATCACGAAGACATGAATTCAGAACGTTTTGAAAAGTGGTTTGGGGATATCTTATTTCCACTGGAAGATAACTGTGTGATAGTAATGGACAATGCTCCTTATCATTCCCGAAAATCAGAAAAAATACCGAATACTTCGTGGAGAAAACAAAAAATTGCTGATTGGCTTTTAACAAAAAATATCCTTTTTGAGGACGGAATCTTAAAAGCGGAACTGTTGCAGTTAGTGAAGCAAAATAAAAATAAATATGACAAGTACGCTGTCGATGAAATGGCAAAAGCACAAAATAAAACTGTCTTACGATTACCCCCCTATCATTGCGAGCTTAATCCTATTGAACTGATTTGGGCACAAATAAAGAACTTCGTTGCGAAAGAAAACAAAACATTCAAAATGCCTCATGTCAAAGATATATTCTCTCAAAGTATCAGCAAAATTGGCACTGAAGAATGGAAAAGATGCATTCAACATGTAACAAATACAGTGGAAAAACAAATGTGGGATTTAGATAATACTATAGATAATATAGTAGATTCCATGGTAATCAATCTAGATTCTAATAGTTCCGATACTTCAACTTCATCTTCTGAATGATTTATGAGGTAAGTGGGCTTCAATAATGTAAGATATAAATAGTTTTGTATTTAACAAAATTAACTCCTGATGATGGCTTATAACAATGTTGAATTCAGAAGGTTTGCCCCGGGAGGAAATTCCGTTCGGGGCATTAAAATGTCCTCTCCCGGAATATTTCATATTTTATACTTTTAATGGTCAAAAAGTATAATCCCCCCCGCAACTATATAATGTCTCGCCTGGAGGCACAGAAATCCCACCAGGAAAAAATATGTCTGAATTCAATGCTGTTTAAAATAAATAGAGAATAATTTATATTTTGATGTCTTAAACTTTTACATTTTTGTTTAAAATCTCGATGTAAGTCAGTTAGCAACCTGTGTTGTTTTCATATAGTTATCAAAATAAATGTTTAAAAAATTAACAAATCGAAATAAAAAATAAAATTCGCCAATCTAGGGATTTGTGCCAAATGTGTGGCTCCTTTGGCGATTTTTCTGCAACCCGTTTGTTTACTTTCGTTATCTCCTTTCCCTGAACAGACTATAGGAACCTTGCAACAGCAGGTCTTGGATCATAAAAAGCTGTTTCAATTCCATTAAGAATAATAAATATTCTTGAGTTTAATGCTTCTCTTGATAGTCCCGACTGTTTGTTAGATTTAAGCGTTGTATGTATGAACACACCTCTTTCTGGGCCAGCGCTGTGAGGTGTTAAAGAAATATATGATTGTACCAAATTGTAAAAAACTGAGTGGGGTTGAGACGCTTTAAAGTAGTGATAGAGTCTTGCTGTTGATGAGATCATATGTGATAGAGGAGGCAGTTTTTCAGCCGCGTATAAAGCAATCACATCATCGGTAAAATCGGCAACTTTGTCTTTACCAAAAAGGTTCTCAACATCAAGGCGGACTGCACTAACAACCTCTGTTGGTATCCTGTTGGAGATGCTCATTTGATCCTCTTCCAATCTTTGAGAAACAAAATCTTTGCAACTCAATACAGTTTCTTTTCTCACTGCAGACCAATATCTCTTGGTAGAAACTAATGAGTTGCAAACTTTGCGCCTGCGAGGTTTTTCTTCAACATCCGAGTCACTTTCAGATTCCTTAGTATCTTCATTTATGTCCATCAACTGCTCTTCGTATCCACCAGGATAACATCCATCTCCGATAAGAGTCAAAGCATTCGTAAAAATTTTCTTTGACAATTCTATGTCAGGCAGTGTAATGAAATACTTTGACTATCTTTTTAAAGTTTTTCAAAGTGCTGTAGCAGATCTAGCATTAGGCAACTCATGCGTTGTTGCTCACCATCTTTCATACATAATCGGAGGAATCCGCGAGCAGAAGCTTTTTCAGTTTTTGATGAGTCGGGTTGATGGTTAACAATGTTTTCCCAATGTTTTTGCATGAACGGATAATTGTGCCATACTGCTTTAGCTAAGTTTTTTAAGTGTTGCACAAACCGCACTTCAAAATATGCAGAGAAACGAAAGGAAGTGTGGTTTCCTATTTCAGCTATTTTTTGAAGTTCTTCAAAGCGTAGAGCAGAAGCCCGATAAAATGTTGCTACAGATTTTATATTGGATTTCCAATGCCGAACTTCAATAACTGATGATTCCAAATCAGTCATAGCTAAGTCGGACCTGTGAGCAAAGCACCAAACGCATAGCAAGTCTCTGCCCAAGTATTTTTTCAAAACAATCGTAAGTTTTTACAACCACGATGAATCTATCTTGCTACCCTTATACCATTCCGAACATTTTTCTTTTTGTTGGAATTTTTTGGTTGAACAAGGCGTTTCAAGTAGATGGTTTTCCTTTTCCTTAACACGTTTTATATGGGAAACAGTATTGTTAGGATGATGATTTTCAAGAGTAATTTCAGATTCCTGATTATTGATTTCTGTACTGGTACTGCAACCTGGTTTGCTATAATCATTTAAGATATTTCTCAGTTTTACAGTTTCATTTTTATTAATTTGATTGGTTTTTGTGTGTTTTTTGGGACTAGTAGTAAAAAAAATCAGTGATTCTCTTAGCCACACTTTCACTGTAGTCAACGTCAACTGTAGCAGTTAAAGGACGCTGCCGAAGACAGTGGGGCCCCAACTCTAAGTTAGTCTTGAGGCCATGATGCAGTGGATGAAGGTGGGTGGATTCAGTGGTGGGATTCAGCTGGTTCGAACCAGTTGTTAATTTGTGTGGAGTTCGGCGAAATGGTTGTTAAAATACTTCAAATGCGAAAATCGTATTTACATTAATTTACTTTTTTTTAATGTGCATCTGCACAACAGCATTTTTAAAATATAACATTGTGACATTTTCTAAATTATTTCATTGAATAAAATAATGTTTAATTTGAAAAAAAAAATCTTCAGTCCTGTGAGAATCCAATTTAACTTAACAAAAAAACATTGAAATGGTGAAGATTTGAAGAATTTTGGGGATCTAAATCGGCAGCCTAGGATATCCTGGTTGTATAGCATGCTTATTCAACATTTCTTAAATTTCTGCTATTCTTGCATTATCAGGTTTTTATTCATTTTCTGACAGAAATTTTGATCAGGGTTTCATGATTGCCTAACATTTATTAAACATATTACATCCTTATAGGAAAACATCTTTCAGGATTTTTTTTCACATTATACTTAAAGATCAAAGTTTATGTTTTTATTTTAATGTAAAGTGTTTCATAATCTGTGTGTGATGCTTCATTTTCCATTATTGTTATTGCATCAAAAATCATTCGTGAAACGAACCGGTTGTTACATTATTTGACTCCCATCACTGGATGGATTGTCGGATAATAAATCTTTCAAGCAGAAACACAAAGGTCAGTCACAACAACGACTTGTTTCCCGTAGGCCATAAGTCACACGGCACTTACCGCCATCCAAGCCTGCCTCACATTATATCGTACTGTCCCTGCCTATACTCGGTATCTGCTATAACGACTGTCGCCAGTCATATTATCCGAAGCAAAGACAGTTTTTGTTATTCAAAGATTTTTTTATTTCAAAAATTGCCGGCACCATTCCCTGTAACTGGGCGACAATAATTTCACACTGGGCGACACTAGTGTCGCCTACTTTATATGTTATTTTATGCCCTGCATTATAGTACTTTTCGCCCTAATTCTATGGCTAAGCAACGTACCAAACCAAAGCAACGTACCAACGTATACCAAAATCATCCCCGAAAAAATATGTAACTAATAGTGAAAGTTCCATCAAAATTCATTCGGCAGAGTCTAGTTGTAAGCGGCCAGAACGAAACTGCCATTTTCATTTTATATATAGTAGATTTATTTATTATTTTTTTATGGAGACATGCGGAAAAAATAGAAATCCGAATGAATTTATCTCTAGGTATTAATTGTTAAATGCGTTTTAACGATGTTAAAGTATTTCAAACAGAACAAAACTGATATAGTATTAGGATTTACCCGAAAAAATGCGTAAAGCATCTAAAGTACTACAGAAAACTAAACTAAAACTAAAACTTATTAAAATAATGCATAAAACTTAATAATAATAAAGAATATACATATGTAAAACTGTGCATTTAGTTTAGATTGAACCATGCACCTCTTCCCTAATACTTTGTAAGTCGGTGGTTATTATTTACACCACTTAAATTTGTACCAGAATGTCTCAATGAAATGTTATTTTTATAATGTTATACAAAAAAAAATAAAGAAAAAGGAAAAGAAAAATTGTATTTATCTATTGTTGACTAAAACTGTTCGAAAATTCTGGTGAGTTTTTAACATTACAGCAATGTAATTACTTGCCCCTGAAAGTGTTAAAATGATGTATCTTTAATGTTCTGTGCGCAATTTCTTTATTAATTGCGATTAATTGGAAAATATTAAGAAATATATAATGGCTCCTACGTATCTCCTCCTTCAGTTTAATAAGAGCATAGATCTCCATAAGTGTCTTCCAAAGAGTTATTTTCAAGAGTCATTCATCCATTTTCAGTTAATGGTCTTCTCTGACACTATACGAACTATAACTCACTAAAAGAATCTCAAGTGTGACACTATAGAGGCATAAATGAGGCCATATTTCTTAGGTACTCGAAACTATTCTCAGGCCACTACAAGATCCACTTAACTTCGGCAGTGCATATATACAAGCCTCCAGAGGCCCAAAGTAGGAAATGCCTCTGATCTGTTCTATAGAGAGTTACACTCTCTAGGTCTTCCTAAGAGAGGTTGTATGGCAAAAATTATGCCAGGAAGTTGACTTGTACAGGCAGTGGCGTAGCCAGGGTGGGTTCCAGATGCTCTGGATACCACTAATTTTTTAAAGTTTTCTTTGCTTTACCTAATCGGAGAACTTTCTGCAATATTCAAGGGGAAGAAAACTTTTCAATATTACTGGTATCCAGAGGTTTTGGACCCCCTTACTGGCTACGCCACTGTGTCCAGTTAACGAACCAGGCCCGTCCTGAAATGACTTTACGAAAAAACTCTAAAAGAACTGCTTATGTGTTGCGTGATAAAAATTTACCGTGTGTGATGTCGCTCAATAAATTAATGTTGTGCGTAAACAAGTCTTTTTGATTTAAAGAGCGGTATAATAGCCTATATCTATAATAATAGCCCGGTATATAATAGCGGTATAATAGCCTATAGTCTCGCAGAATTATTCTTGCACATATTTATTGTCTTTTGTCGGTTAGTTCTTGATCTGCATTTTCATTGATAAAATGCTTTATCTAGCTGTACCAAATGCTTGTTGGTCCAAAATCATTTTAATACATTACCAATATTAACCGAAATACTTTTCAACTATGTAACAAATTTTTAAATTGAACGGCTGCTGTAAAACAAAAATTTCTCAATGGTTTGTTTTAGTGTGCGTATGTGTGTGTGAAAGAGTGTGAGAGCAGTGAGGGTATGTATATCTGTGCCTAAATATTACTATACGTAACTATGCTGCAATAAAACATCCCATTTCTCCGATTTTTTGTTTTTATTCGTACAATACAATGTCAACTGTGGCGTAACATCGTGACGTCAGAGTAGAAGTACAAATTTCACTTCTTAGTCTTTTATCATAATAATAATAATAATAAGTGATTTTTAAATAATTTTTCTTCTCTCGAACTCCAATATAACCCCGAAGCCAAACAAACCTCTTTTAATGTCATATCGACCCCTGGAGGTTGATATAGACCATTAATTGACCATTTTGTAAAAGTAGTTTCATAGACACTGCTATTATTGAGTGAAATGCATTGGCCGGTATTGAAGTCGACCATGATTAAGTTTTCATAATTTATTTTTAAGAGTGTTGGAAAGTGTTTTATAATCTATACGCGACGCTTAATTTTTTTTTATCCATCTTTCTTTCTTTTTTTTTTTTTACTTTTACTTTAATTACATAAGTTGCACAAATTGAATAAAACAATAAAATAAACAAGGTTTAATAAAACGAAACAATCATTATGATCACGAATTTATGCTGATGACATTTTTTTGTATAAAGAAAAATGTAGACTTAAAGTGGGTTTCGAACTTAAATGAGGGCCAATTATTTTATGACATTGGAATAATTTGAGAATTGATGAATGATTTAATTAATTAGCTCATAAATATGTATAGTTCATGGTAAAGGATATTTTGCCCTCTCAGTTTTCACTATAAACGAGCAACTGAATTTCTATATTCTAATATGAATAATTCATTTATTTACAAATATTCCAGATAATAAATCCCTTCAGAAAATTCCCTTCCATAAAAACATACTCTTCATTAATTATTTTTATTTTGTTACTTTGTAAAATGTGTAATTTGCAAACAAAACAAGTTCACCAGAAAAGTAAACTTTATCAAAAGGACTTTAAGAAGTTATTATTAATAAATGCTTGGTTCCAATTTGAGTAACTGGTTTCCATTTTTCGTTACAAAATGTTATTTTTCACAAAAATGTAATACATTTCACAAAAATAATTTTCACTTTTCACAAAAATAACTTTTACTTTTCACAAAATGGGTCCCCAAGGTAAAAGACTTATGTGTGGTGTTTTAGTAAGATATTCGACGAAACTTCTGAAATTGGCCACATTCCCTTAATTTCTGGACACCAGTATATATATATACTAGCAAAACCCGCTGCTTTGCTCGCGTAATTCTTGAAAAATGTCAAGTGGTATTCGTTGGCCTATTTTCATTAGAGGAAATTTTACTGCCACAGATAATTCAGAAATTACTAATTAAGCCACACTAATGTCGAAAAAAAATCGAAAATTTAGAACGTTTTTAGCTCTTTCACCCCCTCCCACCCCCTGTGGTAGTGTCACCGATATAAAATATAGCCTATGTTACAGCAGGGACTGTTACCATCATTTTTGAAAATGGTTCTGTAGTTCCAGAGATTCCATAGAAATTGTAATTTAGAATGTTTTTAGACTGCTTTTCGCTCATATCACCCTTTTAAATTTCGAATTTTTTTAGAGTTTGTTCTTAGAGAGTATTTACATTTTATAAATAACTACCATGCCAAATTTCTAGTTTCTAGTTCCTTCAGTATAACAAAAATCGAAATTTTAGAACGTTTTTCGCTTTTTACCTCCCTGAGGTAGTGGCACCGATTTAAAATATAGCCTATGTTACAGCAGGGACTGTCACCATCAATTTGCTACCATAACGTTTGAAAGGGTTCGGTAGCTCCAGAGATTCCATAGAAATTGTAATTTAGAATGTTTTTAGACCGCTTTTCGCTCATCTCACCCTTTTAAATTTCGAATTTTTTTAGAATTTGTTCTTAGAGAGCATTTACATTTTATAAATAACTAGCTGACCCGCCCGGCGTTGCCCGAGCCCTTGTAATAAACTTAAATCTCTTAAAAAATGGAACTCTGGCCACGGTCTACGATGGCTTCGGAACCGTACACCCTGCATGCTCGTACGCTCTAGAAAATCTGTTATTTCCCCCTACCACCGCCAGGGGAGCATTCTGTTCTAAACAAACCTCTTTCCGAACGAACTTCTGAGACAGGTCCGCGCTGCCTACGTTACTGTATAGTAGGCGCACTACAAAATTGAGCTGGTTTCGAGAAGATTGGAACATTATTAGTCCAGTTATTGCAATAAGGCACAGTTAGAGAAAATAACCTTGAGTGAGCTGCCGAGAGGAGGGGATGTTCGAGGAGTGTCCTTCAGAAAATGACTAATTAGGAGGCCCACTATGCATGCATAAAAATTCGTTCGTTTTGTTAAGCTAGGAACTTAATTACAAAGTTGGTTTAAACTCTTATTTGTAAATAGTGGTAGCCGCTACTCATAAATTTAATTTAATGTTATAAAGGGTGACTATTAATATTACGTTATTAATATTAATGTTACGTTAAATATAATGTTTGGAATCACTTGCGTTGAAATCGGAAAGATAGTTGCTGAGATATAGAAACGGGGCATAGTTAGAGAAAAACCTTGAAGGAGGAGCCGTGGGGGGGGAGGGTTGTTCAAGTACCCTTCAGCAAATGACTAATTAAGAGGAGCACTATGCATCTTTCGAAATTCGTTCGTTTGCTTAAGCTAGGAACTTAATTACAAATTTGGCTTACCCACTTATTCGGAAATAGTGGTAACCGCTACTCATAAATTTAGTTTAATGTTATAAAGAGTGACTATTAAGTTAATTATAATGTTTGGAATCACTTGCGTTGAAATCGGATAGTTGCTGAGATATGGAAACGGAGCATAGTTAGAGAAAAATCCTTGCAAGAAGGGCCGTAAGGGGGGGGGGGTTGTTCAAGTGTCCTTCGGCAAATGACTAATTAGAAGGACCACTATGCACCTTTCAAAATTCGTTCGTTTGCTTAAGCTAGGAACGTAATTACAAATTTGGCTTAAACTGTTATTCGTAAATAGTGGTAACCGCTACTCATAAATTTAGTTTATTGTTATAAAGGGTGACTATTAAATTAATTATAATGTTTGAAATAACTTGCGTTGAAATTGAAAAGATAGTTGCTGAGATGAGGAAACGGAACAGAGTTAGAGAAAAAACCTTGAAGGACGGGCCGGGAGGGGGGAGGGCGTTGTTCAAGTGGCCTTCAGCAAATAACTAATTAGGAGGATCACAGTACATCTTTAAAGATTGATTCATTTGGTTAAGCTAGGAACTTAATTTGAAATTTGGCTTAGACTGTTATTCGGAAATTGTGGTAACTGCTTTCTAGAAATACACCTTGAAGCTTAAATGTAATTAGACCCTTGCCCCTCTTCATTCCCGCAAATATAAAAAAAGAATCTGTTAAATAAAGTTTTCTGTATTAACAATCTCCATCATAATAATAAATGTCATGTAAAAAAAAACAAAAAAAAACACGACTAATTGTCATGAAGAAAAATTTGCCTGGAAAATATTTCAATCAGTGGGACGTATGTGTAATTTGTCATGTACAGGTGGCGCGGCAGTCGCATAGCTCTACGCTGATAACTTCAATCCATATCGAAACTATTTAGTTAGAAATCCTTATTTATGCATCGCTACTCTGTTTTATTTAATTACTTCTGTGAAGAATCGGTGCAACCAACCAGTGAACCCACCAACCCAAGAGAATAAAAGCGTAATTTTTTATGAGAGTTCTTTGTGGATATTAATTAATATTTCAGTAAATAATTAAAATATTAAAATTCTGAAGTAATGGTGCACCAGGAGAGGCTTTGGACTACCTAAATCTAAATTTGCAGCCTTCTAGGTGGGCTAGATTTTCCTAGCCATCGCCAACAGACACACAGACACACACACAGAGCGAAACTTTCTTTTATTAGTATATAGATTACCATGCCAAATTTCAAGTTTCTAGTTCTTTCAGTATAAAAAAAAAATCGAAATTTTAGAATGTTTTTCGCTCTTGCACCTCCCTGTGGTAGTGGCACCGATTTAAAATATAGCCTATGTTACAGCAGGGACTGTCACCATAACTTTTGAAAAGGGTTCGGTAGCTCCAGAGATTCCATAGAAATTGTAATTTAGAATGTTTTTAGAACGCTTTTCGCTCATCTCACAGTTTTAAATTTCGAATTTTTTTAGAATTTGTTCTTAGAGATTATTTACATCTTATAAGTAACTACCATGCCAAATTTCATGTTTCTAGCTCTTTCAGTATAAACAAAATCGCAATTTTAGAACGTTTTTCGCTCCTGCACCCCCCTGGGGGTAGTGGAACCGACATAAAATATAGCCTATGTTGGAGCATTAATTATCACCATCAATTTGCTCCCATTACTTTTGAAATCGCTTCATTAGCACCAGAGATTACTCCCTACAAACAAACAAACAAAAAAAAAAACAATCTTTACTACTTTATAATATTAAGTATAGATATATGTTACGTTCAATATGATTAATCTGGTAATTATTAATAACTAGGGAATCGAACCCGGGCTTCCCGGGTTACAGAACGCAGGCGAAAACCATTTTTTCCCTAAATCTAATAGATTTTTCATATTTTTATTTGTCAAAGTTGCTGCATTTAGTGATTTTTTTTTTTACTGGTTTCTTTGCTTTTCTTGTGCGTGAAGCGCTCATACATGCGGTATCCATCCAGTTTTTTTTTTTTTTTTTTTTTTTTTTGTACTAAGCGTTTATACATGCGATATAGTGATCGCGACATTAACGAATTTCAAGGGTTTTGTTTATTTTTTATTTTTTTGGTATTATTAATACAGGGAGTTCGCTGCATCCAGTGATGCTTCTTTGTTAATTTATTATTCATCATCTTATGCATGCGATATAGTGATCGCGATATTAATGAATTTCATGTATATTCGTTTTTTCAAACTTCGCATTATTTGTAATACTGATGAAATATGAATTAAAACGTTGTTTCTTACTGCTCATATTAACTTTTTATATGCATTTTTATTAAATTTGTGAAATAATTTTTTTATATTTCATTCATAAAAATGCAATATCTAAAACAATATCTTCTGTTTATATTATCTGTTAAAATATCCGATGTTTGTTTATGGTGTAAACAAATAATTTTCTTTTAAATTTTTAAATTATTACAAAGTTTCCTTTTCTCCAAAATCGTCTGAACTAATCAAATTTTGTATCCGGTATAACGCTACTCTCATATAAAGGCACCCTATTCTTGTGACGTTTTTATTTCAAAATTCATTAATTTTACTACCTGTAACTATTTAAAAATTTATAATGGCAGCATTCTTCTATTTGTTTATTGGGCGTTTCAAAATTCATGCTTAAAAATTATTTTATAAGCCATAATATATCAGGCAATTAAGATATAGGTTTCAAACAAATTGCATTTGAAAGTAAATTTTTTTTCCTCTATAACGGTGTAAAAATTAAAAATGTGCTATGTTTAGAAATTAAAAAAATTGCAATAGCAAAAATCACAAAACCGAAATTTCATCGTCAGCTGTTGCCATTCGCAAAATGACGTATGCGTTACGCACGGACACGTTTGGCCTTTATAATATAGATAGATAGATAGATAGATAGATAGATAGATAGATAGATAGATAGCCGGTTATTATTAATAATAACCGCGAGATTTACTGCAATATACTACACTACACTCTTTAATTTTTATTTATAATTTGTTTTCTACTTTTTAGCTTTTAAAATGTTTCATTGTCGCAGTTTCACATCCATTTGGTATATGTCATTGACGGAAAATGGAACTATGGCATGTTCGGTATTGAAAATGAAGTGTGTAGCCCTTATAGTTTTTTTGGCACTTCTCTATTTTCCCGTCGGCCACTTTTCATAACAAAAAACTATCGCCAAACTGTTAGATTAAACGCCAAAAATGCAGTCCCATTTACTTGATGTCAGAAGCATTATACGTGTTTGTTATGTCATCAAGTGGTTTTTAATTCGACATTTGCGTGTATTTTTCATTATGTTTTACTGACTTATTAGTTATTTCATTAATTAAAATAACAATTGTGTCCTTAAATTCTTATATTTTATATATTTATTTATTTTGAATTCCAATGGCAACGTTCTCCCGTTTATTTGGCGTTACAGTTTGGCGATAGTTTTTTGTTATGAAAAGTGGTCGACGGGACAATAGAGAAGTACCGTTTTTTTACAGGGACACTCAAAAGAATTCCGTTACATTACGATCTATGGAGAAAATCGTTTGTGGTTTATTTTAATAATGTTACACAGTTTCAAACATATTGAAATTGAAACATATCGCTAAGGTGCTTTAGAAGAGGCTTACTATAGAATACTGTGTGTATAGAATTCAACCTGCATTTACAGGGACACACTAAATAATTCGGTGCTGTCTGTTAACAATAATTGCTGGAAGTCCTTTTTGAGTTGCTGAACGCGTTTTTAAATTTAACTCATTTTTAGGTGCGTTCGTAATTATATAAATACGTAGCACCTATTGTCGTCGCTTGGTCCGTCCGTCTGTCTGTCCATCCGTCCGCATATAACAACGCAAAAACTAGCCAACCGAATGGTTTGAAATTTAAGATATATTATCTTGGCAGAAATTTGTCGAGACATTTCAAATTTTATAAAAATCGAATCAAAACTTCAGGAGATATTAATTAAAACATTTATTAAGAAATATGATTTTTTTTTAAATTGGTGCTTTCTTGTTATAGGAGTTTCCGAGGTTGAATCGTCAAGTGGCCGAGATACTTATTTTATGACAGAAATGTATCTGCAGACGATATAATTCATTTCGCAGAATTAAAAATCATCAAGATCTGAATATTTATATCACTAGCTATAGTACGAACGCACCTCGTTTGTCACGTTTGACGTACAATTTCCAACTTGTTTGTCTATTACTTGGTGTGTATAAATTCAATAGATCATATACAGGGCAGCACAAATGTTCTCGAGTACATTTCCGTTTATTGATGGAAATTCCAGAAGGGAAATTTAAATTGTGCTTTACGTTTTCTAACTGAACTAAAATTTAGTATTATATGTAGTACATATGCAGATCTATAGATCATATACAGGGCTGCACAAAAGAGTTCGTTTATTTTTCCAAATATGGTTGGTATTTCCTGAAATTCGGTTTGTAAATATGTTATACGTTTTCCAAATTGTTTACTTATACATCATCTTTCACTTTATAAAACGGTACTGATTTGTAAAATTATTTTGGAAGTGTTGGAAAGTGTTACATAATCTATGGTTCATGCAATTAAAATAAGTAAGAAGTAAATGTGGACGAGAGAAAGCCATTTTACATATTTAATTGCAATTCACTGCACAGAACAGAACAGAACGTAACATCACGACATCAATACATAACGTCACTACCTTCAGAAGCTACTTGCAGTACAATACAATAATGAAAATGATGGCGCTAGCGAACAGACACATTTTCAATTTTTAGTGCTGCCATCTGCAGTGTTTTAACTCAAGGACAAACACCACACATACAAGAAGGAGAACATCCCATAGGATTATATGGGTTTTCCTCCTAAATTTTTCAATTATTGCTGTAACTTTTTGAGTTTTCACGATATTTCACTGGTCTTTTTATATGATTTGCCCTATAGTATTGACTATCAAATCATGACAAAAAAAAAATCTTTGCTGTAGTTCGCGCATGCACAGTTAAAATTTATTTCATAAAAATACCTATATCTCATCAAATATTCAATATATTAATATTTTAAACACAGTATACTATTTCTACGAATTTTTGTCAAGTTTTTGGAAAGCGGTGTTAAAATAAGCTGAAAACTGTGCATGCTATAAAAAAAACCTTTTGAATTTTTCACAGAATTTTTAACATCTGCACGGATATACGTGCTATGTTTACACAAACACGTGCTATGCTTACGTGCTATGCTTACACAAACACGTGCTATGCTTACGTGCTATGCTTACACAAACTATGCTTACATAGTCATTTGCTACAGTGACAGACCATTTTTAGCATTTCTTGTTACTTGGGTGATCGAAAATATTATTTTATTATTATAATTATTATTGTCCCTCCTAATTGTTCTCGTGACAAAATCTTCACTGAAAAACATGATGTTAAACATGTTCTTTACATCCTCAAAGATCAAGGGCATTTCGGGCATTTCCTCACGAGTTTTAGTAAGATATTCAACGAAACGTCTGAAATTGGTCACTGCCTCTTAATTTATGGCACCAGTGTATATAAAAAAATACGCTTTTATCAATTAAGAGTTTAATATTAAATAATTTACGATTATACGTTGAGAAATGAATTTAGAAATCCAAAAAGATAGTTTAAATAATGTATAATTTTTTCTTTCCTGTTGCCATATCTTAAAAATGAAATAGACAGAAATTATATATATTTTATTAAATTTACTTGCTTGCGCTTTCTACCAAGCGTGAAAAAAGCAATGAATTTTTCATAATCGAGTTAGGTAACAACACCAAATTAATATATTGTAAAGGAAATTTTTGTAAAAAACATGAATTGCAGTCAAAACATTATCAAGATGAACACTAAATGCTTATAAAAGAGTATTTAAAAAAAAAACTATTTTTATTTTTATCCTTTTTAATATTATTGTTTTATCTCAGCAATTTTATATTATGTAATATGTTTTCCTAACATTTTTATAAGTTAATAGTTTTACAAAATATTGATTAATGAGATGAATATTTCATAAAATTTAGTAATTTAAGCACATAAATGTTTCCTTTTCACGAATAAATATTCACTGTTTACTATAGAAATATTTCTCAAACAATTTCCCTAGACAAATCACTATTGAATTTTAATAACTTACTATTATCATATTACATAAATATTCATTAGATTTTCAGCATGTTACTCGATTTAAACAGCTTTTATTTTATTACTAGCAGACTACGCCCGCTGCGCTGATCGGTTTCTCCAAAAGAACCTTGAATTAAACGAAATATATAGGTGAATTTGGCCTTGTATTTAAAAGTAATCTGTAGCTTTACCTGGAATATCCTAAAATAACATAAAAACGGATACTTATTTCACTAAGTTATGTTTTTTTAAATACGGTTTACCATTACGTTTACCATTTATTACTTACCGTTTTCTATTTATTCACATGTTTTATAGCTACATTTTTTAATAACGTGAATTAACCTATACACTACTAAAAAGAAATAGCGCATCTAGTATTTGTCGAGAATTAAATAAAAATCATGCACTCGTGACATCATAATTCACTTTTATATTTTAACAGAATAATAAGGCTACTATAATTTGTGACTCGTGCTATAGCCAGGATACATTGCCGTTATCATCATCTTTTTACGCGTGAAGGTTTCGCTATGGTACTCCGTTGTGAAATTTGGTAATTTTTGAAATTCAATACGCGGAAATTCGATTCCCGGATATAACGCTCTTCCGGAGGACCGGGCTAGAAGAGCGTTAAAAGCGGGAAAGCGTTAAATGCGGGAGAAAATTTTCGACATTTTAAAATTGAGAATATTAGATTATCTGCTTTAAATAATGCGGGGAATCATTTTTGTGTATTATTTAAAATAGAAATTCCACAGCATAGGTACAAAAACTTTTCCTTCATTTAAAATATCACAAATTTACATAAATATAGTGTTTACAGAGTGTATTATTGTTTCAAATCAGAATAAGTTAAAGAATTGTTAGCATTAAAGCAAAATGTACAAAATATATTTAACATTTCTAATAGGAACCTTTATCCTTATATTAAACATAAAATAAAATTATAAAAGAAACTAATAATAATATTTTGTTAAAAAAATATATATATAACATTTGTATTCTTGAGCACCACTTAGAGGACTATAAGCTTTCACTTACTGTTTATTCTGTTTTAGAGAAAAACTCTTAGAGTTTCGTCTGACGGGTGGACGAATGACCACATAAAAGAGCGTTTTCTGCTTTGTTTATGTGTCTTAATATATCTTCATGTGAAGCGCCGGTATCTAGTATAGGCGGATAGTGCAAAAAGCTTTCATTACTTCAGCTATTGTTGGGATTCGCACTTGAACATAGCCGTCAGCAACTTCATCAGGGTTCTCTTCTGCGGCATCCTGTATAGTGTCCCCTACGATGTCGTCAATGCTCCTAACGCTGCTTGTGATAACTTGTTTATCAATGTTAAGATAGTTCTGAAAGCTGTCTGCGTTTTCTGCAAGATGCTCGCAACAGCTTGCCAGTCCTCGTCGTCGATAGGATCCGACTCCTCTTCAGCCGCATCCATATCACTGTCGGCGTCCGTCATGAAGCCTGCCTTTTTAAAGTAGTTTTAAAGTAGTACGCTGCAGCGTATTACTGCTTGCGCGGCAGCGTATTACTGCTTATTTTACTGTTTAATACTGTTAATTTTACAGTATAATACTGGCAGCTGGGGGCCAGTTTTATACTGTAAAATCAACAATTATTTTTTGCAGTGCAGCGCTAAGGTAGTTCATGGCGTCGAGAAGAATTACAGAAGATCAACTACTTTTAATTTCCATTTCATGTAGAAATCGTTTCACTAAACGTTTGCGATAATGTTGTTTTAAAAACTTTATGATCCCTTGATCCATCGGTTGAAGTACGCTTGTGGTGTTGGCAGATAAAAATTCCAGACAGACGTTTGAAATATCTGGTATTTCTTGAAGATGCGCTGCGCAATTGTCTACGAATAGTATGACATGCCTATTTTGCTTCCGCATCTCGACATCAAAATCAGAAATATATTTAATGAACTGGGGACCCGTCATCCAAGCTTTACGTTGATGTGCATAGTCACAAGGCAGTCGTTTGATGTTCCTGAAACAGCGAAGTTTGGCTGATTTTCCAATCACCAGAGTCTTGCGTTTGTCGCTTCCATCGGCGTTGGAACAAGCAAGCACAGTCACACGTTCTTTACTGAGCTGCCCTCCATGGCACTGCTCATCTTTTAACGTTAAGGATTTATCAGGCATCGCATCGCTTTAAAAATTAAGCCAAATTCGTCGGCGTTATAAACATCACAACTGGCATAGTTTTAATATTAGCCGGTTTAACGCTCATCAGCACCATTATATCATCAGCTCCTTGTATTATTGAGAACTCTTTAAAAATCTCTGTTATACTTCCAATTTAACGTCATATTCATCTTCTTTTTCATTCTTGAAGCTTTTTATTTTTTCATTTTCAATAGGAAATTAATTGTTATGAAAAGAATTTTATTGTGTATTTTTAATTGTTGGCAGCTGCTATTACAAAAAAAAAGTTTAAACTGGATAGGAAATGGTGTTAGATTGGTGGTTTTTTATCAATTAAAAATTAACTATAATTTATTTCGATTTCGGATTACTTTAGTTGCCTCGGCTGTCTTTTAATACGCCTGTGCGTATAATTTCACGATTCTCGCTTCTAAATTGAGAATTTGTATAGAAATATAGACAGACAGACAGACAAATTTTCATTTTTATACATTAGGTTATCAAATAACTAAAATTAAACAGAGAACGTGTGTGGCTAATATTCAAGATTTTTATAACGTAATAGAATTTTAGCCTTATTAAATTTTTCTTATTATCTTTTAATATAGAAACTCTATTCCTGTGATAAGCGAGTTCAGTTTTCAACTTTCATAAAAACGTTAGTTAATTGTTGAAAAACTCGATATTTTTAATGAAGCAAGAAGGAAAGCTTCATACCCAAATTTTCGTAATTCATTTCTAAATTACATTCGCCATTCGAAAATCGAAATGCTCGTTAACCGAAACTGATTCAGCGTCCAATTAAAATGCAATGTTGCTGCTTTACGTTAGTGTAATATATATTGATTATTATTTTCCATCTTTATTTTTGTGTATTAAATTTTGTTATATTTTATGAGTAAATCCTTTTGATTTCAATTTTTGTTTGGCATGATCTATCTTTAAAATGATCATGATTCATAATACTCAGGTTTCAGGATAGGTTATTAAATTCCTACTATTAGCTCACACTCTCTCTATATATATCTTGTTCAAATTTTCAATCGTTAATAAAATATTTTCTATTCATCCACTCAAATTCAAATACATTTTTCTAAACTTGTACTGGATGACACTTGATGTTAATACAGTTTTTTCAAATATTAATTCTTTAATTAAATTTTATTAATTAATTTTAGTTTTAAATGGGAGAAAAATATTCCTCCCATTGTTTTCATAAATGAAATGAAAGATTTATCTCAAATGAGTGATGCCACAGAAATAAAATACCGCAACGATGATTATAAAATAATGTTCAATAAAGATAACGTGGGACATTAATGCTGAACGGGTTTATTTTATATATTTATGATTAAAAAGTAGGAATTGACTTAATTTTTTTTTTTATATTACTTGTTTTTATTACGATGCTCTCCATATATTTACTTTTTATTACTATAACAATTAATGTATAAAATTACATGTCATCTTTAACTTAAAGATTTTGTCACATTTGGTTACACGAACTTGTTTGTTGTCTTTTGATTTCAAAGGTATTTTATTTTTATTTACACACGCACACACTCACACACCTATATAATAAAAGCGCAAAGCATTTGACTGTCATCAACAATTTCGGAATGTCCGCTTCACTTTTTCACATGCCTTGCATTTGTAATTTTTTGAACCATTGTGTTGAGTCTTTTGTGATTGTTAATTTGTATTGTTGCTGCTTACAGACCCATCATCATTATAAACAATGTTAACACGGCTGGAGATTTTCTAAACACGAAAAATTCATTCATCGTGAACGTTAATCGTTCACGATGTAGCCGAGAGAGAGAGAGAGAGAGAGAGAGAGAGAGAGAGAGAGAGAGAGAGAGAGAGAGAGAGAGAGAGAGAGAGTTAAACAAAACCTCTAAATACTGGCAAACCACATCTTTTTCCATATGTCGAGCGGCCATTTCAAAATTATTTTTTCGAAAATTGTTTGCTTGAGATATGAGTTACATTCAACAATGTATAGATTCTGAGGTAACTTCAGTGGAAATTAGGTTAACCTAATATCTCAATCCATTGGAGTAAATAAACACAAGAGATTCGTTCATTATGAGTCATAAAAATATTAAACCATGGAGGTAATCATTCGCAAAGGCAAGATCTCCATGGTGAAAAAAAATTCGCATTTGTAAACATGGCATACGTAATAATAATAAAAAAAAAGGTATGCTCATTTTGCTTCTAGCAGACGACATAATTCATTTCACTGAAATAATGAGGATGATTTTTTTTTTTTTTTTTTACATTGTGGAACTAGTTATAAAACGAAACGCACCTCCTATGTCACGTTTAACGTACAATTTCCCACTTGTTGAAGTTATTTGACACGCAGTTCCATAAATTTTACCCCATGATAAAGGCATTTAAAACCAAAAACTTAACCTTCAATTCATTTTTCGTCATCCGCAATACAAATTTTGGAATAGTTAACCTGAAGCATAGTAGCGTGATAAAAACTATTTATCAAAGTCATTAGTAATTAGTGTGTAAAACAGTTGCCGAACAGTTGATGTGGGTTAAAGGGGCTTCCGAGTTGCTTAACGCCCAGTCTATTGTGAGTAGAGTGCCTTGTATTAAATTGAGCCGTTGGGAATAGATGTAAAATTAAGAAAAGAGATGGATGATAATAAATTTGGAATAAAAAAGTAAAGCGAAATAGATTAAGGACAGAGTCTAAATATTGGGAAGAATGTGAAATGGTATAGCTGTATAGTTAAAACTAACTACTTGTAAGGCAGTTGAAAAAGTAAAAAATAAGGCTTCCGAACATGTTCGTGAAACAGAATATAAAGCCAGGTGGTGAAAAAGCGGGCAAAGCATAAAAAAAAAAAAAAAAAAAAAAAGGCACGTAAAAGAGCCGTACTTTTTTTTGGGGGGGTATAGCTCCGATTTACTGTCAGGATCAAGACGTTCCACGTTCCGTTGTCAGGAGATCCAAGACCCATCCCCGAAACCATTGCGCAGGGCGTGTCATAAGTCCCACTGTTTCAGCGATTAAGAGGGAGGGTCGTATTTAAACTAATCTTGGGAATTAAACAAAAATCTGTAAATATGAATAATATTATTTTATTTAATTTCTTAATTTATTTCGTCGTTTTTCGTTGGGGGTTCACGTGCTCATGTGATCCAAGCAGCCAGGGCCGTGCTTAGGACTTTGGCGGCCCTTTTTTCAGATTTTTTTAAAAACTGATATGAAATATTAAATACAGTACAGATTGTACAAAACGTATCACAAGGGTGAATTGGTGAATTAGCACGCACTCTTTAACACAAAAAGCTGTAGAAAATACATCATAAAATTTTTTATACTTAAAATAAAAAAAATCAAATTCCCCATGCACATCAGTATTCATAATAATCATAATGGTTTACTTTCATATCCCATGAAATATTCAGAATAAATATGAGTTCACCTGAATATCTAGGTTTTAGTATAATTAATAGTAAGTAAAATAATATAATACATTTATTTTAAACCATTTTCAATAGCCCTATGATGTTATGAGATTTTTTTGCCACACACATAGTAAGATAATCTATAAACTAAACTTCGTTTCCGCAATAGCAACCGCCCGAACAGTCAAAATAAATTCATAAATAAAGTAATTACAAAGCAGAATTTGTAAAGCACCTTTAACTAATGAAACAGATGGAATGTACTAAATAAGCTATTTATTCATCATAAAGCAATTTTTCTTGTCATTTTTGGCAGCAATGTTATCTATTGGTTCTGAAAATTTTATATATTTGACCAAATCGTTTTGAATCGGAATAAGAGCGAAAGCAGGTGAGATGTTCATCAAGCATAGTTAATCTTAAATAAGTATTTTTAAGTTTTAACTTTGAAAAAGAGCATTCTTCTGAAGCAACGATTACAGTAAAAGTGAGTAAAATTCTCAATGCAATTACAATATTCGACTGAAATCTATGGCTGAACAATTATTATAATGTTTCCAATGAAGAATTTACATCACTTGGAATTGTGCGACATAAACTTTTCTATTCTGTGAATAATTCTAAAGAATTTACGTCATCCATCAAAATTTGTAAGGTCATTGCACTTATTTACTTTCTTCTATCTATAATAGAAGAAAGTATTGTAATCGAAAAAAATTTTCGACGGATTTACACAATTTAGGGGTCAGTGCTCCCGAAAAATATGTTTTTACAAAATTTCTGTATGTCTGTGTGTTTGTGTGTCCTCTTCGTATGATCGAAAAGTGTATGAAGTTATGCATAGAAATGAACCAAATTTCATTTATATGTTTTTGGGTATGGCCAGCAGGTCCCAGATGGATTTCGGGATATTCCACCGGAAGAGAGCTCTGTGATAAGAATTTTTGTTCCATTTTCATTATTGCATCTTCTAAAATTATGAACAGAATTGAACCAAATTCCATTTGTATGTTTTTGGCTACGGCCAACAGGTTCTAGTTGAATTTGGGAATATTCCGCCAGAAGGGGGAGCTGCGATAGCGATTTTTATGCTATTTTCTCGATTTTTCGCAGTTGTGTTGTTAATCGGTTGCTCGTACAGCGAAGGGTGCTTGGTATCCAAGTAATCGGATGATTTGCAAGCAGCTGGCGTACAACAGAATGGCGAAAAATATTCATTTTATTGGCACTGTGATAGCGAACTTCGAAGTATTAACATGTATCAGATAGAATAATGTTTTGGGATTAGCCCATCCGACTAGTTAATAAATCAGCATCAGGCATATTATGGATCTGCTTTAGGTCGAAAAGAAAATCAAATGTTAAATTAAATGTTTTCATCTGATAACACTCCTTTGTCGACAATGTGACTTGATTAAAAAGGACATTAAAAAACTCTGTTTGAAATTTCTTTTCCGGATCATGAATTGGTTCATCTTCAGCTTCATATGAAAATTGATTTCTTACTTTTTTTCTGAGAATTGATGATACAGGTGAAAAAGTCATTGCTCCAGGCAAGCGTTATTTCTTTGATATTTGAGCATTAGAAAAACCATTTTCTTTATAGTCTGTTAAAAATTGAAGCATATTCTCTATTAATTGCAAGGCATGGGTCGTTTTTCATGACAGAACGTTGCATTATTTTGCTAACAAGATTGAATTCCTCCAAAATGTCTTCCTAGATACACAGTATCATAAGGAATTGAAAGCTTTTCATTTATTTTGCCAATGCAGTTGCTTCTGTCCTACTTTTCATGTAATTTGACGTTCTAGAAACTGCTACTAACGTATCATAAACATCCCCAATTTGGAAGCGAATAAGCCTTAATGCTGTCTACTCGACATTCCCACCTCGCATCAGACAGCGGTTTAACCGTTAATGTACCATTACATGTTTTTTAAATATGCACCATCTTTGAGTAGAAGCAGAAAAAAAGAACGCTTATTTGTTGAATAATTCTGAAGAATGATTTTGCAATAATAGATGATCTGGCCATATCTCCTAATACTAAACTCCAGTAGTATAACATCCACATGGAACTAACAATGCTTTTGAATTTATTTCTAATATTTTAGCTTGAACGCCCTTTTACCACGCATATTTACTCCATTATCATAGCCCGGTTCACGACAATTTTCAATTGACAGACATAACTCAGATAAGTTTGTTATAAAAACTTCCGTTAAACTTAGACCTGTGCTATCATCCACTGCCAAGAAAAAAAAATAAATCTTTCAACGACTTCAGTATTGTTTTCAGAAGTTAACTGATCGAAGACATATTGTCATTTGGTCTTGCTGATCAATATCCGGAGTACATTTCAAACTTAGTAAAAAACATTTTGATATTTTAACTGAAGAGCAAATAGCCTCCAAAATATTTTCACTTATCTGAATGAATTCATTATGAATACTTTTTCCAAGGTCTTTCAATCTTTAATTTAATTCTTGGAAATACGACGCGAATGTTCAAGCTGTACTGGGTTGAAATCAATTCAACCAGCCCAGAAAGTTACCATTTTGCGAATAATAAAGTTATTCATTTGAACCAAGGAAAGGCAAATTTCTCTGAGATAGAAACTGAACTATCAATAACAGTCTTTCAGAAACTGTACGCCAATGTTCTTTTTAAATATTCATAGCTTTTTCAGCAGCAAAATCGATGGTTCAAGAAGTTCGTGACTTATTTCCCATTCCAATCCAAGATTGAAAGCTCCCGAAATGCTTTGTTGAAGTTTCATGAGTCGTAAACGGACTCTGGTAAGTGTTTCCAATTGTTTTATCCACGTTTGCAAAGCTTAATATCTGATTTGCTGAATAATATTAAACAAAAGCAGAATACGGCGTCCAAACCTTTTGAATACTAGTGATCGTTAGCCAACGACAATCAATAGCTTCTTGATTTGGCATTTTTCGCTTGCATAAATTATCCGAAAAATGACGCATTCCCTTATTTAATGGAAAGTTAAATGATGAGGATTTCACACGAACAGGAGAATATTGTATTATAAATTTTCTCTGTTTATAATTATGATCTGGCTCCCATAATCCGAATTTTGATTTTTTCATTCGAATTTTGTTTTTTTAACGGAAGCAAAAATTGTTGAATTTTTTTGAAGTGGTGATTTCTTAGCAAAATCGTCAAAATCTGAAAGACCTGACTATGAAACTCGACTGGAAGTTGAAGTTGATCTCACTGTAAAGCATGACTAAAAGTTTAAGGCTCTTACTGTAAAGTCTTTTCCGTTTCTGACTCTAATTCTGGATTATCTGTAACAGAATTCACGTGAAAGTGTTTCAACAAAGTCTCTTGCTGTGATTTGATAAATTCTTCTCCCTGTTGCTTTCAATAATCGTATTAATTTTTATTACCACTTCCTACTTTTGACATGATTAAAACTTGAAAGAGAAACTGGATAGAAAAATGTTTTCAATGATAAAATAATGGGCGAACAAATAACCTGTTCAGGTCAATGTGATTATGAGAAAATATTGTCTACAATCCGCACCTTGCCCACGTTAAGAAATCCATGCTCGCGCAGATTTAATTTAGCACTCATATCTTCCTGCTAACTTGTATATACTTACGTCTGCATCAGTGGTTCCCAAAGTTTTAAATATTAACTCTTGTTCACTGACTATCTTAAAATCAGGCCTTCTTAAAGACTTTTTAATCACATTGGGAACACTGACAATTTTTCCAAGAAAAAATTAAAAAATATATTTTTTAAATACAAAGAATATTTGCTGTTTTCGAGAAATTACGCAACACGCCACGTGTTTTATGCCGTTATGTCGGGAAATAAATGTTAGCCTAAAGATAAGATAAGGGTTAACAGTGTACAAATCTTATTAAAACTTTTTTTAGGAGCATTAAGAAAAATTTCTATTCAGCAATTCCAAGCTCTTTAGAGTGGTAGTTCATAACTTAATAAAAATTGATTTCGGTAGATTACGTTTGGTTGATTTTTTAACTCAGATTATTTATGCGAAGGATAAAGGTCTAATGGGAGGCATTCCATGAGTGGAGGTCTTCAAAAAGTAAGGGGGATTGCGAGAGGTCTGGCATGGTTCGTATTTACGTTACTTTCGAAAGAAACATTCATAATTTCGGATATACAGTTGGACTGCATGAAATCGACAGATTACAAATTTAAATACCAAAGCACTCGATACACTAATAGTAGAATTAGTAGACTTGAATAACTTAGATTTCAGTAATGAGCAGTACCATAAAGTATCCGATAAGCAAAAGTTAGAGAAATTACAGAATACGTAATTTTTTTAAATCGACAAACTACCGTCTCAAGAAACATGCATGTTTCGAAAATTTACAAATTAGTGACTCGTAAAACATTTATGAATATATAATTTAAAATGAACAGATGAGAATGTAAAAGTATAAAGCAACATAAAATTTTTGGCGGCCCTCAAATTTTGGCGACCCTGGGCAAAAGTCCGGCTCGCCCCCCCGTAAGCACGGCCCTGCAAGCAGCAGCCACTGCATGATGTACACAAATTCTTTTAGATTTCTTTTAGTACTATGTTTGTTGTTCGTCTGCATCAAGTGGAACAGAAACACACGTGAATAAAAATGTTAGCTGCCCAGTTAAACCTGTGACTTGAATCTCCTCAACAAAATCGTTTTATTGTAAATGAAAGTGATAGAAGTCATTATAGTATAGCCATTATTTTTATATCTATCTATAAATATATTGAAAATAATAAAACTAAATCCGTGGCAAATTTCATTAAAAATTTCATTCAAAATTTGTATTCCAAAATGTCTGAATCTAAGAAGAATTTACATCGGCCTAAATCCTGCCAAAGGACTTTTTACAATTTTACAATAACCAATGAGATATGTTTCATTCGGGCGTTTCCATTAAACAATTAACAAATAATCGCGATTTCTGTGCCACGTACGATAGCGTAATATATATATATATATATATATATATATATATATATATATTGTAAAGGCATTTAGATATGATAAGCTATTGGGACGTGAAATATTTAACTATAATGGATATGCTAAAGAATTGCAAAAGGGAATTGATAGTAGCGTCTGTCATTGTAATGACGCGAAATACAAGAGTTTTATAAATGAAACGTATGGACATGTTTTAACTGGCAATTTAAATATCGTGCAAAACATAAACCTTAGAAAATATATGCGTTACGGTACGAAGTATCGCCTGAAAAGGATTGTTACAAAAACTCATGCTATACAACGTATAACGAAAAATGTAGATATTTTTGTTCAGAAATTGATGAATAAATATGGCTTACCCGAAAGTGTTTTTTTGGAGTGGAATTTTAATATTTTGAAGGAAATGAACAAGATTTACAATAAAAAAAGTGATGGAGTTACGGGTGAATACTATAATGATTTAAAGAGTTCTATCAAGCAGCTTCAGAACAGCTTTATTATCACATACGTTGATAAAGCAAATTCTAACTATGCAATAATATGTAAACAACTATATGGAGACATTCTACGTGGTAGTTATGATAATAAGGCGAATTATAAGCTCTTAAAATCAAGCAAACAAGTAGTTGGTAATAGGATCAAGGCTTTCTACAAGAAATTAAATATTAAACAACATAGCAACGAACTGCCGTATCTTGTTTTAGTCCCTAAATTTCACAAAACTCCTGTGACCTTTAGAACTATTACATGTGGTTTCGGTTCATATTTGGTTACAGCAAATAAAAAGTTTCTACACATTCTAAACAAAATATTTGCTAAAGTTTTAAAAGAAAAATCTACATGTATAATTAAAAACAGTTTTGAATTGATTGACAATTTAAGAAAATTGTGCAATATAATGGAATTTCATACTTATGACTTTGAAGATTTATACAATAGTATTAATTTAGATGATTTAAAGAGTAAAATTATGGATTTTTTTAAGGAGTTCAATACTACAAATATAAGCTCTGAACAGTTCACAACTCTTTTTAATTTTGTAGTTAAAGAAAATTATTTATATGATGGTAAACGGGTTTACAAACAGATTAAAGGTATTCCTATGGGTGGGAGCTGCAGCTCCATCCTAGCTGATATTTATTTATATACATATGAAAAAGAAGATACTGCAAATCAAAATGTAATATATTACAGATACATAGATGATGTTCTATTAGCCGGGATTAACAATTCCTTGAAAGATTTCAGCTTTAATCACTATCCAAATAGTTTAAGCCTGAAAATTGCGTCAAATAATTCAAAATGTGTCGATTTTCTGGATGTAACTTTAGATGTTTCTAATGGTGAACTGGTAACAAATATTTACGATAAGAGAAATTATTTTAATTTTGATACTATTAAAATGTTACATTTCACTTCAAATGTGCATTTGTCCATTTTCAGAAATATTTTTATAAATGGTTTATGCCGTATTGAGAAATTGTGCTCTAATTATGCAAATATTGCTAGGAATATAGCTGATTTTTATTATATGGCGTTATCACAAGGTTATCCGGTTCAGTTTTTGTCCGATCTAACATACAAATTTATCAGAAATAAAGGTTATAGTGACGAACTGTTAGGAGTGTTCAATACGAGCGATGTTTTGTTGATGTGATATTTGTGGGAGTGTCGGTGTAGTGGGTTGTTTACCGTGTTGTAAGTTGAGAATTTGATAGTGAAGTCTGGTTTTAGTTTGTCGGTGTAGAGGGTTATTTACCGTGATGTAAGTTGAAAACTTGTTTGCCATGATGTAAGTTGAGAAATTGATGTTGTAGTCTAGTTATAGTTTGTCGGTGTAGTGGGTTGTTTACTGTGATGTAAATCGAGAATTTGTTGGTGTAGTCTGGCTTTAGTTTGCTTCCTTTTGTTATGTCTGTTTCATTCATTTTCAGTCTGTACTTGTCAGGTATGGGGGAGTGTTGCATGCGTAAAACTAGTTTAACCCAGCAGTGCATGTCTCAAGCCATGCCACCTGACACAGGTTGTTTTAGCTTTTCTTTGTTGTTTATTGGCATTTTTAATTTTTGCTGCAATTTGTAGTGTTCTTTTGTTTTGAGTTTAAGTAGTTAGTTGCGTTTTCTGGTTCTGTGTAAATGTAGTTTGTTTAGTTTTGTTTTTCTAGTATTGAATTTAAGTGGTTTAAAGTTTTTGGTTGGCATTTGTGATAATGGTTCTGCAAGTGATTTTCCATTGGTGTTTATTATATATATATATATATATATATATATATATTTATATCCTTATTTAGTTCTTATACCCAAATTTCATAAAAATCCAATTAAATTTAGGACTGTGACAATAGGATGCAATACATATAATAATATAGCCAATAAACATCTATTAAAAATTCTCAATCAAATTTATACACTGACAACATCCACTGATAATACACATTGTATAAAAAATAGCTATCAACTCGTCAATATTTTGAAAAATCTTAAATGTGTTAACAATATAATGACATATGATTTCAAAGATCTATTTAATAATATAGATTTAGTAGATCTACATAATATTATAAATGCATTATTTTATAAGTATCATCATTCACTTAATTTACCAATTCATATAGATACAGCTTATTTTAAAACTTTTACAAATTTCATTATATATAATAATTATATAATGCATGATAACACGTTATATTTACAGAAAGTCGGTATACCACAAGGAGGATGTACATCTAGTATACTTTCAGATTTATACTTGTATCATTATGAACGTAATTTTATTAATAGTAATATACATTTATATCGTTATATTGATGACATAATTTTAATTGCCACTGATCACACTAATATTTCTATATTTCCAGTTGATTATCCTACTAATTTAGAATTAACGGAAAACCTCCTTTCTAACAATACTATTAACTTTTTAGATCTTAAAATTACACTTAAAGAAAACAAAACAATAATTGATCTATTTGATAAACGTAAAGAATTTAAATTTAAAGTTAATACATTTACTAATTTTAAATCATGTCTTCATAATTCTGTATATCGTAATATACTCCTTAATCATATTTATAGAATAAAAAACTTATGTTCCTCTCAACTAATTAGCAACAATATTAAAAAACTTATCTATGAAGCATTACAACATGGTTTTCCAAAAAAATTCATATATTCCTTAATATACAGTTAGTTCTTATTTGATCTTTACAACCAAATTAACACATGCGTTTAAAAAATGTATAAAAAAATCATATAATCTTATATATATATATATATATATATTAATATAGGACGGTTGGGTGGGTAGACGTTGGATTGAGGAGGTGTGTGGCGGAGTTGTATGGAAAAATACGCATGGTTAATTTATATTATTAATATTAAAAAAAAAATGGGGGCATTTTGATTTACATATTTGTTTGATAATCGTTTTATAATGGACTGCGATGTGATATTTCTATATGTTTTTTAATTTAGTTAGATTTACTTTTTCATTATTTAATTAATTTAAATGAATTTATATTCATTAATATTAAGAATGTATTTGATATAATGATTTGGATTAATACCTATGGTGGACAATATCATATTTACTTCTAATATAATGTTTACTTTTATACAGTGTTAATATAATATGTTTTAATTTTATTCAGTGTTTATATTTTATTTAATTTGGTATGAAGGAACATTATTTGTGACTAATTCATTTCAATATTTAATCAACATTAAATTTAAATTCTTTGTATCATAGTTCAAATATTTAGTATTTTATTTTAATTTAATTTAATTGATGTTGCATTTTTTGTACAGTTATTTAATCGTTTTTGTCATTTAATGGTACATATATTTTTATGTTGCTTTAATTATAAATTTTTCCATCTTACTACTTATTTATAACATAGAATTAATCATTTATACATCCATTACTTCTATGTAATTCAATATTCTATTTATTAATTAATTTTATTTATTTATTATTTAACTAATGACTATCATTAAGATAGTAATTTGGTTTAATTAGTAAACAATAATTTATATCCATTACTTTCTATTCAGATTTTATTCACTTTTACCAATAGATGGTAGCACTATTTTAAGTTGCTTTAATAATTAATTTTTCCACCTTTATACTTATTTATAACATAGAATTATTCATTAATACATCCATTACTTTAATGTATTTCGATATTCTATTTATTAATTTCTTTTATCTATTATTTAACTAATTGGTATTATTTAAGATAGTAATTTGGTTTAATTATTAAATATTTATATCCATCCAACGCTTTCGATTCAGATTATATTCATTTTTCCCAATAGATGGCAGCACTTATGTTCCTGTTTACTTTACAATCCATAATATTCTAACATTATTTCTGGCATCATTATAAAGCAATTTATATTTCTAAAATTGGCAACATGTAATGATTTTTTTTTTTTTTTTTTTTTTTGGAATTCATTCCCAAGTCATGGTTGAGTTTCATGCTAGTTCTTGGGCTGTAAATTTATATTTCTAAAATTGGCAACATGTAATGATTTTTTTTTTTTTTTTTTTTTTTTTCAATTCATTCCCAAGTCATGGTTGAGTTTCATGCTGGTTCTTGAGGTGAACAGTATCTATTTTAATCTTTTTTAATCTTTATGGATTTTATACTTACTGACTCTATAAATTGTTTTCTTTGTAAATTATATGTAAGGCTTCTCTCCTTTTTAATATTGTATTTTATTTTTCATTTTATCACTGGTTTGCTTCAATGTTTATGAG
The DNA here is from genome assembly GCA_963931845.1 of Maratus michaelseni. Taxonomy (NCBI): domain Eukaryota; kingdom Metazoa; phylum Arthropoda; class Arachnida; order Araneae; family Salticidae; genus Maratus; species Maratus michaelseni. Next base: position 89,756,581 of record OZ007597.1, on the reverse strand, counting down.
ATGTAGTCCCAAAATCATATTTTTTAGCAATGTATGGCTAATATGATGATGAAACATCTCATTTCATTTTATTTGTGGTATTTAGGCATTTGGGACTTGATAATTCTGTCTAAATTCCACAAATTTAATTTCATTTCATTCATTTAATTCCATTTTTATTTAATTTCTTATTCTTTTAATATGTTTTTGTTTCCATATTAAGTGTGTTGGGGAATCTTTCATTGTCAACTAATTATTTCATACTTAATTATTATTTCATTGTTTAAGTTGGTGTTATGATAATGTTTCATTTATGGTTATATATATATATATATATATATATATGTATATATAGATTATGTTTAATATAGTGTAATAAATACTGTATTATCGTACAGTGAAAGCTACTAAGACGAAATCTCAAGTGATTGGATAAATATTTCGTTTTGGAGAGGTTTTCGTCTTCAGGGGATGGTGGACGTTCAAACTAAGAATTACCTCTTTTTATTTAAAAGCTCTATAAATTAGGACTGACATAGAGCAAAGATTTTGTACGTGCATACAGCATGTTTTGAAATAAAATATATAAATTTTCTGCACGAGAAAAATGTCCTTTAAAGAAAATAATACTTAAGAAATTCATACTTAAAAATGCTCCATACGCATTCTAACTTCTGGCAACAGGTGATATTTTAAAGCTTTCTTAGAATTAGTTAAAAACTTAATTCGATTGAAATCACACTCGGACTGATTTCAAGTGAATAAAGATGATTTGTTAAAGGAAAATTAAAATCAAACAGATTTTGGTTGGTTTTTTAATTTAATTGATATTTTAAAATCTTGATTCGTTTTCAAAGTCCACTGTCCGCTTATCTGGCATAATTTTATATACCTTCCGTAGGGAACATAAGTACTTTACTTTTAAAGACAGAATTCCGTTTTAGACAGGTTCCGTTTTTATAAGATTTACCATATTTTTATGTTCCGGTACTTCTTCTTCCTTTTACTGTATTTTTATGTCCCGAATTAGAAGCCGCTGTCCCGCTTTCTTTGTCATGTTGTCCCATTTTTTGCGATAGGGGACATTATTATTGATTAAAGACATTTCTTTGCACATCTATACAATTAACTCACTAAATCGTAATGTTACACCAAATGTATAGATGATCAGGAAAATTCCTTACCAGCGCGATTTGTTGTTTCTAAGAATTCATTCTTATAAATTTTCTAGCGCTTCCTTGAGGAATTTTGTTTCCTTAAGCGTAGCCTAAAATTAGTTTTGTGATCTAAAAACCTATATTTTCTTTACCACTGAACATTATCTACAGATAAGAAAGAACTTTCCTTTACAATGGTTCGATGATGGATTTCTAACGAAAATCTCTAGATTTCATTCATTAGTCGATTAATTAGCGTGTCCTTCTTATCATTGTCTTATAGCTATTACGTTTTGGAGGTTTACGGCCAATCGCAAAGATGCTCAAATGTTGTTCTCTGTTATATTAAAAAAAAATTTACTTCAAAAAAGTTACTTTTGCAAAAGGTATAAAATGTAAATTTTCCCTGGGTTTTATATTTCGAAAAATACTTCCCATGTTTTAACAAGTGAAATACTCAAACGCACACAAAGATACAAAAAAAAAATCATTTTTGTACAACTAAAATTTTCAAAATTATAGTAAACAAAGTTAGAACAATTTATTTTGGCGCAATCTATTATAGTCCATGAGACAGCATCATATTTTTACAACCAATTTTAGCGTCGATGATTTTGGTGTATGTGATAGATCAGATGACACAGATAACGAAACTGTCAGTCATCTAGCGCACTAGCGGGGAGGAGGGTTTGCCATGGCAACATCGCACAGCTTGCTGCAATGTGAAATGAATTTCAATCCGATTACTGATGTTACTCTGACTAGGGTACACCATCAGTAATCGGGTTGCGATTCATTTCCCGTTTGAGTAGAGTTTACGATGTTGTTATGGCAACACCACCCGCTAGTGCGCCACCTGACAGGCAGTTTCGTTATCTGTACCATGTAATCTATCATATATACCAAAATCATCGACGCTAAAATTGGTATCAAAAAGTGGCGCTGTCTTCCGGACTGGTAATTACGTATTTCGCTTTACAGGGCGAGATGAACTGAAAATATATTACAGAGTGTTGCGCAATAGGGTCATTCTACGAGAAACAGGCATTTTCAATAAATTTTCTGAAAAAAAGGGTTGCAAATTAGGGGGAAGGGGGGAAGGGGAGTGGAAGGAGACAAACTTGAGAGATACAACTTAACTAAAAAGAACCCTGCGTAACGTGGCTCTAAAGAAAGAATAAAATCTTTGAACTGTAAAAAAGTCGAAAATTTTGATTACTGTTCATAAACAGTGGTCATCAAGAGTGGCAAAAATAATATCAATGCTTAGTTGGTAACAAAATGACTTGGGAAGAATTCGGAAAAACGTCTCGTTCAAATCGAACCATAACTTAAAAAGTTATGATTTAGGGGGAAGGGGGGAGGGGATGAAGTTCAAAAATGCAACTTAATAAATTAGTAACCTAAAATAACTAGACTCTAAACTAAAAAGATAACAATTAACCTGGAAACAAAAAGGCCCTTATACGAAATTTGACAGCAAGTGTGCCTCTAAAATAGCTCCAGAAAGATCGATCTAATGGGCTACTCGCTAACAGGGATAAATCGATCATATCGACTGTAAAACCGGTATCGATGAAACCGTACTGACGATTTCTAAAAATGAGCGATTCTACCCGAATTGATGCTGAATCGATGTTGTCCCGAATCGATGTTGCCTTAATCGACCGCACTGCCGATGTGGGTGCAAAAATGATCGATTCTTATTGAGAGGATCTTTAGTCAGTGTACATTTATTCTTTATTCAATATCTCGAGTTCTATGGGTCCGATCCTCACACAACTTGGACCATTCGTCTTGGTTTATTTCCCACCAATATCACCAACATTTCAGTTCCAGTTATCTCCTCCTGGGGCACCACCATTTCCTGTATTGTGTGCTGCATAGTGTAAATTTCTTCTTAATTCTATATTTCAGGTTCTATGTGTCCGATCCTCACAAAACTTGGAGAATTCGTCTTGGTTTGTCTCCTTCCCCCACCAATTTAGTTCTGGTTCTCTCCGCCAGGGGGTGCTGCAATTTTCTGTATTGGTTTTTATATTGTCTTCAACTTCCATTATTGACGGACGTTCGGTGAATGAAGCTTCCCTCAGCTCTTCTTGAAACCTCTAACAGGATCTCCAATAAGACATAAGGTAAAGCTAAACAACGTTAAAACATACAAATTCAAACTAGCGCATCATTAAAACCACATACGACCGTTTCAAGGATAACTCAGATCCCCTTCACCAGCGTAAAAAAAGAAAATAAAATAAAAGGGTTCAAAGAAGCACGCACCGACTATAGCCCTGAGTACTGGCTTATGAACTGACAAAAAATGGCAAATGCAAGAGTTTATATACCAGTAAAAGCAGAAGTGACGTACCTGACAGAAAACACCGAAAAAACAGACATCACTGCGCAGGATCTCTCCATACAAGAGAGGGAAAAGGGGTGCTAGTCATGTCATTAACCAAGGAATTAACCAGTGTATATTTATGGATATAAGCCTTGTAAAAGTCAAGATCAAATATCGAATTGCATTTTGGAAAAAATTTACCTTCGGAAAAGTTAAACTGACGGTTCGAGTTCCAACAATGCTGTGCTATTGTTATGTCTTCGAATCCCACAAAAAGGGAACATTTTCTTTCTATAAGATCTCCAGTGTTTCAAGAGCTGACGTGAAACAATTAATGCAAAATTGTCATATTACAGCGAAAGTAATCTAACAGCAAAACTAATCTTAAAAATTGTTATGGAAATTCTTCATAAAATCAGGTCTGATGTCGGTGAAGCGTAACAATTTATTGACGATAAAAAAATTCGATAAAAAAAATTCGACGAAATTTCAAATCATCAATACAAAATTCGATAAAAAAAATCGACGAATTTCGAATTATCGATAAAAGAATTAATAGTATCGATATAATCGAGTTGGCCATACTATCGATTAAATCGATAAAAAAATTCGACATCGTCTGTCACTAGTGTACCCTACCGAAGGCAGTGGGGCACCCAATATTAGGTTGGTTTGGAAATATTTTCGTTTAAAAATATAAAATCAAATTAAACCGGAGTTTGCATAACACGCCCGGTGTACGCTGCCGAAAGCAGTGGGACCCCCAATTCTAGTTTCGGTTGGACAGATTTTTATTTAAAAATATAAAATCATTCAACACTGATTTAAGGTACATTTAAGTTTATTATAACGTTCCCGGGCAACGCCGGGCGGCTCAGCTAGTTATTCATACAATAAGTTGACACATGTCTTTAAATTACAACGGCTAGTTTCGAAAACTAAATTGAGATTACAGGCACATAATGTGTTTGTAGAGTACGGCCAGCTGTGTTTACTTATGCGTAACTTTCTTTCAGACAATGCCATCTAATTAAAATCGGTAGAACTTTATCCTACACCAATTTTTTAACAAGAACGAAAAATCATGCGTCAAGCATAGATTATGTAACACTTTCCAATGCTTCCAAAATAATTTTACAAATCATACCGTTTAATAAGCTGAAAGATAACATCTAAGTAAACAATTTGGAAAGCGCATAACATATTTAAAAACATAATTTCAGGAATTTCCAACGTATACAATATTCATAAAAATATCCGAATACTTTTATTCAGCCCTGTATATGATCTATAGATTTGTATATATACTACATAGGATGCTAAATTTTAGTTCAGTTAAGAAACGCGTAGCACAGTTTAAAATTCTCCTTCTGGAGTTTCTGTCAATAAACGGAAATGTGTTCGCGAACTTTTGTGCTGCCCTGTATATGATCTACAGAATTTATTCACACCACGTAATAAACAAAAAGTGAGTTAAATTTAAAATCGCGTTCAGTAACTTAAAACGCACTTCTAGGAATTATTGTTAACAGACAGTAGAGAATTCTTTTGTGTGTCCCTGTAAATGAACGATGACTGCTATACACACACTATTCTGTAGTAAGCCTCTTTTAATGCACCTTAGTGATATATATAAATTTCAATGCGTTTAAAATAGTGAAACATTATTTAAATAAACCGCAGACGATTCTTCTCCATAGACGTAATGTAACGGAATTCTTTTGACTGTCCCTGTAAATTAACTATAAGTGCTATGCACACCCTATTCCATATTAAGCTTCTTGTAATACACCTTAGTGATATATATCAATTACAATGTGTTTTCAATTGTGTAACATCATTAAAATAAACCGCAAATGATTTTTCCCCATAGACCGTCATGTAACGGAATTCTTTTGGGTGTCCCTGTAAAAAAACTATAAGTGCTACACACTTCAGTTGAAATAGGGAACGTGCTATAGATAACGACAGTAACATATAAAAATTGCAAGGCAATCCGAGCCTATTTACGGGAGTTAGAGCACGGACGGACGGCCAGACGGCCGACGGTCATACGGCAGACAAACCGAAGTCACAAACACTTTTCAACTAGGTTGGAAGGTGTTAAAAATGGGTAGAACTTTATCGTACACCAATTTCTTAAAAAAGATAGCTTGTTAAATATGGTTTAAGATAAGTTGATATTCTCTTCAAACTTTTCTTTAAAACCAATGCTTGCTGCCAGCCTTTTTCTTTCTTTATGGCGGCTTCATTCGTAGATTGTTGAGAAAGCTTTATCTGACACAGGTCAGCTTCTTTACCTTTTATGTTTTATAATTTTTATTCTATACTTTGAAAAAATGTTTTTTTTTCAATAGATTGGATGTTTGCAATGTATTCTATAAAGTGTTTGGAAAGCTGAGTAGGGTCACTGCAGATTTTTTTTTTTTTTTTTTTTTAAGATGTAAAATAGAAAGTACATCCTATAGCTTTTATGAAAATGATATTATAACTTGAATTTTGCACTGTTGTCTGACAAACATTTTTTCAAATTCGTATTCAATGCTCTCTGATACACCACTTTCATTGGAAAAATATTTTCTATAAAAATACGGGAAATGCACACTGTTAAAATACATTCTTTGAAATAACTGGTAGTAATTTATTTTAAGTCTTGTTAATATACGAAAAGCTAAAACCAAGATTATTTTTTTCTTAAAAAAATAAATAATAATAAAAAAAAGCAATCAAGTAAATTTATGGCAGATTCTGTACATCTATAAAAATTCCCAAAAACCTCTATATTTCAGAATCCATTACAGCACATTTTATACGAGAATATAATGTTGGATAGCTTTCCTTAATTTATTCCTGAGTCTAAATATAGTGTAAAAGAAATTCCCTTCTGAAAATTAAAAAAAAAAAAAAACTGCAATTTAGAATAACAGTATTTCTTTTAAGAAAAAAATCTTTATTTGCGATGTTTTAATTTTTCAATAATGAAATACTTTTCTAAGTTTATAAAATGGATTTTTTTTTTTTTTTTTTTTTTTTTTTTTGTAAAATAAACTTTATTTTAGAGTGTAGCATTCCATAAATTAACAGATATCACTTACTTAATTCGTTTTTTATTGTTTTTATTTTTTCTAGTTCTTTAATACATGCAAAAACACATAATATTTTTATAATCAAAAATAGTTATTATACCTTTAAAACTTTTTTATCAAAGAGTTTAAAACTTTTATCACTTACCTCAAAAATTTGAATAAAATATCATAAAATGACGTAATATATATTTATCACTAATTAAAATTTCATAGAAATTAAGGAAAACTATTATAATCCTATGGGATGTCCTCCTCAATTTATCAATTATTGCTGTAGCTTTTTGAGTTTTCACGATATTTTAGTGGTCTTTTTATATGAGTTGCCCTGTAGTATTGACTATCAAATTATGAAAAAAAAAAATCCTTGCTGTAGTTCGCGCATGCGCAGTTAAAATTTATTTAATAAAAATAAACAATTCGTAAAAACCTTAGATAAAACAGGGGATTGTTTTCGATATTTAAACCATGAAGTTTTTCCACATTTATCGGAAGGTAAAATCAAAGAAGGTGTATTCGTCGGCCCAGATATAACACGGTTAATGCAGGACGAAAAATTTGAGAAAAAATTAAATCAGTCGAGAAAGATGCATGGGTTAGTTTCAAAGACATTACTCAGAAATTTTTAGGGAATTACAAAGATCCTAACTACGCAACGATCGTTGAAAAAATGCTTCAAAACTTTCAAAAACTAGGTTGTAAACATGAGTTTAAAAATACATTTTCTGCACTCCCATCTTTAATATTTTCCTAAAAATCTTGGTGAAATGAGTGAAGAACAAGGTGAGAGATTTCACCAGGAAATAAAATGCATGGAAAAACGCTTTCAAAAACACTGGAATGTCAATATGTTACTAGATTTTTGCTGGGGCTATAAAGAGGCACTAAACCAGCAGCTTCAAAATCTAAACAACACAAGCGTTTCTTTTGACGATACAGAAAAGTAATTTTACTATATATACTAGAATATAATTCCTTATAAAACATGCACACACATTTATATATGTATGTATAATTTTATTTATTTATCTGATTTTTTTATAAATTTTTTAATGAATGTTGTTAAAATTGTATATTCTCAAATTCCAAATTCTTAGTTTCTTAATTGTAAAAAATCCTGATGTGATATATAAAAATGGATATTATTTTTGAAATAAGCATAGCAAATTTCTTACAATTTACATAAATTTATGAAAACCCCAGACAAAAAGTTAAATTTTGTAGTCCTGTGTTATTTATTGAAAAAAATGAATTAGTTTCTTTGTTTTACAGTCAAAATGACAACAATGCATAAAAAGACAACTCCGTATTGATGTATATGCCCCCTACACACCAATCCATGCATACCATTTAATAGTGCACGTTATTACTAGTCGATTGGAACCAGTATCATCTTTATACAATGATTTGAGGTAGAATTAATATGTTGGGGGAAGGTATCTTTTTTTTCTATAACTGTGCTATGTATGTTTTATGTTTTATGTACCATGCATAAATATGGTATTGTGTTAAACACACTGTTGCTTATTTTTTAGCTCTTTTCAGAGGCTACTACCTGATGAATGATTATCATTATTATTACTGTTATTATTATTACTATTAGTATTACTACTAAATGAGGTAATTGCATAGAGTTGCTGATGGCAAAATTTAGTATAACGCGCAAATATAAACAAAATGTTTTTTATGAATCAAGAACAAAATATGGATTTTTCAATTTCTCAGTCGGTTATAGAATTTTCCTTCCCCTTTTATTGAAAACTAAAATATGTGTGCATACATTTCTTGCTTGTGCTATTTAACTAGCCTGTGATGGCCCACTGAGCTTTGATAATTATCTAAAGTTGCCCTCGAGCGTGAAAGGTTGAAGACCACTACTCTAGATATTCTACAAAACGTCTAAAATCAAAAGTATCCGGAGAGAGAACACACACACTACCACATAGGTGTTTATTGGTCACATAGTGTGTTTATTTAAAAATATCTTTTTACGTAAAATGTAATCTACCGTTACTTTTGTACAATTAAGATAAATATATTTCACAGTTATTTTATGTTTCCAATTCGTAAATGTCAGGGATTTATATAGAAGAAATTTATTATTATTATATATATAGACTGACTGGACGTTGGATGTTTCAATTCTACAATAAAACAAATACCTTGGGTGGAATTTACAGATGATTTACTACAACATAATGTATTATTAGCTGTCCCTTGAGTGATTGAGTTCAGTGTCCAGGACCTTTAAGAAAAAAAAAATATATAGGATTGCATCTGATATTTTATATGATACTTTGACCACTCCAGGTAAGTGGACTTCACTATCGATTATTCAGGGGTGTCCAAACTTTTGGTTCCTCAGGCCGCATTTGAGAGAAAAAATTTACCCGGAACTAATTTGAGCGGAAATGCTTCTTAGCTCGCATATACACTGTAATACTATCCTTACGTTAAAAAAAAATAATAATAAAGAAAAGAGCATGTGTTATGGTATGCATTGTAATCACCAGAAACTAAGCTATAGATTCTCCTTTTCTTTTTTTATTACTAGAGGGCTTTGCCCGTACGAGCTACGCTCGCCAATCCTCGCCCAGACTACGCAGTGTCTAAAAACACTCTGATTTGCTCTGTTTTAAAAATATTACCCCATTAAGCAACACTGAATGATTTTATCACGACCAGTGGCGATTGTCTGTAATCGGAAATAATTATTTTAAGTGCAATTTAATGTTCAAATCGACATTTTTGTAGAGAATTTTATAACGATGCTATAGAAAATTGGTTACTCCATTATCCTGTCGATTTACTTTCTATAAAAGAAAAGAACTGTCGCCAAAATATATGATTTAACGACAAAAGTGCATGATGGTGGCGTCGCGTGGCATCACTTGACATCAGATACGTTACACGTATTAGTTATTTCACCGAGGGATTTTTAATTCAACGTTTATTTGTCTTTTTGGTACTTCTCCTTTATACCGTCGATCAATTTTCATTAAAAAAAAAAAAAACTATCACCAAACTCAAACTGTAACGCCAAATAAACAAATAGAAGAATTTTGCCATTGGAATCTCAGTAAATAAATAAATAAATAAATAAATAAAATAAAATAAAAATAATTAAATAAATAAATAAAATACAAGAAATTCGGAAAAAAAAACCACTCACCAAAGTGTCAACTATCAATAAGTTTAAACAATAAAATTTACAATATATTAATAGAAACTGAAAAAAAATCTTGCATATCTATTTACATTATTTTTATTAACTAGCCGCCACTGGCGACCAGTTTGGTCTCCCTTAAATGCATGTTAAATATCGCAACACGTTACATTTTTCATAATTTAATTTTCCCATAATCCTTCGCCAAATCCGAAGATTCTAATAGACAAATCATGAACTTTTGCGATCATGGAAGCATTTCGTATATTTCTTGGGCACAGGTGTCACATACGCACGTTGGCGCGATTTTTGCCTCCGCCAATTTGGCGAAAACTTTGTTATGGAAATTGTTGTTTATTTACTTTTATTTTTTATTTTAATTCTATAAATTATTTTTGATATGTATATCAATATTTATTTACATCAAACTATCATTTATTTATTTTTATTTCCTTTTTTAATTATGAGTTTTTTTGTTAGCCGGGAACAGATGATAAATCGCCAAATATTGTTCCCATCACCATCATTCATACTACATTAATTTAATTTTAAATTATAAACCTGTCACTCATTTCATTTAAAATACTCAACTTTATTGTGTTATTTTAATTTGATTCCATATTATTTACCATTCTTAAATATGGGTATTTTTGTTAGCCGGGAGCAGATGATAAATCGCCAAATATTGTTCCCATCACCATAATTCATACTACATTAATTTAATTTTAAATTATAAACCTGTCACTCATTTCATTTAAAGTGCTTAACTTTATTCTAAAATGCTTATATTACATAATTAAATTTATTTATTAAATTTATTTTTAATAAACGCCGTTCATACTTTTCATTTAAATAGAAAATAAATAAATAAATAAGAAATAATATCGTAAATCAAAACATTTGATTTCAAAATAAAAGTATCATTTCTAATTTGTACACGCGATAAATAAAAGCTGTATTAGCGATTTTAAAAATGCTAAAAATCTGATTCATTAAATATTATTACATGAGTTCAATTCACGTCAAGAAAAGATCTGGAAGGAAGTTGAGTTGTACAGCACACAATTATGGTAAACTTTGATTGTCTCACTGGTGTGAATTATTTTTTTGACGCGAGGCAGCGGTCCAAAAATTCATTCGCGGAGAGTTTGCTTTGCTAATGATTACCTCCATGGTTTAATATTTTAAATGTTCACGACGAATCAATCTTTTTTTTTCTGTTTACTTTCATGAATAGAGAATTTGAACTGCGAAACTAATTTTGACTGATGTTATTGCAGAATATATACATTATTGAACGTAAGTCATCTCTCAAATATTAATTTATTTTGAATGTTCTTTCTTAAAATGTAACTTTTATGCAGTTTTATTCGAAAAAAAACTTTTGAATAAAAATGGCCGCCTGGCATATGAAAAAGTGAAACGGCCATCCCGGAACTGTTGATGGCAGTCACATGACTTACGCTTTTATTTTAGAAGATTATTACTAGAGGACTCTGCCCGTACGAGCTACGCTCGCAAATCCTCGCCCAGACTCTGCAGTGTCTAAAAACACTCTAATTTGCTCTGTTATAAAAATATTACCCCATTAAGCAACACTGAATGATTTTATCACGACCAGTGGCGATTGTCTGTAATCGGAAATAATTATTTTAAGTGCAATTTAATGTTCAAATCGACATTTTTGTCGAGAATTTTATAACGATGCTATAGAAAATTGGTTACTCCATTATCCTGTCGATTTACTTTCTATAAAAGAAAAAAACTGTCGCCAAAATATATGATTTAACGACAAAAGTGCATGATGGTGGCGTCGCGTGGCATTCACTTGACATCAGATACGTTACACGTATTAGTTATTTCATCGAGGGATTTTTAATTCAACGTTTATTTGTCTTTTTGGTACTTCTCGTTTATACCGTCGATCAATTTTCATTAAAAAAAAAAAAAAAAAAAACTATCACCAAACTCAAACTGTAACGCCAAATAAACAAATAGAAGAATTTTGCCATTGGAATATCAGTAAATAAATAAATAAATAAATAAATAAAATAAAATAAAAATAATTAAATAAATAAATAAAATACAAGAAATTCGGAAAAAAAAAACCACTCACCAAAGTGTCAACTATCAATAAGTTTAAACAATAAAATTTACAATATATTAATAGAAACTGAAAAAAAAATCTTGCATATCTATTTACATTATTTTTATTAACTAGCCGCCACTGGCGACCAGTTTGGTCTCCCTTAAATGTATGTTAAATATCGCAACACGTTACATTTTTTCATAATTTAATTTTCCCATAATCTTGCGCCAAATCCGAAGATTCTAATAGACAAATCATGAACTTTTGCGATCATGGAAGCATTTCGTATATTTCTTGGGCACAGGTGTCACATACGCACGTTGGCGCGATTTTTCCCTCCGCCAATTTGGCGAAAACTTTGTTATGGAAATTGTTGTTTATTTACTTTTATTTTTTATTTTAATTCTATAAATTATTTTTGATATGTATATCAATATTTATTTACATCAAACTATCATTTATTTATTTTTATTTCCTTTTTTAATTATGAGTTTTTTTGTTAGCCGGGAACAGATGATAAATCGCCAAATATTGTTCCCATCACCATCATTCATACTACATTAATTTAATTTTAAATTATAAACCTGTCACTCATTTCATTTAAAATACTCAACTTTATTGTGTTATTTTAATCTGATTCCATATTATTTACCATTCTTAAATATGGGTATTTTTGTTAGCCGGGAGTAGATGATAAATCGCCAAATATTGTTCCCATCACCATAATTCATACTACATAAATTTCATTTTAAATTATAAACCTGTCACTCATTTCATTTAAAGTGCTTAACTTTATTCTAAAATGCTTATATTACATAATTAAATTTATTTATTAAATTTATTTTTAATAAACGCCGTTCATATTTTTCATTTAAATAGAAAATAAATAAATAAATAAGGAATAATATCATAAATCAAAACATTTGATTTCAAAATCAAAGTATCATTTCTAATTTGTACACGCGATAAATAAAAGCTGTATTAGCGATTTTAAAAATGCTAAAAATCTGATTCATTAAATATTATTACATGAGTTCAATTCACGTCAAGAAAAGATCTGGAAGGAAGTTGAGTTGTATAGCACACAATTATGGTAAACTTTGATTGTCTCACTGGTGCGAATTATTTTTTTGACGCGAGGCAGTGGTCCAAAAATTCATTCGCGGAGAGTTTGCTTTGCTAATGATTACCTCCATGGTTTAATATTTTAAATGTTCACGACGAATCAATCTTTTTTTTTGTTTACTTTCATGCATAGAGAATTTGAACTGCGAAACTAATTTTGACTGATGTTTTTGCAGAATATATACATTATTGAACGTAAGTCATCTCTCAAATATTAATTTATTTTGAATGTTCTTTCTTAAAATGTAACTTTTATGCAGTTTTATTCGAAAAAATAATTTTGAATAAAAATGGCCGCCTGGCATATGAAAAAGTGAAACGGCCATCCCGGAACTGTTGATGACAGTCACATGACTTACGCTTCTATTTTAGAAGATTATTACTAGAGGACTCTGCCCGTACGAGCTACGCTCGCCAATCCTCGCCCAGACTCTGCAGTGTCTAAAAACACTCTAATTTGCTCTGTTATAAAAATATTACCCCATTAAGCAACACTGAATGATTTTTTCACGACCAGTGGCGATTGTCTGTAATCGGAAATAATTATTTTAAGTGCAATTTAATGTTCAAATCGACATTTTTGTCGAGAATTTTATAACGATGCTATAGAAAATTGATTACTCCATTATCCTGTCGATTTACTTTCTATAAAAGAAAAGAACTGTCGCCAAAATATATGATTTAACGACAAAAGTGCATGATAGTGGCGTCGTGTCGCATTCACTTGACATCAGATACGTTACACGTATTAGTTATTTCATCGAGGGATTTTTAATTCAACGTTTATTTGTCTTTATGGTATTTCTCCTTTATACCGTCGATCAATTTTCATTAAAAAAAAAAAAAAAACTATCACCAAACTCAAACTGTAATGCCAAATAAACAAATAGAAGAATTTTGCCATTGGAATCTCAATAAATAAATAAATAAATACAATAAAATAAAAATAATTAAATAAATAAATAAAATACAAGAAATTCGGAAAAAAAAAACCACTCACCAAAGTGTCAAGTATCAATAAGTTTAAACAATAAAATTTACAATATATTAATAGAAACTGAAAAAAAAAATCTTGGATATCTATTTACATTATTAGGTAGCTTTCAATACAAAAAAGTATAAAGCTATTGCAGCCGTTCGGAGGAAAGCAGTTCCGGAAAATTTCGATATATTTTCACCGATCATGACCCCCAGACCCCAAAACCACCCTCCGTCCAAATGTTGATTTATATATATAGATATATCCATATATATATATATATATATATATATATATATATATATATATATATATATATATATATATATATCTGACCTATGTCATACGATAACGCCCGTAATTATGTATCGATTTTGATTAAACTAATTGTGTGTATTAAGGTCACTAATGTCTCGACCGAGTTCGTTGGCCAGCTTGGTCCGCCATCTCGTTTCAAGATGGCGGCCATTTAAAGATGTAAAATAACTTAAAATCTAAAATAAATATACAAAAAAATTAAAAATTCAAATTTATTTTTTCATTACGTGTTAGGCCTTGATACAAGGATTCCAGAGCTTTTTTTGGTTTACCTCTATCTTAAAAAATGGCTGAGATAGAGCAGTTTGAAATTCTAGGGTGGCTGACATTTTGAAACAAAACAGCACATTAACGCGATTACTCGCAAATTATTTTCTTTCATTGTTGTAATAATTTTCCCAATCATACGCATAAAACTATATATTCATATCCGTTAACGCCAAAATTTGCGACATTGGCGACAAAATTGGCAAAATTGGGCGACATTTGGCGAAATATCGCCAAATTTGGCGATCAAAATAAGTCTTCATAAATGAAGCCAATTTGGCTATTGCTCAATAATTTGGCGAATTTTTTATTCAAATTCAGTATTAACGAATCTTTTGTAAACGTTTCTTTGCATTTTAGCTTGCTGTTTTCGTGTAACATTAGCTAAAATTTTAAAACGAAGATATAGGAAAGCTACCTTTTCCTCCCGGTACAGGCCGGAAGGACTTTTTTTATTAACTAGCCACCACTGGCGACTAGTTTGGTCTCCCTTAAATGTATGTTAAATATTGTAACACGTTACATTTTTTCATAATTTAATTTTCCCATAATCCTTCGCCAAATCGGAAGATTTTAATAGACAAATCATGAACTTTTGCGATCATGGAAGCATTTCGTGTATTTTTTGGGCACAGTTGTCACAAACGCACGTTGGCGCGATTTTTTCCTCCGCCAATTTGGCGAAAACTTTGTTATGGAAATTGCTGTTTATTTACTTTTATTTTTTATTTTAATTCTATAAATTATTTTTGATATGTATATCAATATTTATTTACATCAAACTATCATTTATTTATTTTTATTTCCTTTTTTAATTATGAGTTTTTTTGTTAGCCGGGAACAGATGATAAATCGCCAAATATTGTTCCCATCACCATCATTCATACTACATTAATTTAATTTTAAATTATAAACCTGTCGCTCATTTCATTTAAAGTGCTTAACTTTATTCTAAAATGCTTATATTACATAATTAAATTTATTTATTAAATTTATTTTTAATACACGCCGTTCATACTTTTCATTTAAATAGAAATAAATAAATAAGAAATAATATCATAAATCAAAACCAAGGCCCCCTTATCATAGTACTAGGCCTCACAATCAGCAAGTTTCCTTTGACTGCTATACACGTGGTTAAAAAGCAAATGGTTGTCCTGCTATTGGCGCCATCTAACGACAGTAACAGGAGTATTTTTTATTTTGTTTTCCATATGTGTTTTTTCATTTTCTTTACGGTATACTATATGTTTGTCCTCTTCAAATGAAAATTATTTATTTTAAAATTGTCATATATTCGAGACATTTTTTTTTTCATAACATAAACTTATTTTACTGTTAAACCAAAATGGTTTATTGCTGTATTTCTTTGTATAAATCACATAAAGAAAAAAAAATCAGGAAAGAAAAATCCCATTTCATGAGTTTGCGAGTGATATTGATCTTGGAAACAAATTGCTAATATCTATATCTCGAAAAGGTAAATATGTAATGTAATTTTCTATTTTTTCTATTTTCATATTATATATGAAAGACATTTTGACTTTTCTCTTAGTTAGAATTTTATGTTACGTATAAATTTATCATCGTTTCTTCTTTCTTTCTTTTTCTTTTTTTTTAATGCACATTTTGATCATTTTATTTATTTATTTATTATAATTATTAGTCTATCATTTTATTTATTTTTGAAGTGATGGGGTATCATTTTAGATTAACATATCTTTTAAGCGTAAACTTTACTATTTTGTGGTCGAAAGTTTATATATATGAAGAAGTGAGAAGTTTACTTGAGAAGTTCCATAATTAGGTCCACAGCCAATTGGCGTATCTTGCGAGCATGGTTTGGCGCTGGCGCATATTTAATTTCTTTGTTGTAACTCAGGTACATTCCAAAACACATTGTTTCCAACATCGCTCATGTTTGACGCCAACTTGGCTATGGACTCTATTACGAAAGATTATCCGTGGTTTCATTTAATATAAAGTATCAGATTATCACAAACTTGCTAAAAGAAATCTTGCCATTCGTTCAGCAGATGCTGAGGATTATATCGATCTAGAAAATTTGAAAGTGTCGAGCTTTATGAGTGAAAGCAAGCATAATTTCCTTTTTTATTCGACAAGTTTGAAATAACCAAAACCAAACGGTCATATATAATAAATATAGTTCCATTTAATGTGTATGAATTATAAATACTATTATTGTTATACTATACGGATGGACAGACAAACATACGATCTGAAATCATAAACACTTTTTTAGGTGCGTTCGTAATTATATAAATACGTAGTACCTATTGTCGTCGCCTGGTTCGTCCGTCTGTCTATTTGTCCGTCCGTCCGTTTGTCCGCATATAACAACGCAAAAGTTACCCGACCGAATGGTTTGAAATTTGAGATATATTATCTTTGCAGAATTTTGTCGAGACATTTCAAATTTTATGAAAATCGAATCAAAACTTTAGAAGATATTAATAAAAATATTTATTAACAAATTTGAATTTTTTTTAAATCGGTGCTTTTCTGTTATAGGAGCTTGCGATGATTTTTAATCGTCAAGCGACCGAGATACTTATTTTATTACAGAAATTAATCTGCAGACGATAGAATTCATTTCACAGAATTAAAAATCATCAAGATCTGAATATTTATATAACTAGCTATAGTTTGAACACACCTCATTTGTCACGTTTGACGTACAATTTCCAACTTGTTAAAAATTTGGAAAGCATAAAAATATTTAATAATCACTTAAATTATACGTGTCTCCACCCCTCCCCAACTTTCCTCCCTAAAAATAAATTCTTGTCATGCTACGCTTATGGTGTTTGTAAATCTTTTTTGGGGGATTCTTCCGTAATAACGTTTGGGGGACTCTTCCGCCTACAGCCAATTGGCTTGTTACAGTAAGTGTAATTTGGCACAAAACTAATTTAATTTTTTAACCAGTGTTGAAACTCCCGTACACTTTGAACTACATTCTTCCAGCATCGCTCAAATTTGGCGCTAACATTGGCTGTGGACCTGATATTACAGAAGATTGACGAATACTACATTATGTATTAATTAATCTGATATTTAAATCTTCATTTTCAACAACATTTTTGAAAACTTGATGATAATTGTGCGATATATATATATATTACGTATTTATTTTTGCGTAATTCGAAAAATATTTTTTAAATTTTGTCAATAACACGAAATTTTTTCATAGCTCCATTTTTTTCTAGGCATTTGCTTATGAGCTAGTATCGGTAGTATCCACCAGGCGGCGATACTTTCCGGAGAAAGTCAATTAATAAGTTGGCAATTACCGCGGACATTTTCACCCATAGACTTTCTCCGGATTGTGAAGTCTGATATTATGATAAGGGAGTCTTGATCAAAACATTTGATTTGAAAATGAAAGTATCATTTCTAATTTGTACACGCGATAAATAAAAGCTGTATTAGTCATTTTAAAAATGCTAAAAATCTGATTCATTAAATATTATTACATGAGTTCAATTTACGTCAAGAAAAGATCCGGAAGGAAGTTGAGTTGTATAGCACACAATTATGGTAAACTTTGATTGCTCACTGGTGCGAATTATTTTTTTGACGCGAGGTAGCGGTCCAAAAATTCATTCGCGGAGAGCTTGCTTTGCTAATGATTACCTCCATGGTTTAATATTTTAAATGTTCACGACGAATCAATTTTTTTTTGTTTACTTTCCTGAATAGAGAATTTGAACTGCGAAACTAATTTTGACTGATGTTATTGCAGAATATATACATTATTGAACGTAAGTCATCTCTCAAATATTAATTTATTTTGAATGTTCTTTCTTAAAATGTAACTTTTATGCAGTTTTATTCGAAAAAATAATTTTGAATAAAAATGGCCGCCTGGCATATGAAAAAGTGAAACGGCCATCCCGGAACTGTTGATGACAGTCACATGACTTACGCTTTTATTTTAGAAGATTATTATTAGAGGACTCTGCCCGTACGAGCTACGCTCGCCAATCCTCGCCCATACTCTGCAGTGTCTAAAAACACTCTAATTTGCTCTGTTATAAAAATATTACCCCATTAAGCAACACTGAATGATTTTATCACGACCAGTGGCGATTGTCTGAAATCGGAAATAATTTTTTAAAGTGCAATTTAATGTTCAAATCGACATTTTTGTCGAGAATTTTATAACGATGCTATAGAAAATTGATTACTCCATTATCCTGTCGATTTACTTTCTATAAAAGAAAAGAACTGTCGCCAAAATATATGATTTAACGACAAAAGTGCATGATGGTGGCGTCGTGTCGCATTCACTTGACATCAGATACGTTACACGTATTAGTTATTTCATCGAGGGATTTTTAATTCAACGTTTATTTGTCTTTATGGTATTTCTCCTTTATACCGTCGACCAATTTTCATTAAAAAAAAAAAAAAAAAAACTATCACCAAACTCAAACTGTAACGCCAAATAAACAAATAGAAGAATTTTGCCATTGGAATCTCAATAAATAAATACAATAAAATAAAAATAATTAAATAAATAAATAAAATACAAGAAATTCGAAAAAAAAAAAACCACTCACCAAAGTGTCAACTATCAATAAGTTTAAACAATAAAATTTACAATATATTAATAGAAACTGAAAAAAAAAATCTTGGATATCTATTTACATTATTTTTATTAACTAGCCATCACTGGCGACCAGTTTGGTCTCCCTTAAATGTATGTTAAATATTGTAACACGTTACATTTTTTCATAATTTAATTTTCCCATAATCCTTCGCCAAATCGGAAGATTCTAATAGACAAATCATGAACTTTTGCGATCATAGAAGCATTTCGTATATTTTTTGGGCACAGGTGTCACATACGCATGTTGGCACAATTTTTCCCTCCGCCAATTTGGCGAAAACTTTGTTATGGAAATTGTTGTTTATTTACTTTTATTTTTTATTTTAATTCTATAAATTATTTTTGATATGTATATCAATATTTATTTACATCAAACTATCATTTATTTATTTTTATTTCCTTTTTTAATTATGAGTTTTTTTGTTAGCCGGTAACAGATGATAAATCGCCAAATATTGTTCCTATCACCATCATTCATACTACATTAATTTAATTTTAAATTATAAACCTGTCACTCATTTCATTTAAAATACTCAACTTTATTGTGTTATTTTAATTTGTTTCCATATTATTTACCATTTTTAAATATGGATATTTTTGTTAGCCGGGAGCAGATGATAAATCGCCAATTATTGTTCCCATCACCATCATTCATACTACATTAATTTAATTTTAAATTATAAACCTGTCACTCATTTCATTTAAAGTACTTAACTTTAATCTAAAATGCTTATATTACATAATTAAATTTATTTATTAAATTTATTTTTAATACATGGCGTTCACACTTTACATTTAAATAGAAAATAAATAAATAAATAAGAAAT